>JAEIFZ010000072.1:0-1200000 GCA_018904035.1 Zaprionus ornatus | reverse complement strand
AATGCTAGTAATAGTTTGGGCACTTCAGAGGCTACGAATGTACCTTTACGGTACCGCGAAGGTGATAATATACACTGATCACCAACCGTTGACTTTCGCTCTTAGTTCAAAGAATCATAACGGGAAACTCAAAAGATGGAAAAGCTACTTAGAGGAATACAACCACGAGCTAAGATACAAGCCGGGTACCTCTAACATAGTAGCCGACGCCCTTTCCAGAATCCTGGTTCTAATAATTACTTATATCACATGTAAAATAACTATTATGATATGTCTTAAATATAACATAATAAATAAAGCAACCTCAATAAAATCAAATTGAGGAAAAACTATTTTTAATTGAAATTTAATTTAACATGCGAAGCCCCCTCGGCTGCTACTTTTGTTTTAAATAAATAAATAAGATTAATAATAATAATAATAATAATAAATAAAATGGAAAGAATGCAATGCCGTCGAAGATGAGAATCGAACTCGCCCCACAAGACACACACAAGCCTACAAGACTCCGTCGGCCACACTAACCACTCACCTATTGACTCTTCTCTTGTTTGGTCGTCAAGGTTGCATGGTAAACCATTTACCACCGGCCGATAGCAAATACAAAGTTTTATTGCTGAGTGTCTGAGTACTGTATATCCGTTTAAAACGAATTTAATTCTTATCATATCTTACTATTTCATTATTTTTATTCTCTTCAAAAGTTAAATTCAGGTCTCTTGTCTTATATACAATACATATTTTAATACTCTTATCGCGTATTTATAGTGTGTTGAATTATACAATAACAACTTTGATATCTGCTTAAGTAATTTACGGAATATGATATATCTGGTCTTGTACCTGCGCTTATATATAATAATTCAGCTATCAAGTTTCTGTATTTAATTTTCTCATCACATTCAGTTGGTTGATCTAATTTTAAATTTGTTTCCATTGGAGTTTCGTACAGCTTAGCATTTTCGAGATTATACTTAATTGCTAGTGATTCAATATATCTTTTTTAATTTAACGTCATTTTCTTGCTTTTAGTACTATAATTAATTTCTATTCCAATATAACTGCAGATTTTTCCTAAATCTTTCATTGTAAATTTGTTCATTAAACTGTCTTTTATTTCCGTTATTTTTGTTTTGTTCTTACTGCATATCAAAATGTCATATACAAATACTTTAATATAAATTTTATATTTATCCTTTCTTTTTACATATAAACAATAATCGTAATTGCTTCTTATAAAATTTAATTTGTCGAGATATTTATGCAAACATTCGTACCATGCTTTTGGGCTCTCTCAATCCATTAAATGCCATAATTAATTTATAAACTTTGTTTTCTCTTGTTTCGTAACCTTTCGGTTCATTTACATAAACTTCTGATTTTACATAGCCATTTAAAAAGGCTATTTCGATGTCCATCTGATTTATAAATAGATGATTTTTACAACAATATGATAGTAATACTTTTAATGTTTGCATTTTTCCTACTGGGGAATATACATTTTCTAGTCGTTCTCTTTGTTGGAAACCTCTTACTACTAGTCTAGCTATGTAAGTCCCATCACTTTTCTTTTTGTACACCCATTTAACATCTATAATCTTTTTGTTTATCGGTTTTTCTACAATTTTCCACGTATGTGTTTATTGCTTTGAGCCATTCTATCTTTTCATTACTATTCATCGCCTCTTCATAAGTGTTTGGTACAATTTCATTTACATAATTGATATAAATAAAATGTGTTACTGGGTTACCGTATAGATTTACTGGTCTGTTCTTTCTATTTGATGTTCTCTGCACTGTCATCGCACCAAACGCAAGACCCATATTCAAGAGTTGGACGAACAAGAGAAGTGTAAAGCAACTTTGTCGTGTAAGGATCCTCGAATTCTTTGGCCCATCTTTTGATGAACCCGAGTAGTCGAAATGCCTTATTGACAGTTTGTGTAATGTGACAATCAAATTTCAATTTATGATCAAAGAGGATACCTAAATCAGCTACTTCAGATATTCTTAAGAGTGGGGTTAAGTTAAGATTATAATTGATGACATGATAGTTACATCTTTAAAATGACATAACCTTGCACTTCAAACAATTAAGATGCAGCAGATTATGGCTGCACCATTCAAAAAACAAATCAAGATCTGTTTGAAGATGGTTATTTGCTGGATCATTGTATGTCAAACAGAGTTTCACATCATCAGCATACATAAGAATGTTAGAGTGAAGGAGTATTGAAGGAAGATCGTTAATAAAAAGGTTAAATAGCAATGGTCCAAAGTGGCTGCCCTGAGGAACACCAGAAGTAACTAAGATCGGCTTGATCAAGATCTTAAAGATCACCACCCATCGCTGCAAACGACGCAGATGGATTTTAGGGTGCAGTACGCTTTGGTGTGGCCATATTCTTGGCAGTTGGTGCACTGCACAAGTTGCCTGCGCTTGTTTTTCTGACTCGATGGCTCCAGTTCGATTTTAAAGAGTGGCTGCGGCTCTTTGTTCCTGTTGAGAATGTGAATCACCGTTTTGGCGTTGAAGTTCTTCTCCTTTAGTGCCGCGATAATTTTCGATGAGGTCACTGATGACTCTATTCCTTTAATGACAACCTGCAATCCTTTGGCACTTTTCAGCTGGTAGGTATAGTAACTCTTCCCAGCTTTGTGCAGATACTTGGTCACTAATCGGTGGCTAGACTCATCCTGAGTCTGCACTTTCGTTTCTTGTATGTTTCCCTTAGTAAGAGGTATAACATGGAACTTGTTTTCTCCGATAATTGCAGCTAGTTTGTTAACCAGCGCACTTGAGGTTTTCTCACGTATATATATTGGTGGCGGCTTTATCTTCTTCTGCTTCTGTTCCTGCACTTCGCAGTCATCCAATAGTGCAAACCTATTTGCGCGATTTATTTTCGGGTGATTACCAGCCTGCTTGTGTTGTGTGCTTAGCTTTCGCTTTATTTGGATGTAGCGATCCAGCCCTGTTTGACAAAGTTATTTGTTTTGTTGTGGTTCTTGTCCGCTTTCGCTTTCAAGAGTCGGTATGAGTGCTCTTGCTTTCGTTGTTGTTGGTTCAGCGGAATTGTACACCGCTGTCGGTATTGAGCATAGAGTTGATGTTGATGTTGTTTCAGTTGTTGTTGCTAAAGGTGCAGTTGCAGTAGATATCGAGATTACTGTACTGGTAGCTTAAGAACTTGACACCGTTTGGAATGGGGAGAGCGTAAGAGAGACGCTCTCAGTGCGTTCGGGTTCACTTCGTGCAGTCATAATTTCTAATGTCGTTTGACACTCACTAACATATTTTAACTGTTTATCTGATATTGTACTGATTAAAATTGTTTTTGCTTTTAAATCTGTTTTCATAAACGTTGTTTCATTAACTTCCGTTGTTCTTGTTCGCACTGCTGGTTCTTTGCACACTTTGTATTCTAGAATTGTCATTAGTCTGAACTTCCAGCTTCCAAAATTTACGCCATCGAATATGGGCATAACAATGTCTTCAATTTTTGCGTTTGCACTCATTTTTCCCGCTTCACTTTTAATCTGTTTGTACACTTCTTTTATGTCTTTTTCTATTTCATGCATTTTTGCTCATTTTTATATAGGGTCACACTTTTCTACTTCCATGTAATTTTATCAAAGCGTGCACGTAAATTTTTGAATTTTCATTTAATCTTTTAGTTTATGTTTTAATATTTTTCCGTTTATTTGTTTAATATTTGTCAATAGTATTGTTTACGTATTCGTATTTTTTAATAGTTCGCACTTTTAACATTATTTTCCTCTATTCTATGTCTTACACACTTTTTCTTTTTGTCGCTTCACTTGCCTTCACTTGAACACCATTTATTTTTCTCAAACTTGGATTTAGTTAAAGACCTTGGATTAATTTTTGTTAACCTTGCTCTGCTACCATTTTGATAATAAAGTGGATTACTTTATTTAAGTTTAATTATTTAATTAAAGAGTTTGTGCTTCGTGCACTTCCATTCCTTTTGACATTTTTAAAGCAAGAGACATAATTATGTTATTTAACATTACATTAAGCTTTTCGAGATAAGCTGATTTATTCTTATGCTAATTAACATTTCATAACAAGGCATACACATTTATTCCAACAGATTTGTCAACGGATTCATGCATCATCCCTATGAGAATCTTCATCTACCGCCGTGGACTGGTGGTTAAGATAAGGAGCGATAATGGAAAGAACTTCGTGGGAGCCGATAAAGAAGCCAAAAGGTTCACCGATGTATTCGAACCTGTGAAGATACAGAGTGAGCTGTCGTCCAAAGGAATCGAACGGATCTTTAACTGTCCAGCAAACCCAGCTGAGGGTGGTATTCTGGGAAAGGATGGTTCAGTGCGTGAAAAAGTTTTTGGCACACACGATGAAGGAACTTGCGCCCAAGGAGCACGTGCTGGAGAAGTTGTTGATCGAGGCGGACAACATAGTGAATTCTCGCCCGCTCACGCACTTGCCGATCACAGTGGACCAGAAGGCTCCACTGACATCCAACGACTTGCTGAAAGGAACGCCTGGCATGCCGAATCTTCTTGGAGAAGATGGATTGGCTTCTGAGAGATGCACAACAAGGAAGCAGTGGCGTATCGCTCGGATGATGAGAGATCGGTTCTGGAAACTATGGGTACACGAGTACTTGCCCACACTTGTTCGCAGAGAGAAATGGTGCCAGCGTGTCGATTCCATGCGTCGTGGAGATCTGGTGTATATCTGCGACCCGGCCATACCACGTGGGAAAGAAGCGTTGTCGAAGAAGTGTTCACCAGAAAGGATAGAGTGCCACGATGGGCGGCGGTGAGAACTAGCGATCGAGCGAAATTAGTGTTGCGTCCCGCTTCGAAGTTAGCTGTTCTGGATGTGGTGAATGCTGCTGCTTCACGGGGGAGGGGATGTCGCGGAACGGATAAGTTCGATATCTATAGTTACTCGTATTTAAATAATCTGTCACCGATAGAGGGCACCAAGATTTAGTATTTTATAGTATTCGGTTTTATCGTTGTGGTAATTGGTCACACCGATTTAACTAAAAATTACGCTATGCTTGGCGAGTTAGATCAGTTCATCTGGCAATATCCAAAAGAGAGGGAAAAGAAACTGCTGTATGTAGACTTGGGATTATACAAATCTTGTAAAATGTGCAAATGTGTTATTTCCCTATAGAATAAAACTATCATCTATCATCGCCATCAGCCCTTCATTTGTCTGAGTACATTTGTCAACGGCGGTAAATGATTGTTTAAGGCATTCCCTGGATATTGTTGGCGGCTCGACAATGTTTATAACGGAAATAAACTCTTTCTTAAACTTTGGCAGTTAATTATTTATTCAAGTAGAAAACGTAAATATTTATATATTGTACACTGATCTTCTCAACGGCCAAAACGGTTTTAGCAATGTCCCTCGCTCTCTCTCTTTATGCTTTGTTCTCTAAGCATTATCATGACGGTAAAATAAAAACGAGCCTTTTTTTTTCGACCTTTGTTGCCATAAAAAGTATCTAATTGTATGATATTAATCGCAAGCTACAAGTTAATAATAACATTGCAGTGCGCTGCCACCTTGCATCAATTTCGAAACGTTGCCACCTACATATGTGTTGTATACAAATGTACATACTCGTATGTGTGTGTACACAAATTAAGTATTTATAAGTGTTAGCATATATGCACATGTTTTTTCGGTAATTAACATGTGCATGGAAAAGAAGAGTCGAGAAACAGCTAACGCAACGCGCTCGCATCGTTCTTCCTTTTCTTTCCTTCTTAAGTAATATATGTAGTTATGACGTCATCATCAACTTGTTTGCTGGTCGAAGTGTTAAAATGGTATAACTAATAAATTCGGTGTTTATTATCTGATCGGATTGCAATTTGAATAATAGGTTCATATAATATTTATCTATATGTGTGCTTAAGTAGAACGTTAAGACATGAGTACTTCGAATGTAAATTGGTAATGGTCGGTTTGCAACAGCGGTAGGCGCGGTATCCCAAATTGAAAAAAAACTTGATCTGCGTACAGCAATCTTCATGCTAAATTTGGTATCCTTAGCTTTTGTAATAGCTGACATCGGTGCGTTCATCCAGACAGACGGATAGACGGACAGACAGACGGACCTGGCTCAATCGACTCGGGTAGTGATCTTGAGCAAGAATATATATACTTTATGACGCCTTCTTCTATCTGTTACATACGTTTGCATAAAGTTAGTATACCCTTTTTGACCATTGTCAATGGTCGAAGGATTTAAAAAGAGAGCTTCAGGGAATATTGTGGTCCTGAGCTCACGAAAGAAAGTGAGAGAGAGATGGAAGGGTGTACTCGTCTATGCGTATACGAACTTTCAAAATATTTGAAAGATTTGAAAGAGAATCCAATGTGGTGACTATGCGGCTTATTCTCTTTCCATTTCAGGCAAATTTGTGGCGGTCGTCAGAAAGCTCGCACGTGAAAACGCGTCGTTAAAACAATCACAAAACAAAACAAAACAAAAACAACAACAAAAATAAAAGAAAAACGAAACAAAATAAAAAAATCGCATTGTATTGTGACAGATAAAAAGAGCAAAGAAAAACATTTTTAATAAATTTTCAATAGCATTGCAAGCACAACAGGTATATTAAGAAGCGTAAAATATTACAACCAAATATAATTAAAATTGTGTAAGAGTTAATAATTAGTACGCAAGCAAGCCGCATAAGGAATTGTCAGGCGACTTCGTCGCCAGCGGCGGCAGTAACAGCGGCAGGGACTACGGCGTTGAAGCCGACATGCGTCTCTGTAAGCGTCTGACACAGTGTATCCTGTTGGTTTTTCTCTTCGCACGCCAAGATAAAAGTTCAAGACGAAGAAGAAATATAATGGGTAAATCAATTGCGACGCCACGGATTAAAAATTATTTTTGTAACAAAATATCGGCCGATAACAAATTAAAAATTTGCAAGCTTTTATAGAGTCTGAGATGTAGGCGTTCATACTACCTATGTCTGTCTGTCCGTCTGACTGTCTGGACAGACAGACATAGCTCAATCAACTCGTCTCTTGATGCTGATTTAGAATATATATAGTTTATGGGTTGTTGTAGCAAATGAATTCCGCAAGCACTCCAACACACTATACCTTCAGCGGGCAACTTATATAAACGTTTATTAAAAAAAGCTAACACAAAGCCACACGACCATTTTAGTATCGCTTATTAATTAAAACTCGCAATGAAAATTGTGCTTTATTTGGATTTAAGTTTCTCGTTGTTATAATATGTTCGAACAACACGCAGAAATTTAATTGACGAACAGAAGAAAAAGAACGCATAGACAATGCGAAATCGAATAGACAAGTGTCGTAAGCATTAGACTAAGCGAGAGAGCAATAAGTATTTGCAATAATAAGTATAAATTCGTTACACATGCTTCTACTTAATTTTTTGGCACGAGTTAAAAATGCATATTGAATAGTTGTGATGCCTCACTGCTTTGGCATCATAGTAATGGGGTTCGCAAATACGAATCATATATGCACGATTTATATTCAGTTTATTTCTCCATTTAAATTCATTTTTTTTAAGTATACATAAAAACTACGTCTTATCGCTATGACCGCAAAGTTACAAGAGAGCTTTAGAAAGAATACAGCTGAGTTCAATTATGCATCGACACATAGAATGTTAATCCGCTGTTATGACAGCTGTAGCACCTGGTGACTCCGCTCATAATCCGTACATGCCGCCCGCCAATGCATCGTCCAGCATGAAGGCTCCTTGTTATTCTTGATCCGTGTGTTGATCATAATTATGTCGAAATAGGAAGTGGACAAAGCTTTGTGATTGACCTCTTTTGAATGCCAGATTTCGTCTTTAATGTAACCACTCTGACTAGCGAGTCCGATCCAGAGTGCAGTTCGACGACTCGGCCTACAGTCCATTTAGCTGGTGGTAGATTATTATCCTTTATAATGACTAAGTCGTTGATGTTAAGATTCTCTTTGATTTGACACCACTTAGGCCGAGTTTGCAAGTGTGATAACCAATCACGAGACCATTGGGACCAGAATTGTCGCGTCATGTGTTGTTGTGCAAGAAATAGTTCACGCAAACGCCTATTGTTCGGCCGACCTTGTGGCGGTGCCAGTAGTGCGTCACCAATTAAGAAGTGTGCTGGGGTGAGCACTTCTAAATCGTCAGGGTCGGCGGTTAGCGGGCAAAGTGGACGTGAGTTCAAACATGCTTCAACCCTGATCAGAACTGTAGTAAGCTCCTCATACGTCTGCTTGTGGGTGCCGACGATCCGTTTAAGATGATGCTTCATTGCTTTCACGTTTGCCTCCCAGGTGCCACCAAAATTTGGAGAATATGGAAGTGTGAAATGCACCCTTGTCCCATGTTGGCATGTCGATTCATTTAGGGCTGCTTTGCAAGTGATGGGCTAGTTAAGCGCTGTACTGGCACCAACAAAATTTGTGCCGTTATCACTATACATATGTTGAACTTGTCCTCGACGTCCGGTGAATCGCGTGAATGCTTGCAGAAAGTGCTCTGTTGAAAGTCCAGTTGCGGCTTCCAAGTTGACTGCCTTGGTTGCTAAGCATATGAAAATGGCTACATAGCCTTTGTAGGTAGTAGATCCTCGTACACGCGCGGCTTGAAGTTCAATCGCACCGGTGTAGTCAACTCCTGTTGTAATGAACGGACGAGTTGGGGGGTTGACTCGATGTAATGGCAAGTCACCCATTAATTGCTTCGCTACGACTGGAGCTACCTTAAAACATGTGACGCATTTCCGGATGATTCGCCTAACTGCTTGTCTGCCTCTGGGAATCCAGAATTTGTATCGTATGTGAGCCATTGTTAATTGAGCGCCGCCATGTAGAGTGAGCTGATGAGAGTGTTGAATTACCAAATCTGTAAGTAGGTGACAATGAGGTAATATAATTGGATGTCTTCGAGAAAAAAAGAGATATGAATGCTTGAGACGGGCACGAATCCTCAAGATATGGTTGTCAAGAAACGGTGTATGATTTGAAAGTGTGCTACGGAGTGGTAACGGCTTGTTCCTTTTAAGCGCTTGGATGTCGGCGTGAAATGTATCGGATTGTGCAAAGCGAGCTATGCAGCACAGGGCCTCATCCAGTTCGTCAGGAGAGAGTGATCCGTGACTTCGTTGTGCTCGAGCATGAGCATTGTGGCAGAATAGTAACATGTACATATGTGTGTGCAGTTGTATCTCACTACTAAATTGTGGTATAAATTTGACACTGCGTGGTATCTTGATCGTGTTAACATTCATTAGCTTCTGTCGAAATTGTTGCCATTTGACGGCAATGGTGTTGGGAACTGGCTCATCGCAATCCAGTGATGTACTCGATCCGTCCTCGTAATATTGCTTCGCTAGTGTAATTTCTTTCAATATAATCTTTGCTGAAATTACAACTGGAGCGATTAATCCAAGAGGATCAAATAAACTTGCTATGGTCGATAGGATTTCCCGTTTTGTTAATCCGGCTGGAGTATTTGCTTGTAATTTATAAGTGAAGCAATCTTGCTTGGGCAACCAGTACATACCCAGTGTTTTGATGGTGTCCACATTGTCCCAACTGAGGGATGTCTGCTTGCATCGATGCTTGAGAGGTATCGTTGCCATCAGATCCTGGTCATTGCTAGCCCATTTTCGTAGCTCCATGCCACAGGATTTTAAAGCTAGCATAGTTTGCAAACTTTTCCGTATTGCTGCCTCGTGTGAATGATCGCCTGAGAGAATGTCGTCGACATATATCTCATTTTTGAGAACGTTGGAAGCCATAGGATATTTTGTCTGTGTGTCTTCAGCTATTTGATGGATGACTCGTATAGCTGTATATGTATGCAGACGCTGTTCCAAACGTGACGGTAGTTAGGTAATGCTGTTTGATGACTCCATCCGCCGCCCGCCATAAAATCCTCTGGTACTGCGTGTCAACAGGGTGGACATTGATACAGCGATACATTCGTTGTATATCGGCAGTGAAAACAAACTGATATTCTCTCCAATTTAAGAGAACGGCTGGCAGATCATTTTGCAGCGTGGGACCGACACATAGTACATCGTTTAACGATCTGCCATTTGAGGTCCGGGCCGATGCGTCAAAAACGATACGTGTTTTGTGGTGAGGCTTACTTCGTTGAAAACTGCATGATGTGGTAGCACGCATGATGCAACATGCTGACCGTAGGAATCCGTGGTTATGGTTGAGTTTTCGCTCGTCTCTGCCAACGTGATTTGTCACAGTTGACAGTTTGCAGTATCTGCTCCATTTGTCTGGGTCCCTTTGCAGGCGCCTTCCGAGTTGAAGATATCTGTTCAGGGCGATCTGATAAGATTTTCCGAGCGTCATACTGGGATCAAAGTTCCTCTTGAATGGCAAACGGACTTGATAACTGCCGTCTGGTTGACGTTGATGGGTCTGTTTAAAGAAAGACTCACACCATTGATCTTCTTTGGAGAGCTTTGGGCGTTCTGGAACTGATTCCACCTCGCAGAATACTTTAAGCAGCTCTTCGGAGTTTATTATGGCATGATTACAACGAATGTGGCGTGTAATATGCGTGTTGCCCACATTGCCTAACAGAACCCATCCGAGTTGAGTATTCTGCGCTATGGGTTCGTTTGGCAAGCCAATCTTTATTCCAGGTAACAAGAGTTGTGCTCCAAAAATTATATCGATTCGCTTGGATCTATAATAATAGGGGTCTGCGAGCATGAGACCATGGATATGACTCCAGTTTCCTGCTGGAAAACTTTGACTTGGCATGTGTGATGTCAACGTGTTCAAAACATAAGCATCGTCGACCTCTAATGAGAAATTTGGGTTAGTTGCTGTTTGCACCGAACAACGTCGGCCTGAATCTTGACCGACTCCGGTGATTGAAGTGCGAGTTGTGCTTCGGGAGAGCTGGAGAGACTGCACAGCATGCTCCGAAATGATAGTTGCTTCTGATCCTTGGTCAAGAAGCGCGTTTACCGTGGCCTGGCATCCTGTATGTGTGTTGCTGAGTACAACCCGAGCTGTTGCTAGTAGTACCTTTCGATGCGTCATAGGTGAAGTTGTACAATAGTTGACATGCACTGTAGAGTCGGCTTGGCATCTGAACTGGCTGCCGAACTTTGGCATGATGTCGAGGAGGCTATCAGCGTTGGCTGTGTTACTGGAAAATGTAACATCGTGTGATGACGTTGACCACAATGAAGACAATTCTTATTGCTGGGGCAGCTTGCTTGTGTGTGCGATTTTCCCAGGCAATTTAGACATAATTTTGCCTTGCTGGCTACTTCTTTCCGTTGGTAGCAATCCATTGAAAGAAATTGCGGACATCTTCGAAGGATGTGTAAATTGCCACAATAATAGCAACCGAACGCGGAAGCACCCGACCTGGTGTGGGCGCTGTGCACACGCACACGTTTTGTGCCGTCTGAAGGTTCATTTGACTGTTTCATGCCGCTGCACGCGTTACGGCTTTCAATAGCGTCTAACGTAACAAGTCGATCATTGAGGAACTGCTGCAGATCTTTGTATGAAGGAACGTCAATCTTGCTGCCCAGATGATGCTCCCACGCTGTGTGAGTGTCTTTAGGTAGTTTGGTTGTTAGATAAAGTGTCAGCCAAAAATCTTCTCCCTGTAGCGGCGCCTTGACGGTATTGCAAGCGGCAATGCAGACGTTGACTGTACTAACCATAGACCGTATGTCAGCAGATTTTTCTTTAGAGAGATTCGGTAAGTTGTAGAGCATGTTCACGTGGCTGGCGAACACAATGCGTGGGTTGTTATACCGTTGTAGGAGTGTGGTCCAAGCGTCCAGGCCTACTGGTAATGCTTCCTTTAAAAAATGGAACTTTTGAATCTTATCCAGACGTTCATTATTGTGAATCAAGCGTAAAAATGCATCATGAAAACTTGGCCAGTCCGCGCAGTTGCCAGAGAATTTCGGAACTGGTAATTTTGGCAATGGTATCCGTATTTCCTCTACATGTGTTGTTATGTCTTTTTCTATTTCATGCATTTTTGCTCATTTTTATATAGGGTCACACTTTTCTACTTCCATGTAATTTTATCAAAGCGTGCACGTAAATTTTTGAATTTTCATTTAATCTTTTAGTTTATGTTTTAATGTTTTTCCGTTTATTTGTTTAATATTTGTCAATAGTATTGGTTACGTATTCGTATTTTTTAATAGTTCGCACTTTTAACATTATTTTTCTCTTTTCTATGTCTTACACACTTTTTCTTTTTGTCGCTTCACTTGCCTTCACTTGAACACCATTTATTTTTCTCAAACTTGGATTTAGTTAAAGACCTTGGATTAATTTTTGTTAACCTTGCTCTGCTACCATTTTGATAATAAAGTGGATTACTTTATTTAAGTTTAATTATTTAATTAAAGAGTTTGTGCTTCGTGCACTTCCATTCCTTTTGACATTTTTAAAGCAAGAGACATAATTATGTTATTTAACATTACATTAAGCTTTTCGAGATAAGCTGATTTATTCTTATGCTAATTAACATTTCATAACAAGGCATACACATTTATTCCAACAGATTTGTCAACGGATTCATGCATCATCCCTATGAGAATCTTCATCTACCGTCGTGGACTGGTGGTTAAGATAAGGAGCGATAATGGAAAGAACTTCGTGGGAGCCGATAAAGAAGCCAAAAGGTTCACCGATGTATTCGAACCTGTGAAGATACAGAGTGAGCTGTCGTCCAAAGGAATCGAACGGATCTTTAACTGTCCAGCAAACCCAGCTGAGGGTGGTATTCTGGGAAAGGATGGTTCAGTGCGTGAAAAAGTTTTTGGCACACACGATGAAGGAACTTGCGCCCAAGGAGCACGTGCTGGAGAAGTTGTTGATCGAGGCGGACAACATAGTGAATTCTCGCCCGCTCACGCACTTGCCGATCACAGTGGACCAGAAGGCTCCACTGACATCCAACGACTTGCTGAAAGGAACGCCTGGCATGCCGAATCTTCTTGGAGAAGATGGATTGGCTTCTGAGAGATGCACAACAAGGAAGCAGTGGCGTATCGCTCGGATGATGAGAGATCGGTTCTGGAAACTATGGGTACACGAGTACTTGCCCACACTTGTTCGCAGAGAGAAATGGTGCCAGCGTGTCGATTCCATGCGTCGTGGAGATCTGGTGTATATCTGCGACCCGGCCATACCACGTGGGAAAGAAGCGTTGTCGAAGAAGTGTTCACCAGAAAGGATAGAGTGCCACGATGGGCGGCGGTGAGAACTAGCGATCGAGCGAAATTAGTGTTGCGTCCCGCTTCGAAGTTAGCTGTTCTGGATGTGGTGAATGCTGCTGCTTCACGGGGGAGGGGATGTCGCGGAACGGATAAGTTCGATATCTATAGTTACTCGTATTTAAATAATCTGTCACCGATAGAGGGCACCAAGATTTAGTATTTTATAGTATTCGGTTTTATCGTTGTGGTAATTGGTCACACCGATTTAACTAAAAATTACGCTATGCTTGGCGAGTTAGATCAGTTCATCTGGCAATATCCAAAAGAGAGGGAAAAGAAACTGCTGTATGTAGACTTGGGATTATACAAATCTTGTAAAATGTGCAAATGTGTTATTTCCCTATAGAATAAAACTATCATCTATCATCGCCATCAGCCCTTCATTTGTCTGAGTACATTTGTCAACGGCGGTAAATGATTGTTTAAGGCATTCCCTGGATATTGTTGGCGGCTCGACAATGTTTATAACGGAAATAAACTCTTTCTTAAACTTTGGCAGTTAATTATTTATTCAAGTAGAAAACGTAAATATTTATATATTGTACACTGATCTTCTCAACGGCCAAAACGGTTTTAGCAATGTCCCTCGCTCTCTCTCCTTATGCTTTGTTCTCTAAGCATTATCATGACGGTAAAATAAAAACGAGCAACGCACCAGTGGGATACCCTTCGACCTTTGTTGCCATAAAAAGTATCTAATTGTATGATATTAATCGCAAGCTACAAGTTAATAATAACATTGCAGTGCGCTGCCACCTTGCATCAATTTCGAAACGTTGCCACCTACGTATGTGTGTGTACACAAATTAAGTATTTATAAGTGTTAGCATATATGCACATGTTTTTTCGGTAATTAACATGTGCATGGAAAAGAAGAGTCGAGAAACAGCTAACGCTACGCGCTCGAATCGTTCGTCCGTTTCTTTCCTTCTTAAGTAATATATGTAGTTATGACGTTATTATCAACTTGTTTGCTGGTCGAAGTGTTAAAATGGTATAACTAATAAATTCGGTGTTTATTATCTGATCGGATTGCAATTTGAATAATAGGTTCATGTAGTATTTATCTATATGTGTGCTTAAGTAGAACGTTAAGACATGAGTACTTCGAATGTAAATTGGTAATGGTCGGTTTGCAACAGCGGTAGGCGCGGTATCCCAAATTGAAAAAAAACTTGATCTGCGTACAGCAATCTTCATGCTAAATTTGGTATCCTTAGCTTTTGTAATAGCTGACATCGGTGCGTTCATCCAGACAGACGGATAGACGGACAGACAGACGGACCTGGCTCAATCGACTCGGGTAGTGATCTTGAGCAAGAATATATATACTTTATGACGCCTTCTTCTATCTGTTACATACGTTTGCATAAAGTTAGTATACCCTTTTTGACCATTTTCAATGGTCGAAGGATTTAAAAAGAGAGCTTCAGGGAATATTGTGGTCCTGAGCTCACGAAAGAAAGTGAGAGAGAGATGGAAGGGTGTACTCGTCTATGCGTATACGAACTTTCAAAATATTTGAAAGATTTGAAAGAGAATCCAATGTGGTGACTATGCGGCTTATTCTCTTTCCATTTCAGGCAAATTTTTGGCGGTCGTCAGAAAGCTTGCACGTGAAAACGCGTCGTTAAAACAATCACAAAACAAAACAAAACAAAAACAACAACAAAAATAAAAGAAAAACGAAACAAAATAAAAAAAAATCGCATTGTATTGTGACAGATAAAAAGAGCAAAGAAAAACATTTTTAATAAATTTTCAATAGCATTGCAAGCACAACAGGTATATTAAGAAGCGTAAAATATTACAACCAAATATAATTAAAATTGTGTAAGAGTTAATAATTAGTACGCAAGCAAGCCGCATAAGGAATTGTCAGGCGACTTCGTCGCCAGCGGCGGCAGTAACAGCGGCAGGGACTACGGCGTTGAAGCCGACATGCGTCTCTGTAAGCGTCTGACACAGTGTATCCTGTTGGTTTTTCTCTTCGCACGCCAAGATAAAAGTTCAAGACGAAGAAGAAATATAATGGGTAAATCAATTGCGACGCCACGGATTAAAAATTATTTTTGTAACAAAATGTCGGCCGATAACAAATTAAAAATTTGCAAGCTTTTATAGAGTCTGAGATGTAGGCGTTCATACTACCTATGTCTGTCTGTCCGTCTGACTGTCTGGACAGACAGACATAGCTCAATCAACTCGTCTCTTGATGCTGATTTAGAATATATATAGTTTGTGGGTTGTTGTAGCAAATGAATTCCGCAAGCACTCCAACACACTATACCTTCAGCGGGCAACTTATATAAACGTTTATTAAAAAAAGCTAACACAAAGCGACACGACCATTTTAGTATCGCTTATTAATTAAAACTCGCAATGAAAATTGTGCTTTATTTGGGTTTAAGTTTCTCGTTGTTATAATATGTTCGAACAACACGCAGAAATTTAATTGACGAACAGAAGAAAAAGAACGCATAGACAATGCGAAATCGAATAGACAAGTGTCGTAAGCATTAGACTAAGCGAGAGAGAAATAAGTATTTGCAATAATAAGTATAAATTCGTTACACATTCTTCTACTTAATTTTTTGGCACGAGTTAAAAATGCATATTGAATAGTTGTGATGCCTCACTGCTTTGGCATCATAGTAATGGGGTTCGCAAATACGAATCATATATGCACGATTTATATTCAGTTTATTTCTCCATTTAAATTCATTTTTTTAAGTATACATAAAAACTACGTCTTATCGCTATGACCGCAAAGTTACAAGAGAGCTTTAGAAAGAATACAGCTGAGTTCAATTATGCATCGACACATAGAATGTTAATCCGCTGTTATGACAGCTGTAGCACCTGGTGACTCCGCTCATAATCCGTACATGCCGCCCGCCAATGCATCGTCCAGCATGAAGGCTCCTTGTTATTCTTGATCCGTGTGTTGATCATAATTATGTCGAAATAGGAAGTGGACAAAGCTTTGTGATTGACCTCTTTTGAATGCCAGATTTCGTCTTTAATGTAACCACTCTGACTAGCAAGTCCGATCCAGAGTGCAGTTCGACGACTCGGCCTACAGTCCATTTAGCTGGTGGTAGATTATTATCCTTTATAATGACTAAGTCGTTGATGTTAAGATTCTCTTTGATTTGGCACCACTTAGGCCGAGTTTGCAAGTGTGATAACGAATCACGAGACCATTGGGACCAGAATTGTCGCGTCATGTGTTGTTGTGCAAGAAATAGTTCACGCAAACGCCTATTGTTCGGCCGACCTTGTGGCGGTGCCAGTAGTGCGTCACCAATTAAGAAGTGTGCTGGGGTGAGCACTTCTAAATCGTCAGGGTCGGCGGTTAGCGGGGAAAGTGGACGTGAGTTCAAACATGCTTCAACCCTGATCAGAACTGTAGTAATCTCCTCATACGTCTGCTTGTGGGTGCCGACGATCCGTTTAAGATGATGCTTCATTGCTTTCACGTTTGCCTCCCAGGTGCCACCAAAATTTGGAGAATACGGAAGTGTGAAATGCACCCTTGTCCCATGTTGGCATGTCGATTCATTTAGGGCTGCTTTGCAAGTGATGGGCTAGTTAAGCGCTGTACTGGCACCAACAAAATTTGTGCCGTTATCACTATACATATGTTGAACTTGTCCTCGACGTCCGGTGAATCGCGTGAATGCTTGCAGAAAGTGCTCTGTTGAAAGTCCAGTTGCGGCTTCCAAGTTGACTGCCTTGGTTGCTAAGCATATGAAAATGGCTACATAGCCTTTGTAGGTAGTAGATCCTCGTACACGCGCGGCTTGAAGTTCAATCGCACCGGTGTAGTCAACTCCTGTTGTAATGAACGGACGAGTTGGGGGGTTGACTCGATGTAATGGCAAGTCACCCATTAATTGCTTCGCTACGACTGGAGCTACCTTAAAACATGTGACGCATTTCCGGATGATTCGCCTGACTGCTTGTCTGCCTCTGGGAATCCAGAATTTGTATCGTATGTGAGCCATTGTTAATTGAGCGCCGCCATGTAGAGTGAGCTGATGAGAGTGTTGAATTACCAAATCTGTAAGTAGGTGACAATGAGGTAATATAATTGGATGTCTTCGAGAAAAAAAGAGATATGAATGCTTGAGACGGGCACGAATCCTCAAGATATGGTTGTCAAGAAACGGTGTATGATTTGAAAGTGTGCTACGGGGTGGTAACGGCTTGTTCCTTTTAAGCGCTTGGATGTCGGCGTGAAATGTATCGGATTGTGCAAAGCGAGCTATGCAGCACAGGGCCTCATCCAGTTCGTCAGGAGAGAGTGATCCGTGACTTCGTTGTGCTCGAGCATGAGCATTGTGGCAGAATAGTAACATGTACATATGTGTGTGCAGTTGTATCTCTCTACTAAATTGTGGTATAAATTTGACACTGCGTGGTATCTTGATCGTGTTAACATTCATTAGCTTCTGTCGAAATTGTTGCCATTTGACGGCAATGGTGTTGGGAACTGGCTCATCGCAATCCAGTGATGTACTCGATCCGTCCTCGTGATATTGCTTCGCTAGTGTAATTTCTTTCAATATAATCTTTGCTGAAATTACAACTGGAGCGATTAATCCAAGAGGATCAAATAAACTTGCTATGGTCGATAGGATTTCCCGTTTTGTTAATCCGGCTGGAGTATTTGCTTGTAATTTATAAGTGAAGCAATCTTGCTTGGGCAACCAGTACATACCCAGGGTTTTGATGGTGTCCACATTGTCCCAACTGAGGGATGTCTGCTTGCATCGATGCTTGAGAGGTATCGTTGCCATCAGATCCTGGTCATTGCTAGCCCATTTTCGTAGCTCCATGCCACAGGATTTTAAAGCTAGCATAGTTTGCAAACTTTTCCGTATTGCTGCCTCGTGTGAATGATCGCCTGAGAGAATGTCGTCGACATATATCTCATTTTTGAGAACGTTGGAAGCCATAGGATATTTTGTCTGTGTGTCTTCAGCTATTTGATGGACGACTCGTATAGCTGTATAAGGTGCAGACGCTGTTCCAAACGTGACGGTAGTTAGGCAATGCTGTTTGATGACTCCATCCGCCGCCCGCCATAAAATCCTCTGGTACTGCGTGTCAACAGGGTGGACATTGATACAGCGATACATTCGTTGTATATCGGCAGTGAAAACAAACTGATATTCTCTCCAATTTAAGAGAACGGCTGGCAGATCATTTTGCAGCGTGGGACCGACACATAGTACATCGTTTAACGATCTGCCATTTGAGGTCCGGGCCGATGCGTCAAAAACGATACGTGTTTTGTGGTGAGGCTTACTTCGTTGAAAACTGCATGATGTGGTAGCACGCATGATGCAACATGCTGACCGTAGGAATCCGTGGTTATGGTTGAGTTTTCGCTCGTCTCTGCCAACGTGATTTGTCACAGTTGACAGTTTGCAGTATCTGCTCCATTTGCCTGGGTCCCTTTGCAGGCGCCTTTCGAGTTGAAGATATCTGTTCAGGGCGATCTGATGAGATTTTCCGAGCGTCATACTGGGATCAAAGTTCCTCTTGAATGGCAAACGGACTTGATAACTGCCGTCTGGTTGACGTTGATGGGTCTGTTTAAAGAAAGACTCACACCATTGATCTTCTTTGGAGAGCTTTGGGCGTTCTGGAACTGATTCCACCTCGCAGAATACTTTAAGCAGCTCTTCGGAGTTTATTATGGCATGATTACAACGAATGTGGCGTGTAATATGCGTGTTGCCCACATTGCCTAACAGAACCCATCCGAGTTGAGTATTCTGCGCTATGGGTTCGTTTGGCAAGCCAATCTTTATTCCAGGTAACAAGAGTTGTGCTCCGAAAATTATATCGATTCGCTTGGATCTATAATAATAGGGGTCTGCGAGCATGAGACCATGGATATGACTCCAGTTTCCTGCTGGAAAACTTTGACTTGGCATGTGTGATGTCAACGTGTTCAAAACATAAGCATCGTCGACCTTTAATGAGAAATTTGGGTTAGTTGCTGTTTGCACCGAACAACGTCGGCCTGAATCTTGACCGACTCCGGTGATTGAAGTGCGAGTTGTGCTTCGGGAGAGCTGGAGAGACTGCACAGCATGCTCCGAAATGATAGTTGCTTCTGATCCTTGGTCAAGAAGCGCGTTTACCGTGGCCTGGCATCCTGTATGTGTGTTGCTGAGTACAACCCGAGCTGTTGCTAGTAGTACCTTTCGATGCGTCATAGGTGAAGTTGTACAATAGTTGACATGCACTGTAGAGTCGGCTTGGCATCTGAACTGGCTGCCGAACTTTGGCATGATGTCGAGGAGGCTATCAGCGTTGGAGGAGGCTATCAGCTGTGTTACTGGAAAATGTAACATCGTGTGATGACGTTGACCACAATGAAGACAATTCTTATTGCTGGGGCAGCTTGCTTGTGTGTGCGATTTTCCCAGGCAATTTAGACATAATTTTGCCTTGCTGGCTACTTCTTTCCGTTGGTAGCAATCCATTGAAAGAAATTGCGGACATCTTCGAAGGATGTGTAAATTGCCACAATAATAGCAACCGAACGCGGAAGCACCCGACCTGGTGTGGGCGCTGTGCACACGCACACGTTTTGTGCCGTCTGAAGGTTCATTTGACTGTTTCATGCCGCTGCACGCGTTACGGCTTTCAATAGCGTCTAACGTAACAAGTCGATCATTGAGGAACTGCTGCAGATCTTTGTATGAAGGAACGTCAATCTTGCTGCCCAGATGATGCTCCCACGCTGTGTGAGTGTCTTTAGGTAGTTTGGTTGTTAGATAAAGTGTCAGCCAAAAATCTTCTCCCTGTAGCGGCGCCTTGACGGTATTGCAAGCGGCAATGCAGACGTTGACTGTACTAACCATAGACCGTATGTCAGCAGATTTTTCTTTAGAGAGATTCGGTAAGTTGTAGAGCATGTTCACGTGGCTGGCGAACACAATGCGTGGGTTGTTATACCGTTGTAGGAGTGTGGTCCAAGCGTCCAGGCCTACTGGTAATGCTTCCTTTAAAAAATGGAACTTTTGAATCTTATCCAGACGTTCATTATTGTGAATCAAGCGTAAAAATGCATCATGAAAACTTGGCCAGTCCGCGCAGTTGCCAGAGAATTTCGGAACTGGTAATTTTGGCAATGGTCTTTTTCTATTTCATGCATTTTTGCTCATTTTTATATAGGGTCACACTTTTCTACTTCCATGTAATTTTATCAAAGCGTGCACGTAAATTTTTGAATTTTCATTTAATCTTTTAGTTTATGTTTTAATGTTTTTCCGTTTATTTGTTTAATATTTGTCAATAGTATTGGTTACGTATTCGTATTTTTTAATAGTTCGCACTTTTAACATTATTTTTCTCTTTTCTATGTCTTACACACTTTTTCTTTTGTCGCTTCACTTGCCTTCACTTGAACACCATTTATTTTTCTCAAACTTGGATTTAGTTAAAGACCTTGGATTAATTTTTGTTAACCTTGCTCTGCTACCATTTTGATAATAAAGTGGATTACTTTATTTAAGTTTAATTATTTAATTAAAGAGTTTGTGCTTCGTGCACTTCCATTCCTTTTGACATTTTTAAAGCAAGAGACATAATTATGTTATTTAACATTACATTAAGCTTTTCGAGATAAGCTGATTTATTCTTATGCTAATTAACATTTCATAACAAGGCATACACATTTATTCCAACAGATTTGTCAACGGATTCATGCATCATCCCTATGAGAATCTTCATCTACCGTCGTGGACTGGTGGTTAAGATAAGGAGCGATAATGGAAAGAACTTCGTGGGAGCCGATAAAGAAGCCAAAAGGTTCACCGATGTATTCGAACCTATGAAGATACAGAGTGAGCTGTCGTCCAAAGGAATCGAACGGATCTTTAACTGTCCAGCAAACCCAGCTGAGGGTGGTATTCTGGGAAAGGATGGTTCAGTGCGTGAAAAAGTTTTTGGCACACACGATGAAGGAACTTGCGCCCAAGGAGCACGTGCTGGAGAAGTTGTTGATCGAGGCGGACAACATAGTGAATTCTCGCCCGCTCACGCACTTGCCGATCACAGTGGACCAGAAGGCTCCACTGACATCCAACGACTTGCTGAAAGGAACGCCTGGCATGCCGAATCTTCTTGGAGAAGATGGATTGGCTTCTGAGAGATGCACAACAAGGAAGCAGTGGCGTATCGCTCGGATGATGAGAGATCGGTTCTGGAAACTATGGGTACACGAGTACTTGCCCACACTTGTTCGCAGAGAGAAATGGTGCCAGCGTGTCGATTCCATGCGTCGTGGAGATCTGGTGTATATCTGCGACCCGGCCATATCACGTGGGAAAGAAGCGTTGTCGAAGAAGTGTTCACCAGAAAGGATAGAGTGCCATAATGGCCGGCGGTGAGAACTAGCGATCGAGCGAAATTAGTGTTGCGTCCCGCTTCGAAGTTAGCTGTTCTGGATGTGGTGAATGCTGCTGCTTCACGGGGGAGGGGATGTCGCGGAACGGATAAGTTCGATATCTATAGTTACTCGTATTTAAATAATCTGTCACCGATAGAGGGCACCAAGATTTAGTATTTTATAGTATTCGGTTTTATCGTTGTGGTAATTGGTCACACCGATTTAACTAAAAATTACGCTATGCTTGGCGAGTTAGATCAGTTCATCTGGCAATATCCAAAAGAGAGGGAAAAGAAACTGCTGTATGTAGACTTGGGATTATACAAATCTTGTAAAATGTGCAAATGTGTTATTTCCCTATAGAATAAAACTATCATCTATCATCGCCATCAGCCCTTCATTTGTCTGAGTACATTTGTCAACGGCGGTAAATGATTGTTTAAGGCATTCCCTGGATATTGTTGGCGGCTCGACAATGTTTATAACGGAAATAAACTCTTTCTTAAACTTTGGCAGTTAATTATTTATTCAAGTAGAAAACGTAAATATTTATATATTGTACACTGATCTTCTCAACGGCCAAAACGGTTTTAGCAATGTCCCTCGCTCTCTCTCCTTATGCTTTGTTCTCTAAGCATTATCATGACGGTAAAATAAAAACGAGCAACGCACCAGTGGGATACCCTTCGACCTTTGTTGCCATAAAAAGTATCTAATTGTATGATATTAATCGCAAGCTACAAGTTAATAATAACATTGCAGTGCGCTGCCACCTTGCATCAATTTCGAAACGTTGCCACCTACATATGTGTTGTATACAAATGTACATACTCGTATGTGTGTGTACACAAATTAAATATTTATAAGTGTTAGCATATATGCACATGTTTTTTCGGTAATTAACATGTGCATGGAAAAGAAGAGTCGAGAAACAGCTAACGCTACGCGCTCGCATCGTTCGTCCTTTTCTTTCCTTCTTAAGTAATATATGTAGTTATGACGTCATCATGAACTTGTTTGCTGGTCGAAGTGTTAAAATGGTATAACTAATAAATTCGGTGTTTATTATCTGATCGGATTGCAATTTGAATAATAGGTTCATATAGTATTTATCTATATGTGTGCTTAAGTAGAACGTTAAGACATGAGTACTTCGAATGTAAATTGATAATGGTCGGTTTGCAACAGCGGTAGGCGCGGTATCCCAAGTTGAAAAAAAAAACTTGATCTGCGTACAGCAATCTTCATGCTAAATTTGGTATCCTTAGCTTTTGTAATAGCTGACATCGGTGCGTTCATCCAGACAGACGGATAGACGGACAGACAGACGGACCTGGCTCAATCGACTCAGGTAGTGATCTTGAGCTTTATGACGCCTTCTTCTATCTGTTACATACGTTTGCATAAAGTTAGTATACCCTTTTTGACCATGGTCGAAGGATTTAAAAAGAGAGCTTCAGGGAATATTGTGGTCCTGAGCTCACGAAAGAAAGTGAGAGAGAGATGGAAGGGTGTACTCGTCTATGCGTATACGAACTTTCAAAATATTTGAAAGATTTGAAAGAGAATCCAATGTGGTGACTATGCGGCTTATTCTCTTTCCATTTCAGGCAAATTTGTGGCGGTCGTCAGAAAGCTCGCACGTGAAAACGCGTCGTTAAAACAATCACAAAACAAAACAAAACAAAAACAACAACAAAAATAAAAGAAAAACGAAACAAAATAAAAAAATCGCATTGTATTGTGACAGATAAAAAGAGCAAAGAAAAACATTTTTAATAAATTTTCAATAGCATTGCAAGCACAACAGGTATATTAAGAAGCGTAAAATATTACAACCAAATATAATTAAAATTGTGTAAGAGTTAATAATTAGTACGCAAGCAAGCCGCATAAGGAATTGTCAGGCGACTTCGTCGCCAGCGGCGGCAGTAACAGCGGCAGGGACTACGGCGTTGAAGCCGACATGCGTCTCTGTAAGCGTCTGACACAGTGTATCCTGTCGGTTTTTCTCTTCGCACGCCAAGATAAAAGTTCAAGACGAAGAAGAAATATAATGGGTAAATCAATTGCGACGCCACGGATTAAAAATTATTTTTGTAACAAAATGTCGGCCGATAACAAATTAAAAATTTGCAAGCTTTTATAGAGTCTGAGATGTAGGCGTTCATACAGACAGTCAGACGGACAGACAGACATAGCTCAATCAACTCGTCTCTTGATGCTGATTTAGAATATATATAGTTTATGGGTTGTTGTAGCAAATGAATTCCGCAAGCACTCCAACACACTATACCTTCAGCGGGCAACTTATATAAACGTTTATTAAAAAAAGCTAACACAAAGCGACACGACCATTTTAGTATCGCTTATTAATTAAAACTCGCAATGAAAATTGTGCTTTATTTGGATTTAAGTTTCTCGTTGTTATAATATGTTCGAACAACACGCAGAAATTTAATTGACGAACAGAAGAAAAAGAACGCATAGACAATGCGAAATCGAATAGACAAGTGTCGTAAGCATTAGACTAAGCGAGAGAGCAATAAGTATTTGCAATAATAAGTATAAATTCGTTACACATGCTTCTACTTAATTTTTTGGCACGAGTTAAAAATGCATATTGAATAGTTGTGATGCCTCACTGCTTTGGCATCATAGTAATGGGGTTCGCAAATACAAATCATATGTGCACGATTTATATTCAGTTTATTTCTCCATTTAAATTCATTTTTTTTAAGTATACATAAAAACTACGTCTTATCGCTATGACCGCAGAGTTACAAGAGAGCTTTAGAAAGAATACAGCTGAGTTCAATTATGCATCGACACATAGAATGTTAATCCGCTGTTATGACAGCTGTAGCACCTGGTGACTCCGCTCATAATCCGTACATGCCGCCCGCCAATGCATCGTCCAGCATGAAGGCTCCTTGTTATTCTTGATCCGTGTGTTGATCATAATTATGTCGAAATAGGAAGTGGACAAAGCTTTGTGATTGACCTCTTTTGAATGCCAGATTTCGTCTTTAATGTAACCACTCTGACTAGCGAGTCCGATCCAGGGTGCAGTTCGACGACTCGGCCTACAGTCCATTTAGCTGGTGGTAGATTATTATCCTTTATAATGACTAAGTTGTTGATGTTAAGATTCTCTTTGATTTGGCACCACTTAGGCCGAGTTTGCAAGTGTGATAACCAATCACGAGACCATTGGGACCAGAATTGTCGCGTCATGTGTTGTTGTGCAAGAAATAGTTCACGCAAACGCCTATTGTTCGGCCGACCTTGTGGCGGTGCCAGTAGTGCGTCACCAATTAAGAAGTGTGCTGGGGTGAGCACTTCTAAATCGTCAGGGTCGGCGGTTAGCGGGCAAAGTGGACGTGAGTTCAAACATGCTTCAACCCTGATCAGAACTGTAGTAAGCTCCTCATACGTCTGCTTGTGGGTGCCGACGATCCGTTTAAGATGATGCTTCATTGCTTTCACGTTTGCCTCCCAGGTGCCACCAAAATTTGGAGAATATGGAAGTGTGAAATGCACCCTTGTCCCATGTTGGCATGTCGATTCATTTAGGGCTGCTTTGCAAGTGATGGGCTAGTTAAGCGCTGTACTGGCACCAACAAAATTTGTGCCGTTATCACTATACATATGTTGAACTTGTCCTCGACGTCCGGTGAATCGCGTGAATGCTTGCAGAAAGTGCTCTGTTGAAAGTCCAGTTGCGGCTTCCAAGTTGACTGCCTTGGTTGCTAAGCATATGAAAATGGCTACATAGCCTTTGTAGGTAGTAGATCCTCGTACACGCGCGGCTTGAAGTTCAATCGCACCGGTGTAGTCAACTCCTGTTGTAATGAACGGACGAGTTGGGGGTTGACTCGATGTAATGGCAAGTCACCCATTAATTGCTTCGCTACGACTGGAGTTACCTTAAAACATGTGACGCATTTCCGGATGATTCGCCTGACTGCTTGTCTGCCTCTGGGAATCCAGAATTTGTATCGTATGTGAGCCATTGTTAATTGAGCGCCGCCATGTAGAGTGAGCTGATGAGAGTGTTGAATTACCAAATCTGTAAGTAGGTGACAATGAGGTAATATAATTGGATGTCTTCGAGAAAAAAAGAGATATGAATGCTTGAGACGGGCACGAATCCTCAAGATATGGTTGTCAAGAAACGGTGTATGATTTGAAAGTGTGCTACGGGGTGGTAACGGCTTGTTCCTTTTAAGCGCTTGGATGTCGGCGTGAAATGTATCGGATTGTGCAAAGCGAGCTATGAAGCACAGGGCCTCATCCAGTTCGTCAGGAGAGAGTGATCCGTGACTTCGTTGTGCTCGAGCATGAGCATTGTGGCAGAATAGTAACATGTACATATGTGTGTGCAGTTGTATCTCACTACTAAATTGTGGTATAAATTTGACACTGCGTGGTATCTTGATCGTGTTAACATTCATTAGCTTCTGTCGAAATTGTTGCCATTTGACGGCAATGGTGTTGGGAACTGGCTCATCCCAATCCAGTGATGTACTCGATCCGTCCTCGTGATATTGCTTCGCTAGTGTAATTTCTTTCAATATAATCTTTGCTGAAATTACAACTGGAGCGATTAATCCAAGAGGATCAAATAAACTTGCTATGGTCGATAGGATTTCCCGTTTTGTTAAACCGGCTGGAGTATTTGCTTGTAATTTATAAGTGAAGCAATCTTGCTTGGGCAACCAGTACATACCCAGTGTTTTGATGGTGTCCACATTGTCCCAACTGAGGGATGTCTGCTTGCATCGATGCTTGAGAGGTATCGTTGCCATCAGATCCTGGTCATTGCTAGCCCATTTTCGTAGCTCCATGCCACAGGATTTTAAAGCTAGCATAGTTTGCAAACTTTTCCGTATTGCTGCCTCGTGTGAATGATCGCCTGAGAGAATGTCGTCGACATATATCTCATTTTTGAGAACGTTGGAAGCCATAGGATATTTTGTCTGTGTGTCTTCAGCTATTTGATGGATGACTCGTATAGCTGTATATGTATGCAGACGCTGTTCCAAACGTGACGGTAGTTAGGTAATGTTGTTTGATGACTCCATCCGCCGCCCGCCATAAAATCCTCTGGTACTGCGTGTCAACAGGGTGGACATTGATACAGCGATACATTCGTTGTATATCGGCAGTGAAAACAAACTGATATTCTCTCCAATTTAAGAGAACGGCTGGCAGATCATTTTGCAGCGTGGGACCGACACATAGTACATCGTTTAACGATCTGCTATTTGAGGTCCGGGCCGATGCGTCAAAAACGATACGTGTTTTGTGGTGAGGCTTACTTCGTTAAAAATTGCATGATGTGGTAGCACGCATGATGCAACATGCTGACCGTAGGAATCCGTGGTTATGGTTGAGTTTTCGCTCGTCTCTGCCAACGTGATTTGTCACAGTTGACAGTTTGCAGTATCTGCTCCATTTGTCTGGGTCCCTTTGCAGGCGCCTTTCGAGTTGAAGATATCTGTTCAGGGCGATCTGATGAGATTTTCCGAGCGTCATACTGGGATCAAAGTTCCTCTTGAATGGCAAACGGACTTGATAACTGCCGTCTGGTTGACGTTGATGGGTCTGTTTAAAGAAAGACTCACACCATTGATCTTCTTTGGAGAGCTTTGGGCGTTCTGGAACTGATTCCACCTCGCAGAATACTTTAAGCAGCTCTTCGGAGTTTATTATGGCATGATTACAACGAATGTGGCGTGTAATATGCGTGTTGCCCACATTGCCTAACAGAACCCATCCGAGTTGAGTATTCTGCGCTATGGGTTCGTTTAGCAAGCCAATCTTTATTCCAGGTAACAAGTTGTGCTCCAAAAATTATATCGATTCGCTTGGATCTATAATAATAGGGGTCTGCGAGCATGAGACCATGGATATGACTCCAGTTTCCTGCTGGAAAACTTTGACTTGGCATGTGTGATCTCAACGTGTTCAAAACATAAGCATCGTCGACCTTTAATGAGAAATTTGGGTTAGTTGCTGTTTGCACCGAACAACGTCGGCCTGAATCTTGACCGACTCCGGTGATTGAAGTGCGAGTTGTGCTTCGGGAGAGCTGGAGAGACTGCACAGCATGCTCCGAAATGATAGTTGCTTCTGATCCTTGGTCAAGAAGCGCGTTTACCGTGGCCTGGCATCCTGTATGTGTGTTGCTGAGTACAACCCGAGCTGTTGCTAGTAGTACCTTTCGATGAGTCATAGGTGAAGTTGTACAATAGTTGACATGCACTGTAGAGTCGGCTTGGCATCTGAACTGGCTGCCGAATTTTGGCATGATGTCGAGGAGGCTATCAGCGTTGGCTGTGTTACTGGAAAATGTAACATCGTGTGATGACGTTGACCACAATGAAGACAATTCTTATTGCTGGGGCAGCTTGCTTGTGTGTGCGATTTTCCCAGGCAATTTAGACATAATTTTGCCTTGCTGGGTACTTCTTTCCGTTGGTAGCAATCCATTGAAAGAAATTGCGGACATCTTCGAAGGATGTGTAAATTGCCACAATAAAAGCAACCGGACGCGGAAGCACCCGACCTGGTGTGGGCGCTGTGCACACGCACACGTTTTGTGCCGTCTGAAGGTTCATTTGACTGTTTCATGCCGCTGCACGCGTTACGGCTTTCAATAGCGTCTAACGTAACAAGTCGATCATTGAGGAACTGCTGCAGATCTTTGTATGAAGGAACGTCAATCTTGCTGCCCAGATGATGCTCCCACGCTGTGTGAGTGTCTTTAGGTAGTTTGGTTGTTAGATAAAGTGTCAGCCAAAAATCTCCTCCCTGTAGCGGCGCCTTGACGGTATTGCAAGCGGCAATGCAGACGTTGACTGTACTAACCATAGACCGTATGTCAGCAGATTTTTCTTTAGAGAGATTCGGTAAATTGTAGAGCATGTTCATGTGGCTGGCGAACACAATGCGTGGGTTTTTATACCGTTGTAGGAGTGTGGTCCAAGCGTCCAGGCCTACTGGTAATGCTTCCTTTAAAAAATGGAACTTTTGAATCTTATCCAGACGTTCATTATTGTGAATCAAGCGTAAAAATGCATCATGAAAACTTGGCCAGTCCGCGCAGTTGCCAGAGAATTTCGGAACTGGTAATTTTGGCAATGGTATCCGTACTTCCTCTACATGTGTTGTTATTGTGGAGTTAGTTGATTCGTTGTGCCTCAATGTAACTGGATAGATTCGTTTCTTTTCTTCAGCCACAAAACAGTAAACTTCCATGCCTAGGTTTTCGAATTGGCTGATTGTATTTTGTTGCTTATACACACTTTCTTTTTAGTCTGCCATGCATATAAGTATGTGATGCGTCTGATAAAATGCTTTGTTATGCTCGTCGATTTGATTCAAACGTTTTTCGAAATATATTTTCGTTTTCCGCACACTCGAGTTCTTTTTCACATTACTGAACAAGCGCTTCAAAAACTCAATGCGGTCAGTTTGAACTCGCACCAGTTGATCAAACTTCGACATGATTTATACTGACTTTGCTCCACTGTATGTAATGTGCACAAATGCTCGTATGTTATCTATGTTGTTCTTTGACGTCTTGTTTTTAAGTTGAAAGAGATTTCGGCAATTCTAAGGGAATCGAAGGGCAACGGGACTTAGCTCTGTCGTGATGAGAGCGAGCGCAAATGTTTGCGTATACTGCTCTGTCAAGATGTTCTCGATAGAAAACGTAGGCACGTTGAACGTTGATTTATCTGGATGAAGCCAAGAACGAAGATAAAATTGCCAAACAGCTTTTAGCAATTTTTAAATATGATTCTTATAAGCAAGATTCCCCTCATGGACCACCAATGAATAGTTGTGATTCCTCACTGCTTTGGCATCATAGTAATGGGGTTCGCAAATACGAATCATATATGCACGATTAATCTTCAGTTTATTTCTCCATTTAAATTCATTTTTTTTTAAGTATACATAAAAACTACGTCTTATCGCTATGACCGCAAAGTTACAAGAGAGCTTTAGAAAGAATACAGCTGAGTTCAATTATGCATTGACACATAGAATGTTAATCCGCTGTTATGACAGCTGTTTCACCGGATGACTCCGCTCTTAATGCGTACACATATTGTGTCTTCTCGCTCTGTCTAATGTCTATATGTATGTATGTCAATATGTACACATGAATGTAAATACTTGCATACATTCAGATCGATCTAACACTGCAATATACAGGAACGTTGTTACAAAATTTGGTGGCTCTAGCTAACATAGTTTTAGAGATATACGCGTTCATACAGACGGACAGATGAATACACAGACGTAGCTCAATCGACTCGTCTGTTGATCCTGATTCAAAATATATATAGTTTATGGGCTCGGAGATGCCTTCTTCTGCCTTTTACGCATATTTTCATTCCGACAAACATGGATTTTTTTTTAAAGTCATGGTCTAAAAACGGGAAAGCCCGGGCGTCCACGAAAACAATACAACGTGTTGAACAGGATAAAAGTTCAAGAGGTCAATGTACCTGTTACGTTTACTGAAGCGATACAGTCTGAAATGAGCCAACTCATTTCTCAAGTCAAGTCTCGAAGCTAACTAATCAAACATGGGAGCTAGAGGACTTACCAGAAGGTAAGAAAGTCATTGGTAGTAAATGGATTTTTGGCATCAGAAGACATAAGGATGGCAACGTAACGCACTTTAAGGTGAGGTTGGTGGCTAAAGGATGTGCACATCAATACGGTATCGATTTTTATGAAAAGTTTTTACCAGTGGTCAGATATTCGTGGGTGAGACTTATTATATCATTCGCTGTTGAGCATAACTTATTTCTACATCAGATGGATGTATTGATAGCTTATTTAAATAGCGAGTTGAGCGAAGAAGTTTATATGAGACAACCCGATGGTTTTTTTAATAAACATCATTGAAAAGTTTTGAGACTACAGAAGTCACATTACGGGCTAAAGAGAGCGGTAGAGAGTGAAACGCCAAGCTCGATGCTCGACACTCCATTTTGTTACCTGTGCCAGCGTGCTTACACACGCAATGAGGAAGACAATATAAACATAGTTGCAGTCTATGTCGACGATCTTCTTTTTGCAAGCCTATGTATGATAAAAATGATTTGATTATCATAAAAAAGTCAATTGCTGATGAATTTAAAGTTGTAGATAGCGGACAGCTTAATCATTTCTTTGGCATCGAAGTTGAGCGAGAAAGAGAAACTGGAGCCATATCCATAGGTCACAAGAAATATATCTAGAGTATGCTACACACCTGGGGCATGTCAGATTGCAAATCTGTAACAACGCCTTTGGAGGCAAGTTTCCAAGTTAAGTGTACTGATCCTAGAAGGACTACCAATCACTTATCGGATCACTAATGTATTTGGCAATTACAACCAGGCCAGATATAATGCATTCAGCTGCAAAATTGGCTCACGCTGCCAAGCGTATACTAAAGTATTTGAAGGGTACCTAGAACTTTAAGATTCATTATCACGCAACAGGTAAACCGATTCATGGCTACGTCGAGCCAGATTGGGCAAATGGCACATCGGATCGTAAATCTTATAGTGGATATGTCTTCATAAACGCAGGAGGTCCTATATCCTGGGAGTCTAAGAAACAAAGTTTGGTGGCAATATGCAGCACGTAGGCCGAATATGTTGAATTGTCCATTGCGGCAAGAGAAGCAATATTTTTAGGCTATGTTTTTTAAAAAATTTAATAGACTATTGTATTTGTCGGAACGAAAATGTGCGAAACAGGCAGAAGTAGGCATCTCCGACCCCATAGGCTATATATACTCTGAATCATGATCAACAGACGAGTCGACTGACTGTCAGTCTGTCCGTCTGTCTGGTGGTATGAACGCGTATATCTCAGAAACTATGTAAGCTAGAACCACCAAATTTTGTAACAATGTTCGTGTATATTGCAGCGCTTCAAAATTTTTTGAAAATTGCGACACCCCTCTTCTTGTCTCTGTAAATGAGTAATAACTGCTTAGAAGCAACAATATTAACTGAACCAAAGTTGCAAAGTGCATCAGGAGTTCTTACCATATGGTCTTGCGGTCAATAAACAGTATTATCTTAAAGTTAATACGAAGAAAACGTCCAGAATTGGGGAAAATCCGTTCATGCCCCTGCTCACTCATCTATGTTTGTGCGCGACTTTTTGGCTAAAAACAACACACTAATGATGCCGCAGCCACCGTATTCTCCAAATCTGGCCCCCTGTGACTTTTTCTTGTTCCCAAAACTAAAGAGACCTATGAAAGCACGGAGATTTGCAACGATTGAGGAGATAAAGACTGCATCGCTGGAAGAGCTCAAGGCTATACCGAAAAGTGCCTATGAGAAGTGCTTTGAGGATTGGAAAAACCGTTGGCATAAGTGACTTGTATCTGAGGGGGATTACTTTGAAGAGGACAACATAAATATTGATAAATGAATAAATATTTTTTCTTAAAAATACAAATTCACCTTACTTTTTGAACAAACCTCGTAAGTATATGCACACGTATTTTCGGTAATGGACATGTGCATGGAAAAGAAGACTCGAGAAACGGCTCACGTTACGCACTCGCATCGTTTGTCCCTTTCTTTCCTGTACAAGTTATATATCGAGAGTATGCTACACACCTGGGGAATGACAGATTGAAAATCTGTAGCAACGCCTTTGGAGGCAAGTTTCCAAGTTTAGTGTACTGATCCTAAAAGGACTTCCAATCACTTATCGGATCACTATTTGGCAATTACAACCAGGCCAGATATAATGCATTCAGTTGCAAAATTGGCTAACGCTGTGTAATGTGCCAAAGTTGATTGTCAGCCGTTAGGACTCCTCTGTACGCTGTCTTTTTGAAAACATAATACACGTGGCAAAATAAATTGTAAGTCCACATCGCCTTGTTAAATACGTAACTTATACCCACGCCGGCAATATAAAAATATATGCCAAAAGCGCCCTGGAATCGGAATCATATATGGTATTTATAATAGCCAGTGTATGGAATTTCACACAAAAACGAGAGCAACAGTCGAGAAGGCACGCGACAGTGGGATACCCTTGGACGCATGTTGCCATAAAAAGTATCTTATTGTATAATATTGTAATAATCGCAAGCTACAAATTAATCATAACACTGCAGTGCGCTGCCACCTTGCATCAATTTCGATACGTTGTCAATAATTTATTGCCGCAATGTTCCCAGCGCAAGACTGCACAAAGCGGTGTGAGCAGTATATATCGGTATTTCTTTATAAATTTTGAATTGGCCAATATCGCTAACTTGCAATATATCGAGTAATCAAAATTAATACAATATTTATTTAATTGCATTTTATAGTTTTGTATTTTTTACTGACCCTAAAATATGAATTATTAAATAATAATCATATGTTCACGTAAGCATATTATGAATATTATGAATATGTACACAAGCATGTAAATACTTGCATACATTCATATTCATTTACCACTTCACCTATTGGTTGAGTATTAGTATATATTTATGCACATGTATTTACGGTAAATGACATGTGCATGGACAAGAAGAGTCGAAAAACAGCTCGCGCTTCGCGCTCTCATCGTTTGTTCTTTTCTTTCCTACGCAAGTATTTTGGTTCTGACGTCATCGACAACTTCTTTGACCTGCAAAGAAGGGTCGAAATGGTTTATCTAATAACTTCAGTGTTTATTGTCCGATCGGATTGCAATTCGGAGGATAAGTTCATATAGTATTTATTTATATATATATTGTACTAAAGCAGAACGTTAAGAAATGATTAAATCGCCATGTAAAACAAAATTGGCGGTTTGCAAGGGCGGTAGGCGTGTAATTCCAAATTGAAAATAAACTTGATCTGCGTATGGTACAGGAATCTTCATGCTAAATTTGGTGTCCCTAGCTTTTGTAATAACTGAGATCGGCGCGTTCATCCAGACAGACAGACAGACGGACAGACAGACGGACATGGCTCAATCGACTCTGCTAGTGATCCTGAGCAAGAATATATACACTTTATGGGGTCTCCGACGCCTCCTTCTGCCCGTTACATACATTTGCACAAAGTTAGTATACCCTTTTTTGACCATTTTCAATGGTCCAAGGGTATAAAAAAATGTGATATTTGTGTCTGTTCACTTGCAATTTTGTGAACTAATTGTGGTGATTTTTACAGCGACGACAATTTCTTTTTTTCAACATCACTCGTTGCCAGATACCCGTGAGATTGGTCAATTTGGTGTCCAATAAGCTGGGATCTGCAACTGAATAGACGCAAACACACTTTCTGGAGTATTGCAATATTTCTTCACAGTATGATTGCGCTAAAAGTTGTTGCACAGTGAGACCACTCTTGATTCTTGCCCTAAGAGACTGCGCTAGACTTTTCCGTGTGGCTGTACCTAACCTTTTTGCGTATAGTGTTGCAGCGCTCAACTCAGTTTTCGATCAATGTGCAACGCACGCCTAGGTGACATGGCAGGGCCATAAAATCTAGTATCGTTCGTCTATTTGAAATATTTCTAAAAGTTACCTTTAAACAATAGTATTAATTAATTTGCATTTCCTATATAAAGCTTAAACATTGTAAAAATGTGCGCATGAGGAACTATCACAGTCATCTATAATTAGCCTTACGCATCACGCCTGAATCTAACAAATTCATTTAAATAATTTTTGGGTCTGGCAGCTCAACAGCTCCTGCATCGGAGGGTCCTACGACAGCATGAAGCGGATTTTGTGAGTGAGTAAATCGAAACAGTATGTATAAACTAAAATGATTATGGACAGTCAATTACGTCCACGTACCGTCATGTGAGAGACAGTAGATTTTGTGACTATATTATTTTTTAAAAGAATGATATAAATTAGTTCCCCGTGCGCATAGAAATATTCTTAATATCCGAAAGTTCCAAATACGTAGTGAAACCCAAATCATGTTTTGTCTTGAAATCAAATTTAATCTTTGTAATAAATGAATTCTGTAAGCATAATGAATCACACAACTCACGTCTAATCGTCTCTTAATGGTTCTTCGCCGGAACCATAGTTCATCCAGTATCCAGTAGTTCAGCAGTACAGTAAATAATATATAGATTATACTAGGGGTGACCCAAGCTATACAATGGCGTCACCAAGGCAGGGTAGATAAAGAAGGGAGCACATGTAACATCTAGTGCATCCCAACAATCCTATTCAGAAATCAGTCGTCCATAACTTGTACTTTCTTGGTGATCGGCTGTGTTTTGATTTCGCTCCTCTTATCTTATTTTAAATTCTTAATTAACACGATCTACTGTATTCCTTGTATTTTGCTAACAAGTGTGATTCACTGGTGTCTGGTAGAACCATTATTTTGTTGTAGCGTCTTGTTATTTTGTTTCTGTTACTAGTTCGCACTCCCACGCTCATTCTCGCTTGCATCGCTCTCTGAGTGTGCTCCGCTGTGCTATCTGTTTATAGCTGTGTTGTTGCTTTTTCTTGTTTTCGTGTCTACACTAGTGTTGTGTCGTTCGTGAACGAACGAACTAAATTAAACTATTCACCAAACTGAACGAACGAACTAGGTCTGTCTTTATAGTTCAATAGTTCGCTAGTTCAATTTAGTTCACTTAGTTCAATATAGTTCTTTTAGTTCAATATAGTTCACTTAGTTCAATATAGTTCACTTAGTTCACGTCGTTCATTTTGATCTGTTAAAAAATTAAAAAATTTCTATATAATCTTTTTGTAAACTCTTTATTATTTCATATTATTATTATTTATGTGTTTTTGACATAAATTGAATAAATAATATTAATTTTCAATAACAGCATTGTATGAAATAAATTCATAACATTTTTTTTTTTGAAGCACCTTTAAGCAAGTTTAAAAAATGAACGATTGAACTAAATGAACGACCTAGTTCATTGATTTTAAACGAACGAACGAACTTATTCCTCAAATTGAACTAGGATTACCCAACACTAGTCTACACTGTCTCGCGCTCTCTTACGCTCTCTTGTAAACTACGCTTGTGCTTGTGTTAGTGGTAACCAGCTGTTTAACATTAGATTACCTTTGCTTTCTTGCTCTTTTAAACTTTTTCCTTTTTGAACTTATCTTTCGTAATTCGCTTTAACATTTTGTTTGTTTTTTTTTTTTGTGTTCCCTACCATATTTCTTGTAGGCGTACATATTAGTTGCAATAAAAATTTTTGTGTGCTCCGCAACTTCGTGCAAATGCAAGGCCAATTCAAATTTGGACTTTGTTTGCTGCTGGTTGTGTGATAAATTCTAGCACATACGAGGGTCGTTTGATAAGTCCGTGACTTTTTGAATAAAATATATTTTTTTCGTCAAAGAAGCGTTTTATTTCTCAACATAATCTCCTTTTAGCTCTATACATTTAGTCCAGCGTTTTTCCAATTTTTTTATTCCTTCCAAATAATAGGTTTTCTCAAGGCCCTCAAAATAGTCGTTTGTTTCTGTGATGACCTCTTCATTTGACCCGAATCTCTTACCGCCGAGCCATTTCTTCATGTTTGGAAACAAAAAATAGTCACAGGGGGCTAAATCTGGAGAATATGCTGGATGGGGTAGCAGTTCGTAGCCCAATTTATGAAATTTTGCCATGCTGACTACACACGTGTGCACCCGTGCATTGTCCTGATGGAACAGCACTTTTTTTTCGCCAAATGCGGTCGTTTCTGCTTCAAATCAATATCGAATCTGTCCAAAAGCTCTGAATAATATTCGCCGGTGATCGTTTTACCCTTTTCAAGGTAATCGATGTGAATGATACCTTGTGCATCCCAAAAAACTGTGGCCATGACCTTGTTGGCCGACAGACCCACCTTGGCCTTCTTTGGTGCACGTTCACCCGGAGAAACCCACTGTCTTGATTGTTCTTTGGTCTCTGGTGTGGTGTGGTGGATCCATGTTTCGTCTACGGTAACGAAACGGCGCAAAAATTCGTTTGGATTGCGGTTGAACATCGCCAAACACTCCTTTGAAATGGTCACACGGTTGCGCTTATGGTCGTGTGTGAGCAATCGCGGCACCCATCGCGCGGAAAGCTTTTTCATGTCCAAATATTCATGTAAAATGTGATGTACCCGTTCAGTTGAGATGCCTACAGCCTCAGCTACCTCACGCACTTTCATTCTCCGATCATCCAATATCATTCCATGGATTTTGTCGACGATTTCTGGCATGACGACCTCTTTTGGGCGACCTGAACGTTCGGCATCACTTGTACTGGTACGACCACAACGGAACTCAGTAAACCATTTCTTAACCATTGAAATTGATGGTGCAGAGTCCCCATAATATTTATCAAGTCTTTCCTTGGTTTCGGTGATGGATTTTTTACGCAAAAAATAATGCTTAATTAGCACACGAAATTCACTTTTTTCCATTTTCGTTAAAATTCACGAGATCGTCTGCTTTCAATGCCTATAAAACGCAAACTAAGAAACGCAGCTTTCTCAAAATTTTACAGTCAGCTGTTAATCGATAACTGCTGACAGGAGCAGTGTTGCATTTAGAGCAGGTGCGCGACAAATACAAAAAGTCACGGACTTATCAAACGACCCTCGTAAAATGCATCGGATTAACAGCACGAATTAAAGATTCCATCAATAACAATGAATCTGGCCTGAAATAGACATGTAAAGCTTGTCGAGTGAATGAACTAACATTGAGTAAAATGCTTAGGGAGACCAAATTGAAATTTGAAAAGCTGCGTGCAGCATTTTCAAATCTCTAATCTGAATTTTGGGATATGTAAATTCAATTTACTAGTTTCGAATGTTCCGATGAGCCTTCCACACTTCCACCGGCAACTCCTTCAGGTATAACATCGCCAGTTATTGCCTACTTAACCCCTTCTACGTCTCCTAACATTCCTCCAGCCGCCCCGGCTGTTATGTGCGATCCTCCAATTTTAATCTTCACCTCTCCAGTCGCGCCTTTATCCAAAAAGAATCTTAAAAATTCTTTCGATAACACTGCCGTCAATAATTAAACTGTTGTCTCAAACGTTAAATCGCTTGTCGCGGTTAAGCCCAAGAATCAGGTTTTCGTTTCACGCCTTGCACCCGATACTTCGATTGAATATGTACAATCATTTATTCAATCAAAAATCTCTGTACGGAACATTGTTGTGGAAAAGTTTAAATTTAACTACACGCGAGATATCTCATGCTTTACGATAAGTATTCCTGCAGACAATTTTCAATCTGTTTGCAGCGGAACCTTCTGGCCGCCTGACTTAATTGTAAAAGAGTATTCTCCAAAACAAAAAGTCGAACCGCGGTACCGCTTCCTTCAACTTCCCGCGCCTATTGAATAGTGTATCGTTCGATCATCAAATTTTAATATTTACCGAAACCTGGTTAAAACCTGATGTAGAAAACTGCTCAATGTTTCCTAATAAGTAAACCTCCTTCAGATGTGACCGTTTATCAAGAATTGGAGGTGGTGTTCTTATAGCTGTAAAATCTGATCTTCCTTCCGAACTTGTTCCATTAGACCATTGTTCTTCCTTAGAATTTGTATGTGTTAAAATGACGATGTGTCCAATTTCAATTTACATTACCTGTTCATATATTCCTCCCTCATCTGATATATCTGTCACCCTGGACCATCTTTCATCTATTCAATCTGTTGCCTCCAAGCTATCTGATAGAGATTATCTGCTAGTTTTTGGTGATTTCAACTTACCAGAAGTTACTTGGTCATCTCAATCAGATATATTGGTGCCCTCTGTATTTAACTCTCTTTTAAATGGCCTCTCGGCGCTATCTCTTTTCCAAATAAACACTGTTCCTAATTGTAGTGGTAGAATGCTTGATTTAATTTTCTCTTCTGACATTTTACTAAATACTATTTATTTATTTATTTATTTAACGTCAACTAAAAAAGTCGATTTAAAATGAAAATTAAAATTAGATTACATCAAATTAAAATTGTAAATTTAAAAAAAAGAAAATAATTTAGATTTTAAAATTAAAATTTTGCAATATGTCAAGAATTTAAAATTAATTAAAAATATATATTTTTAAATTTAGGCTAGGGATAACAAAACAAGAACACTCGATACAACATTTGCTGCAAAGGATTGGGGAAAACCCAGTAAAACCCAATCAGATCGGTAGATTAATACTAGTTGTTAGGATGTAGAGTTAATTGATTAAAGATAGACAGTTTAACAGAGTAGAGGAAGGACTCGGAGTTGAAAACTCTAGACAGTATGTTGTAGTCAGCACAGAGAACTCGGTCATGCAAGCTGTAGTTAGTATTACAAAAGGTCAAGGATAGTGGCATAAAATTACGAGACCCATATTCAAGAGTTGGACGAACAAGAGAAGTGTAAAGCAACTTTGTCGTGTAAGGATCATCGAATTCTTTGGCCCATCTTTTGATGAACCCGAGTAGTCGAAATGCCTAATTGACAGTTTGTGTAATGTGACGATCAAATTACAATTTATGATCAAAGAGGATACCTAAATCAGCTACTTCAGATATTCTTAAGAGTGGGGTTAAGATTGTAATTGATGACATGATAGTTACATCTGTAAAATGACATAACCTTGCACTTCAAATAGTTAAGATGCAGCAGATTATGGATGCACCATTCAAAAAACAAATCAAGATCGGTTTGAAGAAGGTTATTTGCTGGATCATTGTATGTCAAACAGAGTTTCACATCATCAGCATACATAAGAATGTTAGAGTGAAGGAGTATTGAAGGAAGATCGTTAATTAAAAGGTTAAATAGCAATGGTCCAAGGTGGCTGCCCTGAGGAACACCAGAAGTAACTAAGATCGGCTTAGAAAGACATTATTTAAAAAGAACTCGTTGAGACCTGTTAGTTAAATAATCGGATATCCACAGAAGAAGCTTTTGAGGAAAACCAATCAAATTTAGCTTATGAATTAAGACATTATGATTTACGGAGTCAAATGCTTTACTGAAGTCACTATAGACCACATCAGTTTGCATATTGTTCCGAAATCCTAGATTGATGAGAGATGAGAATTCAAAAAGATTAGTAGCTGTTGATCTTGCCTTTATAAACCCATGTTGATGGGGTGAAATTATAGATTTACACATAAAAGTTAACTGAGCTGTACAATTTTTTTCAAAAATTGCGGACAATTTGGAAATACATCTATAGTTCTTCACATCATGGTTAGAGCCATATTTGTGAAGAGGAATGGAAAATAGTTTTTCCAAATTGGAAATAACTATTGGATAGAATTGGCTTCAAAATCGAATCAGCACAAAATCTAAGTACGCATGCTGGAATTCCGTCAGAGCCAGAAGAAAAACGGGTTTTATCGATTTATGATCAATTAGTATAGAGGTTTTGTCGATAGAAGGGCAGAAGACAGTGTTAAAATTTTCTATACTATACGGGTATAGATGTAAAGGGGAACTATAAGGTTCAGTTAAATAAGTTGATTGAAAAAAGTGTTCAAACAAATAGGCGGCAGCCTGATCATCAGTTGCTTCCTTATTTCGATAGAGAGGGAGGAAATCTACTTGATTTACGTTTAAAGTAGACAAAGTTATAAAACTGCTTTGGGTCCTGAGCAAACTGCAAACGGCAGCGACGCAAATACTTTTTGTAACAATTTGCATTCAGAGCAATAAAGTTTGCTCTTGCAGCAATATAACGCGTCAAATCAGAAGGATTACGAGTTAATTTAAACTTTTTAAAATACCGAGATTTCAAATTTTTCAGCCTTACTACCTCACGTGAAAACCAAGGAGGCCTATTTGACTTTACGGGATAAGTAACAGGAACACATTGATCAAAAAATGAGTTCATAGAGGAATAAAAAAATGAAATGCATTTATTTAGATCAGAACATGAATAAAGAAATGACCAATCATGTTCCAAAATTAAACAATTCAATTGTTGAAAATCGGTCCTACGAAAACAACGTGATTTTATTATAGGGGAAATAATTGCAGTTTGCATAGAAGTTGGCAGAGTTAAAACCAGGTCCAATGTAGGATGATAGGGATCTTCAGGAAGAACTAAGGGATTCATTCTAGAGATAGTGTTTAGTAAAATATCAGAAGAGAAAATTAAATCAAGCATTCTACCACTACAATTAGGAATAGTATTTATTTGATAAAGACATAGCTCCGAAAGGCCATTTAAAAAAGAGTTAAATACAGAAGGCACCAATATATCTGATTGAGATGACCAAGTAACTTCTGGCAAGTTGAAATCACAAAAAACTAGCAGATAATCTCTATCAGATAGTTTAGAGGCAACAGATTAGATAGATGAAAGATGGTCTAGGTAGACAGATATATCAGAAGAGGGAGGAATATACGAACAGGTAATGTAAATTGAAATTTGACACATCGTCATTTTAACACATAAAAATTCTAAGGAAGAACAATGGTCTAATGGAACAAGTTCGGAAGGAAGATCTGACTTTACAGCTGTAAGAACACCACCTCCAATTCGTGATAAACGGTCACACCTGAAGGAGGTGTACTTATTAGGAAAAATTGAGCAGTTTTCTACATCAGGTTTTAACCAGGTTTCGGTAAATATTAAAATTTGATGATGGAACGAAACACTATTCATAAACAATTTAGAGGGCTTAGAGTTTAGGCCTCTAACGTTTTGATAAGCTAAATAAAGATGGGATATCTCTACTGGGTTTTTGATGCTCCACTAGAAGAAGAAGAGGCGCGAGAAGTTGAAGGATACGGTACCGTAGTTCGATTATTTGGTTTTGGAGAATACTCTTTTACATATAAGTCAGGCGGCCAGAAGGCTCCGCTGCAAATGAATTGAAAATTGTCTTCAGGTATACTTATCCTAATAGATGAGATATCTCGCGTGTAGTTAAATTTAAACTTTTCTACTACAATGTTCGGTACAGAGATTTTTGATTGAATAAATGATTTTACATCTTCAGTCGAAGTATCGGGTGCAAGGCGTGAAACATGTTTCTTGGGCTTAAACGCGACAAGCGATTTAACGTTTGAAACAACCGTTTGAGTATTGACGGCAGTGTTATCAAAAGAATTTTGAAGATTATTTTTGGATTAAGGCGCGACTGGAGAGGTGACGATCAAAAGTGGTGGATCGCACAAAACAGCCGGGGCGGCTGGGGGAATGTTAGGAGACGTAGACGTAGAGGGGGTTAAGTAAGCAATATCTGGAGATGTTATACATGAAGGATTTGCCGGTGGAAGTGTGGAAGGCTCATCGGAACATTCGAAACTAGTAAATTTAGTTTCCATATCTGAAAATTCGGATTGGAGATTTGAAAATGCTGCACGCAGTTTTTCAAATTTTAATTTGGTCTCCCTAAGCATTTTACTCAAAGTTAGTTCTTTCACCCGACAAACCTTTCATGACCATTTCAGGCCAGAATCATTGTTGTTGAGGGTGTCTTTGATTCGTGCTGTTAAGCTGATGCATTTTATGTGATAGAATATATCACAAAACCAGCAAGAAACAAAGTCTGGCTTTGACTTGGCCTTGCATTTGCAAGAGGTTGCAGAGCACACCAGCATTTTTATTGTGGACTAATATGTATGCCTACAAGAAATATGGTAGGGAACACCAAAAAATCAAACAAGAATGTTAAAGCGAAATACAAAATATTAGTTCCAAAAGGAAAAAGTTAAAAAATAGCAAGAAAGCAAAGGTAATCTAATGTTACACAGCAGGTTACCACTACTGGTATACTAGAGAGCGTAATAAAGCGTGAGAGCGAGAGTGCGAGACACGAAATCAAGAAAGAGCAACAACACAACTATAACTCTAATCGCTGTATTTTAAAAATTTTATATTAACTTGCAATCCTTCTGATTTTACGCGTTATATTGCTGCAAGAGCAAACTTTATTGCTCTGAATGCAAATTGTTACAAAAAGTATTTGCGTCGCTGCCGTTTGCAGTTTGCTCAGGATCCAAAGCAGTTTTATAACTTTGTCAACTTAAAACGTAAATCAAGTAGATTTCCTCCCTCTCTATCATACGAAAATAAGGAAGCAACTGATGATCAGGCAGCCGCCGATTTGTTTCAATCAATTATTTCAATCAATTTATTCAACTGAACCTTATAGTTCCCCTTTACATCCATACCCTTACAGTATACAAAATTTTAACACTCTCTCTTCTGTCCTTCTATCGACAAAACCTCTTTACTTAATGATCTTAGATCGATAAAACCAGTTTCTTTCTTGGCTCTGACGGAGTTCCAGCATGCGTACTTAGATTTTGTGCTGATTCAATTTTGAAGCCAATTCATAAGTTACTTGATTTGTCACCATCCAATAGTTATTTCCCACCTATTTGGAAAAACTATTTTTCCATTCCTCTTCACAAAAGTGGTTCTAACCATGATGTGAAGAACTATAGATGTATTTCCAAATTGTCCGCAACTCCTAAGATTTTTGAAAAAATTGTACAGCTCAGTTAACTTTTATGTGTAAATCTATAATTTCACCCCATCAACATGGGTTTATAAAGGCAAGATCAACAGCTACTAATCTTTTTGAATTCTCATCTCTCATCAATCTAGGATTTCGGAACAATATGCAAACTAATGTGGTCTATACTGACTTCAGTAAAGCATTTGACTCCGTAAATCATAATGTCTTAATTCATAAGTTAAATTTGATTGGTTTTCCTCAAAAGCTCCATCTGTGGATATCTGATTATCTAACTGACAGGTCTCAACGAGTTCTTTTTAAAGAATGTTTTTCTAAGCCGATCTTACTTACTTCTGGTGTTCCTCAGGGCAGCCACCTTGGACCATTGCTATTTAACCTTTTTATTAATGATCTTCCTTCAATACTCCTTCACTCTAACATTCTTATGTATGCTGATGATGTGAAACTCTGTTTGACACACAATGATCCAGCAAATAACCTTCTTCAAACAGATCTTGATTTGTTTTTTGAATGGTGCATCCATAATCTGCTGCATCTTAACTGTTTGAAGTGCAAGGTTATGTCATTTTACAGATGTAACTATCATGTCATCAGTTACAATCTTAACTTAACCTCACTCTTAAGAATATCTGAAGTAGCTGATTTAGGTATCCTCTTTGATCATAAATTGAAATTTGATCGTCACATTACACAAACTGTCAATAAGGCATTTCGACTACTCGGGTTCATCAAAAGATGGGCCAAAGAATTCGATGATCCTTACACGACAAAGTTGCTTTACACTTCTCTTGTTCGTCCAACTCTTGAATATGGGTCTCGTAATTTTATGCCACTATCCTTGACCTTTTGTAATACTAACTACAGCTTGCATGAACGAGTTCTCTGTGCTGACTACAACATACTGTCTAGAGTTTTCAACTCCGAGTCCTCCCTTTACTCTGTTAAACTGTCTTTCCTTAATCAATTAACTCTACATCCTAACGACTAATACTAATCTACCGATCTGATTGGGTTTTACTGTGTTTTTTTATTTATTTATTTAGTTTAGTTTATAGTCGAACTATGATCAGTCGACTTTTTAAAAGTAAAAAAACAATTGAAATTAGATTTAAATTATTTAAGTTGAATTTTTTAACTAAAGGTAATTTTAAATTAAGGGTAAAACCTTAAATGTAAAGAAAAGAAAAAAAAATTATTTAAAAATTGTGCAAATGTGCAAACGTGCAAACTGGGATAAAGAAAAGCCGATCCAACATTTGTTGCAGAGGATTGGGGAAAACCCAGAAAAACCCAATCAGATCAGGAGAGTTAGTGTTAGTAACCAAATGCAAATAAAATTATGAGTAGAGTGTTAAAGCATGCAGTATGTTGAAAGTACTACTATGAATAGAAAGAAGATAAGTATGTATTTAACTAAATTCTAGATAAGTGGGCGAGGAGTTGTAATTTTAAGCTAGATATCAAGTTGTTATTGTTAGCTACAATGAAGTATAGTTTATTATAGTCCGAACATAATACCCTGAATGGCTCATGCAGGGCATAGTTCGAGCTACAATTGGGAAGTTTTAGAGGAAGGTAATTACGGGTGATTCTACCAGGGACAGAAAAGTGTAGTCTACTAAGTAAGTCGCTACTATCTATGTCACCTTGGATAAAGTTGTTAATAAATATTTAACACCAAGCATGGTTCTACGATTGGCTAGAGAAGGCAGATTAAGTAACAAAAGTCTACTAGGATAGGAAGGAAGTCTTGAATTTACATCCCAGTTAAGGCCTCGCAAGGCAAACATTAAGAAGTTTTTCTGTACGGATTCAATGCGGTCTCTATGAACTGTGTACTGAGGGTTCCAGACACATGATCCGTACTCGAGAATTGGACGAACAAGCGAAGTGAAGAGAGTCTTAGTTAGGTAAGGATCGTCAAACTCCTTGGACCATCTCTTAATAAAGCCGAGTACACCCATAGCTTTATTAACCATTGATGATATATGTTCGGAAAACTTGAGTTTTCGGTCCAAACGGACACCTAGATCATCAACCAGGGAAATTCTTTCCAAGGTACAACCACAAAGAGAGTATGATACGTACTTTGGGCAGGCACGTGAGAATGTCATCAGCTTGCATTTTGAGCTGTTCAGATTAAGGAGATTTGCACGACACCAAGAAAAGAAACAATCTAGGTCAGATTGAAGGCGAGAATGACAGGAGTCGTCTCTAAATTGAAAACAGAGCTTGACATCATCCGCGTACATGAGAGTACGTGAGTTAAGTATGACCGTTGGGAGGTCATTGATGAAAAGTGTAAAAAGCAGGGGACCTAAGTGGCTTCCCTGAGGAACACCAGATGTGGCATGAACGGGATAGGAACGAGTATTTTTAAAGAGGACTCGTTGGGTTCTGTCACCCAAATAGCTCACAATCCAACTAAGAAGTTTTGGTGAGAAACCGAGAAGATTTAGTTTATGTGCAAGAAGGGAATGGTTGACTGAGTCAAATGCCTTACTGAAATCAGTATAAATGACATCAGTTTGAAGATTTTCCTGAAATCCTTTTACCACAAAGGATGTCAGCTCAAGCAAATTTGTCGTGGTAGAACGACGCTTCACAAATCCGTGTTGAAAAGGGGATATAACGGATCTACTAAAATGCTGCAAGTGAGGAGTAATAACATTCTCGAAGAATTTCGGTATAGCCGACAATTTAGAGATACCTCTATAATTGCTTGCATCAGACTTGCTGCCCTTTTTATGTAAAGGGATGATAAAGGATTCCTTCCATATGGATGGAAACGAGGCAGTTACTAAGGACAGCGAAAATAGTTTGAGCAATGGCTTACATAAGGAGTTGGCACAGTATCGAAGTACACAGGCGGGGATACCATCGGGACCTGGTGAGAAGACTGGTTTAACCAATCAAAGATCCCTAATATGTGAACTTTCATTCAGTAAAGGTGTGAAGATGCCATTCGAGCTTGGTACGCTATATGGATAGGAGTGAATGTTTGGCGTAGAAGGAGAATAAGTTGTTTGAAAAAACTTTTCAAACATATCGGCAATGGCCTGATCTGTGTCAGCCTCAGCGTTATCGAACATAAGTTTAGAAGGAAAGCCCGCTGACCTACGCTTCATGTTAACAAAACTATAAAACTGTTTAGGATTCTGAAAGAACTGAATCCTACATCTTGTCAAATAGTTTTTATAACACTTCGCGTTAAGCACGATAAAATTTGCCCGAGCAGTTAGGTAGCGGGAAAAGACAAGCGGTGAGTTTTTCAGCTTGTATTTCTTAAATAAGCTACTCTTTAAGTTTTTTAAGCGAGACAACTCTTTTGTAAACCAAGAAAGCCTACTTGAGCTTGTCGGATAGAAAAACGGAACACAGATATCAAAAGCAGAGTTAAGGCTTTTATAAAATATATTAATAGCCACTGACATATCAGTTGATAGATAAAAGTCAGACCAATCACAATATGAAATTAAATAATTTAAATATTCAAAATCTGCTTTCTTAAAGCAGCGCACGCGATTGCACGGCTTTACACTTTTATCCACAAAGCTAATACCCAAGTCGAGATACACTTCGAAAGTGGGATGATAAGGATCTTCAGGTAGGGAAAGAGGTTGTGCCCTGACTAAAATCACCCTGGAAGGATCTGAGACGAAACATAGATCAAGCGATCTGTTTAAAGTGTTTTTGACATTATTAACCTGCGACAAAGACATGTCAAACAAACCGTCAAACAGATCATGTTGCCGGGAGGGCAGAAGGAAGTTTCCCTCCGCAATGGATGTCCAATTACATTCCGGGATATTAAAGTTACCCACGACTATGAAATGATCTCTGTCTGATAACAGGTTAAAAATAGTCTTAATTGCAGACAAATGTTGCAAGTAGACTGATAATTCCGATGACGGCGGAATATAGGAGCAGGTTATATACAAGAAAAAACCGGGAAAGTGTAGTTTTAAACAGATTAATTCAATGTCGAATTGAAACTCCGGCTGTAAGAGGTCCGACATAATGGAGGCGTCTACTGCAATCAGTACTCCACCACCCTGTCGGTCAGGTCGATCAAGCCTGTATGTTGTATACCTATCTGGAAAGACTTCAGAGGTTAGAATCTCTGATTTTAACCAGGTTTCGGTAAAGGCAATAATTTGGGAAGAAAAGGCAAGACTATGAAGATAAAGACTAGAGATTTTACTACAGAGGCGTCTAACATTTTGATAGGAAAGAATTAAGGAAGAAAGAATATTTGTGTGTCCCCTAACATTTTCGGAAGCATGAAGAGAAGAGAACTTCAGTTTTTTGAGGACTTTGCACTTGTTGTAGGTCCACTTGGCGATGTAACGGCCAATGTGTCCGCAACTCCTAAGATTTTTGAAAAAAATTGTACAGCTCAGTTAACTTTTATGTGTAAATCTATAATTTCACCCCATCAACATGGGTTTATAAAGGCAAGATCAACAGCTACTAATCTTTTTGAATTCTCATCTCTCATCAATCTAGGATTTCGGAACAATATGCAAACTGATGTGGTCTATACTGACTTCAGTAAAGCATTTGACTCCGTAAATCATAATGTCTTAATTCATAAGTTAAATTTGATTGGTTTTCCTCAAAAGCTCCATCTGTGGATATCTGATTATCTAACTGACAGGTCTCAACGAGTTCTTTTTAAAGAATGTCTTTCTAAGCCGATCTTACTTACTTCTGGTGTTCCTCAGGGCAGCCACCTTGGACCATTGCTATTTAACCTTTTTATTAATGATCTTCCTTCAATACTCCTTCACTCTAACATTCTTATGTATGCTGATGATGTGAAACTCTGTTTGACACACAATGATCCAGCAAATAACCTTCTTCAAACAGATCTTGATTTGTTTTTTGAATGGTGCATCCATAATCTGCTGCATCTTAACTGTTTGAAGTGCAAGGTTATGTCATTTTACAGATGTAACTATCATGTCATCAGTTACAATCTTAACTTAACCTCACTCTTAAGAATATCTGAAGTAGCTGATTTAGGTATCCTCTTTGATCATAAATTGAAATTTGATCGTCACATTACACAAACTGTCAATAAGGCATTTCGACTACTCGGGTTCATCAAAAAGATGGGCCAAAGAATTCGATGATCCTTACACGACAAAGTTGCTTTACACTTCTCTTGTTCGTCCAACTCTTGAATATGGGTCTCGTAATTTTATGCCACTATCCTTGACCTTTTGTAATACTAACTACAGCTTGCATGAACGAGTTCTCTGTGCTGACTACAACATACTGTCTAGAGTTTTCAACTCCGAGTCCTCCCTTTACTCTGTTAAACTGTCTTTCCTTAATCAATTAACTCTACATCCTAACGACTTATACTAATCTACCGATCTGATTGGGTTTTACTGTGTTTTTTTATTTATTTATTTAGTTTTGTTTATAGTCGAACTATGATCAGTCGACTTTTTAAAAGTAAAAAAACAATTGAAATTAGATTTAAATTATTTAAGTTGAATTTTTTAACTAAAGGTAATTTTAAATTAAGGGTAAAACCTTAAATGTAAAGAAAAGAAAAAAAAAATTATTTAAAAATTGTGCAAATGTGCAAACGTGCAAACTGGGATAAAGAAAAGCCGATCCAACATTTGTTGCAGAGGATTGGGGAAAACCCAGAAAAACCCAATCAGATCAGGAGAGTTAGTGTTAGTAACCAAATGCAAATAAAATTATGAGTAGAGTGTTAAAGCATGCAGTATGTTGAAAGTACTACTATAAATAGAAAGAAGATAAGTATGTATTTAACTAAATTCTAGATAAGTGGGCGAGGAGTTGTAATTTTAAGTTAGATATCAAGTTGTTATTGTTAGCTACAATGAAGTATAGTTTATTATAGTCCGAACATAATACCCTGAATGGCTCATGCAGGGCATAGTTCGAGCTACAATTGGGAACTTTTAGAGGAAGGTAATTATGGGTGATTCTACCAGGGACAGAAAATTGTAGTCTACTAAGTAAGTCGCTACTATCTATGTCACCTTGGATAAAGTTGTTAATAAATATTGTATAACACCAAGCATGGTTCTACGATTGGCTAGAGAAGGCAGATTAAGCAACAAAAGTCTACTAGGATAGGAAGGAAGTCTTGAATTTACATCCCAGTTAAGGCCTCGCAAGGCAAACATTAAGAAGTTTTTCTGTACGGATTCAATGCGGTCTCTATGAACTGTGTACTGAGGGTTCCAGAAACATGATCCGTACTCGAGAATTGGACGAAAAAGCGAAGTGAAGAGAGTCTTAGTTAGGTAAGGATCGTCAAACTCCTTGGACCATCTCTTAATAAAGCCGAGTACACCCATAGCTTTATTAACCATTGGAAAACTTGAGTTTTCGGTCCAAACGGACACCTAGATCATCTACCAGGGAAATTCTTTCCAAGGTACAACCACCAGGAGAGTATGATACGTACTTTGGGCAGGCACGTGAGAATGTCATCAGCTTGCATTTTGAGCTGTTCAGATTAATGAGATTTGCACGACACCAAGAAAAGAAACAATCTAGGTCAGATTGAAGGCGAGAATGACAGGAGTCGTCTCTTAATTGAAAACAGAGCTTGACATCATCCGAGTACATGAGAGTACGTGAGTTAAGTATGACCGTTGGGAGGTCATTGATGAAAAGTGTAAAAAGCAGGGGACCTAAGTGGCTTCCCTGAGGAACACCAGATGTGGCATGAAAGGGATAGGAACGAGTATTTTTAAAGAGGACTCGTTGGGTTCTGTCACCCAAATAGCTCACAATCCAACTAAGAAGTTTTGGTGAGAAACCGAGAAGATTTAGTTTATGTGCAAGAAGGGAATGGTTGACTGAGTCAAATGCCTTACTGAAATCAGTATAAATGACATCAGTTTGAAGATTTTCCTGAAATCCTTTTATCACAAAGGATGTCAGCTCAAGCAAATTTGTCGTGGTAGAACGACGCTTCACAAATCCGTGTTGAAAAGGGGATATAACGGATCTACTAAAATGCTGCAAGTGAGGAGTAATAACATTCTCGAAGAATTTCGGTATAGCCGACAATTTAGAGATACCTCTATAATTGCTTGCATCAGACTTGCTGCCCTTTTTATGTAAAGGGATGATAAAGAATTCCTTCCATATGGATGGAATCGAGGCAGTTACTAAGGACAGCGAAAATAGTTTGAGCAATGGCCTACATAAGGAGTTGGCACAGAATCGAAGTACACAGGCGGGGATACCATCGGGACCTGGTGAGAAGACTGGTTTAACCAATCGAAGATCCCTAATAAGTGAACTTTCATTCAGTAAAGGTGTGAAGACGCCATTCGAGCTTGGTACGCTATATGGATAGGAGTGAATGTTTGGCGTAGAAGAAGAATAAGTTGTTTGAAAAAACTTGGCAAACATATCGGCAATGGCCTGATCTGTGTCAGCCTCAGCGTTATCGAACATAAGTTTAGAAGGAAAGCCCGCTGACCTACGCTTCATGTTAACAAAACTATAAAACTGTTTAGGATTCTGAAAGAACTGAATCCTACATCTTGTCAAATAGTTTTTATAACACTTCGCGTTAAGCACGATAAAATTTGCCCGAGCAGTTAGATAGCGGGAAAAGACAAGCGGTGAGTTTTTCAGCTTGTATTTCTTAAATAAGCTACTCTTTAAGTTTTTTAAGCGAGACAACTCTTTTGTAAACCAAGAAGGCCTACTTGAGCTTGTCGGATAGAAAAACGGAACACAGATATCAAAAGCAGAGTTAAGGCTTTTATAAAATATTTTAATAGCCACTGACATATCAGTTGATAGATAAAAGTCAGACCAATCACAATATGAAATTAAATAATTTAAATATTCAAAATCTGCTTTCTTAAAGCAGCGCACGCGATTGCACGGCTTTACACTTTTATCCACAAAGCTAATACCCAAGTCGAGATACACTTCGAAAGTGGGATGATAAGGATCTTCAGGTAGGGAAAGAGGTTGTGCCCTGACTAAAATCACCCTGGAAGGATCTGAGACGAAACATAGATCAAGCGATCTGTTTAAAGTGTTTTTGACATTATTAACCTGCGACAAAGACATATCAAACAAACCGTCAAACAGATCATGTTGCCTGGAGGGCAGAAGGAAGTTTCCCTCCGCAATGGATGTCCAATTACATTCCGGGATATTAAAGTTACCCACGACTATGAAATGATCTCTGTCTGATAACAGGTTAAAAATAGTCTTAATTGCAGACAAATGTTGCAAGTAGACTGATAATTCCGATGACGGCGGAATATAGGAGCAGGTTATATACAAGAAAAAACCGGGAAAGTGTAGTTTTAAACAGATTAATTCAATGTCGAATTGAAACTCCGGCTGTAAGAGGTCCGACATAATGGAGGCGTCTACTGCAATCAGTACTCCACCACCCTGTCGGTCAGGTCGATCAAGCCTGTATGTTGTATACCTATCTGGAAAGACTTCAGAGGTTAGAATCTCTGATTTTAACCAGGTTTCGGTAAAGGCAATAATTTGGGAAGAAAAGGCAAGACTATGAAGATAAAGACTAGAGATTTTACTACAGAGGCGTCTAACATTTTGATAGGAAAGAATTAAGGAAGAAAGAATATTTGTGTGTCCCCTAACATTTTCGGAAGCATGAAGAGAAGAGAACTTCAGTTTTTTGAGGACTTTGCACTTGTTGTAGGTCCACTTGGCGATGTAACGGCCAATGTGGGAAGAGTGACGGTCGTTCGGCTTTTTTTGTTTTGGAGTGAACTCCTTAACAATAAGGTCGGGCGGCCAAAAAAGCTGCGCAAACGTCTTTAAACTGTTCTGCAGGGAGAATAATTTTGAAAGAAGAAATGTCCCGCTTTAATTTGAAGTTGAATTTTTTAACAATCAAATCATTTACAGGCATCCTTTCGAGAATGTACGATTGTACATCTTCTATGGTAGTGTCTGGAGCCAAGCGAGAGATAAACACCAATTTTTTGGGTTTAATCGCAATCAGAGGTTTTATACTCGGTGCCTGACTAGCAGGCATGATTGCTGGAACATTACCCTTTACGTTATTATCATTGCTCGTAATGGGAGTAGGCACAAGAGGGGCAGCAAGAGGTTTCGGTGCGGTAACATTGCTGCTAAATTTTTTTTTTGTGCAACTAGAAGAGCAAGACGGTATAGAGGAAAGTAGGCTTAGAAGATCAGAAGAGGAAGCCTTGGAAGAAGGTAGATTGGTGGACTTTAGATTCGTAGTAACTGAATCTAAAGGAATATTAAGAGGAGCAAGTGGCTTACTAAGAGCCGTAAAGACGTTGAATTGGGTCTCCATCTCCAGAAATTCAGATTGGAGATTAGAGAAAGCTGTGCGTATCCGATAAAACCCGAGTTTGGTTTTATTGCTGATTTTCCGTAGATCGGATTCATCCACGCGGCACGCTTCACACGACCATTTTAGGCCTACATTGGCGTTGACGGCATCTCTAACCCGCACAGTTAGGCCACAGTATTTTAAGTGACTAAAATTGTCACAGAGCCAGCAACCAATGTAGTCCGCATTAGCATCCGAAGAGCATTTGCAATTTGCTGCAGAGCACGACACCATGTTAATAAAATAAATATGCCTTCGAATAGTAGGGGACAACGAAGAGAGCAATAGAATATTAAGACAAATTTCTTGAGAGAGCAAGAAACAGTTACAGCTCCGAAAACAGGCAAGCAAGCGAGAACGAAAATAAAAAAACAAATATAGCGAGCACTCGAGGTAAACAAAACAACAACAGCTGTTACGTCTACAACAAAAGCACTACACAACTTACTCAGAGAGCGAAATTTACTTTCGTGAGCGGGAGAGCAGGAAAGTGTGAGAATATTAGTAAAAACAAAATCAAAAAACTTGACGCCAAGACGCGCAAGGGAAAAGAATTAAAATTTTTGTAAGCGAATTCACTAATAAAGCAGGATTAGTATGCTACTTTAAGCTTTTACTCACAGGGTTAGCACTAGTAAGATACGGCAGTATTAATGAAAGCACATAAGCAAATAAATTAAACAGAATTATTAAGAAACACAGGGAGCAAAAGCGAAACACGTCCAACCACCACGAGTAAGTATCGAGAATATTAGTAAAAACAAAAACAAAAAACTTGACGCCAAGACGCGCAAGTGAAAAGAATTAAAATTTTTGTTAGCGAATTCACTAATAAGGTAGGATTAGTATGCTACTTTAAGTTTTTCTCCTTTGCAGCAAATGTTGGATCGGGAAATCTTGTTTTGTTATCCCCAGCCTAAATTTAAAAAAATCTATTTTTAATTAATATATTTAAATAATTTTAAATTTTTGATTTATTGCTAAATTTAATTTTAAAATCTAAATGGGAAACTTTTATTTTATTCTTTTTTATATTTCCAATTTTAATTTAAAAAATATAATCTAATTTTAATTTTAATTTTAAGTAGACTGATTTAGTTAACGTTAAATAAATAAATAAAAAAAATAAAAATAAAATAACCCAGTCCATTGATCAAACCGACTTTCGCAAACACCTTTCTTATTTTTATCATTTAGTTAGTAGAGTAGAAGTGCACTTAATCATTGTTTTTATGAGGCCGTAGGATGAGATTAGGAAAGAACCCCGCCCCTACCGGCGAGCAGAGCCCGGAGCAAAAAGTGCACGAAGCCTAGTCAGTCATACACAAGTTGAATTTCCTTTCGATGAAAAGCCCGAGTGTTTCTACGTAATACTCGGTCAAAGACGTTTCAACGCGCATACTCGCAGTGTAAACATTGTTGCAAGGCTCCAATATAAATTGCGTGTATATTACTGGTACCCAGAACAAAAAGCCAAGAAAAGCAATTAGTATCAAATATTTAAAAAGAAGTAAACGACACCATAAGCAATAATAAAACCAAGAAAGCTTCATAATCATATTCATATATTATTCCATTTACTATAAATTCAATTTAAACAACAAACCAAAACGAGTCTTAAAGCTTATAGATCAGCTGTATCCATAATATGGAACAGCGATCGCAATTCTGGTAAAAGGATTGATCGACCTACATGGACCTGCATGGTCACTTAGCTTAAAGCTTTAATTCTCGAGTTTGTAAAACGGATGCTGCAATTTACCGATGTATGAGAGTGCGAATGGTAGTTTGATTTCTGGAATAGCGAATAGTAGCTGGTAATTAACTAGTGGTCGACCGAATCAAACCCATTTTCAGCTATCATATTTTTGATAAATTTAACGGTCGGTAAAATAAAAGCTGTCAATTGATTTCCCTAGAATCGCGAGATTTCAGTGCTATAGTATTCTTTTAAGCAAACAACTAGTAACCTTTTGAGGAATAGGATTATTTACTGGCCTGAACGAAAACATTCTTTTGGGAAAGCGACGAACCAAAGATTTTATGAAATTGTTATTAACCATTACAAATTACAAACTAAACAAAATGTCTCTACAGTTAGACAATTGTCGTGATCGAATAACTATTTGGCTGCTGAATTAGACGCAGCTGAACAAGCACGTGAATTAATAACGCATGGCCTAAATAATAACCAAGGCAACGTTAATACTTCTATAGGGAACCGATTAGTAGGTAGAAACCGTAGAGGGGTACTCCTCGACGCGGAATGTCAACCAGGTCCACCAATAGAAGTAGTCAAAACCAACACTGCACCACCAATAACAACAATAACGCTCAAAAACCTATGAATGCAGTACTCCACTAGACTACAAGTACGGTCCATTTTGATTCCTTATTACTAAACGCTTTACGAAATCAATGCAGCAGATCATGCAAAATGTCACAGAGTTAATACAAAATCAATTAGCGAATATCCATATACGAATGGAGTAACACATCTCACCTCCGCTCATTGCAAGCGTTGATCTCCCTCGTAACATTAACATGAATCAGAGTCAAAATGATAGTAGTAATCGATCCTTGAATAATTAATTAATTACAGCCTATTGTGTGACCATTTACATCTATTTTTGGTAGGCAAGGCTAACGAATGGTTCTGGAAATTCCACAAAACATATCCACATTTTACTTGGAATACATTTTGCGTAGAATTTATAAAGAAATTTGAGGACATAGAAACAGATATGAATATTTGGGAATCCATAAATTCATGGGGACAAGGTGAAAATGAGTCTTTTGAAGAATTTCAATTTGAAGTCGAGAAACTTGTTGCTCGGTTAAGAAATCCCATACAAGAAGAAGTGCGACTTTTAATTCGGCATTCCAAACCATCTCTTCGCTACGAGCTAATACACTTGAATATATTGTACTTACCTTGGCTAGGCTAAAAGAAGAAATTCGTACACATGAGCAATTCTGTAAACAGAACAGAACACAACCACCTAGGTTCAATAGACCGTTTGTTTCCGAGCTAGATGAGACTTTTGAAATAGCAGCTATGCAGCACAAAAGCATCAAATGTTGGAACTGTGGCAAATCTGGGCATCGCTACGATGTTTGTTTTCAGCCGCGGTCTATTTTTTGTTACGGCTGTGGTAAGAAAGACACTTACAAGCCAAACTGCCTATCATGCAGTCCTTCGGAAAACCCCCGTCGGATGCGCGGAAAATTCCGGAAAATTAAGGCAATTCAGACTGAAACTCCATCATAAAGTCTGTCCACTAAAAAGTATTCTGATAATAAAGACAAAACCTCATCATATTGGCGTCTACCTTTTCACCGTCTCCTAACTTTCTTCCAGCCACCCAGTCTGTTATATGCGACCCACAAATTTTGATCGTCACCTCTCCAGTCGCGCCTTTTTCCAAAAAGAATCTTAAAAATTCTTTCGATAATGCCACTGCCGTTAATACTCAAACTGTTGTTTCAAACGTTAAATCGGTTAAGCCCAAGAAACAGGTTTTCGTTTCACGCCTTGCATCCAATACTTCGATTGAAGACGTACAATCATTTATTCAATCAAAAATCTCTGTACCGAACATTGTTGAATATAAGTTTAAATTTAACTACACGCGAGATATCTCGTACTTTAAAATAAGTATTCCTGCAGATAATTGTAATTGTGTAAATCTATAATTTGTCCCCATCATCACCCCATGGGTTTATAAAGAAAAGATCAACAGCTACTAATCTCTTAGAATTTTTATCTCACATTAATCTAGGATTTCGGAACAAAATGCAAACTGATGTGGTCTATACTGACTTCAGTTAAGCATTTGACTCCGTAAATCATAATCTTTTAAATCATAAGTTAAATTTGATTGGTTTTCCTTTTGTGATTATCTGATTATTTAACTAATAGGTATCAACGTCTTTATAATCCGATCTTAGTTGTTCCTCAGGGCAGCCACCTTGGACCACTGCTATTTAACCTTTTCATTAACGATCTTCCTTCAATACTCCTTCACTCTAACATTCTTATGTACTGATGATTTGAAACTCTGTTTGACACACAATGATCCTTCAAATAACCTTCTAATCTTGATTTATTTTTTGAATGGTGCAGCCATAATCTGCTGCATCTTAACTGTTTGAAGTGCAAGGTTATGTCATTTTACAAATGTAACTATCATGTCATCAATTACAATCTTAACTTAACCCCACTCTTAAGAATATCTGAAGTAGCTGATTTAGGTATCCTCTTTGATAATAAATTGAAATTTGATCGTCACATTACACAAATTGTCAATAAGGGGTCATCAAAAGATGGGCCAAAGAATTCGAGGATCCTTACACGACAAAAATGTTTACACCTCTCTTGTTCGTCCAACTCTTAAATATGGGTCTTGCGTGTGGCCGCCGCAATACCACATTCACCAAGATAGAAATGAGTCTGTTCAAAAGCAGTTTCTACTCTTTGCCTTACGCAGTTTTAATTGTGGTCCGGGTCTAGACTTACCACCTCTCTAGTAGACTCCTTCTAATTAACCTACCTTCTTTAACTAACCGTCGTATTATGTTAGGCGTTATGTTTATTGTAAAGCTAATAAAGTACAATATAGATTCTCCCACTCTGCTTACTCAAATTAATTTCTGTATTCCTTCTAGAGTTACTCGTAATTTTATGCCAATATCCCTGGCCTTTTGTAATAATAACTACAGCTCGCATGACCCTTTCCGAGTTCTCTGTGCTGACTACAGACTGTCCAGAGTTTTCAACTCGGAGTCCTCCCTGTATTCTGTTATACTGTCTATCCTTAATCAATTAACTCTACATCCTAACAACTAGTATTAATCTACCGATCTGATTGAGTTTTACTGGGTTTTCCCCAATCCTTTGCAGGAAATGTTGGATCGGGAATTCTTGTTTTGTTATCCCCAGCCTAAATTTAAAAATATATATTTTTATTTAAAACTTTTAATTAATGTTATTTTTGATTTATTGCAAAATTTAATTTTATAATCTAAATCGGAAACTGTTATTATATTCTTTTTCATATTCCCAATTTTAGTTAAAAAAATATAATCTAATTTTAATTTTAAGTCGACTGAATCAGTTGACGTTAAATAAATAAAAATAGACAGAAAACCTAAAACCAGTCGTTCCACATTACGCATGCGAGAATTTTGGATGAAAGTTCGCTCGTGTCGCAAAAAAGATAGTGTCGTCTATAATTACCAATTCAGACAACCGTTTGTACACCGAAATAAATATAGAAGATAAGGAATATACAGCTCTTCTTGATTCAGGTGCAATTCTTTGCCTTCTCGGAGGCAAAGCCGCTACTCAACTGTTAATGCACCCGAAAACAAAAAGATGTTTCGGTCGTATTAGAACAGCCAATAACGCAGAATGTCCAGTTCTAGGCAAGCTAACAACGAATGTCGAAATATCAAGGAAGCAGCAAGACTAGTGAATTTTACATTATTTCTGACCTAAAACAAGATGTTTATCTTGGAATTAATTTTTGGCGCGATTTTGGTCATCTTAAGAATATCATGAGAACTTCTAACAACATATCAGAACTAGATGTCGGAAAAGACAACAACTCAGACGACCCACCGAAACTTCATATTCTTTCTGAACACAGCGAGAATTAGACTTAGTTATTCCCTTATTATTCCCTCCTATGATAAAGATGGGCTAGGGCGAACACAGGTTATCGAACACAGTATCGATGTTGGGGAATGCAAGCCCATAAAACAACGACACTGCCCCGTTTAACCGGCTAGGAAGAAACTTATGTTCGCTGAGATAGATAATATGTTGGCTATGGATGTAATCTAGCTATCGAAAATTCCTTGGTCCTTGATTCACACGAGGTAAACAAACACACACGGAAAGATGCATACCCACTTAATCATGTGGATGGGGTCTTGAGTTGTCTTCCTCCAGCCCTCTATATTACAGGGTTCGACATGAAGCACGCCTTATGGCAGATACCATTAGAAAAAAAGTCACGGCAGTATACTGTACCGAATCGTCCACTTTACCAATACAAGGTTATGCCTTTCGGACTTTGTAATGCTGCACTGTAGTATGCACACATATCGGTTAACCACTGTACAAGCATATTGTAGCACTTTGTTGCAATGTGTACATAAACATAAACATAAACAATCCAACCCAATTGTATGCGTAATACGAGCACCCACTTGAGGGCGATGACATACATAATTGCATGGTCAGCAGTTCTTACGCTGGCCAAGCGCTGATCGCTTATATGTGTGTCTATAGCACTCCTCCTCCAGCACCGTCGCTCGGCGACAATATATATAAATATATATATAAGCTATGTATATAAGCGTCGCTGCGCTGCAGGCTAGGCCGGCAGCGCTGCTCCAAAACTAAGCTAAGAAACCTTTGTACGTAGATCATAAGAATCATTCACGAATTTACATCGAATGGAGCGGGACCTTCCCTGCTCCATCAAAATCAAATAAAGAATATTAAAGATTATAAAAATACAGTGTTTAACATAATACATGGCGACCGTGACTCCTTCAAACCTGCGTCTTAAATCCTAGGGACGTCTGGCAGCTCTGGGCAAGGACAAGGGCAAGTACACCGAGGAAACTGCTGCTCAACCCATGGAGACTGCGTAAAAACACTCCAAATCAACAACAACAACATCAACAACAATAACAGCAACAACGGGAGATTGGAGATTGGATATTGGAGACCGAAAAAAAAAAATTCTGAGTGAGTAGAGTGAGACAATGGGCAAGCGCGGAGGTGTTAAAAACAAAATAACTAAAAGAATAGCACACATTAAGTGGCTATTATATACTAATAAAACACCGCCCCCATGGGCAACGGCACAGAAATTAACGGCCGAACTCGATTTCCTAAGAGAAAACCTCGAGCAAAGAAAACCCAACGCCTCAACTCACTCATCAAACATAAGAATTATAAATGAAAAATTAACAAAAAAACTACCATCTCCCAAGCCGTTGCCAAGAAGAACTATAGTCTGCCCGAACGACTGCCCTGGACCATTGTACGCTCCAGCATGCGTATCCACATGTCTACAACCAAGGACCAGTGCGAAGACCAGCGCCGGCCCCGCCTAATCCAATAGGCCCCGACCGTCAGCAGCAGTAACAACAACAGCGAGAGGGGCACTCCACCACTTTCGCCTACGAGGGAGTGTCAGCATAGCCACACCGGCGACGCCCAGCTACGTCAACGAGGGAAAGGTATTCACAATTGTGGTGCGCTATCCGCACACTACAACAACGGTGGATCTAGGAACCGACAGCGCTTCAAAGAGCGCAATTTTTTTTTAAATAGCACTGCGTGCAAAATTTTTTCTATTGCACTGCGATGCATATTTTTTTTATATATATAAAAACAAATTGTAACATTGCGCGGAATCTTTTCCGTCCGATGAGAAGTTCGGCCTGTTAAGCCAAACGAAAATTTAGGTAGAAAACCTGTAAAAAAAAAAAAAGTATAAAAAAAAAAAAACAACAAAAATTAAATTGAATTACAACTTTCAAACAATACATGACAATAATACAATACAATAAATTTTTAAACATGGGTCTAGTAGATGTTAAGTCGGTGGACTCCACTGCTAATGTAATTAACAAGGTCGAGGTTGTGCCTCTAAACCTGGATTACATAATAATTTGTCTAATAATAATGACAATAATTATGCTAATTAATGTTTGTTATAAACTGTATAAAATGCATAGCAAATGCCTTAAGAAAAGATATGTAAGCAGAGCTAATGACTTGGACAGGGTTTGACAGCTGAAAGGCAATAAATAGAAAACAAACCAAAAAATAATTTTTTTAACCCTAGTAAGCAAGCATAAAACTGTCAAGTCAAAAGCTTCAAAAAGAAACAAAAACACATTGTAATGACAACTACATTTAAATAACAGAAAAAGAGAAGATAACAAAATAAAAGCCTAGATATGAACATATAAATAAACATTTAAACAATACATGAATAAACAGAATATAAAATATTAATTAAATAAATTTTTTTTTGATTTACAACCCAGTTTCTAACTTGATGGATTGGCTAAATATAATAGCTGAAATCAAAAAACTGCGCGAAGACTTTGAAAGATCGTTTAAGTGCCTCAATAAGAGTGCACCTATAAGTAACGATACAAAGATAAAACATTTAGAAACACTGATAGGAAAATATAACGAGGTCCGTGTCATTATACTTGACCACAATACAAAATTATCCTCGTTACAACAGACACAAGTAAAAGATATAATATCTCGATTAAAAGAGAACATATTATATGTGTCACAAAGGCACAAGTTACAAGTACTTGTTCCGAATACTTTAAAATTCCCAGCTGAACTATTACTAGACGTAATTGCTGAGGAAAGAAATAGTATGCCAACAGAAAGTAAGATAGAAAACAAGATGGCACAATCAGTAGTAGACTTCCTAAAAACAGCCTCGTCTCTATTATTTGAGTACGACGGCAAAGCCGAAAATCTTCAGAGTTTCAAAGACGCTCTGAACTTGTTAGATTCAATAAAAGGAGAACATGAGACTTTAGCAGTCAATGTTATTAAGACCAAACTAAAAGGTCATGCTAGGAGTCTAATTAGCACAGAAAACACAATACAGGAAATTAAAGATACACTCTCACGAACAGTAAAGGGAGAATCTGTTGAGGTACTCTCTGCAAAATTGCTAAATCTACAGCAAAAGAACAAAACAGCTAACCTCTACACGCAAGAGGTGGAGCAATTAACAAAAGCTCTAGAAGGTGCTTATATTAGTGATGGTTTGAAACCAGAACTAGCAAATAAATACAGCACGACCCACGCCGTCAAAGCAATGACGAGGAATTGCTCGATTGATAAGGTAAAAGTTATCATGCAAGCAGGCACGTTCAACAGCATGAACGATGCCATATCTAAATTTATAGACAGTTGCACAGAAGCAACTGGACATGCCAACACTGTCCTTTTCTACCAAAATCAGTCTCAGCGCGGTACACACCGCGGTCGTTATAATTCAAGGGGCCGCCCTTATTACAGAGGCGGTCATCGTTATAACGATTCCAATAATAATAATAATAATAGAGGAAACTCTAGAGGCCGTGGCAACTCGAACCGAGGCCAAAATAATACCAATCAACGAAATGTAAGAGTAGCCCAAAATAATTCGGGAAACTCCGAACAACCTTTAGCTGCTCAACAATAAATAGTTACAAGGTTCACACAATTAATCTTAGCCAAAACATATTTGTTAATTTTGTCAATGTAGAAACAAATAAAAAACTTGTCTTTAATAATTCCACACGATTTTCGTATAGTAGATTCAAATTTCTTAATCCCATGTGATGGAATATTAGGCATTGATTTCATAAAGAAATTCAATTGTCAATTAGATTTTAATCAAACAGAAGATTGGCTCAAGATGAGACCAAATAATTTGAATTTCCCAATATATGTTCCAATAACATACAGCTCTGGTAATAACTCAATAATTCTACCAGCAAAGATCCCAGGTTGTCCGAAAAATACAACTATCCTCAAATGAAGATAGTGTTTTAATACCTAACCAGGAAATTCAAAATGGCATTTATGTTGCAAACACAGTCGCAACAACCAAAAATGCGTTTGTCCGATTACTTAATACAACTGGTAAAGATCAAATAGTAAATATAAAAGATCTACAATATGAATCACTTTCGAACTATGACATAGTTCAAACCAACTCTGAATCGAGAGAAAAAACTGTCATGTCTCAATTAGCAAAAAATTTTCCACCTCAATTCAAATCTACACTAACAGATTTATGCACCAAGTATAGCGATGTATTCGGACTTGAAACCGAATCAATTACAACAAATAATTTCTACAAACAAAAGCTAAGATTAACAGATGATGAACCCGTATATATTAAAAATTATAGAAATCCTCATAGTCAACTTGACGAAATTCAAGTGCAGGTAGAAAAATTAATTGATAACAAAATAGTCGAACCGTCTGTGTGCCCATATAACAGCCCACTTTTGTTAGCTCCAAAGAAATCTCTTCCCGGTTCTGACAAGAAAAAATGGCGATTAGTAATTGACTATCGTCAAATTAATAAAAAACTGTTGTCCGATAAATTCCCACTGCCTAGAATTGATGATATTTTAGATCAGCTAGGTAGAGCAAAATATTTTTCATGCCTAGACTTAATGTCAGGTTTTCATCAAAATGAACTCGAAGAAAGTTCAAGAGATGTAACGTCTTTTTCAAGGAGCAATGGCTCATATCGCTTCACGCGATTACCATTCGGTTTAAAAATAGCACCAAATTCTTTTCAGAGAATGATGACTATAGCTTTCTCTGGACTTGAACCTTCTCAAGCATTCCTGTATATGGATGATTTAATAGTTATTGGTTGTTCCGAAAAACATATGGTTAAAAACTTGACTGATGTGTTTGAAAAACTTAGGAAATACAACCTAAAGCTACATCCAGAAAAATGTTCATTTTTCATGCATGAAGTCACATTTTTGGGACACAAATGCACAGATCAAGGAATCTTGGCAGATGACAAAAAATATGACGTCATCAAAAATTATCCAGTCCACATGATGCGGACAGTGCTAGACGATTTGTTGCATTTTGCAATTACTATAGACGTTTTATCCAAAACTTTGCCGAATATTCTCGTCACATAACAAGATTATGTAAAAAAGATGTAAAATTCGAATGGACAGCTGAATGCCAGCATGCCTTCGAACATCTCAAATCGGCACTAGTTAATCCCAATTTATTACAATACCCAAACTTCAGCAAAGAATTTTGCATAATAACGGATGCAAGTAAGCAAGCTTGTGGAGCAGTGTTAACTCAACAAAAAAATGGTCTCCAACTTCCAGTGGCATATGCATCAAGAGCGTTTACCAAGGGTGAAAGTAACAAAAGCACAACAGAACAAGAATTGGCAGCAATTCATTGGGCAATAACTCATTTCAGACCATATATTTATGGTAGACATTTCACTGTCAAAACAGACCACAGACCACTAACATACCTGTTCTCTATGATAAATCCGAGCTCTAAACTAACTCGTATGAGACTTGAATTAGAGGAGTATAATTTTACAGTTGAGTATCTAAAGGGAAAAGATAACTATGTAGCTGATGCGTTATCAAGAATAACCATCAAAGAACTACAAGAAATGACAAGAAATATAAAGAAAGTCACTACAAGATATCAAAGTAGACAAAAATCCTGCGCAGGAGATAAAGAAATAGAATTGCCTAAGCAATCTATAGACAAAGCTTCAAAGCCCAACGTATATGAAGTCATCAAAAATGACGAATTACGTAAAGTAGTGACCTTGCATATAAAAAATATGCTATGTTTCTTTAAACATGGTAAGAAAATTATTGCAAGATATGATGTTAGCGATTTATATACTAATGGAATACTTGATTTAGGTCAGTTTTTCCAAAGGCTTGAAATGCAAGCCGGTATAAATGAAATCAGCCAACTCAAAGTGGCACCGTGGGAAAATATCTTTGAACATGTTTCAATTGATAATTTCAAAATAATGGGCAATAAAATATTAAATTCTTTGAGAGTAGCGCTACTCAACCCGGTGACCCTAATAGAAAAATCAAAAGAAAAAGAAGCTATATTGTCTACATTTCATGACGATCCAATACAAGGAGGTCACACAGGCATCACAAAAACCTTGGCCAAGGTCTAAAGATATTATTACTGGAAAGGTATGTCTAAAGATATAACTGAGTACATTAGAAAATGTCAGAAATGCCAAAAATCAAAAGTGACAAGAAATACAATAACTCCTTTAACAATAACAGAAACCCCAATAAAAGCTTTCGACAGAGTGATAGTGGACACTATTGGTCCGCTACCAAAATCAGGAAATGGCAATGAATATGCAATTACACTAATATGTGATTTAACTAAATATCTAGTTGCCATACCAGTTGCAAACAAAAGCGCAAATACTGTCGCTAAAGCAATTTATGAATCTTTTATTCTAAAGTACGGTCCAATGAAGACGTTCATTACGGACATGGGAACAGAATATAAGAATTCAGTTATAAATGACTTGTGCAAATATCTTAAAATAAACAAGAGCAACAGTCGAGTTGCACACGACAGTAGGATACCCTTGGACGTATGTTGCCATAAAAAGTATTTAATTGTATAATACTAATTGCAAGCTATAAATTAATAATAATACTGGAGTGCGCTGCCACCTTGCTTCAATTTCGATATTTTGCCAGTGTGAGCAGTAGATATCGGTATTTCTTTATAAATTTTAAATTGGTTAATATCGATAAAAAGGTCCAAGGGTATAAAAATAAAAAAATAATAATAATTATCAAACCAATTTTCCATTCAATGTTTATACTTAACTATTAGATAATTAAATTTAAATTATTAAAATATGCCTACATACATATTTACATATATCCTGTCATTTAGATTTCTTAATTTCTAACCTATTCCAAATATTACAAACTCATGCCTGAATACTAACAGATATCCCATTGTGATGGCTATGCAAAACCTCAAAAGTCCTAGCACTAATCTTTTCATTATCTAGTATATTTGAAAACGCCCAATCAATATGTGTATCCATATTGGTAGTGGACGTTTTCAAATCTAACAAACTCCTTAATCCTTTGCTAATCAAAAAATTATAAATACTCTTACACCTGTTAAAGGTTTTGAGGCACAAATTAAAATCTCCTAAAACTAGCAAGCTATCCCCTAAATCACCTAAACGAGAAAATTGATGAATTATCTTCTCAAATTCTATTTTAAATGTGGACAGAAGAAAGTCTGGACTTTTATATAATATAAGAAAACTTATGGCATCAAACCTAAATATGCCGAACTCAAAAACTACTGAGCCAAAAGTTTTTCTACTGCTAAAGGTATGGGAAACTCTATCTACTAGCTCGTTCTTTACATAAATTATGATGCCTGTTAAAGGCCTAATTGATTCAAGTTGAACCACAATAGTGAACCCAGGTATTTCTACAGTTTCATTGCTTATGGAAGTTTCCACGAAACATAATATTGATGACTGAAGCATCAGCTTGTCCGATCGAATATCTTCAAGATGGGAATTCAAGCTCTGAGTATTATGGAAGAAAATGTTAAGGGCAGAACTGTTACTTAAATAATCGTAATGAGTACACAGTAGTTTTTCAGTCCGCAATTTCTTCAATTGGGCTTTCACTTTATCATTATTTTGGGGAGACTTAGGAGGAACAAAATTTCCAATAATGAATAATCCTAAAGCAGTAGTTGCTCTACTGCAAGCTACGTATAATGCAGCACGCTGCATTCTGGAATTAGCATGGACTACCACTTTGCCATACGTAGCTCCCTGACTCTTATGAATTGTGATGCCTTCAGCAGGCACAATTGGAAACTGCATACGGTCAATGTTAATTTGTGCGTTATTTGAATATTGAAAACTGCGAACAATTTTCTGATCCATGAAGGATCTGTACGATGTGTACACTTCGAACGCGCAGATTCTCCTACAGTTTCCTCTGTAAATTTCATCCATAAAATGTTGGGAGTGTTGGATGTATTGAAATCTATTTGCATCAACACACCTGATGCCCTGTTTACTAATCCATCCCCTGTGTCTACATTGACCGTCATCATGTACTTGGCAGTATTTTTTAGGAGAAGAGACGTACAGAGTCCCTGTGTAGCGGAAGTTTTAAAACCCTTCACTTCTTCTAATATTCTTTGTTTCCTAGCTGGTTCCAAATGGCCCGCCTTAATAAAATCTTCAGCAGTAGAGAAAAATTGCTCAGTAGCAATTGAGTTAAGTTTGTTTACATTAAATAAATCAACCTCATTATTATTACTAAACAGATGAATTGCATCATCGGGCATTGCCGATGGTTCGCATATTCTAGATTGGAAAAGGACAATATCATCGGCTGTCATACAACCCGATGCCATATTATTTAAGGCAGAAGCGAAAAGCTGATCGTCACGTTGACGCATTATCTCTGTGAGCTCAAAATACAAAAAAAGGTCCCAGAGATACGTACCAAATATTTCATGGTAAGGGTCAGTGGTATTTGGATCGAAAATCCAACTACCTCCTACGGGCTGTAACTGTCTAAGATCACCGAATACGATGATAGAAACACCACCAAAAGGAGAAGTATTTTTGAAAATTTGCTTCAAACGAGAATCTAAATAAGAAAACATTAGAGAGCTAACAATTGATATTTCATCAATAATAATTAATTTAAGATCGATTAACCTTGAATGAAGGCTATTAACTAAATCATGGCTTAAGGCCCTTAGAGGTGCTGAGCGAGATTGATTAACAGGAAGTGAAAACATGGAATGCAGTGTCGAACCACTAATTCCGAATGCTGCTTTTCCTGTTGGTGCACATAAGAGGATTTTAACAGATGTCGGATCAGCTCCTGGTATACTGTTATACATTACGGATAATGACTGAAAAATTGCTGATATAAGTCGACTCTTTCCGACTCCGGCGCCGCCTCCAACAAATTCATAAAAGACTGTATTGATTTTGGCATTATGCAAAGCATGTGTAAAATATAGCTTCTGCTTTAAATTAAGAGATCTAACTATATTAGCTAAGCTTTCCTGAGAAACTAAGGCTGGAAGCTTGATAAAACGGACATTACTATCTTCATCATTCATATCAATATTTCCATCCACATTTAAAACATTTAGATGTGGATCTATTTCAGGCAATCCTAAAACTGTGAAGCCATCATCTACCACTTCCTGTTCTCCTACTTGATTATTCTCATTTTCTGCTTCCTCTGTTAAGTGGCTCAGAGCATCTTCTAGTTCCCTATCATCTAGTAAATTATATTTTCTGCGATTGTTCTCTACTAACTCCGAATTTTCCCTACAGAACAATTCACAGTCATGTGTGACTAAATCCAAATGCTCATCTCGCATTGGGGCGTAAAGCATTTTTAGCTCTCTGAAATAGTCACTTGTTTCTGTATTGACATTAAATCTCCTATACCTAATTATGCACGCAGTGGTCCTCTTTCTGATGAAGCCACTATTATCGCGAAGAGCGTAAACTATTGATTCAGAAGCCCTAGGCACATCATCGTCAAAGTCATCTGCATTTTCTTGGCGAGCTCCTCGTTCTGATTTGCAGTAGCTATAAAAAGCGGATATCTCAGTGCCAAATATAAATTTGTTACCTAAATGTTGTAACTTTTGCTTAATAGTTACATTGTTATTGTCTTTAATCTCATTGATTGCGACTTGTTAATATAATTAACGACGTAGCTGCAGCAAGCATAGGGGTCTAAAATAAACTGAATATCCATATTTGCTCGTTGCAACAAAAGGAGGTGCTTGTTATAAGCGTTAAGCTTGATTGCTGTAAAAGATCGCTTCAAAAAACTTTTGGTTTCCTTATACTTGATCTTACAGCATTAATGTAGCCCTCATAACTAAGGTTAAGTTGATCGTGGGACAAAAAGTTGTTAAAATCGTTAAAATTTTCTACGCTTTCACGATCAAATGGGAAGTCGAGCAGACTTTGAATTTTTTCGAAATTCCTACGATGCTCGGCCAAATTTGGAGCATTTTCTTCTAAAGGGAGAAGAATTTCTGTTTGAGGCATGGGAGGGTATGGGATACCAAATCTACAAATTTGTTTTGACCTAATTTCTCGCCTGCAAGAGTGCCCGTGACTATGGAGTTGATACTCCAAATATGGAGCAACGTCCGGGCAACTAGAATCAGCAGTAATAAACTGATCAATAAAGGACTTCACAGGCATAAATGTGGACTCATTCTTTAGGTCGAGCTTTGGGGCGTCTTTCAGCCAGAACATGCCATGTATATGTGGAGAGCCTCTTTGCTGAAACTCCACTCGCCAATAAAACTTGATGACCTGGTGACAACCAAAGACACCGCCTTCCTTTTTCATCAGTTTTAAAACCTGTCTATATCGAAAATCGAAATATCTGGCACAGGTCACTGGGTCTGCTCTAATGAGACGAGCTTTCTCATTAAACCCCAAATTTAACGCTTCTTCTTCGGATACTTCTAGCTTGTCTACATTTTTACATAGCAAGACTAAAAGCTCCGGCCACCTAGTTTCCGCTGCGGAAAATGTTATAAAAAAAGTTGGAAGCCCTACCTGCCTAATCATAGCCATCACTTTCTTTTTCTCGTCCTCCCAATGAGCAGGAGACGTGCGAATACCTTTTAAAAGCCTATAGCCATCATCATGAAGTATTAACCTATTTAAAGTTTCATCATTACGCACATCAGCAGCCGAAATGCCTTGAGTGGCAGAGTGCTTACGTAAGCAAATTGATGTGCTATGCCTAATGCTAATCATTTCTAACTTTTTGAAGTTATGAAATAATTTATCAGTTCTACAACCTCTTCTATCAAAATTCCTAAGCTCTGATCTAACTATAGTTGTAAAACTTTCCTGACATTTCCTTTTAATGCCTGCAAATATTGTGGGAAAAGCCAGCTCCTCTGAATCACAATCAGTTATCATGTCAAGAGGTCGCTGACCCTCTCCTGGTGCTATAGCAATTCGAGGAATATCTATGTTTTCAACAGGGACATTTTCCATGAAGGTTTCTTGACCTCCTGGATTCAACTCTACCTCTTCTTCTACTACTCTATGCTCATTAGGTTGTGCTGCCTTTTCTAACATTTGACACACAATGTCCCTGTCGTCTGCTGACGCAACAAATGGTACAGTCTCAGCTGAGTAAGAAGACAACCACTGCTCATTGATAGTAACCTGGTGATTCTTATAAAGTTCTGTGTTCACTAAATACCGAATTGCATCAACTATCTAATCTAACTATTTAATTTAATTTGAATATATATTTATCAAAAATTAATATATAGTTATATATATAAAATAAAGTTAGTATATTTATTTATATATATAAATATATTCATATATTTAAATAGATATATATATATTATAATTATATTCATATATTTAAATAAATATATGTATATTATTTAAAATAATTATATTATAAATGAAAATAAATATCTAATGAAAGAACAAATAATAATAAAATTTAATAAGGAAAATAAAAATAAACAAAATGTGGAAAAAAGAATAAATATAAATCAAAGAAATAATAAATTAAACCTGCAAGAAATTCCAGCGAAAATTCCAATTTGAATCGCGGAAACGAACCGATACCGATGTTCACGTACAATCACACACACTTCAGAAGAGTCTATACACATATATGTATGCATGCACAAAAATACGTTACGCTGTGTACCGCACTGCCACGTTCCGGGCAGGGCGCAATCATTCACACGCATAAAAAATGTTCCGTTAACGCATAACAATCACACACGAGGATTTACTTATTATATACTCGACTTATATTAATTTGTATTAAATGTTAAATGTATCACGAACACGCGAATTAATTATATATTATTTTATATTTAATATCGAAAATACAAATGATAATCGACAATCGACGACGAACCGAACACGCCAATCGCAAACTACAAATTAACATAACACTGAAGCGCGCTGCCACCTTGCAACAATTTTGATACGTTGCCAATAATTTATCGCCGCAATTAAAAAGTGCGCGAAACCTTAAATTTATAATAATGATCTATAGAATCTAATATACATACAAAATATACATATATTAAAAAAACAAAGTAGAAGAAATGTTAGTACATTTTTTTCAAACATAGTTTCAATAGACGTGGGGATATAATATAATTAACACGTATTAATATAATTTATATGCAAAACATATGAAATATATATCGATATGTTTAATATATATTAAAAGCTATCGATATGATAGCTCATAATATATCGTGAAATCTAAATTAATATTTATTTAATAAAAAGTCAATATGTAAATGATTAAATAATAATAATAATATGGCTATATTAGAAATCTAGTAAATACCTGCATTCATGCATGCCGATCAACCACGCTATTGGTTGTATATAATTTTACATATGTATGTGTGAACACAAATTAAGTATGTATAAGTGTTTGCATTTATGCACATGTATTTTGGGTAATTGACATGTGCATGAAAAAGAAGAGTCGAGAAACAGCTCGCGCTTCGCGCTCGCATCGTTTATCCTTTTCTTTCATGCACAAGTAATTTAGTTCTGACGTCATCGACAACTTCTTTGCTTTCTTCATATTCATATATACGCCACCTATTGGTTGAGTGTTAGCATATATTTATGCACATGTATTTTCGGTAATTGACATGTGCATGGAAAAGAAGAGTCGAGAAACAGCTCGCGCTTCGCGCTCGCATCGTTGTCCTTTTCTTTCATGCATAAGGAATTTAGTTCTGACGTCATCGACAAGTTCTTTGCTGGTCGAAGTGTCGAAATGGTTTATCTAATAACTTCAGTGTTTATTGTCTGATCGGATTGCAATTTGGAGGATAAGTTCATATATTATTTATCTATATATATGCTAAAGCAGAACGTTAAGAAATGAGTTCTTCGAATGTAAATAGCAATGTAAACCAAAATTGGCGGTTTGCGGGGCGGTAGGCGTGTTATTCCAAATTGAAAATAAACTTGATCTGCGTATGGTATACAGGAATCTTCATGCTAAATTTGGTGTCCGTAGCTTTTGTAATAGCTGAGATCGGCGCGTTCATCCAGACAGACAGACAGACGGACAGACGGACAGACAGACGGACATGGCTCAATCGACTCGGCTATTGATCCTGAGCAAGAATATATATACTTTATGGGGTCTCCGACGCCTCCTTCTGCCTGTTACATACATTTGCACAAAGTTAGTATACCCTTTTTTGACCATTTTCAATGGTCCAAGGGTATAAAAATAAGAAACTTTATGATCAGAAAGCAAGGAACTTAGATATATCTGTAGGATATGCCGACGTTCGTCTCGTTTTCTTTAATTGAAACACTGAGAATTTAGCTTAGTTTTATAACATAATAGTTTATTGCTAATTGTGAAATTAAATGTTGAAATTAAATGCGTTTAAATTGATTCAAAAAATATGGAGCTTGAGCACACAACCGACACAACTGACACTCTCAAATCGACTTCCCTCTTTTCTATAAATCTTTTTTATGTATACTTCGATTACAGAGTCGCATCACAACTTGACTTATCCGATAACACTCTGATTTGACGACACGATTGATATCGATATTTAACTAAAACTGTCGGCCACTTCTAGTGTTGCGAACCGATCCCACATTCGGCCATCCTGAATTTTCATTCGGCTCGAATGATGTCTCTTGCGAAATTTCATCTAAAGGTTCCCACTTTTTCATGTACTCAGCTACTGTAAGAGTTTTCCCTGGACCTTCATGGTCACCAATTTTCTCTACTTCATATCTACCATGTGGTAGGACTTTAACTATCTTATACGGACCAAAAAATTTTCCCTTAAGCTTTAAACCTGAACCGTATTGCGTTCTTTTAATAGCAACTAATTCATTCAACTTATATTTTGATTCTTTTTTACGATTCTTATTGAACGTTCTTCGATTTTCCTGCTGGATTTCTTTTATATTATTTGCTGCTTCTACACGGAGACTTTCTCTTTCATTCTCGAACTGTTCAATATAAGCATCATCAATATATTTCTGCATATCATCCATTTTGTTGACTCTCATCTCAACACCTGTTAAAAGTCTAAAAGGAGATATTTTTGTACTCCTTGGTGGGGTACTGTTTATCACCTTTTGTATGGCTTCAATATGTTTATACCAACTACAAGTATTTCCTTGGCAGAGCTTCGATAACATCGGTATTACAATTTTATGGACGCGTTCAACCTGGCCGTTTCCCCGAGGAACTCCTGTCGCTATCATTAGATGTTGTATCCCCTCATCTTCGCAATATTCCCTAAACATGTTAGAAATAAAAGCTGCACCTCTATCGGATATAATACGCTTAGGATTTCCGAACACTCCTGCTTGTCTCTTAAGTCTATCTACCACTCCTTCAGCTGCCGTATTTTTAGTTGGATAAAGCCAAGTAAATTTTGAAAATGCGTCAACCACAACGAAGATATAATTGTAACTCTTGCTAGTCTGTTCTAGCGGACCAACATGATCTACGTGATATGTGCCTAAAGGTATATCCTCTTTTTTTATTGGTATTAAGAAACCTTCTTTCTTACCAGCCTTACTGTCCGAAATAATGCACTCAATACAACTTCTGACGATCTTATGCACTTTTGCAGATAACTGTCGAATATAGAATGTTTTTTCAACTGCCTCTTGAGTCCTTCTAACTGCAAAATGTCCTTGCCTATGGATACTTTTGATAATTTCTTCTTCCATCAGCGATGGTACTACTACAAGTTCCTTGATTGGATCTTTATACAAGATACCATGCTTAACATAGAAGTCATCATACGTACTGACGTCTAGCACAGCTAAAATAGCTCTAATCCATTCGTCTTTAGCTTGAGCCTGTTGCAACCTGTGATGTAAGCTATCCTCTAAAATGAAACAATTAACGCGACTTAACGCATCGACATGCTTCATTTTTTGTTCCGCTACGATGCTCGATTTCGTAGTTAAAATCTTGAAGGAATAAAGCCCAACGTGATACTCTTAACGGCATATCACCGCGCTTTTTCATAGTCATTGTGAAAGCATTACAATCAGTAACTATTTTAAATTTGATCCCTAGCAAATACACACGCCATTTCTTTAATGCTTCGACAATCGCTAACACCTCTAGCTCATAAGAATGGTATTTTTCTTCTGCTGGCTTCGTTTTACGACTTAAATACTGAATCGGGTGAAATAGTTGATCTTCTCTAGCCTTTTGAAGTAACACACCGCCATAACCGTACATAGAAGCGTCTGTATGAACCTCAGTCTGCGCCTTTGGGTCATACAACTGCAACACTGGTGCACTCGTTAATGCCACTTGCAACTGCCTGAATGCTGTAAGCTGCTCTTCTTTAAATTCAAATTCTGCGTTCTTTCGAAGTAAGTCGGAAAGTGGTTTCGCTACCAACGCGTACGACTCAATAAAACGCCTAAAATACGATGTCAACCCAAGGAAACGTTGCAAACTCTTACGATTGGATGGAATCGGAAAATTCTGAACAGCTTTTGTTTTTGCCTCAGAAGGCCTAATTGTACCTTCCTCTACGATATATCCCAGAAAGTCTACTTTACTCTGCAAAAACTGACACTTCTTCCACTTGATTTGCAAATTATACTCTGCTGCTCTACTCAACACGTAACTCAATTTCTGGATACCTTCAGTTATGTCCTTAGCGGGGATAATAAGGTCATCCATATACGTGACAACAATATCTTTTTGCACCAAATCGACAAAAATTGCATGAATAAATCGAGAAAATACTGCTGGGGAATTAGATATTCCAAATGGAACAAAAAGGAATTCAAACTGCCCTGCATGTGTGACAAACGAAGTAAATTTTCGGGATTCTGGTTCGATTGGCACATGGAAAAAAACCGTTTTCTAGATCAAGAGTGGTGAACACATTATGACCTTGCAACCTTTCGATAACATCATCTAACAAAGGCATAGGAAAGTTGTCTCTTACGATCTTTGCATTTAGCCGACGATAATCACAACATAACCTTTTACTGCCATCTTTTTTGGTACAAGAACTATAGGAGATGCATATTCTGATGTACTGGTCTGAATTATATTTTCATCTAACCACTTTGCAATTTGAGTATTGACAACACATTTGTCTGCATGCGATATGCGTCTTGGACGTTCAAAAACTGGATACTCGTCATTCAACAAAATTTTCATCTGAATGGGACTTTTCTTATTCATTCCTGGTGAATATTCGCTTATCAGTTTCTCTACTGCCACAGCAGTTGGCTTGTCAAGGTGTGACAAATCAATATCTGATTCGTTTGTTGTTGAAAGCATGCAAATATCACCAAGCTCTTCAAACAATTCTAATTTTGAGTTGATCTCCAAGGTACTATTTGCAATAGTTTCATGCTCTTTCTTTGCCCTAGGGCAAAATTTCACTGATTGCTCAGAAACAATCAGATCAACAACATCCAAAACTGTGTTTCCAATAACAGCTGAATATTTTATATTGTCGTAGTCAACTACATGGAACGAGATATCTAAATAATGTCCGTCAATTTCAACTTTAGCTACAAAGCTACCTAGCGTATGAAGCTCACTGTTGCATATTCCAACAAGACAATGCTTTTCCTGCTTTAACTTCACGTTCCCTAGTTTCTTAAACACATCTGATCTAATCAAACAGAGATCACAGCCTGTATCGATTAATGCTGGAAATGAAACATTTTTGCAGGTTACCTTTTTGAAAATACATTTTCCACCAGAGTCTACTGTATTTACCATTGTGTTCATGCTCTTTTCCTGCTTAATTAAATTTGAACTAACACAATCTGCTGCTTTATGACCTGGTTGACTGCATTTAAAGCATTTTACTGCCTGCTTACAATCTTTTGCCAAATGTGATGGATCACCACATTTGAAACATTTCCTATTTTTCATAGCGTCCTTTTTTTCAGCGTCAACTTTCTTGTCTTTACATCCTTCATCTTTTCCGCTATGAGTTTGATGGCGACTGCTACGAATCTTTTCGTAAATTAAAACTTGCTCTTTCAACTCTTGTACTGTCCTAGCTTGATACAAATTACTCTTATTACTTCTTGAATCGGGAATACCTTCAATAAAGTACTCTATTAAGCTTTTCTCGTCCAAACTTACTGACTTGCCTATTTCCATTAGACTGTATAAATATTCTCTGTAGTCCTCACCTACACGCTTGCGCCGATTTCGTAACATACGATGGACTTCAATTGACGAAATTGATGCTCCAAACTCTGCCAACAATACTTGTTTAAGTGAATTCCAATCAGAAATTCCGTTTTGGCTGCGCATGAATATTTTTGCTGCACCTTTTAGCAATTGCTTTGAATATATAAACTTTTGAAGGTTGTTCCAATGAACTGCTTCTGCGTTATCTTCAAATTCTTGAACCCATTGTTCAACTGATGGCTGCCCTGATCCACTAAACTGAGACAGTGAATCTTCAATATCCCTCAACGTAAACATTGAACGTGTTTCAGGAACTGTAGAGTTATCTATCACCGAATCGTCATCATCAGAGGTATCATCGTTTACATCAACTTGCAATCCAAAACTTTCTAGCAATCGGTCTTGCAATGTTTGCTTTCTGCCTGTGGTAGGTAAGTTACGTTCTACCAACTTTTCTCGCAATTCTCTAACCCGTAATGCTAATATTTCGTCTCTGTTCATGTTGCTACTGTTGTTGCTCGTGCTTTACAAGTATTAAAAATATTTTTAAAACAGAATATTCTTTTCTTGGTGGTAAATACAATTCAATTGTTTTAACTATTTTGCAACTTTAAATAAAACTCAATAACCTACTGTTACCTCACGGTCGTTGCACTGCAGTCCTGTATGTAGAACACGCAGTTGTTAAATTCGTCGCTCCGCTTTGCTTGATATCACCCTCTGTGATTTTCCCACTGCAACTCAGCCTCTCTGCTAACTGTCTGCTCCAGCGTACTCGAACTCTTTACAAATCTTCGCTTTCAGCCTCTGCCAAGCCAATCCGAACTCCCACGTACACGCACTCCTTACAGATCGTCGCTTCTAGCCTCTGCCAAGCCAATCTGCTCTCTGACGCACACGCACTCTCTTCAGATCGTCGCTTCCAGCTTTTGCCAAGCCGATTTGCACTCGTCGTTCGCTATGTATTACGACAGAATACACACTAGTCGTCTCGCTCTAGCTCACTGCAGACATCTAGCCACTGGCGCCAGTCCGTACAAAAATTTTTAACGGTTCGCCACTTCCAGTGAATTGAATTTCACAATGTCACGCCGCTATTTTGGGATTTGATTTGCACAATATTCGCCACTTTGCCTTATAATTTTAAAGAATTATAATGCAACCAAGTCTTTTCTGTGTCACTGTTGTTCTTATTTTGGCTCTCACAAATCTACTACGCATTAAAAGTATTTCACAATGTTCTTCTCATTTACGTCGCATAAAACGCTATATCCCACTTCTGACACCAAATTTGTAGGATATGCCGAAGTTCGTCTCGTTTTCTTTAATTGAAACACTGAGAATTTAGCTTAGTTTTATAACATAATAGTTTATTGCTAATTGTGAAATTAAATGTTGAAATTAAATGCGTTTAAATTGATTCAAAAAATATGGAGCTTGAGCACACAACCGACACAACTGACACTCTCAAATCGACTTCCCTCTTTTCTATAAATCTTTTTTTATGTATACTGCGATTACAGAGTCGCATCACAACTTGACTTATCCGATAACACTCTGATTTGACGACACGATTGATATCGATATTTAACTAAAACTGTCGGCCACTTCTAGTGTTGCGAACCGATCCCACATATCTGTAGGAGATAAAGTTCTATTAAAAAACGAAACAGGTCATAAGTTAGACTCGAATTATATAGGTCCGTATAAAGTAACGGAAATAGGAGAAAATAATAACGTTATAATAACTAATAATAAAAATAAAAAGCAAACTGTTCATAAAGACAGATTAAAAATTGCTATGTCATAAATATTTATTATATGATCATACATAGGCATAAAAATAATAATAATAAAAATAATAATAAAAACAATTTTTTTATTCTTTTTGAGCATTTACTTAAAATATTCACTACATAAATGTACTTTTAATATCGTATAAACTTTTAAAATAACTTCATAATATTACGTTATTTTTCAAAAGGAGGGAGATGTAGTATGCACACATATCGGTTAACCACTGTACAAGCATATTGTAGCACTTTGTTGCAATGTGTACATAAAAATAAACATAAACAATCCAACCCAATTGTATGCGTAATACGAGCACCCACTTGAGGGCGATGACATACATAATTGCATGGTCAGCAGTTCTTACGCTGGCCAAGCGCTGATCGCTTATATGTGTGTCTATAGCACTCCTCCTCCAGCACCGTCGCTCGGCGACAATATATATAAATATATATATAAGCTATGTATATAAGCGTCGCTGCGCTGCAGGCTATGCCGGCAGCGCTGCTCCAAAACTAAGCTAAGAAACCTTTGTACGTAGATCATAAGAATCATTCACGAATTTACATCGAATGGAGCGGGACCTTCCCTGCTCCATCAAAATCAAATAAAGAATATTAAAGATTATAAAAATACAGTGTTTAACATAATACAGCACAGACTCTCTGGCGATTAATGGATCAGGTCACACTAGCATATCTTCGTACGAGAGTATTTGTATACTTAGATGACTTCTTAATCCTGTCAGATGATTATAGTTCACATATGTTACTTTTAAGCAAAATAGCAACCTATCTTCGGTACGCAAATCTTACAATAAATGTCGCTAAATCTAAATTCTGTATACAAGAAATTAAGTACTTAGGTTTTTTAATAGGCGATGGGCAACTTAAAACTGACCCAGGCAAGGTAATTGCAATCAAACAGTTTCCGATACCATCTACAGTTAAACAACTGCGGAGATTTTTGGGACTGTGCGGTTGGTATCGCCGATTCGTCGACGAATACGCAACACTTTCAATGCCTCTCACCGATTTGTTAAGAAAGAACAAAAAGTACTTTTGGAGCGATAAAGCTGATAACGCGTTTTCAAAGCTCAAAAAAAAAAGAAGCTAAGTACCACACCTATATTAAGTACACCTAATTTTTTAAACCGTTTTTATTACTATGCGATGCAAGTCAATACGGACTTGGGTGTATCCTTGCACAAGCCAATGATAACGGAGCAGAAATGCCGATAGCATACATGTCCACTAAATTCACTAAAGCTCAGCGCAACCACTCCGTCACAGAATTAGAATGCTTAGCAGTTATCCAAGGTATTTTTAAATTTCGTTCCTATATTGAAGGACAAGAATTCACGGTACTTACTGAACACTCCGCGCTTAAATGGTTGATGAATCAGAAAGATTTGTTAGGTCGATTGGCGCGCTGGTCACTTAAACTACAAGGATTCAATTTTTCGATTCTGCATCGTCGCGGTTCATAAAATGTGGTAGCCGATGCGTTATCCCGTCGTGATGAAGATGAAGTTAGTTAATTCTCAAGTTTTGGCCCAATTGTTGATTTGTCATCAAAAGAATTCACCTCTACAGAATATGTAGAACTAAAGAACCGAATATCAGAATATATAGCGAGACTTCCAGATTTAAAAATTGTAGATAACCTTATTTATAAACGTAACGAGTATTCAACAGGAGACTTTATACACAAATCCGAATCATGAAAACTCTGGATATCGAAGGGACTACAAGCAGTAGTATTGAGACGGGCACACGACCCGCCAGACGCAGCACACTGTGGTACCAGCAAGATGATAGAAAAATTAAGAAGATATCTATTTGGGCATGGCATGGTAACTGCGATTCGAAAGTACGTTGCACAGTGTTCATCTTGCCGAATGACCAAAAACCCCATTACAATTCTAAGACCGCCTATAGGAAAACCCATGACGTCGGATAAACCGTTCCAAAAATTGTATATTGACTTACTAGGCCCATACCCAAGGTCCAAGAAATGAAACATAGGATTACTTATAATAGTTGACCACTTTAGCAAATTTCATTTCTTACAGCCTTTAAAGAAATTTACGGCCGTCAAGATATGTGAATTCTTGGAAAGTTCAGTCTTCTATATATTTGGAGTTCCAGAAATAATTCTGTCTGACATTGGTTCTCAATTCAAATCAGGAGAATTAAAATCATTTCTAACACGTTTTGGCATTACACAAATTTGCACTGCAATCTATCCTCCGCAGGCGAACGCCAGCAAACGTCTCAATCGCTCCGTACTTGAAGCAATTCGATCATATACACGTAAAGGAAAAGATCATGCCCAATGGAATATGAATTTGAATGAAATAAGTGGTTCATTTAGATCTACTATCGATCGTAGTACGGGATACTCTCCCTATTACCTCTGTTTCGGTCAGAACATGATGTGTAATGGTAAAGACTATGACTTGTTACGCAAACTGAATGCATTGGCTGACAAAGTGTATTTGACACGGGCCGATATATTGCAGTTGGCACGCGCCAAAGCAAAAAAGAAAGTAGCAGACACACATGATGATAACGCGCGAAAAAATAATCTACGCAGCAGATCAGTTCAGCTTAAACCTGTTTACGCCAGAAATTTTGCACAGAGTAACGCTGGAAAGAGATTTAATCATAAGTTAGCACCTGTCTTTTTGCAAGCCAAAGTGTTGCGAAAGCATGGCAACGTATATTATGAGCTACAAAACGATCAAGGAAAATCAATCAGAGTATATCATTTAAAAAATCATCAAACTATGAAAAATCAACTTTAAGTCCCCTTTTTCTGTTAATGAATTCATGCGTAAGACTCTCGAATCATGAACAGATGGATGTAGTGTGCCAAAATTGATTGTCAACTGTTAGGACTCTTCTGTACGCTTTCTGTTTAGAGTTAACTGAGAACTGCTATGTAAAACGGCGATCTCAATTCCTCTCGGGAAAGAATGGCCCAAAAGAGAATCAAGAATATCACACAATAAAAAAAATCTTTGGTTCAACATAACTCGTTGCCAGATACCCGTGAGATTGGTCAATTTGGTGTCCAATAAGCGGGGATCTGCAACTGAATAGACGCAAACACACTTTCTGGAGTATTGCAATATTTCTTCACAGTATGATTGCGCTAAAAATTGTTGCACAGTGAGACCACTCTTGATTCTTGACTGCGCTAGACTTTTCCGTGTGGCTGTACCTAACCTTTTTGCGTATAGTGTTGCAGCGCTCAACTCAGTTTTCGATCAATGTGCAACGCACGCCTAGGTGACATGGCAGTGCCATAAAATCTAGTATCGTTCGTCTATTTGAAATATTTCTAAATGTTACCTTTAAACAATAGTATTAATTAATTTGCATTTCCTATATAAAGCTTAAACATTGTAAAAATGGTTCCCCGTGCGCATAGAAATATTCTTAATATCCGAAAGTTCCAAATACGTAGTGAAACCCAAATCATGTTTTATCTTGAAATCGAATTTAATCTTTGTAATAAATGAAGTCTGTAAGCATAATGAATCACACAACTCACGTCTAATCGTCTCTTAATGGTTCGTCGCCGGAACCATAGGTAAGTTAAGCAGCACAGTAAAAAATATATAGATTATACTAACGGTGACCCAAGCTATACAATGACTTCACCAAGGCAGGGTGGATCAAGAAGGGGCCACATGTAACATCTAGTGCATCCCAACAATCTTATTCCGAAATCAGTCATCCATAAACCAGTCTATTGATAAAACCGACTTACGCAAACACCTTTCTTTTTTTTTCATTTAGTAAGAGGAGTAGAAGTGCAATTAATCATTGTTTTTATGAGGCCGTAGGACGAGATTAGGAAAGAACACCGCCCCATCCGGCGAGCAGAAAGCCCGGAGCAAGAAGTGCACGAAGCCTAGTCAGTCATACACAAGTTGAATTTCCTTTCGATGAAAGGCCCGAGTGTTTATACGTAATACTCGCTCAAAGACGCTTCAAAGCGCATACTACTGCTGCCAAAAGAATACTAAGGTATTTGAAGGGTACCTCGGACTTTAAGTTTCATTATCCCGCAAAAGGTAAACCGATTCATGGCTACGTCGACGCAGATTAGGCAAATGACACATCGGATCGTAAATCTTATAGTAGATATGTCTTCATAAACGCAGGAGGTCCTATATCCTGGGAGTCTAAGAAAAAAAGTTTGGTGGCAATATGCAGCACGTAGGCCGAATATGTTGCACTGTCCATTGCGGCAAGAGAAACAGTATTTTTAGGCCATGGATTTTAAAAAAATTACTAGACTATTGTGTTTGTCGGAACGAAAATGTGCGTAATAGGCAGAAGGAGGCATCTCCGACCCAATAAACTATATGTATTCATGATCAACAGACGAGATTAGTCTGTCTGTCAGTCTGTCCGTCTGTCTGGTTGTATGAACTCGTATATCTCAGAAACTATATCGAGTTATCGAAATTCATATGTACTCGTATTAAATGGCGTTTTATGGTTCTGTATTTTTTTGTCCCTAAAATAGGAATAATTTAATAATTATTATATGTGCACGTACATATGTGCATTTTATGAACAATAAGAATATGTACACATGCAGGCAAATACTTACATACATTCATATTAATCTACAATCTTCTATTGGTTGTATAAACATTTATATATTAATGTACCTTTACATATGTACGTCTATGTATAATATACATTGTATATGCATTCACAAATTAAGTATGTATGAGTTATGTATCACATATGTAAGCGCACATGTATTTTCGGTAATTGACATGTGAATGGAAAAGAAGACTCGAGAAACAGCTCACGCTACGCGCTCCCATTGTTCGTCCCTTTCTTTCCTGCACAAGTAATCTAGTAATGACGTCATTGACCATTTGACCATTTTCAATGGTCGAAGGGAATAAAAATTACACAATATATAAAATTAAATTTCAAAAGATATAAAAAAATAATAAATAATTATGAAAAAACAAAATGTGAATCTGCCCACCCGGGGAATCGAACCCCCATTCGATAACCGCAGGAGCTTATCAGTGGTTAAGAGAGCCGGACTGACCGTCAACCGTATTTGGGGTTCGCTTGCTGCCGCGACATGTGAAATGTTTTTGTTGATTTTCATTAATTAAAATTTAAAAGTTAAATAAAAAAATATTAACATTTTTTTAAAAAAAAATTATTTATATTAAATGTAAAATAAATATTAAATTTTGTTTGTCTTAAAGAAACCAAAATCAATGAAATCAATTTGAGGAAAAACTCTTTTTAATTAAAATTTAATTTAACATGAGAAAGTAGCGGATTAGGATACCACAGCCCCCCTCGGCAGCTACTTTTGTCTCAGTTTATTAGAATAAAAGAAACATATAAAACGGATTTAACGGAAAAGGGTCTCGCTCATGACAATCGAACTCGCGCTACAAGACATACACAAGCCTGCAAAATTCTAGCCACTCAGCTATTGGCTCTTCTCTTGCTTGGTCGTCAAGGTTGCATGGTAAACTATTTCTGTTACCACCGGCCGATAGCCAATACAAAGTTTTATTGGTGTGTGTGTGTGTGTTCTTTATATGGTATACGTTCAAAACGAATTTAATTCTTTTCATATCTTACTTATTTATAGTCCGATTTAATTGAAATTTTCACATAACGTTCGTGGCAAGGTATTTCTCATGTGTGATATTCAACTTAGGTTGTTGAGTAAATAGAGTTGCTTCTAAAAGGATATTACTGATTTGCAGAAGCGGGAAGAGGCGTGTCGCAATTGCAAAAAAATTTTGAAACATTGCAATATACACGAAAGTTGTTACAAAATTTGGTGGCTCCAGCTGACATAGTTTCTGAGAAATACGCGCTCATACACACAGACAGACAGACATAGCTCAATGGACTCGTCTGTTGATCCTGATTCAGAATATATAAATATAATGGGGTCGGAAATGCCGCTTTCTGCCTGTTATTGATTGATTTTTCTGATTTTTTCCATGGCCTAAAAAGAAATTGATGTAAAAACAAAAAAACTTATAGAAAATCAAGCAATTAAAATGTGTAACTGCAATGAATTGCTTTTGAATATGTTTGTTGAGAAGGAGTATTGAATTACTAAAAGTAATATGTCAAATTTGGCAACAGTCATATTCTGTAATTGGGCCATTCAGATCAGAATCAATTCTTTTTTGTTTTTTTGTACTTTAATTCTTACGTTTACTTCCGAACGCCACACAACACCGTCTCACTTATGTTAAATAAACTATTATTAAACTGACACTAAATCGCCTCGCGTTTTACTCCATCATTTCCCAATAGTATAATTATATTTTTACATACATGTGGGAATGATCTGGCAACGCCGAGTCAGATGGCCTAAGCATCAACGATGGCAACGATGTAGATGTAGAAGAAGAAGAGCGAGGAGTTCTTGAGGAAGAGTAAAGACGTGACGAGTAGAGACGAAAAAGAGCAAGGCTGACGCTCAATCAATTATTAAATAACGACAATATTAAAGAATAAAACGATTAACTACAATTACTATAACTAACTAATTATAAGAAACATACATTGAAGTATTACAAATGAAACCATGAAATTTAATACTTAAAAACCAATGTATATTTTACACAACAACTGGGACTAAACTTAACCCAGTCCCACAAATTTGGGGGCTCAACCTAAAAAAACACAATAATTCAAAGTCTCAACCTAAAAAACTCAATAATTCAAAGACTCAACCTAAAAAACACAATAAGTTAAAGGCACAAACTAAAAAACACAATAATTTAAAGACTCAACGTTAAGAATAACAATAATTCACAATCGGTGGTATAAAAATATAAATTGTATAACAAGAGCAAGATGTCAAGAATAACGGTTTAAAGAGAAATGAAAAACGCATGTACATACATTGGGCGTCGCGCGCGAAATAAAAAATAAAAAAATAAGAACTAAGAAACGAGAAAAGTGAAAAATGTCTTGCAGAATAATAAAGCAGATGCCAAGGAAAGAAAGAAAAGAGAATGTTGAACTTCTTCATAAATTTGTATTCGAAAAAAATGGTGACAGACAAAATCCAAATTGGTTACGCGAGTTTAAAAGATTTGAATATGACGAAATAAATGAAAAATTTATTAAAAAAATAGATTACGTAAACGATAATTTAACAGAAGCAGATCTGGTGTTAATATGTCATTTATTAAACATTCCACATAATAAAAGTAACGTTGCCTTGCATATTTTTTGCAATTTGGAAAAAGGAAAATTACTGAGGGACGCCAATTTCAATGCCAACGACGATTAAGATGAAGACGAAAACGACTACGATGATAACGAAGACGATCAAAGCGAAGACTACGAGTACGCACAAAGTAGGCTAGTAGGCTGTGACAATCAGTGCGAAGCGGTGGAATTGGAACAAGCGAATGTCAGGAACAAAGGAGAACGAGTGAACTCTACAGTGATGGCACAAAATAGTGTTGATGGTATACAAAATAGTTTAGCGACTCCGAGATTCGCTTTAAACTTTCGTGACATTGAAGACTGGATTCGTAAATTCGGTGGTGATAATACACTTTCGATTGAAGTGTGGTTAGAAGACTTTGAAGACACTGCACAAGTAATGCAATGGGATGATTTACAAAAATATATTTTTGCCAAACGATCGTTGAAAGGACTGGCACGAATGTTTTTAGCTAGTGAACGCGGTATATCAAGCTGGCACAATTTAAGATAAGCCTTGTTTAACGAATTTAAAACAACAACAAACAGTGCTCAGCTACATAAACTAATGAGTGATCGTAAAATAAAGAAAAGTGAAAGCTTTCAAGAATATTTTTTGATATTGAAAAGCTATCATCTCGCGGTGATATTGACAATAATTTATTAATGGAATATATGATTGATAGCATAAACGATTTAAGTGTTAATAAATCAATTTTATATGATGCAAATAATCTAAAAGAATTTAAACAAAAACTCAAGTGCTACGAAACAATGCGTAAGAATTAGCAGTCGAACCGCCGTTACGATAAAAATAAAATTGACAATGAAAAAGAAAATACAGTAAATAAAAATGATCATGAAATAAAATGTTTTAATTGTGGTTAGAAAGGACACATATCTAATTACTGCCCCGATAAACTAAAAGGAAAAAAAGTGTTTCAAGTGCAATAATTTCGGGAACATTTCCACAGAATGTCAAAGTTTAAAAAACAATTCTAACGTTACAAATATGAGTAAGATACCTGATGATTCAATGATGTATAAGACTGTGAAAATTAAAGAAAATAAATTTAAAGCGTTTATCGATACGAGAAGTAAACATAATATAATGACGGTGGAAACTTATAAAAACTTAAATGTTAAACTTGCTGAAACTAACGTATATCTTATTGGATTTGGGAATACGAATAATAAAGACAGAGTGAAACCTATTGGTGAATTTAAACAATCTTTTATAATAGACAATGAAGAATTTATCAGTAATTTTTTGGTAGGAAGCACAGAGCTTCTACACATTGATTTAATTCTCGGTGAATAGTTTTGCAAACAAGTAGAAATCAAAATAACGCGGAATAGAATAACGATTAAAAAGATTAAAGACGAAAAAGAAAACTTTCTAATGAAAATAGATAGTAGTGAAGAGATTGAACTTAATATCGACGAAAGGGCAAGTCCACAAACAAAAAGTAAAGTCGTTAACATAATAAACAATTATAAGCCGATTACAACTAAAACAACTCAAATCCAAATGCGCATAACATTAAACGAAGACACGCCGATATTTTCATGACCTCATCGATTGCCCTACTCCGAGAGACGCATTGTGGACAACCAGATTGAAGAATGGCTCAAAGACGATATTATTCAGACATCGGAATCAGAATACAGCAGCCCAGTAGTATTGGTTCGAAAAGGGGACGGATCACCACGACTCTGCATAGATTACAGACGCATCAATAAAGTGATTATACAAGACCATTTCCCTTTGCCGCTTATCGAAGATCAGCTGTATGGACTACAAGACGCTAAAATTTTTAGCACAATTGATCTCAAAAACGGATTTTTTCATGTTGACGTAGAAAAGAACAGTCGTAAGTTTACTTCATTTGTAACTCACAATGGTCAGTTTGAGTTCAAGAGAGTTCCGTTTGGTTTACCCAAATCTCCGAGTGTTTTTCAACGACACGTTAATGCAGTATTTAGAGATCTGACAAGTCAAGGTATAGCTTTACCTTATATTGATGATGTCATTATACCAGCGAAAGACGAAGACGAGCGATTAAAAACCTGGAAAAGTTATTCAAAGATGTACAGAATGTGGTCTGATGCTAAACATAAAAAAGAGTCATTTCCTAAAGAGTAAAATAGAATTTCTTAGCTGTATAATCAAAAACCAAAAAATAAGTCTTTCCGACGAAAAAACAAAAGCTGATACTAATTTCATTGAACCACTAAATAATAAAGAATTGTTGAGTTTTCTAGGACTTGTTGGTTATTTTCGAAGATTCATACCAGTATTTGCAAGTATGGCGAAACCTCTAACCGATCTTACAAAACAAGATGCAAAGTTTCAGATGGATGAAAAAGCTTTATTTGCAATCAACAACTTAAAAGATATTATAACAAAGAAGCCGGTATTAAAGATTTATCACCAACAACACGAGACGGAATTGCACACAGATGCTTCGATGGATGGATATGAAGCGGTCCAAAAATCACCTGACGATGAGCTGATGCACCCTGTATATTATATGAGCAAAAAAACGCCCGAAGCTGATAAAAAGCTGTCTAGTTATCATTTGGAGATTCTTGCAGTTGAAGAAGCAGAAGCACTAAACAGATTTCGTGTTTATCTTCTAGGTATTCGTTTCAAACTTATAACAGACTGTAACGTCTTTGACAGAACATTAGACAAAAAGAATCTTTTATCTACACGACATTGAATACAGGAGTGGAACACGAATACGACACGTAGATGCTTTAAGCCGTCACCCGATCATGATTATAAAGGACGACACTGTACATAGCAAAATAAAATATGCGCATAATCAAGATGATGAATTAAGTGCGATTATGGAAAACGGATATTTAATGAAATTTGGTATTTTGCACAAGGTGGTCAACGACGACGAGATAATTATAGTGCCTTTTGGGATGCAAAACGAAATCATAAAGAAAGCGCATGAAAGAGGACATTTTTCCGTTAAAAAAACAAAAGAGCTGTTAACTAAAGACTTTTATATTCCCAGACTTGACGAAAAAATCTAAAAGCATTTTAGTCACTGTATACCCTGTATTGTGTCTAATAGGAAACAAGGCAAGAAGGAAGGTGAACTTAATCCAATTCCGAAAGACGAGCAGCCACTTCAGACGTAACATATAGACTTTCTTGGACCTTTGGAATCTACGCACAACCAGTATAAGTACATACTTGCGATAATAGATGGATTTACCAAGTTCTGTTGGTTATATCCTACAAAGACGACGGCAGCGATTGAAGTTACGACGATTTTTAAAACGCAGAGTATGACCTTTGGGAATCCAACGCTTATAATTTCCGACCGAGGAGCTGCTTTCACTTCAGAAGAGTTTAAGCAATACTGCGAAGATGAAGGAAGCAAACATCACGTATTTACAACAGGATTACCACGTGCTAACGGACAAGTGGAGAGACTCAATGCGATCATTGCACCTGTTTTAGCTAAGCTTGCTATAGACGACCCCTGTAAATGGTACAAGTTTGTTGATAAGGTTCAGCAAAATATAAATTCAACATTTTGTCGAAGTACCCAAAAGACGCCGTTCGAACTCCTTATTGGTACCAAAATGCGGACAAAAGCTAATGTGGATATACAAAAAATAATACACGACGAGATGATCCAGATATTGATGATTTGATGACAACCGAGAAGAAATCCGACAACAAGCAAAACAGCAAATAATCAAAATGCAGAACGAAAATAAACATTCATATAATTTACGACGCAAGACAGCCAACACATACAAGCTAGAAGAGCCCGAGAAGAAGCCCGAATACCTAGGCCCGTATAAAATCATCAATGTAAAGACGAACAACACCTATGACGTAATTAAAGATGCAGCATTTTTGCGATGGACCAAAGAAGACGACGACGTGTGCTGAATATATGAAGCCCTGGATGAGCATGAACGACGTCGCATTCGAGGCGAATGCAGTGTAGGATGGCCTAGTTGTGGGAATGAGCAACAGTCGACGGACTGGCAACGACGTAGATGTAGAAGACGCGAAGAGTAATGACGTGACGAGTAGAGACGAAAAAGAGCAAGGCTGACGCTCAATCAATTATTAAATAACGACGATATTAAAGAATAAAACGATTAACTACAATTACTATAACTAACTAATTATAAGAAACATATATTGAAGTATTACAAATAAAGCCATGAAATTTAATACTTAAAAACCAACGTGTATTTTACATAACAACTGGGACTAAACTGAACCCAAGTCCCACATACATTTCCTTATGTAATAAAATAAGGAGAACAAGAGTCGAGCAGCAATACCCTTCGACCTAATTATATCTAATTGTATGATACTAATCGCAAGCAACAAATTAATCATAACACTGCAGTCCTCTGCCACCTTGCATCAATTTCAATACGTTGCCAATAATTTATCTCCGCAATTTAATTACATTTATTGTTTTGTATTTTTTACTGACCCTAAAATATGAATTATTAAGTAATAATTATATGTGCACGTACGTTTATTATGAATATTATGAATATGTGCACATGAATGTAAATACTTGCATATATTCATATCGATCTACCACGCCACCTATTCGTTGTATACAAATGTATGTGCGTACACAAATTAAATATGCATGGAAAAGAAGAGTCTAGCAACAGCTGGGGCTACGCACTCGCATCGTTCGTCTCTTTCTTTTCTGCACAAGTAATATAGTTATGACGTCATCAACCATTTTACCATTTTCAATACTCGAAGGGAATACAAATTACAAAATATATAAAATTAAATATACGAGTATCAAATAATAATAAATAAATATAAACACAAAATGGGAACCTGCCCACCCTGGGAATCGAACCTCCGTTTGGATTGCCGCAGGAGTTGAACAGTGGCTGAGTGAGCTATGACCCGCACTGATATTGACCGTTCGTTTGCTGCCGCGATCGAAATGTGAAATTTTGTTGTTGATTTTCATTAAATAAAATTTAAACGGTCAATAAACATTTTTTAAAATTTATTTAGAAGTAATAATTATTTATATTAAATGTAAAATAATTTGTTTGTCTTAAATATTGCATAATAAATAAATCAAAATCAAACTGAGGAAAACTATTTTTAATTGAAATGTAATTTAACATGAGAGAAGTAGCAGATTTGTATATCACAGGCCCCTCGGTTACGCTACATTCGTTTTAGTTTATGAGAATAAGAGAAATAAATAAGATTAATACAATAAATAAAATGGAAAGAAGGCAACGACGCTGCTATGCACACGAGAATCGAACTCGCTCCTCAACACACACAAGCCTTCAAATTCCCGTCCACCATTCTAACCACTCAACTATCAGCTCTTTTATTTCATAGCCGTCACGGTTGCATGGTGAACAATTACTGTTACCACCGGCCGTTAACAAATATTATTGTAATTTGAGTTGAGTGTCTTTGTGATTAAGTATATACGTTCAAAACGTACGTTCTTACTTATTTATAATCCGATTTAAATGATTCCTTGCCCGTGGCAAGGAATTTGTCATTTGTGACATTCAACTTTGGTTGTTGAGTTTATATTGTTGCTTGTACATTATTATTTATTTATTATTATAAAAGAGGGAGTCTCCCAGCGGAGAAGGCGCGAGGCACTGCGACCATGAAGATCTTTTGTACATAGAATGCTCTCCCTATAATGACAAAAATTGTTCTGCTTCCCTAATGAAGCATAACAGATCTTTCGTCGAGGAACGGACAATATGCTCGGGACTTGCGAATTCCACGTGCAGATGTTTCCTCCTAGTCCATACCAAGGCCGGACAGTCACATAGAATGTGTTTAGTAGATTCGTCGTCCTCTTTGCAGAGCCTGTACTCCGCGTCCGAGGACAAGCGCATTTTAGTAAGGTGATAGTTCACCAAGTGGTGGCCACCAAGGTAGCCAACAAAGAGGTAAAGGTCTCTCCTAGAGAGTAGCTTGGTCCTTCGATCAACTGTGGGATTGGTGAGCTCTTTAGCCTGCCGCATATATGGTTGGAAGAACCGGTAGCGTTCGGTCAATCTTCCAGCAAAGGTTTTCACCAGGGAGGAGATAGTTGAATACCCCACGCCACAGAAGGGTTCGGGGCCAAGCAGGGGGGCTGATGACCCAGCCCTCGCTAGTTCGTCCGCCAGCCCGTTGCCCTGGAAGCCAGAATGTCCAGGTCCCAAAATTATTCGACAGCCACTGGAGACAGTTCCAGCAGTCAGCCACCATACGCGAGCCTCTTTTTGTGGAGAGGGTTAGTATGGCCGCTTGGCTGTCCGAGAAGATGTATATGTTCGCTCCTCTAATCCCCTTCTCAAGGATAAGACGGCAGCAGAATTCGAAGTTGTGAACCTCTGATTGGAAAACTGTGACCCAGTTGCCCATAGCAATCGAGGTTTTGGAGTTGGGACCATATATCCAAGCTCCAACCCCTGAACAGTCTTTGAGCCGTCGGTGTACCAATGTATACCATTGGGGTCTCTGATGGGGTTGCCAGAATCCCAGTCCCTTCGGTCCGGGGTGAGGGTTCTAAATTTTGCACCAAAGAAGAGTTCCTTGGTCATAGAATCTGATCTGGTGCAGATCTCTAAGCCAGGAATATCTTTGATTAAGCTAGCATGCCCTGATTCGGTAGGTAGAAGCCCAGATTGAAGCTTTATTCTAAGAAGGCTCATAGCAGCAACTTCTTTTATACAGATGTGCAGCGGAGTCAGATTCTAAATAGATTCCATTGCTGCGGTGGGACGAGTGCGAAGTGCACCCGTCAAGGAGAGGCAGAGCAACCTATGCAGTTTCGTGCATTTGTTGATGGCAGTGACCTGCGTAATCTTAGACCACCAAACAATAGCAGCTTAGGTTACAATCGGTCTTACCATCATCTCAAATAGCCACCGGATGGTGCAGGATTTGAGACCCCAGATTCTACCGAAGAGTCTTCTGCATGCCCACATGGCATGAGTAGCCTTTGATAGAGTGTTGTGTAGGTGGGAGTTCCAATTTATTCGTTTATCAAGGGTTACCCCTAGATATTTGACTTCATCGGAAAGGTCCATGGGAGAGCCGCCAATGTGTAATTGACCAATGTCAACAGAGTATCGCTTAGTGAAGGGAACAATGATTGCCTTTTGTGGGTTGATGCTAAGACCTACATCTTCACACCACCTACTGACCGTGTTCAGAGCTGATTGCATCAGCTCTGTCACGGTGTTGGCATAGTTCCCATTCACTACGAGAGCCAGGTCGTCGGCATAGCCAATCGCTTCCACGCCCTGTTCTGCAAGTATAATTAGTAGTTCGTCGACTACTAGGGACCAGAGCAAGGGGATAGGACCCCTTCCTGGGGACACCCTTTTACCGCACTAATATGAGCGGTCGTCGTGTTCAGGGTAGAGGAGATAGTCCGGTGTTTGAGCATGGCGTCAATCCACCGGATTATGGGACGGGCAATGTTCCTACGCTCAAGCGCAGCAGAGATAGACCCGTAGCCGGTGTTATCGAAAGCATCCTCTATATTAAGAAAAGAGCACAAAGCAATGTTCTTTGATACGAAGGCTTTTTCAATTTTATCCACTGCGCTTGAGCCCAGCAGAGATAGACCCGTAGCCGGTGTTATCGAAAGCACCCTCTATATCAAGAAAAGAGCACAAAGCAATGTTCTTTGATGCGAAGGCTTTTTCAATTTTAGCCACTAATTTGTGGAGGGTTGTTTTTCTGCAGAGAGCACCGAATGTGCATGTCTAAGAGCCTTTCCGCAGTCTTGAGCAGAAAGGAGGTAAGGCTGATCGGCCGATATGACTTACGCTGGTCAAGAGGACGATTCGCCTGTTTGGGAATGAATACCACATTGACTCTCCTCCAAGAGTTGGGGATGTGTCCTCACGTGAGACTAGCTCTAAGAAGGCCGACCAGTGGATCGAGGATATGATCCAGGCTGTTGTGGAGAAGGGCTGGAAAGATTTTATCACCCCCTGGGGCTTTGAAGGGAGCGAAAGAATCTACAGCCCATTTGACCTTTTCAGGATCGAAAATGGTTCCAGGTAGACAGGCTCCACGTGAGTCAGGTGACAAGGTGGCGTCAACGTGACTGGAAAGATCTGGGTTCGCCACGGAACCTGGGAAGTGAACTTGCAATAAAAGTTCAAGTGCTTCCCTGCGATCTTGAGTGAAAGAGCCATCTGCTCTTTTGAGAAGCCCTATTCCATTAGACGACCCTTTGGCTAATTCCTTGTGGAGTCTCGATGCCTCTTGCAGCGATTCTATGCTACCACAGTAGCTGCGCCATGTATCGCGTTTGGAGCGTCTAGTGTTCTTATTATAGTGTGCGAGAGCGTCCCTATAGACGTCCCAACTTATGCGGTTAGATCTGGCCTTATTGAAAGGCTTCTAACCTTCCTTCTTTGTGCTGCCAGCTCTTCATTCCACCAAGGAACTTTACTGTTGAACATTAAAGTCTTCCGAACTGAGCTGGCTTCGAAGGACGTAATAAGCACATCTTGGAGCAGGTTGGCAGCAAGTTCTATCTCACTGATAGAGTTTGGATTGCTGATCAACAGGTCTTCTTTCAAGGCCACAGAGGCTTTGAAGAGTCCCCAGTTTGTCTTTTTGGGACAGAAGGAGTTCTGGCGGATATCGACTTGGCCAGGAAGGTCGACAAGGTGGCTTCGTCTGTGACCCGCCAGTTAACAAGCGAACTCGCAATTGACTTGCTGACTAGGGTGAGATCTAAAACCTCTTCCCTAATAGAGTTTATAAACGTGGGTTTACACCCTACGTTAGCTATATCTAGATGACAACACATTAGATAATCTAAGAGAGACTCACCACGTTTATTGACGTCGCCGCTCCCCCAGATTGTGTGGTTGGCGTTGGCATCACAGCCGATCACAAGCGGCTTGTTGTGAAGGTGGCAGAAATCCGCAAGCCGCTGAACCTCTGCGGGGGGTTCATCATCCACATCGCCCGGGAAGTAAGCAGAGGCGATCACTACTTCCCGGACGCCATCAGCAGTGGCTACCTCCATAGCCGTTGCCACCAGGTCTCTGTGAATGAAGTTAGTTAGTCTCACACTGTTATTAACCAATATAGCAGTGCGAGAGGCACCTCCCATACGGTCATATAGTAACTTACATGATACGCATGATAGTCCACGGACGAGGCCACCTATTAACCATGGCTCTTGGACGAGAGCCAGGTCAATCTCGTCTTTACAGACGACCCTGCACAGGGTGGCTGACGCTCCTCTGGCGTGGTGCAGGTTCGCCTGGAGCACTCTAGTTGCGCTCCGCATCCTCTCTTAGCGCCTTGGTGACAAGGCCACATGCCTTGCCTCCTCGAGAGTCATTGCCACGGATGCCCTTCGGCAGTTTGGCGGAGCTGCTCGGGGGAGGTCGCCTTGCGATCCCAGTCGCGGGAGGTACCCTGACGGGTAGCTTGCGCCCAGCGGTGATTGTGGGTCGGTCAGGGGCCAGGAGGCGCCCGCTGTCAACCACAGGTCTTATGCGGCCCGTTAAGGGGTTGGGGGCGGAGACCCGGATTGTCGGCGGTTCGGGGAAGGGGGCCTTCCGCGCCATGGACTATCCGGTTGTAGCTACTGCCGTCGCGTAGGTGGGGGCAACCTTCGTCGCTTCCGGAGGGGCGCTGGTTGGGGGGGAATGGTTGGCGAAGCGGTTGGGGGGCGGGCAGGTGAGGAGGAGGCTCTGGGGACGGAGTTCTTCAGGAGAAGCTTAACTCGTCCAAAGACGAATTTCACCTTCCCGTTGCACTCCGCCAGAGCCTTATATGACTCCTCGTCGACCAACATCGCGAGGTGAGTCGTGGTGCCGTTGAGGCTGTGCTGGACCACCCGCCACTGCTTCGTTGAGAAGCAGTCTGCATTTTGGATACCAAGGTATTCCAAAACGGCGGCGGGAGTTAGTTCAGCACTACTGGGGAAGTATCGTCTAATGAGGTGAGCTTTAGGGAACTCAGACTCCTCCAGTAGTTTAATGTCAATGGAGCTGATGGACCTGATGTGTCCAACGGCTCCCCTGACCCAGTCAGCAGTGCGGCTGACCTCGCACACCAGGAGCAGTCATTCGTTTCGGGGTATGCAACCCTGGAAACCTGGACTGACGCCCGTTGTAGGATGAAGCAGCAAACCCTTGGCAATACTAGCTTTCACCGTACCCACCTGCTCCGGTGAAAACGGGTTTTTAGAATCGGCCGACGTGAAGCCCAGTGAGGTGACTCCACATGAGTCTTTTTGGGCTTCTTTGAAGACCCTTGGGGTTCGAGGACGGTATCGTCAGCGCGCGTCCGTTTGGCCTTGGTTTCCACGGGGGGCGCGGTGGCGATAGCTAGAGTCTACGCTCTGCTCGAACCCTTCGCGAGTGCGGCTTTGAATAGCCTCTTCTCACGTGTCTTCAATTTTACGAAGGCGTTCTCAGACTCCAGTCGCAGCTTCTGGATCTGAGAGCCTGATTCCGTGAGACCTGACCTCTAAGAGGCCACGGAAGCGTCGTCAGCAAGGCTTATCAGGTCAGCGTCAGATTCCGCGTCAGAGGACATCACCTCGACGAGTTGCTGCCTGCCTGATCAGCTATTGGACGAGAAGGCAGCACTAGCGAACTCATCGTCCAAGGGAGTCCGTGGCCTGTCCGGGTCCCGTAGAGTACCAGGGCCAAGATACGTTGTATTGGGGGTGGAAGCCAGCAGTCCACTGGCTGCAGTGCTGTTGTTGGGGTCGGCCGTTAAGGCGTCGCCCTGGGTGGATGCTGTTGAAGTCGCATCAGACTTATCTTGTTTAAGAAAATCATCCATAATTTTGGACCCACGAGTAGGCGGGAAGGGGAGGTCGCCCACGGCATAGCCCGCATACCGTGGGAAGTCTAGATGAAACTGGAGGGCGACAGGTATCCAGAGTCCGCATACTAACGACCGGGCTACCCCCCGGCCATGCATCCCTTGGCGTATGCTGTTCCGCCTTGGATTGGGGTGATTTATAGAATCACAATCTTCGCCCGACTACAATTAGTCAGCACACCTAGCAGAGACATGGCCGTGCTAGGGGCCTGCTTCCAGCCGCCCTCTCGTGGAGAGTATAGCCGCACTTCCGGCAGTAGGAGCAAGGACGGCAAGTACCTCAGCCAAAGCACGGGTAACATGTTATTCCCCTTGCTGCCTCTGACGGCTGACGGCCCATAGTAATTACTGATTTATAGAGGCGGGAAGAAGCGTGTCGTAATTTTAAAAAAAACTTGGAGACACTGCAATATACACGAACGTTGTTACAAAATTTGAAGGCTCTAGCTTGTATAGTTTCGATATCTAGGCGTTCATACAGACAGACGAGCAGAAACTTTTTAAAATCCATGCCCTAATGAAAATATGCAAATTTGTAGAACAGAGAAAGAAATAAGAAAGACTAGAGAGAATATAATGCAAGGTGGTTATGATTAATTTGTAGCCTGCGGTTAGTATCATACAATTAAGTACTTTTTATGGCAACATACGTCGAAGGGTATCCCACTGTCGCGTGCCGCTCGACTGTTGCTTTCGATTATTTATTTAAACTTCTTAATTTTATGCTTAAATAGCGCAGTTTTTGTTGTTTATATTGATTACAATAAATACCGGCGTGCTTTTTTGTGTTTGGCTCAAAGCTTTTTGCAGTTGTTGCGTGCGAAAAGCGCAGCCATCGCGTTTGCTGTGGCCATGGCCGAAGCAACCGATCGACGCTTCGTCGCCGGCAGCAGAGCCAACGACGACGACAACTTGTCTCTGCTGACGTCTGTTTGCTGGCAAGTAATGACAACAACAAAAACAACGTTGATTATTATACCCTTCGACCATTGAAAATGATCAAAAAAGGGTATACTAAATTTGTGCAAATGTATGTAACAGGCAGAAGGAGGCGTCGGAGACCCCATAAAGTATATATATTCTTGCTCAGGATTACAAGCCGAGTCGATTGAGCCATGTCCGTCTATCTGTCCGTCTGTCTGTCTGGATGAACGCGCCGATCTCAGCTATTACAAAAGCTAGGGACACCAAATTTAGCATGACGATTCCTGTATACCATACGCAGATCAAGTTTATTTTCAATTTGGAATAACACGCCTTCCACCCTTACAAACCGCCAATTTTGATTTACATTCGAAGAACTCATTTCTTAACGTTCTGCTTTAGTATATATATAGATAAATATTATATGAACTTATCCTCCAAATTACAATCCGATCGGACAATAAACAGTGAAGTTATTAGATAAACCATTTCGACCCGTCGACCAGCAAACAAGTTGTCGATGACGTCAGAACTACTTGCGTAGGGAAGAAAAGGACAAACGATGAGAGCCCGAAGCGCGAGCTGTTTCTTGGCTCTTCTTATCCATGTACATGTCAATTACCGAAAATACATGTGCATAAATATTTACTAATACTCAACTAATAGATGGCGTGGTAAATGAATAAGAATGAATGCAAGTATTTACGTGCTTGTATACATATTCATAATATTCATAATATGCTTACGTGCACATATGATTATTATTTAATAATTCATATTTTAGGGTCAAAAAAAAATACAAATGCACAAATTTACATATGTATGTGTCTACACAAATTAAGTATGTATAAGTGTTAGCATATAAGTTAATTACTTGCGAGTAGCAAAGTAAACAAGAATGTATAGTATATACTTTATGGGGTCTCCGACGCCTCCTTCTGCCTGTTACATACATTTGCACAAAGTTAGTATACCCTTTTGTGACCATTTTCAATGGTCCAAGGGTATAAAAATAAAATGAAATGAAATGAAATAGGGTACGACATGGGCTGATGTTTTGTTGGTCGAATTGGTGCAGTCTTCTTGGAATCACATGCACTGGTGGGAGCGGTAGTTGTTGCCAAACAGAGTCTTAGAATTCTGCTTGGTAGCTCGGCGTGTGCAGGAAATTTTGCAACCGCTGAGCTTGCAGATTGGAGCTTAAGTATTGGGGTGCATTGTTCTAAATCGTAACATTTTTGATGTTAACTCTTCCCCCTCCAATTCATGCTTGTCCTAAAGCAGTCTCTAGAAGTATGGAATGTGGTTGAATTGCTCGCAGTTTGGTGGTGCGGGGATCGCGGAGACTTTTGCTTCCATTCCAGGCGTGGGTCCTAATTCCATGGTTATGCCCCTCTGCCTTTGACTATAGGTGTGCAAGCCCAGGATAAGAATCAGAGCAATGCCAAAGAGCGTTAGCTGAGTAATGCTGTTGACCGTTGAATGGGCTCTTATGTGCATCAGCTGTCCAGTGTTATTTTTGTGCAATGCTTCTAATGCTTCAAGTGATAGACCCTTAAGTCTATCTTTTTCCTCAGCCGAAACTGCACAAGAGGTGCTCCAGGGATCAAGACTATAGGTTCCAAGTAGCTGCATTGCTTGTTGTCGATAATCATCGAATCATTTGATAGCTGAACAAGGTAAGTGCCCTCTAGGTGAAGTTCTGTGTTGTTCCAGGTAATGTTTCCATCGTAGTCGTTTAGTAGGATGATTCCATCGTCGACTTCTTCTATTTTGGATACCTGATCGGTATTGCTAAACCAACACAGCGCTTTCTTTCCCTGAACTAACTTTGAAATACAATTACTTATATTAACAATTTTTTTCTTAACGCATAGGTGAGGTTTTCGAAAACAGAGATTTCTTGAAAATTTAAGTGTATAATTGAATTGTTTTTTACTATGGGTTTTATGATAATGGTATTATATTTCTTCTAAGTTTGAAATTTTTACAATATACAAAAGTGTTGTTTTATTATGTAGAATTGAGACATCGGAAAACTCCATTATTTCTTCCATCAATAGGGGTGGCATATTATTTCTTTTAAAAATCCTCTCAATTTCGATTAACTCATCTTCATTTAATACAAGTGTGTTAACTACGTTTAGTCGTGCCCACTGAATTTCAATGTTAATAATTTCTTCTTTTAAAAATCGAATCTGATTGTGCAAACTAATTGCCATCTCGATACTAACTGAACTGCTTTTATGAATAGAATTTGTGAGTGAGTTTATTTATTATTTTTTCTAACTGTTTGTTAACAATAACCTGTTGGTTATTGTTGTCAATATCTAAGTTCTGCTCTATCATGACAAGGTCATCATAATCTGGACTACCCGCTATGTACTTCCATCCTGAACCTAGCCAATTTAAGTACTTAGTTTTCCGAGTTTTGGTAAACGCTTTAATACTTTGGAATGTGTGAATAGTTGTGTTTATTTCATGGTGAAGGGTAGCGTATAATGGACTGCGTTTAAGGCTATTTTCCGTATGTTCATGTAAAGTATCTAAAGCGGTTTGGATTTGGCAGAGGTTAATGTGGTGTATTAGCTTGGCTTTTGAGCTTTGTAGCTTTCCGATCACCTTGTTTACAGCCAGTATCTGTGCATTCGTATGGTTTGTAAAATTCATCGTTCCATCGATATCGTTCGTTATCCACAGTAATATCCTGAAAAATTTTAGATTTTGATATATATGTCGGAGAAGGAGATCTTGGCTGATCTCCTTCCATTATTTTTATATTATTTTTACAAGTCTAAGAGCACAGCAAGTCGCCTGCAAGATGTTAAGTCGTCACTCTCCTTTTTTTACCCGACTCTACTCAACTGACTGTTCCACCGCGTGGCGTCGTTCCTTTTCTCTTCGTTCCTCTACCAAGTATTTCATCACGTTCATTCAGCAAAGTATTTTATCATATTCATTCTTTTTGCATGTACACTCTCACATACTAGAACATCTGTAGGCGCCATGCTCATTTGAATTGCCATTCAAATGATGCTCTTGTTATATAACAGAATTCATTCCTCCAACATACCATGTACTACTTTTCAGTTAAATTCAAACTCAACATTATTCTGTTACCAGGCTGCGACACGGCCTTCCTGACGATCACACGTCCTTGTGTGCTATAAAACATTTCTCTTTTTAAAGCTCAAATACTTCTTTATTTTAACACATAATTTGAAATTAGTTCGACATAGGATGTTTCTTCAATTAAATATAAAATACTTCATGACTTTAACATAAGATTTTCTTTTCTCTTTACTTATAGATTACAACATAAGATATTTCTTCATTTCAACATAATACATTTCTTCATTCCAACGTAAAATATTTGTTCATTTCAACAAAAGATTTTGTTTGCTTTACTTGTGTTTTACTTATAAGGGCTTCATGCTCTGCTCAAGTTCTCTCTATCAATTAACGTTTTCTCTTCTCTTTTCTCTCATCTTCTGTTCAAGCCAAACAACTACATCTCCGCTATACCACATGATACTTAACATTTCGTTTCGACAGACTATCCATAACACACTCTCGCTCACTAGAGAGTCTATCACGTCACGTTCTTAGGCTCTTGCTGCACACCTTTGCAACGCACTCTGCGTCATGGTCACTCTTGACCCTCATAGCCCCCGCCTTGCAGCCACTGGCCAGCTAACTACATGGTGCGACTGTAGCCTTGTGAATGATTTAATTTGTGTTGATGGAACCATCGAGTGCCTCACCCGGCGATCTCTCGATTGTCTCTGCGTCTACCTCCTTAGGCATCGCGCGCAATTGTTCATGTGCATACTTATATGTTCGTTTGCTTGTCAAAGATTTCAACGTATATCGGTCACCATCAAGCTTCTCTACTATCACAAAAGGACCTTTAAACTTCGGGTCGAGCTTTGTTTGGTGCCGTTCTTCACTCTTGAGCAGGACATGGTCGCCCACCTTATAGGCAACAATCTTAGCTTTACTTTTATCTTATCTTATCTTGTCATATTTAGCATTCTTCTCTATATTTTGTAGGGCTGTTTTTCTTATACTCTCTCTGTCAATTGTTTCTTCTTCTATTAATGGCATCATGCCCATAGGTCTAGCTTCTTTCCCTTTCTGTACTCTACCTCAAAATCAAAAGATTGTAGATACGCCCACCAACGATGGACCCTTGGCGTCAAATCTACTTTATGACGACTGGCTTTCAGGGCGTTACAATCAGTATATACCACAAATGATTGGCCATGTAAATAATGGCGAAAGCGCTTCACCGCATTATACACAGCCAGCGTTTCAAGTTTGTTTCTGCCCCTGTAGTGCATTTGCTATAGTAATCTATGACTCTCGGTTCACCGTCTACTTTATGCATCAATATGGCGCCATACCCATCTGCACTATGAAGTTCAATTGGGTACTGTGGGTCATAAATTATCAATACAGAATCGCTCACTAATGTGGGTATAACTTCTTAGCGCACCTGCTCGTGCTTGTCACACCATTTAAACGTATTATTCTTTGACGTTAGTAAATACACGGGCTTCATTTTTTTCGGAAAATTTGGGAATAAACTGTCGAAAATAGGATGATAAACCAATGAACTGACTCAGTTGTGTAACTGTCTGTGGTGGCGGTAATGCAGCCAATGCTTGTATCTTTTTCGGATTTGAACTTATTTCACCATTTTCAATTTGATACCCTAAATATTCAACTTTCGATTTTAAGAAGGTACACTTGTTTATATTAAAGGAAAACCCTGCCTTGGAAAACTTCTGCAACACCTCTTTCAGTCTGATGAACGCCTAATCTTTTGTGCTAGCTACAATCAGAACGTCATCTATGTAAACAACTGCATATGAGAGTGCTACATCCCCTAAGGCTTGAATGATTGCTCTTTGAAACACAGATGAGGCGTTCTTGAGACCAAAGGGCATAGCTAGGAATTCATATTGGCCTTCTGTAGTGACGAATACTGTTCGTTCAATAGAATTAGATTTTATTGGGATTTGATAAAATCCGCTTGCCATGTCCAAACTAGAGAAATACAAGCAACCTGTCAATCTGATCCGATATTAGTGGCAATGGATACTTATCTGAGATTGTATTCGCATTTAACTCTCGATAGTCAATACACAATCGATCACTACCATCCTTTTTCTTTACCAACAACATTGGGCTAGCGAATGGTGAACAACTCGGACGTATGACATTGGATGCTAATAGTTCCTGTATTTTGCTTCTCACCAGCAACTTTTCCTCAGTACTCTGTCTATACGGACGTCTCACAACCGTTTTATTTATATCAGTCAAACGGGTTTCTAGTTCACCCGTAGTAACACTCCTAATTGGTATACCCTTTATAAATGTTGGAGCATATGACTTCAGCAATTCTGTAAGTTCGGCTTTATCGGACTGACTCACATCTACGTCATTATTTATGGTATCCATGAAATCCAACTCAACAATGCTGGACAGTGTATTGACAGTATTTGTTTTATAAAGAGCAAACTTGTTGGCATCAATTGATACTCCAAAACCCTGACCTAGAATTTCACGGCCTATCAGCACGTCATACTTTAGATATTTATCCATGACTACATGGAAAAGGATTTCAATGGAAAATTCACAAATTTTTACAGTGGACAGAATTTGCATTGTGCATGTCACTGAGCCATCACCAATGCCGCTTATCAATACAGTATTGTTGAGTCTTTTTCCTTTAAACTTATCAACTAATTTTTCTTTCAATAACGAGCACTCCGCTCCTGAATCAAAAAAGTATGGAATATATTCACCCAGCTGATACAGAACTCCTCTTGGTTCAACGACCGAACATAGATTCACTCGCTTCTCATACGTGTTTCCCTTGCTTGTAGACGAAGTATCCGTAGTGCAAGTTGTTGCAATATGGCCCAGCTGGCCACACTTGTAGTAGGTCACGGTGGACAAGTCTCTCTTCGATGTGGAGTTGCTGCGAGTAGAATTATTCTTCGATGCACTTGATTCTGCTGAAATCCTGCTGCGGCATTCCACGATCCTGCGTCCAGATTTCCCACAAAAGTGACACTTCACGTGTGATTGACATCTCTTCTTTCGTTCTGGCCCAGAGATATAATCTGATGTTTTCCCATCGCTTCTTTTGCCATATGCATAGGCACGTAATTGTTGTTCCATTTCACTGCGTGTACTGATGTTCGTTGTAAACAACAAACGTTGCAGCCTGTTGTCCAACTGCGCAGTATGTGCCAGCACAACGGACACCGCAATTTCCTTATTGCTCATTTGCTTCCACTTCGATAGCAACGCCGTAACTTGCCTGCTAGCATACACCGTTAAGCACTCGCTTGGTCTGGGCCCGCCGCTGAACATATTTAGCACAATTCCTGCCGGATAACGTTGAACGAACAAGTCTCCGAATTCTGGCCACTTCATTCCGCTGTAGCAAATTTGAGACAACCACAGAGAGGCTCCTCCTTCCAATGAATTGCTTAGCGCCATGACCAGAGCGCTACCTTCCAACACACTTTCTACCATAATTATGTCAACGGTTTTACACCACGAAGCTGCATCTGAATTTGCCATGTCAGGATTAAATCTTGGCAGCGTTACTTTATTACTGGGTACCGCTGCCATCATGGAAGTCTGCTTACAGTTCATTAAGTACAGAAAATTCTTGTTTTGCGCCTCAAATAAAGCACGCCACTGATCACTCGTAAAGTCTTGTGGCGACGCCGATCCCACTTCTGATGTCGGATTATTTTTATATTATTTTTACAAGTCTAAGAGCACAGCAAGTCGCCTGCAAGATGTTAAGTCGTCACTCTACTTTTTTACCCGACTCTACTCAACTGACTGTTCCACCGCGTGGCGTCGTTCCTTTTCTCTTCGTTCCTCTACCAAGTATTTCATCATATTCATTCTTTTTGCATGTACACTCTCACATACTAGAACATCTGCAGGCGCCATGCTCATTTGAATTGCCATTCAATTGATGCTCTTGTTATATAACAGAATTCATTCCTCCAACATACTATGTACTACTTTTCAGTTAAATTCAAACTCAACATTATTCTGTTACCAGGCTGCGAAATATATATATCTATATCTTAATAGAAGGTTGGAACCTATCTAATCTAGTGTTTACTCTTAAGAATATTTCTTCTCCTGTCCGATAATTACGTATTTCCTTTTGTTCTTATTATGGTTTGTATGGTCCGATTTCTGTTTATTATAACCTTGGACCATTGGAAATGGTAAAAAAGGGTATACTAACTATGTGCCAATGTATGTATCGGGCAGAAGGAGGCGTCGGAGACCCCATAAAGTATATATATTCTTGCTCAGGATCACTAGCCGAGTCGATTGAGCCATGTCCGTCTGTCTGTCCGTCTGTCCGTCTGTCTGTCTGTCTGTCTGTCTGGATGATCGAGCCGATCTCAGTTTTTACAAAAGCTACGGACACCAAATTTAGCATGAAGATTCCTGTATACCATACGTAGATCAAGTTTGTTTTCAATTTGGAATAACACGCCTACCGCCCTTGCAAACCACCAATTTTGATTTACATTGCGATTTACCCATTTCTTAACGTTCTGCTTTAGTATATATATAGATAAATACTATATGAACTTATCCTCCAAATTGCAATACGATCGGACAATAAACACTGAAGTTATAAGATAGACTATTTCGACCCACCGACCAGAAAAGAAGTTGTCGATGAGGTCAGAACTACTTGCGTAGGAAAGAAATGGACAAAAGATGAGAGCGCGAAGCGCGAGCTGTTTCTCGACTCTTCTATTCCATGCACATGTCAATTACTTGGTGTCAATAAACACCAAGAGAAACTACAAATAGACAAGTGAAATCGTATGTACCAACGTGATCAGAACGACTAATAAGATCCGATTGTTACAATAATACAGAAATACAAATAGCACATAAACCGTTCTACACATTAAATTATTTTTATAATACTAAGTCCAAAATAGATCCACAAGACAAAAACAATGTTATTTTTTAAATTCCTTGCAGTGGCAACAGTACGGAAACATCCAATGGTCTATACGTAGGAACGACAATACTAAAATTAACGAGAGCAACAGTCGAGCGGCACCCGACTGTGGGATACCCTTGGACGTATGTTGCCATAAAAAGTATTTAATTGCATAACACTAATCGCAAGCTATAAATTAATAATAATACTGCAGTGCGCTGCCACCATTCAATATTTTGCCAATAATTTATCGCTGCAATTTCCTAAAGAGGTGTGAGCAGTGTATATCGGTATTTCTTTATAAATTTTAAATTGGCTAATATCGATAACAAGGTCCAAGGCTTTAAAAATAACAATATTTATCAAACCAATTTTCCATTCAATGGTTTCACTTAACTATTAGATAATTAAATTAAAGTATTATTAAAATATGCCACATTTACATATATCCTGTCATTTAGATTTCTTAATTTCTAACCTATTCCAAACATTACAAACTCATGCTATCCTGAATACAAACAGATATCCCATTCTCATGGCTATGCATAACCACAAAAGTCCTAGCACTAATCTTTACATTATCTAATTTATTTGAAAACGCCCAATCAATGTGAGTATCCATATTGGTAGTGGACGTTTTCAAATCTAACGAACTCCTAAATCCTTTGCTAATCAAAGAATTATAAATACTCCTACATCTGTTAAAGTTTTTGAGGCACAAATTAAAGTCTCCTAAAACTAGCAAGCTATGCCCTAAATCACCTAAACGAGAAAATTGCTGAATTATCTTCTCAAATTCTATTTTAAATGCGGACAGAGGAAAGTCTGGACTTTTATATAATATAAGAAAACTTATGGCATCAAACCTAAATATGCCGAACTCAAAAACTACTGAGCCAAAAGTTTTTCTACTGCTAAAGTTATGGGAAACTCTATCTACTAGCTCGTTCCTTACATAAATTATGTTGCCTGTTAAAGGCCTAATTGATTCAAGTTGAACCACAATAGTGAACCCAGGTATTTCTATAGTTTCATTGCTTATGGAAGTTTCCACGAAGCATAATATTGATGACTGAAGCATCAGCTTGTCCGATCGAATATCTTCAAGATGGGAATTCAAGCTCTGAGTATTATGGAAGAAAATGTTAAGGGCAGAACTATTAATTAAATAATCGTAATGAGTACACAGTAGTTTTCCAGTCCGGAATTTCCTTCAATTGGGATTTCACTTTATCATTATTTTGGGGAGACTTAGGAGGAACAAAGTTCCCAATAATGAATAATCCTAAAGCAGTAGTTGCTTTACTGCAAGATACGTATAATGCAGCACGCTGCATTCTGGAATAAGCATGGACTACCACTTTGCCATACGTAGCTCCCTGACTTATGAATTGTGATGCCTTCAGCAGGCACAATTGGAAACTGCATACGGTCAATGTTAATTTGTGGGTTACTCAATTTGAATATTGAAAACTGCGAACATTTTTCTGAATAGGAGTCCATGAAGGATCTGTACGATGTGTACACTTCGAAAGCGCAGATTCTCCTACAGTTTCCTCTGTAAATTTCATCCATAAAATGTTGGCAGTGTTGTATTGAAATCTATTTGCATCAACATACCTGATGCCCTGTTTACTAATCCATCCCCTGTGTCTACATTGACCGTCATCATATACTTGGCAGTATTTTTTTGGAGAAAAGACGTACACAGTCCCTGTGTAGCGGAAGTTTTAAACCCCTTTTCTTCTTCTAATATTATTTGTTTCCTAGCTGGTTCCAAATGGCCCGACTTAATAAAATCTTCAGCAGTAGAGAAAATTTGCTCAGTAGCAATTGAGTTAAGTTTCTTTACATATAATAAATCTACCTCATTATTATTAATAAACAGATGAATTGCATCATCGGGCACTGCCGATGGTACGCATATTCTATTATTCCATATTATTTAAGGCAGAAGCGAAAAGCTGATCGTCACGTTGACGCATTATCTCTGTGAGCTTAAAATACAAAAAAAAAGGTCCCAGAGATACGTACCAAATATTTCATGATAAGGGAATCTAAATATATAAACATTAGAGAGATAGAGACGTGCGAATACCTTTAAAAAGCCTATAGCCATCATCATGAAGTATTAACCTATTTAAAGTTTCATCATTACGCACATCAGCAGCCGAAATGCCTTGAGTGGCAGAGTGCTTACGTAAGCAAATTGATGTGCTATTCCTAATGCTAATAGTTTCTGACTTTTTGAAGTTATGAAATAATTTATCAATTCTACAACCTCTTCTATCAAAATTTCTAAGCTCTGATCTAACTATAGTTGTAAAACTTTCCTGACATTTCCTTTTAATGCCTGCAAATATTGTGGGAAAAGCCAGCTATTCTGAATCACAATCGGTTATCATGTCAAGAGGTCGCTGACCCTCTCCTGGTGATACAGCAATTCGGGGAATATCTATGTTTTCAACAGGGACATTTTCCATGAAGGTTTCTTGACCTCCTGGATTCAACTCTACCTCTTCTTCTACAACTCTATGCTCATAAGGCTGTGCTGCCCTTTCTAACATTTAACACACAATATCCCTGTCGTCTGCTGACGCAACAAATGGTACAGTCTCAGCAGAGTAATAAGACAACCACTGTTCATTGATAGTAACCTGGTGCTTCTTATAAAGTAGTGTGTTCACTAAATACCGAATTGCATCAACTATCTTTGAAGACCTGATGGACTCAGCCATGAAATCATGGTTATACTCCATCCTACGCTTAAGATGAATCTGAACTACTTCGGCTTCATTAAATGCCCTGGGAAGGGAAGTTACAACATTTGCAACTGGAATTGGCACATTGATCACTGCTCCTTTAATGGCACTTTGACGTCCATAACCAAGAGACTTTATGATCATAAAAGGAAGACGGGAGAAATCAGCCTTTCTTCTAGAGGCGTCAAGCCTTTCAGGCATTCCGGAAGCTCCGCAAAATTTGGGCCATTTGTAATAGAAGCCTTTGGTTTTTTCCCTGACTTAATACTGCGGCTGCAGGTTTTGCAAAAGCTAAACCTATTATTATGGGATGGAAACATAGAGGAAAGATACAAAATATCTACACTATCTGCCTCACTTCGCTTTTCCTCTATGACCTCACGCGAAATTTTGTCCACTTGTTGGGGAAACCACAAACCTTTGCAACATATGAAATCCTGATTGGGTCCCTGCTTGACTGTCTTATTAAAATTGGCTATTAGGCAATCTAAACTAGTTTTAACCTACGATATCCTATCATCTGGAAGGGTACTCGCACGTTCCACTCTATTGCGGGACGCGTTTCTCCTATTCTCTGTTATCCTATTGGTGCAACTACTCCTACATAGACTCACTCTTTCCTTTGTGCTTCAAAGGCCTCACGTTGAGCTCGAATTCGAGCACTGCGTCGTGCACTAGTATTGCGTGCCTGCTCAACCATCGTAAAATTCGCATCTCCTGATTTTGTCGCTGAATCGCCCTTCTCGTTGGACCTGAATTGTGGATATTGCCTGCGCCTCGATCGACGCAAAGTATTAGCAAGTTGTTCGGCATTTCCAGTTGAATGATCAGTTCGTCTAACACGGCGACGAACTGCATCCTGACCTCTTTCCTGAGATCGAAACTCAGCATCTTGCCTACGCCTCGAACGACGCGAAGTGTTGGCAAGATGTTCGTCTGTTTTAATTTCAGAATCACTGCGACGTACCCGGCGACGAACTGAATCCTGCTGTCTTTCCTAATATCGAAACTCAGCAAAGCAAAGTGTGGGAAAGTTGTTCTTGTAATCTGATTGGCGAAGAAGCCCGAAGAGTAGAGTGACGAATTGTGTCCGGTAATTGCTCAACGGCCCTAAATGTTCTATTACTTCTGCGGACTCAATGCTGCTGACTATCTCTAACACATTCAGCTTCCCCAAATTCGAAATTTTTACTACGTTCTCTACGTGCCTCTAGATTATTTACTCGTTCCTGCTCAGAAAAATCTATATCTGACCTATTCAAACGACTTCTTTTTCTCTTTGTTTGACTCCTATTGCAAGCTGACTTTCTCTTAACTCTAGGCATCTTCTAATATATACAATAAGTTTTAAAATAATATATATGTTAAAAATAATATTCTTATTAATTAATTTAATTTGAATATATATTTATCAACAATTAATATATAGTTATAAAGTTAGTATATTTATTTATATATATAAATATATTCATATATTTAAATAAATATAAATATAAATGATAGAACAAATAATAATAAAATTTAGTAAAGAAAAGAAAAATAAACAAAGTGTGGAAAAAAGAAGAAATATAAATCAAAGAAATAATAAATTAAAAATGCGAGTAATTCCAGCGAAAATTCCAATTGTAATCGCGGAAACGAACCGAAACCGATATTCACGCACAATCACACACACTTCGGAAGAGTCTATACACACATATATGTATGCATGCACAAAAATACGTTACGCTCTGTACCGCACTTTTCTAAAATTGCGCGACACGTTCCGGGCAGAGCGCAATCATTCGTACACATAAAAAATGTTCCGTTACGCATAACACTCACACATGAGGATTTACTTATTATATACTCGACTTATATTAATTTGCATTAAATGTTAAATGCACCACGAACACGCGAATTAATTATATATTATTTCATATTAAATATCGAAAATACAAATGTTAATCGACAATCGACGATGACACCGAACACGTCAATCGCAAACTACAAATTAACATAACACTGAAGCGCGCTGCCACCTTGCAACAATTTTGATACGTGGCCAACAATTTATCGCCGCAATTAAAAAGTGCGCGAAAACTTAAATTTAAAATAATGATCTAAAGAATATAATATATATTTAAAAATAATCATATTTTATTTATTTATTTATTTATTTAACGTCAACTAAAACAGTCGACTTAAAATTAAAATTAAAAATTAGATTACATCGAATTAAAATTGAAGATTTTTAAAAAAAAAGAAAATAATTTAGAATTTGAAATTAAAATTTTGCAATAAGTTTAGAATTAAAATTAATTAAGAGTATATATTTTTAAATTTAATCTGGGGATAACAAAACAAGAATTCTCGATCCAACATTTGCTGCAAAGGATTGGGGAAAACCCAGTAAAACCCAATCAGATCGGTAGATTAATATTAGTTGTTAGCATGTAATGTTAATTGATTGATGATAGACAGTTTAACAGAGTAAAGGGAGGACTCGGAGTTGAAAACTCTAGACAGTCTGTTGTAGTCAGCACAGAGAACTCGGAAGGGATCATGCAAGCTATAGTTAGTATTACAAAAGGCCAAGGATAGTGGCATAAAATTACGAGTAACTCTAGAAGGAATACAGAAATTAAGTTGAGTAAGCAGAGTAGGGGAATCTATATTGTACTTTATTAGCTTTACAATAAACATAACGCCTAACATAATACGACGGTTAGTTAAGGAAGGTAGGTTAATTAGAAGGAGTCTACTAGAGTATGGTGGTAAGTCTACACCCGGAACCCAATTAAAATTGCGCAAGGCAAAGAGTAGAAACTGCTTTTGAACAGACTCAATTCTATCTTGGTGACTTTGAGGAAGCTATAGCTCCTAAACTATGCCGAAAACGGAAAACTCGTACACAGTATTTTCGTTTTTTTTTCATTGAGATCTTGAAGAAAAATCATCACATAACGGAATTGCAGAAATTATGTTTTATTCGGGACCTTTAGGAGGTTATATCTCATAAACTATGCCGAAACCATATTCAAGAGTTGGACGAACAAGAGAAGTGTAAAGCAACTTTGTCGTGTAAGGATCCTCGAATTCTTTGGCCCATCTTTTGATGAACCCGAGTAGTCGAAATGCCTTATTGACAATTTGTGTAATGTGACGATCAAATTTCAATTTATGATCAAAGAGGATACCTAAATCAGCTACTTCAGATATTCTTAAGAGTGGGGTTAGGTTAAGATTGTAATCGATGACATGATAGTTACATCTGTAAAATGACATAATCTTGCACTTCAAACAGTTAAGATGCAGCAGATTATGGCTGCACCATTCAAAAAACAAATCAAGATCTGTTTGAAGAAGGTTATTTGCTGGATCATTGTGTGTCAAACAGAGTTTCACATCATCAGCATACATAAGAATGTTAGAGTGAAGGAGTATTGAAGGAAGATCGTTTATAAAAAGGTTAAATAGCAATGGTCCAAGGTGGCTGCCCTGAGGAACACCAGAAGTAACTAAGATCGGCTTAGAGAGACATTCTTTAAAAAGAACTCGTTGAGACCTGTTAGTTAAATAATCGGATATCCACAGAAGGAGCTTTTGAGGAAAACCAATCAAATTTAACTTATGAATTAAGAGATTATGATTTACGGAGTCAAATGCTTTACTGAAGTCAGTATAGACCACATCAGTTTGCATTTTGTTCCGAAATCCTAGATTGATGTGAGATGAGAATTCTAAAAGATTAGTAGCTGTTGATCTTGCCTTTATAAACCCATGTTGATGGGGTGAAATTATAGATTTACACATAAAAGTTAACTGGGCCGTAAAATTTTTTTCAAAAATCTTAGGAATTGCGGACAACTTGGAAATACATCTATAGTTCTTCACATCATGGTTAGAACCACTTTTGTGAAGAGGAATGGAAAAAGAGTTTTTCCAAATAGGTGGGAAATAACTATTGGATATTGACAAGTCAAATAGCTTATGAATTGGATTCAAAATCGAATCAGCACAAAATCTAAGTACGCATGCTGGAATTCCGTCAGGGCCAGGAGAAAAAACGGGTTTTATCGATTTAAGATCAATTAGTAGATCGGTTTTGTCGATAGAAGGACAGAAGACAGTGTTAAAATTTTCTATACTATAAGTGTATGGTTGTAAAGGGGAACTATAAGGTTCTGTTAAATAAGTTGATTGAAAAAAGTCTGCAAACAAATCGGCAGCTGCCTGATCATTAGCTGCTTCCTTATTTTCGTATGATAGAGAGGGAGGAAATCTACTTGATTTACGTTTTAAGTTAACAAAGTTATAAAACTGTTTTGGGTCCTGAGCAAACTGCAAACGGCAGCGACGCAAATACTTTTTGTAACAATTTGCGTTCAGAGCAATAAAGTTTGCTCTTGCAGCAATATAACGTGTAAAATCGGAAGGACTTCGAGTTAATTTAAACTTTTTAAAATACCGCGATTTAAAATTTTTTAGCCTTACTACCTCACGTGAAAACCAAGGAGGCCTTTTTGACTTTACGGGAAAAGTAACAGGAACACATTGATCAAAAAATGAGTTCATAGAGGAATAAAAAAATGAAATGCATTTATTTAGATCAGAACATGAATAAAGAAATGACCAATCATGTTCCAAAATTAAACAATTCAATTTTTGGAAATCGGTCCTACGAAAACAACGTGATTTTATTATAGGGGAAACAGTTGCAGTTTGCATAGAGATTGGCAGAGTTATTTAGAACCAGGTCCAATGTAGGATGATAGGGATCTTCAGGAAGAACTAAGGGATTCATTCTAGAGATAGTGTTTAGTAAAATGTCAGAAGAGAAAATTAAATCAAGCATTCTACCGCTACAATTAGGAACAGTATTTATTTGATAAAGAGATAGCTCCGAAAGGCCATTTAAGAAAGAGTTAAATACAGAGGGCATCAATATATCTAATTGAGATGACCAAGTAACTTCTGGTAAGTTGAAATCACCAAAAACTAGCAGATAATCTCTATCAGATAGTTTAGAGGCAACTGATTGGATAGATGAAAGATGGTCTAGGTAGACAGATATATCAGAAGAGGGAGGAATATACGAGCAGGTAATGTAAATTGAAATTTGACACATCGTCATTTTAACACATAAAAATTCTAAGGAAGAACCATGGTCTAATGGATCAAGTTTGGAAGGAAGATCTGACCTTACAGCTATAAGAACACCACCTCCAATTCGTGATAAACGGTCACATCTGAAGGAGGTGTACTAATTAGGAAAAATTGAGCAGTTATCTACATCAGGTTTTAACCAGGTTTCAGTAAATATTAAAATTTGATGATCGAATGAAACACTATTCATAAACAATTTAGAGAGCTTAGAGTTTAGGCCTCTAACGTTTTGATAAGCTAAATAAAGATGGGAAATCTCTACTGGTTTTTTGATGCTCCACTAGAAGAAGAAGAGGCGCGAGAAGTTGAAGGAAGTGGTACCGCAGTTCGATTTTTTGGTTTTGGAGAATACTCTTTTACATATAAGTCAGGCGGCCAGAAGGCTCCGCTGCAAACAGATTGAAAATTGTCTGCAGGTATACTTATTTTGAAGGATGAGATATCTCGCGTGTAGTTAAATTTAAACTTTTCTACTACAATGCTAGGTACAGATATTTTTGATTGAATAAATGATTTTACATCTTCAATCGAAGTATCAGGTGCAAGGCGTGAAACGAAAACATGTTTCTTAGGCTTAACCGCGACAAGCGATTTAACGTTTGAATCAACCGTTTGCGTATTGACGGCAGTGTTATCAAAAGAATTTTGAAGATTATTTTTGGATAAAGGCGCGACTGGAGAGGTGACGATCAAAAGTCGTGGATATATTAAAAAAAAACAAATAAGATAAAATGTTAGTAAATTTTTATCAAACATAGACTCAATAAACGTGGGGAGATAATATAATTTAAATATATCCATTTGGTGGCTGGCTCGAGGTCAAGATCAAGTTGAATAAAATAAATATTTTCTTTTTATTTCGATATATTTCGGTTACACTTCGGTAACAGTCTTCAGAACTAAAAACACAAAATTACAAAAATAGATTTTTAACAATATTTCTTTAAAACTAAATTGAACAATACTAAATTACATTTCGAGAGTGTAACGTTTAGCATAAAATTCGGAGAGTGATGTTTGTTTGCACAGTGGGTCATAAGAGCTGTTTTTTGTGTTGTACTTTGGTGTCGTAATTTAAAATCAGAGTTGTGTTGTGTTAATCTTTCAGTTTTGACGTTCCTACGTATACACCATTGCATGTTTCCGTACTGTTGCCACTGCAAGGAATTTTATAAATAACATTGTTTTTGTCTTGTGGATCTATTTTGGACTTAGTATTATTATAAAAATGTTTTAATGTTTGGAACGGTTTATGTGCTATTTGTATTTCTGTATTATTGTAACATTCGGATCTCATTAATAGTTCTGATAACGTTGGTACATAGATTAGAGATCTATATGATTTCACTTGTCTATTTGCAGTTTCTCTTGGTGTTTCCTGATATTTTATAATAAGTTTTTTGACTAGCGTTTTTGGAAATTCATTGTCTGTTAGTATTTCTGTTATTTTCTTTTTAATCTCCTTATGATATATTTTGCAAGATATGTCAAACATGCGTTTTATACAGCCTCTTGCTGTATTTATAATCATCGTCCTTGGGTGTTTCGAGTTGTAGTTTATAAGTCTTCCAGAAGCCATCGGTTTTTTATACCAATTAAGTTTTAATTTTCTCTCTACTCTATTAATCGGTTACACTTCGGTAGCCGTCTTTAGGGCTTAAACACAAAATTACAAAAATTGGATTTTTAACATTATTTCTTGAAAACTAAATTGAACAATACTAAATTACATACATAAATTTTTCACGTCTGCTCTTCCGGGCGCGGAGTTCCTAACTGGCATAATAAGTAAATGACTGTATATGTGAGCGCAGTTTTCTGTGTCCGTTTTGTAGTTTAATCTATCTTGTGTTGGTGTGTTTATTATGTGTAGCAATGGAATAATGGAATATGCAAATATAAAACAAAACAACAAAAACCAAAAAAGGAATTTAACAGGTTTCAATCTAAAACTAAGAACTTAAGTTACATATAAAATTTTTATTGAAGTGTACGAAAGCCCGAATTATTCCCAAATTTATACAAAATACAACTAGGTGTAAAAATTTATTATTAGACGACTTGTACAACCAACCAGACAAACAAAAATCTCTAGTCAGACACATTTACCTTTTATACCCTTGGACCATTGAAAATGGTCAAAAAAGGGTATACTAACTTTGTGCAAATGTATGTAACAGGCGGAAGGAGGCGTCGGAGACCCCATAAAGTATATATATTCTTGCTCAGGATCAATAGCCGAGTCGATTGAGCCATGTCCGTCTGTCTGTCCGTCTGTCCGTCTGTCCGTCTGTCTGTCTGTCTGGATGAACGCGCCGATCTCAGCTATTACAAAAGCTACGGACACCAAATTTAGCATGAAGATTCCTGTATACCATATGCAGATCAAGTTTATTTTCAATTTGGAATAACACGCCTACCGCCCCCGCAAACCGCCAATTTTGGTTTACATTGCTATTTACATTTGAAGAACTCATTTCTTAACGTTCTGCTTTAGCATATATATAGATAAATAATATATGAACTTATCCTCCAAATTGCAATCCGATCAGACAATAAACACTGAAGTTATTAGATAAACCATTTCGACACTTCGAGCAGCAAAGAACTTGTCGATGACGTCAGAACTAAATTCCTTATGCATGAAAGAAAAGGACAACGATGTGAGCGCGAAGCGCGAGCTGTTTCTCGACTCTTCTTTTCCATGCACATGTCAATTACCGAAAATACATGTGCATAAATATATGCTAACACTCAACCAATAGGTGGCGTATATATGAATATGAAGAAAGCAAAGAAGTTGTCGATGACGTCAGAACTAAATTACTTGTGCATGAAAGAAAAGGATAAACGATGCGAGCGCGAAGCGCGAGCTGTTTCTCGACTCTTCTTTTTCATGCACATGTCAATTACCCAAAATACATGTGCATAAATGCAAACACTTATACATACTTAATTTGTGTTCACACATACATATGTAAAATTATATACAACCAATGGCGTGGTTGATCGGCATGCATGAATGCAGGTATTTACTAGATTTCTAATATAGACATATTATTATTATTATTTAATAATTTATATATTGACTTTTTATTAAATAAATATTAATTTAGATTTCACGATATATTATGAGCTATCATATCGATAGCTTTTAATATATATTAAACATATCGATATATATTTCATATGTTTTGCATATAAATTATATTAATATGTGTAAATTATATTATATCCCCACGTCTATTGAAACTATGTTTGAAAAAAATGTACTAACATTTCTTCTACTTTGTTTTTTTAATATATGTATATTTTGTATGTATATTAGATTCTATAGATCATTATTATAAATTTAAGGTTTCGCGCACTTTTTAATTGCGGCGATAAATTATTGGCAACGTATCAAAATTGTTGCAAGGTGGCAGCGCGCTTCAGTGTTATGTTAATTTGTAGTTTGCGATTGGCGTGTTCGGTGTCGTCGTCGATTGTCGATTATCATTTGTATTTTCGATATTAAATATAAAATAATATATAATTAATTCGCGTGTTCGTGATACATTTAACATTTAATGCAAATTAATATAAGTCAAGTATATAATAAGTAAATCCTCGTGTGTGATTGTTATGCGTTAACGGAACATTTTTTATGCGTGTGAATGATTGCGCCCTGCCCGGAACGTGGCGCGCAATTTTAGAAAAGTGCGGTACACAGCGTAACGTATTTTTGTGCATGCATACATATATGTGTATAGACTCTTCTGAAGTGTGTGTGATTGTACGTGAACATCGGTATCGGTTCGTTTCCGCGATTCAAATTGGAATTTTCGCTGGAATTTCTTGCAGGTTTAATTTATTATTTCTTTGATTTATATTTATTCTTTTTTCCACATTTTGTTTATTTTTATTTTCCTTATTAAATTTTATTATTATTTGTTCTTTCATTAGATATTTATTTTCATTTATAATATAATTATTTTAAATAATATACATATATTTATTTAAATATATGAATATAATTATAATATATATATATATATCTATTTAAATATATGAATATATTTATATATATAAATAAATATACTAACTTTATTTTATATATATAACTATATATTAATTTTTGATAAATATATATTCAAATTAAATTAATTTATAAGAATTTTATTTTTAACATACCTATATATTATTTTAAAACTTATATATTAGAAGATGCCTAGACTTAAGAGAAAGTCAGCTTGCAATAGGAGTCAAACACAGCGAAAAAGAAATCGTTTGAATAGGTCAGATATAGACTTTTCTGAGCAGGAACGCGTAAATAATCTAGAGGCACATAGAGAACGTAGGCAAAATTTCGAATTTAGGGAAGCTGAAAGGGTTAGAGATAGTCAACAGCATCGAGTCCGCAGAAGTAATAGAACATTTAGGGCCGTTGAGCAATTACCGGACACAATTCGTCACACTACTCTTCGGGCTTCTTCGCCAATCAGATTACAAGAACAACTTGCTGACACTTCGCGTCGTTCGAGGCGCAGGCGAGATGCTGACCTTCGATCTCAGGAAAGAGAGCAGGATGCAGTTCGTCGCCGTGTACGTCGCAGTGATTCTGCAATTAAAACAGACGAACAACTTGCCAACACTTCGCGTCGTTCGAGTCGCAGGCAAGATGCTGAGTTTCGATCTCAGGAAAGAGAGCAGGATGCAGTTCGTCGCCGTGTACGTCGCAGTGATTCTGCAATTAAAACAGACGAACAACTTGCCAACACTTCGGGTCGTTCGATTCGCAGGCAAGATGCTGAGTTTCGATCTCAGGAAAGAGAGCAGGATGCAGTTCGTCGCCGTGTACGTCGCAGTGATTCTGCAATTAAAACAGACGAACAACTTGCCAACACTTCGCGTCGTTCGAGTCGCAGGCAAGATGCTGAGTTTCGATCTCAGGAAAGAGAGCAGGATGCAGTTCGACGCCGTGTTCGACGAACTGATCATTCAACTAGAAATGCCGAACAACTTACCAATACTTTGCGTCGATCGAGGCGCAGGCAATGTCCACAATTCAGGTCCAACGAAAGCGGACGAGATGCTGTTAGAAGGGCGATTCAACGACAAAATCAGGAGACGCGAATTTTAGAAAGGGCAATAGATAGAAGTCAAAGGTCTCAGGTTAGAAACAATCCTATTCGTAGGATTGTTGAGCAGGCACGCAATACTAGTGCACGCCGCAGTGCTCGAATTCGAGCTCAACGTGAGGCCTTTGAAGCCCATAGGAATATGTCGCAAAGAGTGAGTCTATATAGGAGTATTTGCACCAATAGGATAGCAGAGAATAGGAGAAACCCTTCCAGATGATAGGATATCGGATGTTAAAACTAGTTTAGATTGCCTAATAGCCAATTTTAATAAGACAGTCAAGCAGGGACCCGATCAGGTTTGCATATGTTGCAAAGGTTTGTGGTTTCCACATCAAGTGGACAAAATTTCGCGTGAGGTCATAGAGGAAAAGTGTAGTGAGGCAGATAGTGTTGATATTTTGTATCTTTCCTCTATGTTTCCATCCCATAATAATAGGTTTAGCTTTTGCAAAACCTGCAGCCGCAGTATTAAGTCAGGGAAAAAACCAAAGGCTTCTATTACAAATGGCCTAAATTTTCCGGAGCTTCCGGAATGCCTGAAAGGCTTGACGCCTCTAGAAGAAAGGCTGATTTCTCCCCGTCTTCCTTTTATGATCATAAAGTCTCTTGGATATGGACGTCAAAGTGCCATTAAAGGAGCAGTGATCAATGTGCCAATTCCAATTGCAAATGTTGTAACTTCCCTTCCCAGGGCATTTAATGAAGCCGATGGAGTATAACCATGATTTCATGTCTGAAACCATAAGGCCCTCAAAGATAGTTGATGCAATTCGGTATTTAGTGAACACAGAACTTTATAAGAAGCACCAGGTTACTATCAATGAGCAGTGGTTGTCTTCTTACTCAGCTGAGACTGTACCATTTGTTGCGTCAGCAGACGACAGGGACATTGTGTGTCAAATGTTAGAAAAGGCAGCACAACCTAATGAGCATAGAGTAGTAGAAGAAGAGGTAGAGTTGAATCCAGGAGGTCAAGAAACCTTCATGGAAAATGTCCCTGTTGAAAACATAGATATTCCTCGAATTGCTATAGCACCAGGAGAGGGTCAGCGACCTCTTGACATGATAACCGATTGTGATTCAGAGGAGCTGGCTTTTCCCACAATATTTGCAGGCATTAAAAGGAAATGTCAGGAAAGTTTTACAACTATAGTTAGATCAGAGCTTAGGAATTTTGATAGAAGAGGTTGTAGAATTGATAAATTATTTCATAACTTCAAAAAGTTAGAAATGATTAGCATTAGGAATAGCACATCAATTTGCTTACGTAAGCACTCTGCCACTCAAGGCATTTCGGCTGCTTATGTCCGTAATGATGAAACTTTAAATAGGTTAATACTTCATGATTATGGCTATAGGCTTTTAAAAGGTATTCGCACGTCTCCTGCTCATTGGGAGGACGAGAAAAAGAAAGTGATGGCTATGATTAGGCAGGTAGGGCTTCCAACTTTTTTTATAACATTTTCCGCAGCGGCAACTAGGTGGCCGGAGCTTTTAGTCTTGCTATGTAAAAATGTAGACAAGCTAGAAGTATCCGAAGAAGAAGCGTTAAATTTGGGGTTTAATGAGAAAGCTCGTCTCATTAGAGCAGACCCAGTGACCTGTGCCAGATATTTCGATTTTCGATATAGACAGGTTTTAAAACTGATGAAAAAGGAAGGCGGTGTCTTTGGTTGTCACCAGGTCATCAAGTTTTATTGGCGAGTGGAGTTTCAGCAAAGAGGCTCTCCACATATACTTGGCATGTTCTGGCTGAAAGACGCCCCAAAGCTCGACCTAAAGAATGAGTCCACATTTATGCCTGTGAAGTCCTTTAATGATCAGTTTATTACTGCTGATTCTAGTTGCCCGGACGTTGCTCCATATTTGGAGTATCAACTCCATAGTCACGGGCACTCTTGCAGGCGAGAAATTAGGTCAAAACAAATTTGTAGATTTGGTATCCCATACCCTCCCATGCCTCAAACAGAAATTCTTCTCCCTTTAGAAGAAAATGCTCCGAATTTGGCCGAGCATCGTAGGAATTTCGAAAAAATTCAAAGTCTGCTCGACTTCCCATTTGATCGTGAAAGCGTAGAAAATTTTAACGATTTTAACAACTTTTTGTCCCACGATCAACTTAACCTTAGTTATGAGGGCTACATTAATGCTGTAAGATCAAGTATAAAGAAACCAAAAGTTTTTTTGAAGCGATCTTTTGCAGCAATCAAGCTTAACGCTTATAAACCTTTTGTTGCAGCGAGCAAATATGGATATTCAGTTTATTTTAGACCCCTATGCTTGCTGCAGCTACGTCGTTAATTATATTAACAAGTCTCAGAGAGGTATCTCAATGTTGATGCGTGAGGCAATCAATGAGATTAAAGACAACAATGTAACTATTAAGCAAAAGTTACAATATTTAGGTAACAAATTTATATTTGCCACTGAGATATCCGCTTTTTATAGCTACTGCAAATCAGAACGAGGAGCTCGCCAAGAAAATGCAGATGACTTTGACGATGATGTGCCTAGGGCTTCTGAATCAATAGTTTACGCTCTTCGCGATAATAGTGGCTTCATCAGAAAGAGGACCACTGCGTGCATAATTAGGTATAGGAGATTTAATGTCAATACAGAAACAAGTGACTATTTCAGAGAGCTAAAAATGCTTTACGCCCCATGGCGAGATGAGCATTTGGATTTAGTCACACATGACTGTGAATTGTTCTGTAGGGAAAATTCGGAGTTAGTAGAGAACAATCGCAGAAAATATAATTTACTAGATGATAGGGAACTAGAAGATGCTCTGAGCCACTTAACAGAGGAAGCAGAAAATGAGAATAATCAAGTAGGAGAACAGGGAGTGGTAGATGATGGCTTCACAGTTTTAGGATTGCCTGAAATAGATCCACATCTTAATGTTTTAAATGTGGATGGAAATATTGATATGAATGATGAAGATAGTAATGTCAAGCTTCCAGCCTTAGTTTCTCAGGAAAGCTTAGCTAATATAGTTAGATCTCTTAATTTAAAGCAGAAGCTATATTTTACACATGCTTTGCATAATGCCAAAATCAATACAGTCTTTTATGAATTTGTTGGAGGCGGCGTCGGAGTCGGAAAGAGTCGACTTATATCAGCAATTTTTCAGTCATTATCCGTAATGTATAACAGTATACCAGGAGCTGATCCGACATCTGTTAAAATCCTCTTATGTGCACCAACAGGAAAAGCAGCATTCGGAATTAGTGGTTCGACACTGCATTCCATGTTTTCACTTCCTGTTAATCAATCTCGCTCAGCACCTCTAAGGGCCTTAAGCCATGATTTAGTTAATAGCCTTCATTCAAGGTTAATCGATCTTAAATTAATTATTATTGATGAAATATCAATGGTTAGCTCTCTAATGTTTTCTTATTTAGATTCTCGTTTGAAGCAAATTTTCAAAAATACTTCTCCTTTTGGTGGTGTTTCTATCATCGTATTCGGTGATCTTAGACAGTTACAGCCCGTAGAAGGTAGTTGGATTTTCGATCCAAATACCACTGACCCTTACCATGAAATATTTGGTACGTATCTCTGGGACCTTTTTTTGTATTTTGAGCTCACAGAGATAATGCGTCAACGTGACGATCAGCTTTTCGCTTCTGCCTTAAATAATATGGCATCGGGTTGTATGACAGCCGATGATATTGTCCTTTTCCAATCTAGAATATGCGAACCATCGGCAGTGCCCGATGATGCAATTCATCTGTTTAGTAATAATAATGAGGTTGATTTATTTAATGTAACGAAAATTAACTCTATTGCTACTGAGCAATTTTTCTCTACTGCTGAAGATTTTATTAAGGCGGGCCATTTGGAACCAGCTAGGAAACAAAGAATATTAGAAGAAGTGAAGGGTTTTAAAACTTCCGCTACACAGGGACTCTGTACGTCTCTTCTCCTAAAAAATACTGCCAAGTACATGATGACGGTCAATGTAGACACAGGGGATGGATTAGTAAACGGGGCATCAGGTGTGTTGATGCAAATAGATTTCAATACATCCAACACTCCCAACATTTTATGGATGAAATTTACAGAGGAAACTGTAGGAGAATCTGCGCGTTCGAAGTGTACACATCGTACAGATCCTTCATGGACTCCTATTCAGAAAATTGTTCGCAGTTTTCAATATTCAAATAACGCACAAATTAACATTGACCGTAGGCAGTTTCCAATTGTGCCTGCTGAAGGCATCACAATTCATAAGAGTCAGGGAGCTACGTATGGCAAAGTGGTAGTCCATGCTAATTCCAGAATGCAGCGTGCTGCATTATACGTAGCTTGCAGTAGAGCAACTACTGCTTTAGGATTATTCATTATTGGGAATTTTGTTCCTCCTAAGTCTCCCCAAAATAATGATAAAGTGAAAGCCCAATTGAAGAAATTGCGGACTGAAAAACTACTGTGTACTCATTACGATTATTTAAGTAACAGTTCTGCCCTTAACATTTTCTTCCATAATACTCAGAGCTTGAATTCCCATCTTGAAGATATTCGATCGGACAAGCTGATGCTTCAGTCATCAATAATATGTTTCGTGGAAACTTCCATAAGCAATGAAACTGTAGAAATACCTGGGTTCACTATTGTGGTTCAACTTGAATCAATTAGGCCTTTAACAGGCATCATAATTTATGTAAAGAACGAGCTAGTAGATAGAGTTTCCCATACCTTTAGCAGTAGAAAAACTTTTGGCTCAGTAGTTTTTGAGTTCGGCATATTTAGGTTTGATGCCATAAGTTTTCATATATTATATAAAAGTCCAGACTTTCCTCTGTCCACATTTAAAATAGAATTTGAGGAGATAATTCATCAATTTTCTCGTTTAGGTGATTTAGGGGATAGCTTGCTAGTTTTAGGAGATTTTAATTTGTGCCTCAAAACCTTTAACAGGTGTAAGAGTATTTATAATTTTTTGATTAGCAAAGGATTAAGGAGTTTGTTAGATTTGAAAACGTCCACTACCAATATGGATACACATATTGATTGGGCGTTTTCAAATATACTAGATAATGAAAAGATTAGTGCTAGGACTTTTGAGGTTTTGCATAGCCATCACAATGGGATATCTGTTAGTATTCAGGCATGAGTTTGTAATGTTTGGAATAGGTTAGAAATTAAGAAATCTACATGACAGGATATATGTAAATATGTATGTAGGCTTATTTTAATAATTTAAATTTAATTATCTAATAGTTAAGTATAACCATTGAATGGAAAATTGGTTTGATAATTATTATTATTTCTATTATTTTTATACCCTTGGACCTTGTTATCGATATTAACCAATTTAAAATTTATAAAGAAATACCGATATCTACTGCTCACACCGCTTTAGGGAATTGCGGCGATAAATTATTGGCAAAATATCGAAATTGAAGCAAGGTGGCAGCGCACTCCAGTATTATTATTAATTTATAGCTTGCAATTAGTATTATACAATTAAATACTTTTTATGGCAACATACGTCCAAGGGTATCCTACTGTCGTGTGCAACTCGACTGTTGGTCTTGTTTACACTAAAATATTAAATCTAATAATTAAACATAAACACAATATCTTACATAGACATCAAGAGCAGCTGAAAGAAACAAAAACAATCTTAGAAAACACCATGAACACAGATGACGCATCGACATTTTTTGAGAGAGAGAGAAACGTATTAAACAAGACAACAACAATACTAACAAAACGACATGAGAAGAAATTAGAAAGACTTCAAAGAAAATGGAACAACATCTTCCTGGACAACAACAAAACCAAAGATTGGTTTATAAACAAGACGACGACAAAGTTTCCGCAAGACGTTCAAGCTTTACTTCACAAAGGCCCGAAATTTGCTCTCCCAATAGAGTGGAGAAATTTTCGGTCTTCAATTACATCGCGGAAAGAAACAGATCGAAAATGAGAGAGCACGAAAGGGATCGTGCAATAGATACAGTGAGACGAACTAGACGATTCTTGAACGAAAATAATAATATATTAATTTTAAACTCTGACAAAGGCAACAAAACAGTGGCAATACATAAAGACGAATATAAAAATAAAATGTTGACATTATTAGGAGATTTCTGCACATACCGAAAATTAAAAACGGATCCTACATCACGAATACAAAAGAAAAACAACGAACTAGTAGAGAAACTGTTCAGGAAGAAGCTTATTTGAAAGGCCGAAAGAAATAAGTTCATCACAACCAACGCCACACCGCCGAGAATTTATGGACTACCCAAAATCCATAAGGAAGGGACTCCACTCAGACCGATTTGCTCATCAATAAGATCCCCCTCTTACACCTTATGCAAATACATTGTAACAATACTAAACAATTTGACAACGGAATCGAACAACATAATAAACGCCATGGAATTCAAACACAAGATAAATGACCAACACATTAACAAAGACGAAATACTAGTCTCTTTCGACGTAGTATCACTGTTCCCTAGCATACCATTAGACTTAGCATTGACAACAATCAGATCAAAATGGACACAAATACAACAACACACTGTGATACCTGAACAAACTTTCATAGAAATGGTAAAGTTCTGCATTATGGAAAACAGATATTTTAAATATGAAGACACATTTTTCTCACAGTTAAAAAGTATGCCAACGGGTTCCCCAGTTTCACCCGTAATTGCAGACATTATCATGGAGGAATTATTGACAAACACGTTGGAAAAATTAAAAACAAAACCATGACTACTAACAAAATATGTTGATGATCTTTTTGCGATAAAAAACTCCAACGGAACAGAAAACATACTACTCGAACGAAATTCCTACCATACAAATATAAAATTCACGATAGAGAAAGAACAAAACGACAAACTACCATATCTGGATTCCACAATTAATAGAGTAGAGAGAAAATTAAAACTTAATTGGTATAAAAAACCGATGGCTTCTAGAAGACTTATAAACTACAACTCGAAGCACCCAAGGACGATGATTATAAATACAGCAAGAGGCTGTATAAAACGCATGTTTGAAATATCTTTCAAAATATATCATAAGGAGATTAAAAAGAAAATAACAGAAATACTAACAGACAATGACTTTCCAAAAACGCTAGTCAAAAAACTAATTATAAAATATCAGGAAACACCAAGAGAAACTGCAAATAGACAAGGGAAATCATATAGATCTCTTATCTATGTACCAACGTTATCAGAACGATTAATGAGATCCGAATGTTACAATAATACAGAAATACACACATTAAAACATTTTTATAATAATACTAAGTCCAAAGTGAACCCACAAGACAAAAACAATGTGATATATAAGATTCCTTGCAGTGGCAACAGTCCGGAAACAAGATTAACACAACACAAATCAGATTTTAAATTACGACACCAAAGTACAACCCAAAAAAAGGTCTTATGACCCACTGTGCAAACAAACATCACTCTCCGATTTTTGACGCAGCAACAATATTACAACAAGACCGACACTATGCTAAACATTACACTCTCGAAATGCTACACATAATAAACACACCAACACAAGAAAGATTAAACTACAAAACGGGCACAGAAAACTGCGCTCACATATACAGACATTTACTTATTATGCCAGTTAGGAATTCCGGTAGGTATATTATCCCAACCCCGAGATAATCCAAAGGCTTCGGTTCTTTTTGATAGAATTGAATAAAAAGTGTTAATTAATATTATAAAAACCAACTTTGTGTTTTTTTTTAATTAACCCTCGGTTTGAATTCGTAATTGGCGCAGCCGGTAGGATTCTCAAGTAAAATCGTGCGACTCGTTCCAAAAACTAATCTAGTGACAAAGGAGTCTTGTACCAGCGTTTAAAAAACTGCCGTAAGTTTCATTTCACATGATTTTGCTTCTGCTTCTGCTTCTGAAAAATCAGAAGTCGCAGTCAAAGCATAAGTAAAAATCACGCAGCGACGAATGTCAAAAATCAGCAGCAGTCGCCGTTTTTCGTTTTTTTGCTTTCTGCTTTGCTGTTGCTTTTAATCGTAGACGTAAGTCGCTGCTACAGCTACCGACGACTTTCGGAAGTCGTCGGCAGTCGCAGCAGCATAAGTCGGTGCTGTCGACTGTTTGCTGCTTTTGATTTTTGCTGCTATTGCTGCTGATGAACAGTCGCAGCAGCCTAAGTCGGTGTTGTCGACTGTTTGCTGCTTTTGATTTTTGCTGCTATTGCTGCTGATGAACAGTCGCAGCAGCCTAAGTCGGTGCTGTCGACTGTTTGCTGCTTTTGATTTTTGCTGCTATTGCTGCTGATGAACAGTCGCAGCAGCATAAGTCGGTGCTGTCGACTGTTTGCTGCTTTTGATTTTTGAGGCGACAATTTCCTTATATTAAATTTTAGAAACAAAATTAGCAAAAATAAAAATATAATAGTATATGAATTTTGATGAATGATACATAAATAAATTTTCATTGTTTTCTGTTTTAACTATTATTTTATTTATTTTATAAACCACTAAGAGTAAGTTCTTCATTCTCAAAAAGTGGCAAAGTATCAATGGCCATGTCCAAAAAGGTGGGATTTAATTTAACTAGTAATATGTTCTCAAGAACATCCTGGCTTAATCGATTGCGGTAGTTGGTAAGCACCAGCCTCAGTGTGGAGAATGCTCGTTCAATCGACACCTGTTATAAAATAAGAAACTATCTAAGAAGGAACCTAAATTATTTATGCCATTTTTATTTACCTGAGTTGGCGGTACGGCATAACAAACGTTACTAACTGCGTATAACTCCTGGTCAGTATACTGCTTTCCTTTCCAGTAAGATAGCACGTCTGTGTCAAATCTTTGATACGCAAGTTGTAGATTTTCAATTTTTGTGTACACGTCTATTGAATTATTTACTTTTGATTGAACGCCTTGCGATAAATAGGCCTCTAACATTGCGTCTTCCTCGTCATAAAAGAAGTTGTCTATTTGATTTAAGCCAGAGTTGGGAGTTGAACACATATTGCCAGTAGGGTTCAGACTATATAGTCTATCCCAAATTAATTTTAAATGATCTATTGCGTCGGTTTTTTGTTGCGGAGACAATATATGTTGAAAGCGGGGATCCAAAAACAAGCATGAAACTACAAATTTATTATTTAACAATGTTTTTGTTCGTGTTTCTATTGAATTTAAAATTTTATTTCCAATAGTTTTTGTTAAATTGTGACTTGAATCATTGACTATTTTTTCGGTCGATATTTTTAGTTTAAGCCATTGGGCGTAAAAATTACTATAATGTAGTTGCTCCTCTTGGAATCTTTGTATAGATTTTTGCAAGGGACTAAAAACATTACAATATGTTTCAATAAAATCCCAAAACGAGGCATCTACATCAAAATTCTCTTCATCCGTTCTGTTTTTAAGTGACTCAATTTTACTTAAAATATCTTTCGCTTCCAACAAGTTTTTTAACATTATGTACGTGGATCCCCATCTTGTTGGACAGTCTAATTGTGGCACTTTTAATTTTTTAAGCTCAAATATTTCGCGGTATCCATTCGATGGTTTTCTAATATATTTAGTCATATTCCTACAATTAATTATGTCCAATGATTTAATTACATCGAGGGCAACCAGCTGTGCTGTGTGTGCAGCACAACGACAAACTTCAATATTTCCAATTAAAACTTTGGGAATTTTTTTCTATTAACTCTATTTTATCCAAATAATCGTCGTTGGTGCACTCGTAATCGTTCTCTTCATTATTTTGTTCAGACACAAGTGACAAAATATTAGTTGCCTTAAGCATATTTGCCCCGTTGTCAGAAGTAATGGATACGATTTGATTTAAATTTATATTATATTTATTAAGCACTTTGATCACTTCGGTTGCAAGATTTTTGGCTCCACTTGATCCTGCACCTTTCAACTCAATCATTCCCAAAATAATAGATTTTATTTGACCCGAATTTATATATTGTGCACTTACTCCAAAAATATTTCTGGACATACGCGTTGCACTGTCTATTTTCAAAGATAATAACGTGTTTTTAAGTTCAGCTTTTATATGTGTTCGTATATTATTTGCCACTATTTCCAATGTATTTTTACAGTTTACTGCATTTAATTTCATCATTTTCCCTTCAGCTGTTTTTAGACCTTCACAAATTGGATCAATTATGTTTCTCATATTTTGTGAATTTAAAACATTAAATGGAATGCTATCTTCGGTTACCAATCCTATATATGATCTTATTAATTGTTTTTTATTTACTTCAATTTTAATTTTTTTTTCTTATTATTTTACAACAAGAACTTGTTGATGAAGTTTCAAGGTTTTCTAAATTAATCACATTAACATCAATTTTGTGTTGTTTTTTTAAATGTGCTTTTAAATTTGATGTTCTATTATTTTTGAGAGAGCTTTTACATATATTACATACAGCTAAGCCCTCGACTGCCTTATTTTCAAAATATTTCCAAACTTCACTTGGTGCCATGGTTTTCAGAAATATGCAAGTGAGTGGTGGTGTGAATCAAGCAGCAAACGTTTTACAAGTAAAATTAATATAAGGAAATTGTCGCCTCAAAAATCAAAAGCAGCAAACAGTCGACAGCACCGACTTATGCTGCTGCGACTGTTCATCAGCAGCAATAGCAGCAAAAATCAAAAGCAGCAAACAGTCGACAGCACCGACTTAGGCTGCTGCGACTGTTCATCAGCAGCAATAGCAGCAAAAATCAAAAGCAGCAAACAGTCGACAACACCGACTTAGGCTGCTGCGACTGTTCATCAGCAGCAATAGCAGCAAAAATCAAAAGCAGCAAACAGTCGACAGCACCGACTTATGCTGCTGCGACTGCCGACGACTTCCGAAAGTCGTCGGTAGCTGTAGCAGCGACTTACGTCTACGATTAAAAGCAACAGCAAAGCAGAAAGCAAAAAAACGAAAAACGGCGACTGCTGCTGATTTTTGACATTCGTCGCTGCGTGATTTTTACTTATGCTTTGACTGCGACTTCTGATTTTTCAGAAGCAGAAGCAGAAGCAATTGTTCACTTTCTGATATCGCTCGCAGCAGAAGCAGTGAAAAGCAAAAATATTGCGACTTCTGCTAATTCGACTGCAGCTTTTCAAACACTGTCTTGTACGACCAAGACTTATCCTTTAAAGAGATTAGACCACGCGAATCGGCGCTATAGTGAACACGAATCGTAATGCAGTTAGCAGGAGACGCTCAGAGAGTATCGCAATTATCTGGAGCCAGGACTTGGCCGGACCTGATGAATGCTCTTATCAGCGAATATAAGACGCAAACACCATGTGAGGAATTACTTCGCCGCCTTTATAATACCCCTTTCGCTGGAAGTATCCGTAAGTTCGTAGAAGACCTAGAGAATAAGTCATTCATTATTTCCAATAAGTTAATGTTAGAAAACAACGTTAGCAACACGATATTATACACAAATGCCCTGAACAACACGGTCAAAGACGTTATAATGAGGAAATTACCCGATAGATTGTTTATGACTCTAGCTAGGCACGATATAACAACTGTGTCCAAACTTAAACAGGTAGCACAGCAAGAAGGCGTTTACGAAACGGTCTTCAACGATAGAACAAAACCACAAAACAATTCTAATTCAAATACAAATTCACCACAAAACTCCAAGAATAAGGGAAACTATCAAAATTTTTCAAACAATGCCATGCATAATGCAGGCAAATCGAATCAGAACACCCATTCTAAACCTGCTGAGCCTAATTCGCAAGCTATGAATGAGTTCAAACAGAAATTAAGCCATGGTAGAGCCCAGAACTTAAATCATCAACAGCAAAATAATAGTGCACCAAACCCTCCAGTTAAACGGCAAAGAGAAAGCACCAGTGGCAAATACAAAATAGACACAGGTGAAAATTTTCTTCAACCAGCCTCGGAGTCGGAAAGCGACTCAGAGGAAGAGGAAACCCGTTCTTAAAAATTAAATTAAATAACATCACCCTCAAATGTTTAATAGACACCGGTTCGTCTATTAACATCATGAAGCAAAACTTCTTTAACTTTCCTATTAAAACTTCTAAAGTCAAACTCCACACTATAAATGGCACCATAGTTTTGAACCAAAGCGTTTCATTTCACCCAAGCAAACTTTGCCCTCATAAACAAACATTCTATGTCCATAACTTCTCAGAGAAATATGATTTGCTATTAGGTAGAAATTATTTAGAGTCAACTAATGCTCAAATTGATTACTCATCTCAAACAGTCAATATAAATAGCTATCCCTTCAAAATGTGGTACAACCACATCCAAACAGATGAGTCAAAGGCTACCAATGAGTGCCCTAAGTCATCTAAAGCAGAGGAAAACCCTCTACATACCCCAACTAAGGAGAAAACCCTCCGAAAATCAAAAGAAACCCCTTTACATACCCCAACCAAGGAGAAAACCCTCCGAAAACCAATGCGGAAACCCCACTTAAAAACAGATGAGTTCAAGGTTACCAATGAGTGCCCCAAGTTATCTAAATTAGAAGAGTCCAAGACCACCAATGAGTGTCCCAAGTCTTCTAAAACTGAGGAAAACCCTCAAATCACCCCTTACATAGAAGAAGCCCTTCTAGCAACCTCCTCTAACTACGCCTTAGACGACGAGTTAAGAGAGTCCAATGTATTTAGATTAGAACATCTACATGCAGAAGAAAGGGAGCAACTTTCGCATGTCTTGCTTGAATATAGTGATATTCAGTACAAGGAAGGTGAAAATTTGACCTTCACGAGTACGATTAAACACTCTATTCACACAAAACACGAAGACCCTATCTACAAAAAACCTTACAAGTATCCCCAAGCTTTCGACCTAGAAGTCAACAGACAAATTAACGAAATGATTGAACAAAAGATAATTAGAAAATCTAAGTCTCCCTATTGTTCTCCGATTTGGATTGTCCCCAAAAAAGGTGACGCTTCTGGCAAAGCAAAATTTCGATTAGTCATAGACTATCGCAGTCTCAATGAAATAACCATTGATGACAAGTTCCCCATTCCACTAATGGATGAAATATTAGACAAACTCGGACGTTGTCAATATTTCACAACAATCGATCTAGCTAAGGGTTTCCATCAAATCCAAATGGACCCGCAATCAATTCCCAAGACAGCATTTTCGACAAAACATGGACATTACGAATATACTCGTATGCCCTTTGGTCTAAAAAATGCACCAGCAACCTTTCAACGTTGCATGAACAATCTCTTAGAAGACTTGATCTATAAGGATTGTTTAGTCTATTTAGATGATATTATTATTTACTCCACTTCGTTGGAAGAACATATAACATCACTAAAAAGGTATTTGATAAGCTTCGATCAGCCAATCTAAAGTTGCAACTTGATAAATGTGAATTTCTGAAGAAAGAAACAGAATTTCTCGGTCACATTATCACAACAGATGGCATCAAACCAAGCCCCAATAAGATAAAAGCAATTGTCAACTTTCCTATTCCTAAAACCACAAAAGGAATAAAGTCTTTTCTTGGACTCTGCGGATTTTACCGTAAGTTCATTCCTAATTTTGCAAAGATAGCAAAACCCATGACAATAAAGCTTAAGAAAGGAGCAACAATCAATATAAACGATAGTGATTACGTGTCCGCTTTTGAGAAACTTAAGGTACTCATCACGTCCGATCCCATTTTGATATACCCTAATTTTGAAAAGAAATTCTCACTAACCACGGATGCGAGTAATATAGCTATAGGTGCTGTATTATCCCAAGAACATAGACCTATTTGTTACGCAAGCAGAACTCTAAACGAGCATGAACTCAACTATTCGGCAATAGAAAAAGAACTATTAGCCATAGTTTGGGCAACAAAATACTTTAGGTCCTACTTATTCGGAAGAAAGTTCGACATATTAAGCGATCATAGGCCACTTGTCTGGTTAAACAACATGAAAGATCCTAATATGAAACTGCAAAGATGGAAGATAAAACTTAATGAATATGATTACAACATTCAGTATCTACCTGGTAAAGAAAACCACGTAGCTGATGCCCTATCCAGAGTTCAGATCCAAGAAAACTTCCTAGGTGAGGAAAATACAGTTTCTCTTTCCACAGCAGCCACTGTGCATAGTGCACAAGAGGACAGCCAAAGTCACATCCCCATAACTGAAAGACCTCTTAATTATTACAACAGACAGCTAGAATTTATTAGAGATAGTTTCGATGATGTCCAAGTAATAAATTATTTCCATAAAACAAGAATAAAAATCAGTTACAAAGAAATGACGGATACTCTTGCCAAAGAATTAATTAAGGAATACCTCTGCACAAAAAAAAAGTGTTATCTATTTCCCCAATGAGGCCGATTTCCAAATCTTCCAAAATGCTTATGTCCAAATAATAAGTCCAGATAACCTCACTAAAACAATGAGAACCAGCGGTAAATTGATAGATCTTCAAACATACGCCCAGTTTAAGGAGATTATTTAATTTAATTTAATTTTTAATTTATTTAGTTTATAGTCGAACTATGATCAGTCGACTTTTTTAAAAGTAAAGAAACAATTAAAATTAGATTTAAATTATTTAAGTTGAATTTTAAACTGGAGGTAATTTTAAATTAAAGGTAAAACCTTAAATGTAAAAAAAAGAAAAAATTAAAAATTGTGCAAATGTGCAAACTGGGATAAAGAAAAGCCGATCCAACATTTGTTGCAGAGGATTGGGGAAAACCCAGAAAAACCCAATCAGATCAGGAGAGTTAGTGTTAGTAACCAAATGTAAGAGTGTTAAAGCATGCAGTATGTTGAAAGTACTACTATGAATACAAAGAAGACAATTATGTGTTTGACTAAATTCTAGATAAGTGGGCGAGGAGTTGTAATTTTAAGCTAGATATCAAGTTGTTATTGTTAGCTACAATTAAGTATAGTTTATTATAGTCCGAACATAATACCCTGAATGGCTCATGCAGGGCATAGTTCGAGCTACAATTGGGAAGTTTTAGAGGAAGGTAATTACGGGTGATTCTACCAGGGACAGAAAAGTGTAGTCTACTAAGTAAGTCGCTACTATCTATGTCACCTTGGATAAGGTTGTTAATAAATATAACACCAAGCATGGTTCTACGATTAGCTAGAGAAGGAAGATTAAGTAACAAAAGTCTACTAGGATAGGAAGGAAGTCTTGAATTTACATCCCAGTTAAGGCCTCGCAAGGCAAACATTAAGAAGTTTTTCTGTACGGATTCAATGCGGTCTCTATGAACTGTGTACTGAGGGTTCCAGACACATGATCCGTACTCGAGAATTGGACGAACAAGCGAAGTGAAGAGAGTCTTAGTTAAGTAAGGATCGTCAAACTCCTTAGACCATCTCTTAATAAAGCCGAGTACACCCATAGCTTTATTAACCATTGATGATATATGTTCAGAAAACTTGAGTTTTCGGTCCAAACGGACACCTAGATCATCAACCAGGGAAATTCTTTCCAAGGTACAACCACAAAGGGAGTATGATACGTACTTTGGGCAGGCACGTGAGAATGTCATCAGCTTGCATTTTGAGCTGTTCAGATTAAGGAGATTTGCACGACACCAAGAAAAGAAACAATCTAGGTCAGATTGAAGGCGAGAATGACAGGAGTCGTCTCTAAATTGAAAACAGAGCTTGACATCATCCGCGTACATGAGAGTACGTGAGTTAAGTATGACCGTTGGGAGGTCATTGATGAAAAGTGTAAAAAGCAGGGGACCTAAGTGGCTTCCGTGAGGAACACCAGATGTGGCATGAACGGGATAGGAACGAGTATTTTTAAAGAGGACTCGTTGGGTTCTGTCACTCAAATAGCTCACAATCCAACTAAGAAGTTTTGGTGAGAAACCGAGAAGATTTAGTTTATGTGCAAGAAGGGATTGGTTGACTGAGTCAAATGCCTTACTGAAATCAGTATAAATGACATCAGTTTGAAGATTTTCCTGAAATCCTTTTACCACAAAGGATGTCAGCTCAAGCAGATTTGTCGTGGTAGAACGACGCTTTACAAATCCGTGTTGAAAAGGGGATATAACGGATCTACTAAAATGCTGCAAGTGAGGAGTAATAACATTCTCGAAGATTTTCGGTATAGCCGACAATTTAGAGATACCTCTATAATTGCTTGCATCAGACTTGCTGCCCTTTTTATGTAAAGGGATGATAAAGGATTCCTTCCATATGGATGGAAACGAGGCAGTTACTAAGGACAGCGAAAATAGTTTGAGCAATGGCTTACATAAGGAGTTGGCACAGTATCGAAGTACACAGGCGGGGATACCATCGGGACCTGGTGAGAAGACTGGTTTAACCAATCGAAGATCCCTAATAAGTGAACTTTCATTCAGTAAAGGTGTGAAGATGCCATTCGAGCTTGGTACGCTATATGGATAGGAGTGAATGTTTGGCGTAGAGGAAGAATAAGTTGTTTGAAAAAACTTGGCAAACATATCGGCAATGGCCTGATCTGTGTTCGCCTCAGCGTTATCGAACATAAGTTTAGAAGGAAAGCCCGCTGACCTACGCTTCATGTTAACAAAACTATAAAACTGTTTAGGATTCTGAAAGAACTGAATCCTACATCTGGTCAAATAGTTTTTATAACACTTAGCGTTAAGCACGGTAAAATTTGCCCGAGCTGTTAGGTAGCGGGAAAAGACAAGCGGTGAGTTTTTCAGCTTGTATTTCTTAAATAAGCTACTCTTTAAGTTTTTTAAGCGAGACAACTCTTTTGTAAACCAAGGAGGCCTACTTGAGCTTGTCGGATAGAAAAACGGAACACAGATATCAAAAGCAGAGTTAAGGGTTTTATAAAATATATTGATAGCCACTGACATATCAGTTGATAGATAAAAGTCAGACCAATCACAATATGAAATTAAATAATTTAAGTGTTCAAAGTCTGCTTTCTTAAAGCAGCGCACGCGATTGCACGGCTTTACACTTTTATCCATAAAGCTAATACCCAAGTCGAGATTCACTTCGAAAGTGGGATGATAAGGATCTTCAGGTAGGGAAAGAGGTTGTGCCCTGTCTAAAATCACCATGGAAGGATCTGAGACGAAACATAGATCAAGCGATCTGTTTAAAGTGTTTTTGACATGATTAACCTGTGACAAAGACATGTCAAACAAACCATCAAACAGATCATGTTGCCGGGAGGGCAGAAGGAAGTTTCCCTCCGCAATGGATGTCCAATTACATTCCGGGATATTAAAGTCACCCAGGACTATGAAATGATGTCTGTCTGATAACAGATTAAAAATAGTCTTAATTGCAGACAAATGTTGCGAGTAGACTGATAATTCCGATGACGGCGGAATATAGGAGCAGGTTATATACAAGAAAAAACCGGGAAAGTGTAGTTTTACACAGATTAATTCGATGTCGAATTGAAACTCCGGCTGTAAGAGGTCCGACATAATGGAGGAGTCTACTGCAATCAGTACTCCACCACCCCGTCGGTCAAGTCGATCAATTCTGTAAGTTGTATACCTATCTGGAAAGACTTCAGTGCTTAGAATCTCTGGTTTTAACCAGGTTTCGGTAAAGGCAATAATTTGGGAAGTAAAGGCAAGACTATGAAGATAAAGACTAGAGATTTTACTACAGAGGCCTCTAACATTTTGATAGGAAAGAATTAAGGAAGAAAGAATATTTGTGTGTCCCCTAGCATTTTCAAAGGCATGAAGAGAAGAGAACTTCAGTTTTTTGAGGACTTTGCACTTGTTGTAGGTCCACTTGGCGATGTAACGGCCAATGTGGGAAGAGTGACGGTCGTTCGGCTTTTTTGTTTTGGAGTGAACTCCTTAACAATAAGGTCGGGCGGCCAGAAAGAAGCTGCGCAAACGTCTTTAAACTGTTCTGCAGGGAGAATGATTTTGAAAGAAGAAATGTCGCGCTTTAATTTGAAGTTGAATTTTTTAACTATCAAATCATTTACAGGCATCCTTTCGAGAATGTACGATTGTACATCTTCTATGGTTGTGTCTGGAGCCAAGCGAGAGATAAACACCAATTTTTTGGGTTTAATCGCAATCAGAGATTTTATACTCGGTGCCTGACTAGCAGGCATGATTGCGGAAACATTACCCGTTACGTTGTCATCATTGCTCGTAATGGGAGTAGGCACAAGAGGGGCAGCAAGAGGTTTCGGTGCGGTAACATTGCTGCTAGTTTTTTTTTTTTTTGTGCAACTAGAAGAGCAAGACGGTATAGGGGAAATTAGACTTAGAAGATCAGAAGAAGAAGCCTTGGAAGAAGGTAGATTGGTGGTCTTTAGATTCGTAGTAACTGAATCTAAAGGAATATTAAGAGGAGCAGGTGGCTTACTAAGAGCCGTAAAGGCGTTGAATTGGGTCTCCATCTCCAAAAATTCAGATTGGAGATTAGAGAAAGCTGTGCGTATCCGATAAAACCCGAGTTTGGTTTTATTGTGGATTTTCCGTAGATCGGATTCACCCACACGGCACGCTTCGCACGACCATTTAAGGCCTACATTGGCGTTGACGGCATCTCTAACCCGCACAGTTAGGCCACAGCATTTTAAGTGACTAAAATTGTCACAGAGCCAGCATCCAATGTAGTCTGCATTAGCATCTGAAGAGCATTTGCAATTTGCTGCAGAGCACGACACCATGTTAATAAAATAGATATGCCTTCAAATAGTAGGGGACAACGAAGAGAGCAATAGAATATTAAGACAAATTTCTTGAGAGAGCAAGAAACAGTTACAGCGCCGAAAACCGGCAAGCAAGTGAGAACGAAAATAAAAAAACAAATATAGCGAGCACTCGAGGTAAACAAAACAACAGCAGCTGTTACGTCTACAACAAAAGCACTACACAACTTACTCAGAGAGCGAAATTTACTTTCGTGAGCGGGAGAGCAGGAAAGTGTAAGAATATTAGTAAAAACAAAAACAAAAAAAACTTGACGCCAAGACGCGCAAGTGAAAAGAATTAAAATTTTTGTAAGCGAATTCACTAATAAGGCAGGATTAGTATGCTACTTTAAGCTTTTACTCACAGGGTTAGCACTAGTAAGATACAGCAGTATTAATGAAAGCACATAAGCAGATCAATTAAACAGAATTATTAAGAAACACAGGGAGCAAAAGCAAAACACGTCCAAGCACCACGAGTAAGTGTGTTATTCTTAAAACACATAAGGAATTATTACACCCTGGAATAGAAAAACTTATTCTTCAGTTCAAAGAACACTATTACTATCCTGATTATCAGAAACTTATTCAAAACATTATAAATGAATGCGAAATCTGTAATATAGCCAAAACTGAACATAGAAATACTAAACTAACCTTCGAAACAACTCCAGAAACCCTCAACCCCAGAGACAAATATGTCATGGATTTCTATTTAATAAATATTAAACAGTTTCTATCATGTATTGACATTTATTCTAAATACGCCTCCCTGATAGAAGTAAACAGTAGAGATTGGCTTGAAACCAAAAGAGCTATTTTACGCATATTTAACGATATGGGCAAACCCATAGAGATAAAAGCTGACAAAGACTCCGCTTTCATGTGCACTGCACTCAAACTCTGGCTAGATTCAGAGGGAGTAACTCTAAACATTACGACAAGCAAAAATGGAATTTCTGACATTGAGAGATTTCATAAAACTGTCAACGAAAAATTAAGAATTATAATGAGTGAAAACGAACCCGAAAATCAATTTACAAAGTTCGAGAAAATACTTTACGTATATAATCATAAAACAAAACATAATACAACGGGTCGAACACCAGCAGATATCTTTATTTTCGCAGGAACACCTGCCTATAACACTCAACAGAACAAAATAGATAAAATCGACAAACTAAATGAAAATAGAACAGACTTCGGTATAGATACCAACTTCAGGGAATCCCCTCTGGTCAAATCAAAGACAACTAACCCTTTTAGAAAAACAGGAAATATAAGGCAGATAGACAACAAGCATTTCGAGGAAACAAACAGAGGCAGAAAAATAATCCACTATAAGTCTAAATTCAAAAAGAAAAAGAAAACTAACAAAAGTAAATACGATAATGATAATTCCAGGCTTACTCCCGGGCATGATCTTCACGATATACCTCCTAACAATGGTTAATGCACAGAACTTAGAGGTAACTCCTATCCAGGCTAAAAATGGTTATTTAATATTTCAAACCGGATCAAAAGACTTACCCATAAACTATGAATACCACTATCTATCCGTTAATTTAACCAAGACCGAAATTATCTACGAGGAACTCATTAAGCAGGCTCAATTTTTTGAGAATTTACAGCAAATTAAGTACCTAATAGAGAAACTCAATAGGGAAATGAATGGTATAAGAATCGCAAAACGCAGCAAGCGTGGTCTTGCTAATTTTATGGGAACAATTTATAAGTAATTGTTTGGCACCCTAGACCAAGAGGATAAGGAAGAGTTGCAACAGCAAATAGGCGATATTTCCAAGAACAACATACAGTCAAGTGAGCTTAATCATGTAATAGACGCAATCAATAAAGGAATAGAAGTGACAAATCATCTAAATCACCTCCGCGAGCAAGAGCAAATGTTGGCTTTAGTAATTTTCAACCTACAGCAATTCACAGAGTATATAGAAGATATAGAGCTTGGTCTACAACTAACACGTTTAGGTATCTTCAACGCCAAACTCCTAAGACACGATTCATTAATTCACGTAAATTCAGAAAAAATCCTTAGTATCAAAACTTCTGCATGGCTCAAGTCTGACACTAATGAAATTTTGATAATTTCCCAAATTCCAAGAGAAATAGTTAAAACCCCAATCTTTGAAATAGTACCATATCCAGACAAACAAAACAATATACTAACAGAAACTATTCATGATAAATACTTTTCACATAATAACCAGACCTATACAGCAGGCTCCCAAAGCTTAGTCATAAACAAATGCATAACGGGTATATTAAATCAAATAGCAACGCAATGTAGATATAGCAAAACACATTCCGATTTTGAAATCAAGTACGTTGAACCAAACATAATTACAACTTGGAACCTTCCCAAGACAGTCTTAAACCAGAATTGTATTAATAGAGAAATCACAATAGAAGGCAACAATATGATTAAAGCGTTCAATTGCTCTGTTCAGTTAGAAGAAATATTAATCACTAATACAATGCTAGATTACACTCAGACCATTTATGTAAACAACAACGTAACTAAGTTAGAACCACTAGAGTATATCCAAGCAAAAGAAATAATTGAACAGCACGCTCAGACAAATAATATTTTTCAAGTAATAATAATCACAGCACTAGCCATAATAATTGTACTTGCCCTAATGTATTTCATTTACAAATATAAAACCATACCCCATAAGCTTATTGTAAAATTTAGAAACTCAAATCCAGAGAATGAAACCATTGTAAAACCAGAAATTGAAAATGTTATACCAACAGTAGATACCCCGGTATTGTACCCTAGAATAAGCGCCTGAGGGCAGGCTTTTTTCTTAAGGATGGGGAAGTAACATATCCATTCTACATTACACCCACACCACAGTAACATATCCATTCTACACTACACCCACACCACACAAAACTCAAGCTGTAAACACAATTCCCCTTCCACACACATAAACATAATTGTAAACAAAACTCCCCCAATTACTCTAAGCATAAACATGTAAAACTATACCACTGTACCACAGAACAAAAGCCCTTCGATTAACCTCGGTCGTCGTTCACATACGTCACCCTCACCATAAAAGTCCGTTCTCACAAATATCATAAAATCTGCGACATAAACAATTATAAACAATTGTCCCCCAAAAGTCCGCGACATAAACAATCTGCGACATAAACAATTGTCCCCCAGGCTACTCGAATTCGATCTTCGATCACTTGGCGTCGACCACTTGGCGAGCCAAATAATAAAAACAAATTATCCGAGTCAGCTCTCACGCACTCGTCTCAGGATTCTCCAGTCACCACTATTTTTCGGGAATCTCTCTCTCCTCACGAGAATAAGAGTTTACAAACTCAAACTCTCTTAAATCTTCGCTCTTTGGCTAAGCCAAATTGCCTATAAAAACTCAAGCGCGCCCCCAAACGCCAGTTCAATACTGAGTACGCTATCAACCGCGATAGCACTGCCTAACTTCGATATTAGAGGTATATTATCCCAACCCCGAGATAATCCAAAGGCTTCGGTTCTTTTTGATAGAATTGAATAAAAAGTGTTAATTAATATTATAAAAACCAACTTTGTGTTTTTTTTTAATTAACCCTCGGTTTGAATTCGTAATTATATATAACTATATATTAATTTTTGATAAATATATAAAACTTAATTAATTAATAAGAATTTTATTTTTAACATATATATTCTTTTAAAACTTATATATTTGAAGATGCCTAAATTTAAGAGAAAGTCAGCTTGCAATAGGAGTCAAACACAGAGAAAAAGAAATCGTTTGAAAAGATTATAGATTTTTCTGAGCAGGAACGAGTAAATAATCTAGAGGCACGTAGAGAACGAAGTAAAAATTTCGAATTTAGGGAATCTGAAAGGGTTAGAGATAGTCAGCAGCATTGAGTCCGCAGAAGTAATAGAACATTTAGGGCCGTTGAGCCATTACCGGACACAATTCGTCACTCTACTCTTCGGGCTGCTTCGCCAATCAGATTACAAGAACAACTTGCCAACACTTTGCTTTGCTGAGTTTCGATATTAGGAAAGACAGCAGGATGCAGTTCGTCGCCGGGTACGTCGTAGTGATTCTGAAATTAAAACAGACGAACATCTTGCCAACACTTCGCGTCGTTCGAGGCGTAGGCAAGATGCTGAGTTTCGATCTCAGGAAAGAGGTCAGGATGCAGTTCATCGCTGTGTTCGACGAACTGATCATTCAACTCGAAATGCTGAACAACTTACTAATTCTTTGCGTCGATCGAGGCGCAGGCAATGTCCACAATTCAGGTCCAACGAAAGCGGACGAGATGCGAATTTTAGAAAGGGCAATAGATAGAAGTCAAAGGTCTCAGGTTAGAAACAATCCGATTCGCAGGATTGTTGAGCAGGCACACAATACTAGTGCACGACGCAGTGCTCGAATTCGAGCTCAACGTGAGGCCTTTGAAGCCCATAGGAATATATCGCAAAGAGTGAGTCTATATAAGAGTAGTTGCGAATACCCTTCCAGATGATAGGATATCGCATGTTAAAACTAGTTTAGATTGCCTAATAGCCAATTTTAATAAGACAGTCAAGAAAAGACCCGATCAGGATTTCATATGTTGCAAAGGTTTGTGGTTTCCCCAACAAGTGGACAAAATTTCGCGTGAGGTCATAGAGGAAAAGCGAAGTGAGGCAGATAGTGTAGATATTTTGTATCTTTCCTCTATGTTTCCATCCCATAATAATAGGTTTAGCTTTTGCAAAACCTGCAGCCGCAGTATTAAGTCAGGGAAAAAACCAAAGGCTTCTATTACAAATGGCCCAAATTTTGCGGAGCTTCCGGAATGCCTGAAAGACTTGACGCCTCTAGAAGAAAGGCTGATTTCTCCCGTCTTCCTTTTATGATCATAAAGTCTCTTGGATATGGACATCAAAGTGCTATTAAAGGAGCAGTGATCAATGTGCCAATTCCAGTTGCAAATGTTGTAACTTCCCTTCCCAGGGCATTTAATGAAGCCGAAGTACTTCAGATTCATTTTAAGCGTAGGATGGAGTATAACCATGATTTCAAGGCTGAAACCACAAGGCTCTCTTTCTTTTTCGTATTATTAGCATGTAATTAGATGTATGTATTAAATAGTTTTAAGTTTATTTTCACAATGAAGGGCTATTTTTCTTTTAAAAATAAAACCGGTGTTTTAGTTGAACGAGACTACCCTAGGAATAGATTTAAGAGGCTCCAGGGTATAGGCTCGCTCACCGACAGAGTGCAAGCACAAAACACAAGGAAGACGAACCTTACCACAAGGAGAAGGACAACTACGACAACAAAGGAGCCAAGTTTTCCGCGTGGACCAAGGTGAGCGAGCCACTACATGGCCGATTCCTAGGCAGGGCCCGTTTTCGGGCAAAAGCGAGACGGTGTTTAGGTAGGGCAATTTAGAGATATGTATAAGTGTAGTTTTAGGATATGTTAGTGAAATAAAAATGTTTAAAAATGAAAGTGCGCGTGTACAACTAGGTGTCGGTGGGGACGGATGGGAGTGTCTGTCGAGGAAAAAGGGGCGTGTGAGTGTGAGTGTGTGTGTGTGAATGTGCGTGTGCAGGCGGCGAACGCGAGACCGCGTGGCCAAACTGTTCCGGAGTTCAACTGATGTGCCATCCGGTAAATACTCATACAGTGGAACCTCGAGAACAGCCGCGTGTCGGCGATCCTGGAAGTTGAGGTAAATACCCAGTTCCAAGACCGACCGAACCGTGGAGGCGGCCACAAGTCGAGCGCCTGCCGTGCCTGCACAGGGCGAGGCGCAAAGCTGCGCGGCCCAGCTGTTCCGGGCACTGTCCACTGGTGTGCCAGCTGGTCAATACCCAACACATACAGTGCAACCTCGGGAATAGCCGCGTGTCGGTGGTCCCGGGAGTTGAGGTAAATACCCGGCTCCGAGATCAACCGAAACAGCGGAGGCGGCCGCGAAATGCGCGTCTGCCGCGCCTGCAGTGTGGAAGCGGACAAAAGTCCACGTGGCCCCACACTGCTCCGTGGTTCCACTGACGCGCGAGAAGGATTTACCTTCTGGTTATTTAACCAGCTCTGGAGCAGCCGCTGGTCTCTGAGGCTTGAGGTAAATACCCGGCTCCGAGACCATTACAGAAGCGGAGGTGGCCACTGGGTCCGCTTTAACGGCCCCTTGCACACGATCGCCAACACCACAAACCCGTTGCATAGGGGGAATAGCAGAACACCACGTGTTCATCTTTGCGATGACCCTAAAATCTCAGAAGGTCACTCTCCTTGTTTCGGCTCGGGTCTCAGCAATTTTGCAAATATTCCTGTAAAGTGGCCCTGGCGCGACTGAGCTAACCTCAGCCTGAGACGCTACCTTACACTATCAATGTACAGTGGTTGTCTTCTTGCTCTGCTGAGACTGTACCATTTGTTGCGTCAGCAGACGACAGAAACATTGTGTGTCAAATGTTAGAAAAAGCAGCACAATCCAATGAGCAAAGAGTTGTAGAAGAAGTGGTAGTGCTCAAGAAACATTCATGGAAAATGTCCCTGTTGAAAACATAGATATTCCTCGAATTGCTATACCACCAGGAGAGGGTAAGCGACCTCTTGACATTATAACCGATTGTGAGTCAGAGGAGCTGGCTTTTCCCACAATATTTTCAGGCATTAAAAGGAAATGTCAGGAAAGTTTTATAAACTATAGTTAGATCAGAGCTTAGGAATTTTGATAGAAGAGGTTGTAGAGCTGGTAAATTATTTCATATCTCCAAAAAGTTAGAAATTATTAGCATTAGGAATAGCACATCAATTTGCTTACGTAAGCACTCTCCCACTTAAGGCATTTCGGCTGCTGATGTCCGTAATGATGAAACTTTAAATAGGTTAATACTTCATGATTATGGCTATAGGCTTTTAAAAGGTATTCGCACGTCTCTTGCTCATTGGGAGGACGAGAAAAAGAAAGTGATGGCTATGATTAGGCAGGTAGGGCTTCCAACTTTTTTAATAACATTTTTCGGAAACTAGTATTAGCGGAAACTAGGTGGCCGGAGCTTTTAGTCTTGCTATGTAAAAATGTAGACAAGCTAGAAGTATCCGAAGAAGAAGCGTTAAATTTGGGGTTTAATGACAAAGCTCGTCTCATTAGAGCAGACCCAGTGACCTGTGCCAGATATTTTATATTGATGAAAAAGGAAGGCGGTGTCTTTGGTTGTCACTAGGTCATCAAGTTTTAGTGGCGAGTGGAGTTTCAGCAATGAGGCTCTACACATATACATTGCATTTTCTGGCAGAAAGACGCCCCAAACTCGACCTAAAGAATGAGTCCACATTTAAGCCTGTAAAGTCCTTTATTGATCAGCTTATTACTGCTGATTCTAGTTGCCCGGACGTTGCTCCATATTTGTAGTATCAACTCCATAGTCACGGGCACTCTTGCAGGCGAGAAATTGGGTCAAAACAAATTTGTAGATTTGGTATCCCTCAAACAGAAATTCTCCTCCCTTTAGAAGAAAATGCTCCAAACTTGGCCGAGCATAGTAGGAATTTCGAAAAAATTCAAAGTCTGCTCGACTTCCCATTTGATCGTGAAAGCGTAGAAAATTGTAACGATTTTAACAACTTTATGTCCCTTGATCAACTTAAGCTTAGTTATGAAGGCTACATTAATGCTGTAAGATCAAGTATAAAGAAACCAAAAGTTTTTTGAAGCGATCTTTTTCAGCAATCAAGCTTAACGCTTATAACAAGCAGCTCCTTTTGTTGCAGCGAGAAAATATGGATATTCAGTTTATTTTAGACCCCTATGCTTGCTGCAGCTATGTCGTTAATTATATAAACAAGTCTCAGAGAGGTATCTCAATGTTGATGCGTAAGGCAATGAGATTAAAGACAACAATAATGTAACTATTAAGCAAAAGTAACAACATTTAAGTAACAAAATTATATTTGGCACTGAGATATCCGCTCAGGAAGCCGTCTACTGCTGTTTAGGTATGTATATGTATATGCCAGTGTGTATATTAATACACACGTTCCAGAAAAACGGGTCAGAATGCTGAAATCTAGACACCAACTTCAAAATCTGCCCGAAGACTATAGGAAAATTTTTTACTTAGGACTTCTAGATCATTATATTCAGTGCCCAGATGCTTTAGAGAGCTTATGCCTAGCCGATTTTTCAGCTTTTTATAGCTACAGCCAATCAGAACGAGGAGCTCGCCAAGAAAATGCAGATGACTTTGACGATACTGGGCCTAGGGCTTCTGAATCAATAGTTTACGCTCTTCGCGATAATAGTGGCTTCATCAGAAAGAGGCTCACTGAGTGCATAATTAGGTATAGGAGATTTAATGTCAATACAGAAACAAGACTATTTCAGAGAGCTAAAAATTCTTTACGCCCCATGACGAGATGAGCATTTGAATTTAGTCACACATGACTGTGAATTGTTCTGTAGGGAAAATCAGGAGTTAGTAGAGAACAATCGCAGAAAATATAATTTACTAGATGATAGGGAACTAGAAGATGCTGTGAGCCACTTAAGAGGGGAAGCAAAAAATAAGAATAATGAAGTAGGAGAACAGGAAGTAGTAGATGATGGCTTCACAGTTTTAGGATTGCCTGAAATAGATCCACGACTAAATGTTTTAAATGTGGATGGAAATATTGATGTGAATGATACAGATAGTAATGTCCGTTTTATTAAGCTTCCAGCCTTACTTTCTCAGAAAAGCTTAGCTAATATAGCTAGATCTCACTCTCTCTATATTTCACACACGCTTTGCATAATGCCAAAATCAATGCAGTCTTTTATGAATTTGTTGGCGGCGGTGCCGGAGTCGGAAAGAGTCGACTTATATCAGCAATTTTTCAGTTATTATCCGTAATGTGTAACAGTATACAAGAAGCTGTTAAAATTCTCTTTTGTGCACCAACAGGAAAAGCAGCATTCGGAATTAGTGGTTCGACACTGCATTCCATGTCTTCACTTCCTGTTAATCAATCTCGCTCAGCACCTCTAAGGGCCTTAAACCATGATTTAGTTAATACCCTTCATTCAAGGTTAATCGATCTTAAATTAATTATTATTGATGAAATATCAATGGTTAGCTCTCTAAGGTTTTCATAAATACTTCAAAAATACTTCTCCTTTTGGTGGTGTTTCTATCATCGTATTCGGTGATCTTAGACAGTTACAGCCGGTAGGAGGTAGTTGGATTTTCGATCCAAATACCACTGACCCTTACCATGAAATATTTGGTAAGTATCTCTGGGACCTTTTTATGTATTTTGAGCTCACAGAGATAATGCGTCAACGTGACGATCAGCTTTTCGCTTCTGCGTTAAATAATATGGCATCGGGTTGTATGACAGCCGATGATATTGTCCTTTTCCAATCTATTGTAGAATATGTGAGCCATCGGCAGTGCCCAATGATGCAATTCATCTGTTTAGTAATAATAATGAGGTAGATTTGTTAAATGTAAAGAAACTTAACTCAATTGCTACTGAGCAATTTTCCTCTACTGCTGAAGATTCATTTTGGAATCATTTGATTCCATTTGGAATCAGCTAGGAAACAAATAATATTAAAAGAAGTGAAGGGTTTTAAAACTCCCGCTACACACGGACTCTATACGTCTCTTCTCTAAATAAATACCGCCAAGTACATGATGACGGTCAATGTAGACACAGGGGATGGATTAGTAAACAGGGCATCAGGTGTGTTGATGTAAATAGATTTCAATACATCCAACACTCTCAACATTTTATGGATGACATTTACAGAGGAAACTGTAGGAGAATCTGCGCGCTCGAAGTGTACACATCGTACAGATTCTTCATGGATTCCTATTCAGAAAATTGTTCGCAGTTTTCAATATTCAAAAATAACGCACAAATTAACATTGTCCGTAGGCAGTTTCCAATTGTGTCTGCTGAAGGCATCACAATTCATAAGAGTCAGGGAGCTACGTATGGCAAGGGGTAGTCCATGCTAATTCCAGAATGCAGCGTGCTGCTTATACGTATCTTGCAGTAGAGCAACTAGTGCTTTAGGACTATTCATCATTGGGACAAAGTTCCCAAAGTTCCCTCCTATGTCTCCCCAAAATAATAATAAAGTGAAAGCCCAATTGAAGAAATTGCCGACTGAAAAACTACTGTGTACTCATTACGATTATTTAATTAACAGTTCTTCCCTTAACATTTTCTTCCATAATACTCAGAGCTTGAATTCCCATCTTGAAGATATTCGATCGGACAAGCTGATGCTTCAGTCATCAATATTATGCTTCGTGGAAACTTCCATAAGCAATGAAACTGTAGAAATACCTGGGTTCACTATTGTGGTTCAACTTGAATCAATTAGGCTTTAAACAGGCATCATAATTTATGTAAGGAACGAGCTAGTAGATAGAGTTTCCCATACCTTAAGCACTAGAAAATCTTTTAGCTCAGTAGTTTTTGAGTTCGGCATATTTATGTTTGATGCCATAAGTTTTCTTATATTATATTAATGTCCAGACTTTCCTCTGTCCGCATTTAAAATAGAATTTGAGGAGATAATTCAGCAATTTTCTCGTTTGGGTGATTTAAGGGATCGCTTGCTAGTTTCAGGAGACTTTAATTTGTGCCTCAAAACCTTTAACAGATGTAGGAGTATTTATAATTCTTTGATTAGCAAAGGATTTAGGAGTTTGTTAGATTTGGAAACGTCCACTACCAATATGGATACACATATTGATTGGGCGTTTTCAAATAAATTAGATAATGTTAAGATTAGTGATGGACTTTTGAAGTTTTGCATAGCCATCACAAAGGGATATCTGCTAGTATTCAGGATAGCATGAGTTTGTAATGTTTGGAATAGGTTAAAAATTAAGAAATCTAAATGACAGGATATATCTAAATATGAATGTAGGCATATTGAAATAATACTTTAATTTAATTATCTAATAGTTAAGTATAACCATTGAATGGAAAATTGGTTTGATAATTATTATTATTTCTATTATTTTTATACCCTTGGACCTTGTTATCTATTGTATATTGGCCAATTTAAAATTTATAATGAAATACCGATATATACTGGTCACAGAAAATTGCGGCGATAAATTATTGACAAAATATCGAAATTGAAGCAAGGTGGCAGCGCACTGCAGTATTATTATTATTTTAAAGCTTGCGATTAGTATTATACAATTAAATTCTTTTTATGGCAACATACGTCGAAGGGTATCCCACTGTCGTGTGCCGCTCGACTGTTGCTCTCGTTTTTAATTCTTTCAATGTTATCTTGTCTGGCTGTTTCGTATTCCGGGTCTGTTGTCACTCTCCTACCGAAGAATACTTCTAGTGGTCGATTCTTGGTAACTGAATGAAAACTGTAATTGTACTCGTAAACCGCCCTTTCTAATAATTCATAAAAATTTCTCTCTGTGCCCTCTTTCTTGAGGCATCTCATAATTTCTGATAGTGTTGAATGGAAGCGTTCTATCTGACCATTAACGGTACTTTTGTATGGTGGGGCAGTTTAAACTTCTATCTGTAGCTGCTCCAGCATGAACTTAATTGATTGGAAATTGAAAGCTTTTCCGTTGTCCATAACGATATGTTTAGGGACTCCGAAATGAAATATAATATCGCGGGTTATAATGTCCTCTATCGCTTAGAAAACTTACCTTTTGCAGTGAGTACTGGCAGTGAGTACTAAGTGTCGTTCGGTAGAATTAATGTCGATGTGTAATTTGTGACCGGGGTATTCTGGAACAGAGTATCGCTTAGTGAAGGGAAAAATGATTGCCTTTTGTGGGTTGATGCTAAGACCTACATCTTCACACTACCTACTGACCGTGTTCAGAGCTGATTGCATCAACTCTGTCACGGTGTTGGCATAGTTCCCGTTCACTACGAGAGCCAGGTCGTCGGCATAGCCAATCGCTTCCACGCCCTGTTCTGCAAGTATAATTAGTAGTTCGTCGACTACTAGGGACCAGAGCAAGGGGATAGGACCCCTTCCTGGGGACACCCTTTTACCGCACTAATATGAGCGGTCGTCGTGTCCAGGGTAGAGGAGATAGTCCGGTGTTTGAGCATGGCGTCAATCCACCGGATTATGGGACGGGCAATGTTCCTACGCTCAAGCGCAGCAGAGATAGACCCGTAGCCGGTGTTATCGAAAGCACCCTCTATATTAAGAAAAGAGCACAAAGCAATGTTCTTTGATACGAAGGCTTTTTCAATTTTATCCACTGCGCTTGAGCCCAGCAGAGATAGACCCGTAGCCGGTGTTATCGAAAGCACCCTCTATATCAAGAAAAGAGCACAGAGCAATGTTCTTTGATACGAAGGCTTTTTCGATTTTACTCATTAATTTGTGGAGAGCGACCTCTGTCGATCTACCGGCTATATACGCGAACTGCGTGGGGTGCAGAGGGTTGTTTATCTGCAGAGAGCACCGAATGTGCATGTCTAAGAGCCTTCCGCAGTCTTGAGCACAAAGGAGGTAAGGCTGATCAGCCGATATGACTTAGGCTAGTCAAGAGGACGATTTCCCTGTTTGGGAATGAATACCACATTGACTCTCCTCCAAGAGTTGGGTATGTGTCTCCACGTGAGACTAGCTCTAAGTAGGCCGACCAGTGGATCGAGGATATGATCCAAGCTGTTGTGGAGAAGGGCTGGAAAGATTTTATCACCCCCTGGGGCTTTGAAGGGAGCGAAAGAATCTACAGCCCATTTGACCTTTTCAGGATCGAAAATGGTTCCAGGTAGACAGGCTCCACGTGAGTCAGGTGACAAGGTGGCGTCAACGTGACTGGAAAGATCTGGGTTCGCCACGGAACCTGGGAATTGAACTTGCAATAAAAGTTCAAGTGCTTCCCTGCGATCTTGAGTGAAAGAGCCATCTGCTCTTTTGAGAAGCCCTATTCCATTAGACGACCCTTTGGCTAATACCTTGTGGAGTCTCGATGCCTCTTGCAGCGATTCTATGCTACCACAGTAGCTGCGCCATGTATCGCGTTTGGAGCGTCTAGTGTTCTTATTATAGTGTGCGAGAGCGTCCCTATAGACGTCCCAACTTATGCGGTTAGATCTGGCCTTGTTGAAAGGCTTCTAACCTTCCTTCTTTGTGCTGCCAGCTCTTCATTCCACCAAGGAACTTTACGGTTGAACATTAAAGTCTTCCGAACTGAGCTGACTTCGAAGGACGTAATAAGCACATCTTGGAGCAGGTTGGCAGCAAGTTCTATCTCACTGATAGAGCTTGGATTGCTGATCAACAGGTCTGCTTTAAAAGCCACAGAGGCTTTGAAGAGTTCCCAGATGTCTTTTTGGGACAGAAGGAGTTCTGGCGGATATCGACTTGGCCAGGAAGGTCGACAAGGTGGCTTCGTCTGTGACCCGCCAGTTAACAAGCGAACTCGCAATTGACTTGCTGACTAGGGTGAGATCTAAAACCTCTTCCCTAATAGAGTTTATAAACGTGGGTTTACACCCTACGTTAGCTATATCTAGATGACAACACATTAGATAATCTAAGAGAGACTCACCACGTTTATTGACGTCGCCGCTCCCCCAGATTGTGTGGTTGGCGTTGGCATCACAGCCGATCACAAGCGGCTTGTTGTGAAGGTGGCAGAAATCCGCAAGCCGCTGAACCTCTGCGGGGGGTTCATCATCCACATCGCCCGGGAAGTAAGCAGAGGCGATCACTACTTCCCGGACGCCATCAGCAGTGGCTACCTCCATAGCCGTTGCCACCAGGTCTCTGTGAATGAAGTTAGTTAGTCTCACACTGTTATTAACCAATATAGCAGTGCGAGAGGCACCTCCCATACGGTCATATAGTAACTTACATGATCCGCATGATAGTCCACGGACGAGGCCACCTATTAACCATGGCTCTTGGACGAGAGCCAGGTCAATCTCGTCTTTACAGACGACCCTGCACAGGGTGGCTGACGCTCCTCTGGCGTGGTGCAGGTTCGCCTGGAGCACCTTAATTGCGCTCCGCATCCTCTCTTAGCGCCTTAGTGACAAGGCCACATGCCTTGCCTCTTCGAGAGTCATTGCCACGGATGCCCTTCGGCAGTTTGGCGGAGCTGCTCGGGGGAGGTCGCCTAGCGATCCCAGTCGCGGGAGGTACCCTGACGGGTAGCTTGCGCCCAGCGGTGATTGTGGGTCGGGCAGGGGCCAGGAGGCGCCCGCTGTCAACCACAGGTCTTATGTGGCCCGTTGAGGGGTTGGGGGCGGAGACCCGGATTGTCGGCGGTTCGGGGAGGGGGGCTATCCACGCCACTGCGCTTGTAGCTACTGCCGTCGCGTAGGTGGGGGCAACCTTCGTCGCTACCGGAGGGGCGCTGGTTGGGGGGAATGGTTGGAGAAGCGGTTGGGGGGCGGGCAGGAGAGGAGGAGGCTCTGGGGACGGAGTTCTTCAGGAGAAGCTTAACTCGTCCAAAGACGAATTTCACCTTCCCGTTGCACTCCGTCAGAGCCTTATATGACTCCTCGTCGACCAACATCGCGAGGTGAGTCGTGGTGCCGTTGAGGCTGTGCTGGACCACCCGCCACTGCTTCGTTGAGAAGCAGTCTGCATTTTGGATACCAAGGTAACCCAAAACGGCGGCGGGAGTTAGTTCAGCACTACTGGGGAAGTATCGTCTAATGAGGTGAGCTTTAGGGAACTCAGACTCCTCCAGTAGTTTAATGTCAATGGAGCTGATGGACCTGATGTGTCCAACGGCTCCCCTGACCCAGTCAGCAGTGCGGCTGACCTCGCACACCAGGAGCAGTCATTCGTTGCGGGGTATGCAACCCTGGAAACCTGGACTGACGCCCGTTGTAGGATGAAGCAGCAAAACCTTGGCAATACTAGCTTTCACCGTACCCACCTGCTCCGGTGAAAAAGGGTTTTTAGAATCGGCCGACGTGAAGCCCAGTGAGGTGACTCCACATGAGTCTTTTTGGGCTTCTTTGAAGACCCTTGGGGTTCGAGGACGGTATCGTCAGCGCGCGTCCGTTTGGCCTTGGTTTCCACGGGGGGCGCGGTGGCGATAGCTAGAGTCTACGCTCTGCTCGAACCCTTCGCGAGTGCGGCTTTGAATAGCCTCTTCTCACGTGTCTTCAATTTTACGAAGGCGTTCTCAGACTCCAGTCGCAGCTTCTGCATCTGAGAGCCTGCTTCCGTGAGACCTGACCTGTGAGAGGCCACGGAAGCGTCGTCAGCAAGGCTGATCAGGTCAGCGTCAGATTCCGCGTCAGAGGACATCACCTCGACGAGTTGCTGCCTGCCTGATCAGCTATTGGACGAGAAGGCAGCACTAGCGAACTCATCGTCCAAGGGAGTCCGTGGCCTGTCCGGGTCCCGTAGAGTACCAGGGCCAAGATACGTTGTATTGGGGGTGGAAGCCAGCAGTCCACTGGCTGCAGTGCTGTTGTTGGGGTCGGCCGTTAAGGCGTCGCCCTGGGTGGATGCTGTTGAAGTCGCATCAGACTTATCTTGTTTAAGAAAATCATCCATAATTTTGGACCCACGAGTAGGCGGGAAGGGGAGGTCGCCCACGGCATAGCCCGCATACCGTGGGATGTCTAGATGAAACTGGAGGGCGACAGGTATCCAGAGTCCGCATACTAACGACCGGGCTACCCCCCGGCCATGCATCCCTTGGCGTATGCTGTTCCGCCTTGGATTGGGGTGATTTATAGAATCACAATCTTCGCCCGACTACAATTAGTCAGCACACCTAGCAGAGACATGGCCGTGCTAGGGGCCTGCTTCCAGCCGCCCTCTCGTGGAGAGTATAGCCGCACTTCCGGCAGTAGGAGCAAGGACGGCAAGTACCTCAGCCAAAGCACGGGTAACATGTTATTCCCCTTGCTGCCTCTGACGGCTGACGGCCCATAGTAATTACTGATTTATAGAGGCGGGAAGAAGCGTGTCGTAATTTTAAAAAAAACTTGGAGACACTGCAATATACACGAACGTTGTTACAAAATTTGGTGGCTCTAGCTTGTATAGTTTCGATATCTAGGCGTTCATACAGACAGACGATCAGAAACTTTTTAAAATCCATGCCCTAATGAAAATATGCAAATTTGTAGAACAGAGAAAGAAATAAGAAAGACTAGAGAGAATATAATGCAAGGTGGTTATGATTAATTTGTAGCCTGCGGTTAGTATCATACAATTAAGTACTTTTTATGGCAACATACGTCGAAGGGTATCCCACTGTCGCGTGCCGCTCGACTGTTGCTTTCGATTATTTATTTAAACTTCTTTATTTTATGCTTAAATAGCGCAGTTTTTGTTGTTTATATTGATTACAATAAATACCGGCGTGCTTTTTTGTGTTTGGCTCAAAGCTTTTTTGCAGTTGTTGCGTGCGAAAAGCGCAGCCATCGCGTTTGCTGTGGCCATGGCCGAAGCAACCGATCGACGCTTCGTCGCCGGCAGCAGAGCCAACGACGACGACAACTTGTCTCTGCTGACGTCTGTTTGCTGGCAAGTAATGACAACAACAAAAACAACGTTGATTATTATATCCTTCGACCATTGAAAATGATCAAAAAAGGGTATACTAAATTTGTGCAAATGTATGTAACAGGCAGAAGGAGGCGTCGGAGACCCCATAAAGTATATATATTCTTGCTCAGGATTACTAGCCGATTCGATTGAGCCATGTCCGTCTATCTGTCCGTCTGTCTGTCTGGATGAACGCGCCGATCTCAGCTATTACAAAAGCTAGGGACACCAAATTTAGCATGACGATTCATGTATACCATACGCAGATCAAGTTTATTTTCAATTTGGAATAACACGCCTTCCGCCCTTACAAACCGCCAATTTTGATTTACATGGCGATTTAGTCATTTCTTAACGTTCTGCTTTAGTATATATATAGATAAATATTATATGAACTTATCCTCCAAATTACAATCCGATCGGACAATAAACAGTGAAGTTATTAGATAAACCATTTCGACCCGTCGACCAGCAAACAAGTTGTCGATGACGTCAGAACTACTTGCGTAGGGAAGAAAAGGACAAACGATGAGAGCCCGAAGCGCGAGCTGTTTCTTGGCTCTTCTTATCCATGTACATGTCAATTACCGAAAATACATGTGCATAAATATTTACTAATACTCAACCAATAGATGGCGTGGTAAATGAATAAGAATGAATGCAAGTATTTACGTGCTTGTATACATATTCATAATATCCATAATATGCTTACGTGCACATATGATTATTATTTAATAATTCATATTTTAGGGTCAAAAAAAAAATACAAATGCACAAATTTACATATGTATGTGTCTACACAAATTAAGTATGTATAAGTGTTAGCATATAAGTTAATTACTTGCGAGTAGCAAAGTAAACAAGAATGTATAGTATATACTTTATGGGGTCTCCGACGCCTCCTTCTGCCTGTTACATACATTTGCACAAAGTTAGTATACCCTTTTGTGACCATTTTCAATGGTCCAAGGGTATAAAAATAAAATGAAATGAAATGAATTAGGGTACGACATGGGCTGATGTTTTGTTGGTCGAATTGGTGCAGTCTTCTTGGAATCACATGCACTGGTGGGAGCGGTAGTTGTTGCCAAACAGAGTCTTAGAATTCTGCTTGGTAGCTCGGCGTGTGCAGGAAATTTTGCAACCGCTGAGCTTGCAGATTGGAGCTTAAGTATTGGGGTGCATTGTTCTAAATCGTAACATTTTTGATGTTAACTCTTCCCCCTCCAATTCATGCTTGTCCTAAAGCAGTCTCTAGAAGTATGGAATGTGGTTGAATTGCTCGCAGCTTGGTGGTGCGGGGATCGCGGAGACTTTTGCTTCCATTCCAGGCGTGGGTCCTAATTCCATGGTTATGCCCCTCTGCCTTTGACTATAGGTGTGCAAGCCCAGGATAAGAATCAGAGCAATGCCAAAGAGCGTTAGCTGAGTAATGCTGTTGACCGTTGATTGGGCTCTTATGTGCATCAGCTGTCCAGTGTTATTTTTGTGCAATGCTTTTAATGCTTCAAGTGATAGACCCTTAAGTCTTTCATTTTCCTCAGCCGAAACTGCACAAGAGGTGCTCCAGGGATCAAGACTATAGGTTCCCAGTAGCTGCATTGCTTGTTGTCGATAATCATCGAGTCATTTGATAGCTGAACAAGGTAAGTGCCCTCTAGGTGAAGTTCTGTGTTGTTCCAGGTAATGTTTCCATCGTAGTCGTTTAGTAGGATGATTCCATCGTCGACTTCTTCTATTTTGGATACCTGATCGGTATTGCTAAACCAACACAGCGCTTTCTTTCCCTGAACTAACTTTGAAATACAATTACTTATATTAACAATTTTTTTCTTAACGCATAGGTGAGGTTTTCGAAAACAGAGATTTATTGAAAATTTAAGTGTATAATTGAATTGTTTTTTACTATGGGTTTTATGATAATGGTATTATATTTCTTCTAAGTTTGAAATTTTTACAATATACAAAAGTGTTGTTTTATTATGTAGAATTGAGACATCGGAAAACTCCATTATTTCTTCCATCAATAGGGGTGGCATATTATTTCTTTTAAAAATCCTCTCAATTTCGATTAACTCATCTTCATTTAATACAAGTGTGTTAACTACGTTTAGTCGTGCCCACTGAATTTCAATGTTAATAATTTCTTCTTTTAAAAATCGAATCTGATTGTGCAAACTAATTGCCATCTCGATACTAACTGAACTGCTTTTATGAATAGAATTTGTGAGTGAGTTTATTTATTATTTTTTCTAACTGTTTGTTAACAATAACCTGTTGGTTATTGTTGTCAATATCTAAGTTCTGCTCTATCATGACAAGGTCATCATAATCTGGACTACCCGCTATGTACTTCCATCCTGAACCTAGCCAATTTAAGTACTTAGTTTTCCGAGTTTTGGTAAACGCTTTAATACTTTGGAATGTGTGAATAGTTGTGTTTATTTCATGGTGAAGGGTAGCGTATAATGGACTGCGTTTAAGGCTATTTTCCGTATGTTCATGTAAAGTATCTAAAGCGGTTTGGATTTGGCAGAGGTTAATGTGGTGTATTAGCTTGGCTTTTGAGCTTTGTAGCTTTCCGATCACCTTGTTTACAGCCAGTATCTGTGCATTCGTATGGTTTGTAAAATTCATCGTTCCATCGATATCGTTCGTTATCCATAGTAATATCCTGAAAAATTTTAGATTTTGATATATATGTCGGAGAAGGAGATCTTGGCTGATCTCCTTCCATTATTTTTATATTATTTTTACAAGTCTAAGAGCACAGCAAGTCGCCTGCAAGATGTTAAGTCGTCACTCTCCTTTTTTTACCCGACTCTACTCAACTGACTGTTCCACCGCGTGGCGTCGTTCCTTTTCTCTTCGTTCCTCTACCAAGTATTTCATCACGTTCATTCAGCAAAGTATTTTATCATATTCATTCTTTTTGCATGTACACTCTCACATACTAAAACATCTGCAGGCGCCATGCTCATTTGAATTGCCATTCAAATGATGCTCTTGTTATATAACAGAATTCATTCCTCCAACATACCATGTACTACTTTTCAGTTAAATTCAAACTCAACATTATTCTGTTACCAGGCTGCGACACGGCCTTCCTGACGATCACACGTCCTTGTGTGCTATAAAACATTTCTCTTTTTAAAGCTCAAATACTTCTTTATTTTAACACATAATTTGAAATTAGTTCGACATAGGATGTTTCTTCAATTAAATATAAAATACTTCATGACTTTAACATAAGATTTTCTTTTCTCTTTACTTATAGATTACAACATAAGATAGTTCTTCATTTCAACATAATACATTTCTTCATTCCAACGTAAGATATTTGTTCATTTCAACAAAAGATTTTGTTTGCTTTACTTGTGTTTTACTTATAAGGGCTTCATGCTCTGCTCAAGTTCTCTCTATCAATTAACGTTTTCTCTTCTCTTTTCTCTCATCTTCTGTTCAAGCCAAACAACTACATCTCCGCTATACCACATGATACTTAACATTTCGTTTCGACAGACTATCCATAACACACTCTCGCTCACTAGAGAGTCTATCACGTCACGTTCTTAGGCTCTTGCTGCACACCTTTGCAACGATAACACGCACTCTGCGTCATGGTCACTCTTGACCCTCATAGCCCCCGCCTTGCAGCCACTGGCCAGCTAACTACATGGTGCGACTGTAGCCTTGTGAATGATTTAATTTGTGTTGATGGAACCATCGAGTGCCTCACCCGGCGATCTCTCGATTGTCTCTGCGTCTACCTCCTTAGGCATCGCGCGCAATTGTTCATGTGCATACTTATATGTTCGTTTGCTTGTCAAAGATTTCAACGTATATCGGTCACCATCAAGCTTCTCTACTATCACAAAAGGACCTTTAAACTTCGGGTCGAGCTTTGTTTGGTGCCGTTCTTCACTCTTGAGCAGGACATGGTCGCCCACCTTATAGGCAACAATCTTAGCTTTACTTTTATCTTATCTTATCTTGTCATATTTAGCATTCTTCTCTATATTTTGTAGGGCTGTTTTTCTTAAACTCTCTCTGTCAATTGTTTCTTCTTCTATTAATGGCATCATGCCCATAGGTCTAGCTTCTTTCCCTTTCTGTACTTTACCTCAAAATCAAAAGATTGTAGATACGCCCACCAACGATGGACCCTTGGCGTCAAATCTACTTTATGACGACTGGCTTTCAGGGCGTTACAATCAGTATATACCACAAATGATTGGCCATGTAAATAATGGCGAAAGCGCTTCACCGCATTATACTCAGCCAGCGTTTCAAGTTTGTAAGAGTGGTATCGCGATTCTGCCCCTGTAGTGCATTTGCTATAGTAATCTATGACTCTCGGTTCACCGTCTACTTTATGCATCAATATGGCGACATACCCATCTGCACTATGAAGTTCAATTGGGTACTGTGGGTCATAAATTATCAATACAGAATCGCTCACTAATGTGGGTATAACTTCTTAGCGCACCTGCTCGTGCTTGTCACACCATTTAAACGTATTATTCTTTGACGTTAGTAAATACACGGGCTTCATTTTTTTCGGAAAATTTGGGAATTAACTGTCGAAAATAGGATGATAAACCAATGAACTGACTCAGTTGTGTAACTGTCTGTGGTGGCGGTAATGCAGCCAATGCTTGTATCTTTTTCGGATTTGAACTTATTTCACCATTTTCAATTTGATACCCTAAATATTCAACTTTCGATTTTAAGAAGGTACACTTGTTTATATTAAAGGAAAACCCTGCCTTGGATAACTTCTGCAACACCTCTTTCAGTCTGATGAACGCCTCCTCTTTTGTGCTAGCTACAATCAGAACGTCATCTATGTAAACAACTGCATATGAGAGTGCTACATCCCCTAAGGCTTGAACGATTGCTCTTTGAAACACAGATGAGGCGTTCTTGAGACCAAAGGGCATAGCTAGGAATTCATATTGGCCTTCTGTAGTGACGAATACTGTTCGTTCAATAGAATTAGATTTTATTGGGATTTGATAAAATCCGCTTGCCATGTCCAAACTAGAGAAATACAAGCAACCTGTCAATCTGATCTGATATTAGTGGCAATGGATACTTATCTGAGATTGTATTCGCATTTAACTCTCGATAGTCAATACACAATCGATCACTACCATCCTTTTTCTTTACCAACAACATTGGGCTAGCGAATGGTGAACAACTCTGACGTATGACATTGGATGCTAATAGTTCCTGTATTTTGCTTCTCACCAGCAACTTTTCCTCAGTACTCTGTCTATACGGACGTCTCACAACCGTTTTATTTATATCAGTCAAATGGGTTTCTAGTTCACCCGTAGTAACTCTCCTAATTGGTATACCCTTTATAAATGTTGGAGCATATGACTTCAGCAATTCTGTAAGTTCGGCTTTATCGGACTGACTCACATCTACGTCATTATTTATGGTATCCATGAAATCCAACTCAACAATGCTGGACAGTGTATTGACAGTATTTGTTTTATAAAGAGCAAACTTGTTGGCATCAATTGATACTCCAAAACCCTGACCTAGAATTTCACGGCCTATCAGCACGTCATACTTTAGATATTTATCCATGACTACATGGAAAATTCACAAATTTTTACAGTGGACAGAATTTGCATTGTGCATGTCACTGAGCCATCACCAATGCCGCTTATCAATACAGTATTGTTGAGTCTTTTTCCTTTAAACTTATCAACTAATTTTTCTTTCAATAACGAGCACTCCGCTCCTGAATCAAAAAAGTATGGAATATATACAGAACTCCTCTTGGTTCAACGACCGAACATAGATTCACTCGCTTCTCATACGTGTTTCCCTTGCTTGTAGACGAAGTATCCGTAGTGCAAGTTGTTGCAATATGGCCCAGCTGGCCACACTTGTAGTAGGTCACGGTGGACAAGTCTCTCTTCGATGTGGAGTGGCTGCGAGTAGAATTATTCTTCGATGCACTTGATTCTGCTGAAATCCTGCTGCGGCATTCCACGATCCTGCGTCCAGATTTCCCACAAAAGTGACACTTCACGTGTGATGGACATCTCTTCTTTCGTTCTGGCCCAGAGATATAATCTGATGTTTTCCCATCGCTTCTTTTGCCATATGCATAGGCACGTAATTGTTGTTCCATTTCACTGCGTGTACTGATGTTCGTTGTAAACAACAAACGTTGCAGCCTGTTGTCCAACTGCGCAGTATGTGCCAGCACAACGGACACCGCAATTTCCTCATTGCTCATTTGCTTCCACTTCGATAGCAACGCCGTAACTTGCCTGCTAGCATACACCGTTAAGCACTCGCTTGGTCTGGGCCCGCCGCTGAACATATTTAGCACAATTCCTGCCGGATAACGTTGAACGAACAAGTCTCCGAATTCTGGCCACTCCATTCCGCTGTAGCAAATTTGAGACAACCACAGAGAGGCTCCTCCTTCCAATGAATTGCTTAGCGCCATGACCAGAGCGCTACCTTCCAACACACTTTCTGCCATAATTATGTCAACGGTTTTACACCACGAAGCTGCATCTGAATTTGCCATGTCAGGATTAAATCTTGGCAGCGTTACTTTATTACTGGGTACCGCTGCCATCATGGAAGTCTGCTTACAGTTCATTAAGTCCAGAAAATTCTTGTTTTGCGCCTCAAATAAAGCACGCCACTGATCACTCGTAAAGTCTTGTGGCGACGCCGATCCCACTTCTGATGTCGGATTATTTTTATATTATTTTTACAAGTCTAAGAGCACAGCAAGTCGCCTGCAAGATGTTAAGTCGTCACTCTACTTTTTTTATCCGACTCTACTCAACTGACTGTTCCACCGCGTGGCGTCGTTCCTTTTCTCTTCGTTCCTCTACCAAGTATTTCATCACGTTCATTCAGCAAAGTATTTCATTATATTCATTCTTTTTGCATGTACACTCTCACATACTAGAACATCTGCAGGCGCCATGCTCATTTGAATTGCCATTCAAATGATGCTCTTGTTATATAACAGAATTCATTCCTCCAACATACCATGTACTACTTTTCAGTTAAATTCAAACTCAACATTATTCTGTTACCAGGCTGCGAAATATATATATCTATATCTTAATAGAAGGTTGGAACCTATCTAATCTAGTGTTTACTCTTAAGAATATTTCTTCTCCTGTCCGATAATTACGTATTTCCTTTTTGTTCTTATTATGGTTTGTATGGTCCGATTTCTGTTTATTATACCCTTGGACCATTGGAAATGGTAAAAAAAGGGTATACTAACTATGTGCCAATGTATGTATCGGGCAGAAGGAGGCGTCGGAGACCCCATAAAGTATATATATTCTTGCTCAGGATCACTAGCCGAGTCGATTGAGCCATGTCCGTCTGTCTGTCCGTCTGTCCGTCCGTCTGTCTGTCTGTCTGTCTGTCTGGATGATCGAGCCGATCTCAGTTTTTACAGAAACTAGGGACACCAAATTTAGCATGAAGATTCCTGTATACCATACGTAGATCAAGTTTGTTTTCAATTTGGAATAACACGCCTACCGCCCTTGCAAACCACCAATTTTGATTTACATTGCGATTTACCCATTTCTTAACGTTCTGCTTTAGTATATATATAGATAAATATTATATGAACTTATCCTCCAAATTGCAATACGATCGGACAATAAACACTGAAGTTATAAGATAGACTATTTCGACCCACCGACCAGAAAAGAAGTTGTCGATGAGGTCAGAACTACTTGCGTAGGAAAGAAATGGACAAAAGATGAGAGCGCGAAGCGCGAGCTGTTTCTCGACTCTTCTTTTCCATGCACATGTCAATTACTTGGTGTCAATAAACACCAAGAGAAACTACAAATAGACAAGTGAAATCGGATGTACCAACGTGATCAGAACGACTAATAAGATCCGATTGTTACAATAATACAGAAATACAAATAGCACATAAACCGTTCCACACATTAAATTATTTTTATAATACTAAGTCCAAAATAGATCCACAAGACAAAAACAATGTTATTTTTTAAATTCCTTGCAGTGGCAACAGTACGGAAACATCCAATGGTCTATACGTAGGAACGACAATACTAAAATTAACGAGAGCAACAGTCGAGCGGCACGCGACTGTGGGATACCCTTGGACGTATGTTGCCATAAAAAGTATTTAATTGCATAACACTAATCGCAAGCTATAAATTAATAATAATACTGCAGTGCGCTGCCACCATTCAATATTTTGCCAATAATTTATCGCTGCAATTTCCTAAAGAGGTGTGAGCAGTGTATATCGGTACTTCTTTATAAATTTTAAATTGGCTAATATCGATAACAAGGTCCAAGGCTTTAAAAATAACAATATTTATCAAACCAATTTTCCATTCAATGGTTACACTTAACTATTAGATAATTAAATTAAAGTATTATTAAAATATGCCACATTTACATATATCCTGTCATTTAGATTTCTTAATTGCTAACCGATTCCAAACATTACAAACTCATGCTATCCTGAATACAAACAGATATCCCATTCTGATGGCTATGCAAAACCACAAAAGTCCTAGCACTAATCTTTACATTATCTAATTTATTTGAAAACGCCCAATCAATGTGAGTATCCATATTGGTAGGGGACGTTTTCAAATCTAACGAACTCCTAAATCCTTTGCTAATCAAAGAATTATAAATACTCATACATCTGTTAAAGGTTTTGAGGCACAAATTAGAGTCTCCTGAAACTAGCAAGCGATCCCTTAAATCACCCAAACGAGAAAATTGCTGAATTATCTCCTCAAATTCTATTTTAAATGCGGACAGAGGAAAGTCTGGACTTTTATATAATATAAGAAAACTTATGGCATCAAAAACTACTGAGCCAAAAGTTTTTCTATTGCTAAAGGTATGGGAAACTCTATCTACTAGCTCGTTCCTTACATAAATTATGTTGCCTGTTAAAGGCCTAATTGATTCAAGTTGAACCACAATAGTGAACCCAGGTATTTCTATAGTTTCATTGCTTATGGAAGTTTCCACGAAGCATAATATTGATGACTTAAGCATCAGCTTGTCCGATCGAATATCTTCAAGATGGGAATTCAAGCTATGAGTATTATGGAAGAAAATGTTAAGGGCAGAACTATTAATTAAATAATCGTAATGAGTACACAGTAGTTTTCCAGTCCGGAATTTCCTTCAATTGGGATTTCACTTTATCATTATTTTGGGGAGACTTAGGAGGAACAAAGTTCCCAATAATGAATAATCCAAAAGCAGTAGTTGCTTTAATGCAAGATACGTATAATGCAGCACGGTGCATTCTGGAATAAGCATGGACTACCACCTTGCCATACGTAGCTCCCTGACTTATGAATTGTGATGCCTTCAGCAGGCACAATTGGAAACTGCATACGGTCAATGTTAATTTGTGCGTTACTCAATTTGAATATTGAAAACTGCGAACATTTTTCTGAGTAGGAGTCCATGAAGGATCTGTACGATGTGTACACTTCGAACGCGCAGATTCTCCTACAGTTTCCTCTGTAAATTTCATCCATAAAATGTTGGGAGTGTTGTATTGAAATCTATTTGCATCAACATACCTGATGCCCTGTTTACTAATCCATCCCCTGTGTCTACATTGACCGTCATCATATACTTGGCAGTATTTTTTTGGAGAAGAGACGTACAGAGTCCCTGTGTAGCGGAAGTTTTAAACCCCTTCTCTTCTTCTAATATTATTTGTTTCCTAGCTGGTTCCAAGTGGCCCGACATAATAAAATCTTCAGCAGTAGAGTAAAATTGCTCAGTAGCAATTGAGTTAAGTTTCTTTACATATAATAAATCTACCTCATTATTATTAATAAACAGATGAATTGCATCATCGGGCACTGCCGATGGTACGCATATTCTAGATTGGAAAATGACAATATCATCGGCTGTCATACAACCCGATGCCATATTATTTAAGGCAGAAGCGAAAAGCTGATCGTCACGTTGACGCATTATCTCTGTGAGCTTAAAATACAAAAAAAAAAGGTCCCAGAGATACGTACCAAATATTTCATGATAAGGGAATCTAAATATATAAAAATTAGAGAGCTAGAGACGTGCGAATACCTTTAAAAAGCCTATAGCCATCATCATGAAGTATTAACCTATTTAAAGTTTCATCATTACGCACATCAGCAGCCGAAATGCCTTGAGTGGCAGAGTGCTTACGTAAGCAAATTGATGTGCTATTCCTAATGCTAATAGTTTCTGACTTTTTGAAGTTATGAAATAATTTATCAATTCTACAACCTCTTCTATCAAAATTTCTAAGCTCTGATATAACTATAGTTGTAAAACTTTCCTGACATTTCCTTTTAATGAATGCAAATATTGTGGGAAAAGCCAGCTATTCTGAATCACAATCGGTTATCATGTCAAGAGGTCGCTGACCCTCTCCTGGTGATACAGCAATTCGGGGAATATCTATGTTTTCAACAGGGACATTTTCCATGAAGGTTTCTTGACCTCCTGGATTCAACTCTACCTCTTCTTCTACAACTCTATGCTCATAAGGCTGTGCTGCCCTTTCTAACATTTAACACACAATATCCCTGTCGTCTGCTGACGCAACAAATGGTACAGTCTCAGCAGAGTAAGAAGACAACCACTGTTCATTGATAGTAACCTGGTGCTTCTTATAAAGTAGTGTGTTCACTAAATACCGAATTGCATCAACTATCTTTGAGGACCTTATGGTTTCAGCCATGAAATCATGGTTATACTCCATCCTACGCTTAAGATGAATCTGAACTACTTCGGCTTCATTAAATGCCCTGGGAAGGGAAGTTACAACATTTGCAACTGGAATTGGCACATTGATCACTGCTCCTTTAATGGCACTTTGACGTCCATAACCAAGAGACTTTATGATCATAAAAGGAAGACGGGAGAAATCAGCCTTTCTTCTAGAGGCGTCAAGCCTTTCAGGCATTCCGGAAGCTCCGCAAAATTTGGGCCATTTGTAATAGAAGCCTTTGGTTTTTTCCCTGACTTAATACTGCGGCTGCAGGTTTTGCAAAAGCTAAACCTATTATTATGGGATGGAAACATAGAGGAAAGATACAAAATATCTACACTATCTGCCTCACGAAATTTTGTCCACTTGTTGGGGAAACCACAAACCTTTGCAACATATGAAATCCTGATCGGGTCCCTGCTTGACTGTCTTATTAAAATTGGCTATTAGGCAATATAAACTAGTTTTAACCTACGATATCCTATCATCTGGAAGGGTACTCGCACGTTTCACTCTATTGCGGGACGCGTTTCTCCTATTCTCTGTTATCCTATTGGTGCAACTACTCCTACATAGACTCACTCTTTCCTTTGTGCTTCAAAGGCCTCACGTTGAGCTCGAATTCGAGCACTGCGTCGTGCACTAGTATTGCGTGCCTGCTCAACCATCGTAAAATTCGCATCTCCTGATTTTGTCGCTGAATCGCCCTTCTCGTTGGACCTGAATTGTGGATATTGCCTGCGCCTCGATCGACGCAAAGTATTAGCAAGTTGTTCGGCATTTCCAGTTGAATGATCAGTTCGTCTAACACGGCGACGAACTGCATCCTGACCTCTTTCCTGAGATCGAAACTCAGCATCTTGCCTACGCCTCGAACGACGCGAAGTGTTGGCAAGATGTTCGTCTGTTTTAATTTCAGAATCACTGCGACGTACCCGGCGACGAACTGAATCCTGCTGTCTTTCCTAATATCGAAACTCAGCAAAGCAAAGTGTGGGAAAGTTGTTCTTGTAATCTGATTGGCGAAGAAGCCCGAAGAGTAGAGTGACGAATTGTGTCCGGTAATTGCTCAACGGCCCTAAATGTTCTATTACTTCTGCGGACTCAATGCTGCTGACTATCTCTAACACTTTCAGCTTCCCCAAATTCGAAATTTTTACTACGTTCTCTACGTGCCTCTAGATTATTTACTCGTTCCTGCTCAGAAAAATCTATATCTGACCTATTCAAACGACTTCTTTTTCTCTTTGTTTGACTCCTATTGCAAGCTGACTTTCTCTTAACTCTAGGCATCTTCTAATATATACAATAAGTTTTAAAATAATATATATGTTAAAAATAATATTCTTATTAATTAATTTAATTTGAATATATATTTATCAAAAATTAATATATAGTTATAAAGTTAGTATATTTATTTATATATATAAATATATTCATATATTTAAATAAATATAAATATAAATGATAGAACAAATAATAATAAAATTTAGTAAAGAAAAGAAAAATAAACAAAGTGTGGAAAAAAGAAGAAATATAAATCAAAGAAATAATAAATTAAAAATGCGAGCAATTCCAGCGAAAATTCCAATTGTAATCGCGGAAACGAACCGAAACCGATATTCACGCACAACCACACACACTTCGGAAGAGTCTATACACACATATATGTATGCATGCACAAAAATACGTTACGCTCTGTACCGCACTTTTCTAAAATTGCGCGACACGTTCCGGGCAGAGCGCAATCATTCATACACATAAAAAATGTTCCGTTAACGCATAACACTCACACATGAGGATTTACTTATTATATACTCGACTTATATTAATTTGCATTAAATGTTAAATGCACCACGAACACGCGAATTAATTATATATTATTTCATATTAAATATCGAAAATACAAATGTTAATCGACAATCGACGATGACACCGAACACGTCAATCGCAAACTACAAATTAACATAACACTGAAGCGCGCTGCCACCTTGCAACAATTTTGATACGTGGCCAACAATTTATCGCCGCAATTAAAAAGTGCGCGAAAACTTAAATTTAAAATAATGATCTAAAGAATATAATATATATTTAAAAATAATCATATTTTATTTATTTATTTAACGTCAACTAAAACAGTCGACTTAAAATTAAAATTAAAAATTAGATTACAACGAATTAAAGTTAAAGATTTTTTAAAAAAAAGAAAATAATTTAGAATTTGAAATTAAAATTTTGCAATAAGTTTAGAATTAAAATTAATTAAGAGTATATATTTTTAAATTTAAGCTGGGGATAACAAAACAAGAATTCTCGATCCAACATTTGCTGCAAAGGATTGGGGAAAACCCAGTAAAACCCAATCAGATCGGTAGATTAATATTAGTTGTTAGCATGTAGTGTTAATTGATTGAGGATAGACAGTTTAACAGAGTAAAGGGAGGACTCGGAGTTGAAAACTCTAGACAGTCTGTTGTAGTCAGCACAGAGAACTCGGAAGGGATCATGCAAGCTATAGTTAGTATTACAAAAGGCCAAGGATAGTGGCATAAAATTACGAGTAACTCTAGAAGGAATACAGAAATTAAGTTGAGTAAGCAGAGTAGGGGAATCTATATTGTACTTTATTAGCTTTACAATAAACATAACGCCTAACATAATACGACGGTTAGTTAAGGAAGGTAGGTTAATTAGAAGGAGTCTACTAGAGTATGGTGGTAAGTCTACACCCGGAACCCAATTAAAATTGCGCAAGGCAAAGAGTAGAAACTGCTTTTGAACAGACTTAATTCTATCTTGGTGAATATGGTATTGCGGCGACCACACGCAAGACCCATATTCAAGAGTTGGACGAACAAGAGAAGTGTAAAGCAACTTTGTCGTGTAAGGATCCTCGAATTCTTTGGCCCATCTTTTGATGAACCCGAGTAGTCGAAATGCCTTATTGACAATTTGTGTAATGTGACAATCAAATTTCAATTTATGATCAAAGAGGATACCTAAACCAGCTACTTCAGATATTCTTAAGAGTGGGGTTAAGTTAAGATTGTAATCGATGACATGATAGTTACATCTGTAAAATGACATAACCTTGCACTTCAAACAGTTAAGATGCAGCAGATTATGGCTGCACCATTCAAAAAACAAATCAAGATCTGTTTGAAGAAGGTTATTTGCTGGATCATTGTGTGTCAAACAGAGTTTCACATCATCAGCATACATAAGAATGTTAGAATGAAGGAGTATTGAAGGAAGATCGTTAATAAAAAGGTTCAATAGCAATGGTCCAAGGTGGCTGCCCTGAGGAACACCAGAAGTAACTAAGATCGGCTTAGAGAGACATTCTTTAAAAAGAACTCGTTGAGACCTGTTAGTTAAATAATCGGATATCCACAGAAGGAGCTTTTGAGGAAAACCAATCAAATTTAACTTATGAATTAAGAGATTATGATTTACGGAGTCAAATGCTTTACTGAAGTCAGTATAGACCACATCAGTTTGCATTTTGTTCCGAAATCCTAGATTGATGTGAGATGAGAATTCTAAAAGATTAGTAGCTGTTGATCTTGCCTTTATAAACCCATGTTGATGGGGTGAAATTATAGATTTACACATAAAAGTTAACTGGGCCGTAACATTTTTTTCAAAAATCTTAGAAATTGCGGACAACTTGGAAATACATCTATAGTTCTTCACATCATGGTTAGAACCACTTTTGTGATGAGGAATGGAAAAAGAGTTTTTCCAAATAGGTGGGAAATAACTATTGGATAGTGACAAGTCAAATAGCTTATGAATTGGATTCAAAATCGAATCAGCACAAAATCTAAGTACGCATGCTGGAATTCCGTCAGGGCCAGGAGAAAAAACGGGTTTTATCGATTTAAGATCAATTAGTAGATCGGTTTTGTCGATAGAAGGACAGAAGACAGTGTTAAAATTTTCTATACTATAAGTGTATGGTTGTAAAGGGGAACTATAAGGTTCTGTTAAATAAGTTGATTGAAAAAAGTCTGTAAACAAATCGGCAGCGGCCTGATCATTAGCTGCTTTTTGTATGATAGAGAGGGAGGAAATCTACTTGATTTACGTTTTAAGTTAACAAAGTTATAAAACTGCTTTGGGTCCTGAGCAAACTGCAAACGGCAGCGACGCAAATACTTTTTGTAACAATTTGCGTTCAGAGCAATAAAGTTTGCTCTTGCAGCAATATAACGTGTAAAATCGGAAGGATTACGAGTTAATTTAAACTTTTTAAAATACCCCGATTTCAAATTTTTTAGCCTTACTACCTCACGTGAAAACCAAGGAGGCCTATTTGACTTTACGGGAAAAGTGACAGGAACACATTGATCAAAAAATGAGTTCATAGAGAAATAAAAAAATGAAATGCATTCATTTAGATCAGAACATGAATAAAGAAATGAACAATCATGTTCCAAAATTAAACAATTCAATTTTTGGAAATCGGTCCTACGAAAACAACGTGATTTTATTATAGGGGAAACAGTTGCAGTTTGCATAGAGGTTGGCAGAGTTAGAGCCAGGTCCAATCCAGGATGATAGGGATCTTCAGGAAGAACTAAGGGATTCATTCTAGAGATAGTGTTTAGTAAAATGTCAGAAGAGAAAATTAAATCAAGCATTCTACCGCTACAATTAGGAACAGTATTTATTTGATAAAGAGATAGCTCCGAAAGGCCATTTAAGAAAGAGTTAAATACAGAGGGCACCAATATATCTGATTGAGATGACCAAGTAACTTCTGGTAAGTTGAAATCACGAAAATTTATTTAGTTTAGTTTATAGTCGAACTATGATCAGTCGACTTTTTTAAAAGTAAAGAAACAATTAAAATTAGATTTAAATTATTTAAGTTGAATTTTAAACTAGAGGTAATTTTAAATTAAGGGTAAATCTGGAAGGGTACTCGCACGTTTCACTCTATTGCGGGACGCGTTTCTCCTATTCTCTGTTATCCTATTGGTGCAACTACTCCTACATAGACTCACTCTTTCCTTTGTGCTTCAAAGGCCTCACGTTGAGCTCGAATTCGAGCACTGCGTCGTGCACTAGTATTGCGTGCCTGCTCAACCATCGTAAAATTCGCATCTCCTGATTTTGTCGCTGAATCGCCCTTCTCGTTGGACCTGAATTGTGGATATTGCCTGCGCCTCGATCGACGCAAAGTATTAGCAAGTTGTTCGGCATTTCCAGTTGAATGATCAGTTCGTCTAACACGGCGACGAACTGCATCCTGACCTCTTTCCTGAGATCGAAACTCAGCATCTTGCCTACGCCTCGAACGACGCGAAGTGTTGGCAAGATGTTCGTCTGTTTTAATTTCAGAATCACTGCGACGTACCCGGCGACGAACTGAATCCTGCTGTCTTTCCTAATATCGAAACTCAGCAAAGCAAAGTGTAGGAAAGTTGTTCTTGTAATCTGATTGGCGAAGAAGCCCGAAGAGTAGAGTGACGAATTGTGTCCGGTAATTGCTCAACGGCCCTAAATGTTCTATTACTTCTGCGGACTCAATGCTGCTGACTATCTCTAACACTTTCAGCTTCCCCAAATTCGAAATTTTTACTACGTTCTCTACGTGCCTCTAGATTATTTACTCGTTCCTGCTCAGAAAAATCTATATCTGACCTATTCAAACGACTTCTTTTTCTCTTTGTTTGACTCCTATTGCAAGCTGACTTTCTCTTAACTCTAGGCATCTTCTAATATATACAATAAGTTTTAAAATAATATATATGTTAAAAATAATATTCTTATTAATTAATTTAATTTGAATATATATTTATCAAAAATTAATATATAGTTATAAAGTTAGTATATTTATTTATATATATAAATATATTCATATATTTAAATAAATATAAATATAAATGATAGAACAAATAATAATAAAATTTAGTAAAGAAAAGAAAAATAAACAAAGTGTGGAAAAAAGAAGAAATATAAATCAAAGAAATAATAAATTAAAAATGCGAGCAATTCCAGCGAAAATTCCAATTGTAATAGCGGAAACGAACCGAAACCGATATTCACGCACAACCACACACACTTCGGAAGAGTCTATACACACATATATGTATGCATGCACAAAAATACGTTACGCTCTGTACCGCACTTTTCTAAAATTGCGCGACACGTTCCGGGCAGAGCACAATCATTCATACACATAAAAAATGTTCCGTTAACGCATAACACTCACACATGAGGATTTACTTATTATATACTCGACTTATATTAATTTGCATTAAATGTTAAATGCACCACGAACACGCGAATTAATTATATATTATTTCATATTAAATATCGAAAATACAAATGTTAATCGACAATCGACGATGACACCGAACACGTCAATCGCAAACTACAAATTAACATAACACTGAAGCGCGCTGCCACCTTGCAACAATTTTGATACGTGGCCAACAATTTATCGCCGCAATTAAAAAGTGCGCGAAAACTTAAATTTAAAATAATGATCTAAAGAATATAATATATATTTAAAAATAATCATATTTTATTTATTTATTTAACGTCAACTAAAACAGTCGACTTAAAATTAAAATTAAAAATTAGATTACATCGAATTAAAGTTAAAGATTTTTTAAAAAAAGAAAATAATTTAGAATTTGAAATTAAAATTTTGCAATAAGTTTAGAATTAAAATTAATTAAGAGTATATATTTTTAAATTTAAGCTGGGGATAACAAAACAAGAATTCTCGATCCAACATTTGCTGCAAAGGATTGGGGAAAACCCAGTAAAACCCAATCAGATCGGTAGATTAATATTAGTTGTTAGCATGTAGTGTTAATTGATTGAGGATAGACAGTTTAACAGAGTAAAGGGAGGACTCGGAGTTGAAAACTCTAGACAGTCTGTTGTAGTCAGCACAGAGAACTCGGAAGGGATCATGCAAGCTATAGTTAGTATTACAAAAGGCCAAGGATAGTGGCATAAAATTACGAGTAACTCTAGAAGGAATACAGAAATTAAGTTGAGTAAGCAGAGTAGGGAATCTATATTGTACTTTATTAGCTTTACAATAAACATAACGCCTAACATAATACGACGGTTAGTTAAGGAAGGTAGGTTAATTAGAAGGAGTCTACTAGAGTATGGTGGTAAGTCTACACCCGGAACCCAATTAAAATTGCTCAAGGCAAAGAGTAGAAACTGCTTTTGAACAGACTTAATTCTATCTTGGTGAATATGGTATTGCGGCGACCACACGCAAGACCCATATTCAAGAGTTGGACGAACAAGAGAAGTGTAAAGCAACTTTGTCGTGTAAGGATCCTCGAATTCTTTGGCCCATCTTTTGATGAACCCGAGTAGTCGAAATGCCTTATTGACAATTTGTGTAATGTGACAATCAAATTTCAATTTATGATCAAAGAGGATACCTAAACCAGCTACTTCAGATATTCTTAAGAGTGGGGTTAAGTTAAGATTGTAATCGATGACATGATAGTTACATCTGTAAAATGACATAACCTTGCACTTCAAACAGTTAAGATGCAGCAGATTATGGCTGCACCATTCAAAAAACAAATCAAGATCTGTTTGAAGAAGGTTATTTGCTGGATCATTGTGTGTCAAACAGAGTTTCACATCATCAGCATACATAAGAATGTTAGAATGAAGGAGTATTGAAGGAAGATCGTTAATAAAAAGGTTCAATAGCAATGGTCCAAGGTGGCTGCCCTGAGGAACACCAGAAGTAACTAAGATCGGCTTAGAGAGACATTCTTTAAAAAGAACTCGTTGAGACCTGTTAGTTAAATAATCGGATATCCACAGAAGGAGCTTTTGAGGAAAACCAATCAAATTTAACTTATGAATTAAGAGATTATGATTTACGGAGTCAAATGCTTTACTGAAGTCAGTATAGACCACATCAGTTTGCATTTTGTTCCGAAATCCTAGATTGATGTGAGATGAGAATTCTAAAAGATTAGTAGCTGTTGATCTTGCCTTTATAAACCCATGTTGATGGGGTGAAATTATAGATTTACACATAAAAGTTAACTGGGCCGTAACATTTTTTTCAAAAATCTTAGAAATTGCGGACAACTTGGAAATACATCTATAGTTCTTCACATCATGGGTAGAACCACTTTTGTGATGAGGAATGGAAAAAGAGTTTTTCCAAATAGGTGGGAAATAACTATTGGATAGTGACAAGTCAAATAGCTTATGAATTGGATTCAAAATCGAATCAGCACAAAATCTAAGTACGCATGCTGGAATTCCGTCAGGGCCAGGAGAAAAAACGGGCTTTATCGATTTAAGATCAATTAGTAGAGAGGTTTTGTCGATAGAAGGACAGAAGACAGTGTTAAAATTTTCTATACTATAAGGGTATGCATGTAAAGGGGAACTATAAGGTTCTGTTAAATAAGTTGATTGAAAAAAGTCTGTAAACAAATCGGCAGCGGCCTGATCATTAGCTGCTTTTTGTATGATAGAGAGGGAGGAAATCTACTTGATTTACGTTTTAAGTTAACAAAGTTATAAAACTGCTTTGGGTCCTGAGCAAACTGCAAACGGCAGCGACGCAAATACTTTTTGTAACAATTTGCGTTCAGAGCAATAAAGTTTGCTCTTGCAGCAATATAACGTGTAAAATCGGAAGGATTACGAGTTAATTTAAACTTTTTAAAATACCCCGATTTCAAATTTTTTAGCCTTACTACCTCACGTGAAAACCAAGGAGGCCTATTTGACTTTACGGGAAAAGTAACAGGAACACATTGATCAAAAAATGAGTTCATAGAGAAATAAAAAAATGAAATGCATTCATTTAGATCAGAACATGAATAAAGAAATGAACAATCATGTTCCAAAATTAAACAATTCAATTTTTGGAAATCGGTCCTACGAAAACAACGTGATTTTATTATAGGGGAAACAGTTGCAGTTTGCATAGAGGTTGGCAGAGTTAGAGCCAGGTCCAATCCAGGATGATAGGGATCTTCAGGAAGAACTAAGGGATTCATTCTAGAGATAGTGTTTAGTAAAATGTCAGAAGAGAAAATTAAATCAAGCATTCTACCGCTACAATTAGGAACAGTATTTATTTGATAAAGAGATAGCTCCGAAAGGCCATTTAAGAAAGAGTTAAATACAGAGGGCACCAATATATCTGATTGAGATGACCAAGTAACTTCTGGTAAGTTGAAATCACGAAAATTTATTTAGTTTAGTTTATAGTCGAACTATGATCAGTCGACTTTTTTAAAAGTAAAGAAACAATTAAAATTAGATTTAAATTATTTAAGTTGAATTTTAAACTAGAGGTAATTTTAAATTAAGGGTAAAACCTTAAATGTAAAAAAAAAGAAAAAATTAAAAATTGTGCAAATGTGCAAACTGGGATAAAGAAAAGCCGATCCAACATTTGTTGAAGAGGATTGGGGAAAACCCAGAAAAACCCAATCAGATCAGGAGAGTTAGTGTTAGTAACCAAATGTAAATAAAATTATGAGTAGAGTGTTAAAGCATGCAGTTTGTTGAAAGTAAAAAACTAGCAGATAATCTCTATCAGATAGTTTAGAGGCAACTGATTGGATAGATGAAAGATGGTCTAGGTAGACAGATATATCAGAAGAGGGAGGAATATACGAGCACATAAAAATTCTAAGGAAGAACCATGGTCTAATGGAACAAGTTCGGAAGGAAGATCTGACCTTACAGCTATAAGAACACCACCTCCAATTCGTGATAAACGTTCACATCTGAAGGAGGTGTACTTATTAGGAAAAATTGAGCAGTTATCTACATCAGGTTTTAACCAGGTTTCAGTAAATATTAAAATTTGATGATCGAACGAAAAACTATTCATAAACAATTTAGAGAGCTTAGAGTTTAGGCCTCTAACGTTTTGATAAGCTAAATAAAGATGGGAAATCTCTACTGGTTTTTTGATGCTCCACTAGAAGAAGAAGAGGCGCGAGAAGTTGAAGGAAGTGGTACCGCAGTTCGATTTTTTGGTTTTGGAGAATACTCTTTTACATATAAGTCAGGCGGCCAGAAGGCTCCGCTGCAAACAGATTGAAAATTGTCTGCAGGTATACTTATTTTGAAGGATGAGATATCTCGCGTGTAGTTAAATTTAAACTTTTCTAATACAATGTTAGGTACAGAAATTTTTGATTGAATAAATGATTTTACATCTTCAATCGAAGTATCAGGTGCAAGGCGTGAAACGAAAACATGTTTCTTAGGCTTAACCGCGACAAGCGATTTAACGTTTGAAACAACCGTTTGCGTATTGACGGCAGTGTTATCAAAAGAATTTTGAAGATTCTTTTTGGATAAAGGCGCGACTGGAGAGGTGACGATCAAAAGTGGTGGATATATTAAAAAAAAACAAATTAGATAAAATGTTAGTAAATTTTTATCAAACATAGACTCAATAAACGTGGGGAGATAATATAATTTAAATATATCCATTTGGTGGCTGGCTCGAGGTCAAGATCAAGTTGAATAAAATAAATATTTTCTTTTTATTTCGATATATTTCGGTTACACTTCGGTAACAGTCTTCAGAACTAAAAACACAAAATTACAAAAATAGATTTTTAACAATATTTCTTTAAAACTAAATTGAACAATACTAAATTACATTTCGAGAGTGTAACGTTTAGCATAAAATTCGGAGAGTGATGTTTGTTTGCACAGTGGGTCATAAGAGCTGTTTTTTGTGTTGTACTTTGGTGTCGTAATTTAAAATCAAAGTTGTGTTGTGTTAATCTTTCAGTTTTGTCGTTCCTACGTATAAACCATTGCATGTTTCCGTACTGTTGCCACTGCAAGGAATTTTATAAATAACATTGTTTTTGTCTTGTGGATCTATTTTGGACTTAGTATTATTATAAAAATGTTTTAATGTGTGGAACGGTTTATGTGCTATTTGTATTTCTGTATTATTGTAACATTCGGATCTCATTAATAGTTCTGATAACGTTGGTACATAGATTAGAGATCTATATGATTTCACTTGTCTATTTGCAGTTTCTCTTGGTGTTTCCTGATATTTTATAATTAGTTTTTTGACTAGCGTTTTTGGAAATGCATTGTCTGTTAGTATTTCTGTTATTTCCTTTTTAATCTCTTTATGATATATTTTGCAAGATATGTCAAACATGCGTTTTATACAGCCTCTTGCTGTATTTATAATCATCGTCCTTGGGTGTTTCGAGTTGTAGTTTATAAGTCTTCCAGAAGCCGTCGGTTTTTTATACCAATTAAGTTTTAATTTTCTCTCTACTCTATTAATTGTGGAATCCAGATATGGTAGTTTGTCGTTTTGTTCTTTTTTTATGGTGAATTTATATCATGTTGAATAAAATAAATATTTTCTTTTTATTCCGATATATTTCGGTTACACTTCGGTAAAGGTCTTTAGGGCTTAAACACAAAATTACAAAAATTGGATTTTTAACAATATTTCTTGAAAACTAAATTGAACAATACTAAATTACATACATAAATTTTTCACGTCTGCTCTTCCGGGCGCGGAGTTCCTAACTGGCATAATAAGTAAATGTCTGTATATGTGAGCGCAGTTTTCTGTGTCCGTTTTGTAGTTTAATCTATCTTGTGTTGGTGTGTTTATTATGTGTAGCACCAGCCGCCAAAATGATGAAAAACATAGGTCGCCAAAACTCTATAATAAACCCAACGGAAGGCACGCCGCTTGCAGAAACCACACCTAGAATGGAATATGCAAATATAAAACAAAACAACAAAAACCAAAAAAGGAAATTAACAGGTTTCAATCTAAAACTAAGAAACACACTAAACTTAAGTTACATATAAAATTTTTATTGAAGTGTAGGAAAGCCCGAATTATTCCCAAATTTATACAAAATACAACTAGGTGTAAATATTTATTATTAGACGACTTGTACAACCAACCAGACAAACAAAAATCTCTAGTCAGACACATTTACCTTTTTTACACTAAAATATTAAATCTAATAATTAAACATAAACACAGCTACAGACGAAACTGGACCGCCCATCTGCGACTAGCGCAAAAAGGAAGCTACTGAAGGACCCTCCAGTGAAGCCTTCCATAGCGAAGCTTCCTGCAGAGAAGTCTCCGTTGAGCAAGAGCTCAAAACGGGAGACACCCACTCCAGAGGAGCCGAAGGAGGCGAACTCACTTAGCTATGCGGCTGTTGTCAAGGTCGCTAGTAAAGAGGAGTGGTCCAGGGTGAAGCCTAAGCGCTTGCGCAAGAAGCCAGAGGCTCTCATCCTGAAGAAGACTGGGGAAGCGTCTTACGCTGATATGCTCCGCAAGCTGAAAGCGGACCCAAATCTTAATAATTTTGGGAAGCATGTCAAAAAGATCAGGAGAACGCAACAGGGAGAGCTACTACTCGAGGTAGAGGGTAAAGCTGCAGACAGCGTACCCAAATTTAGAGGGGCTATAGAGGATTCGCTGAAAGAAATGGCAGCGGTTCGCACGGGGGCGCAGAGGATGGCTCTCTCCATCAGCGGAATGGATGAGGCTACGACAGCAGAGGAACTCCTAGGCTGTCTAGTCTCCCAGTTCCAGGGCATCGTGGTTAATCCAGATGCAGTACGCGGTCTGCGTAAAATGCGGGATGGAACCCAAATAGCGACGGTGATGCTTAGCATAAATGATGCGATCACTGTCTTGAAAGCGGGCACGGTGACCGTAGGCTGGTCACGTTGCCGCATCATCCAGGATGTACGACCGACGAGATGCTTTAGGTGCCTATGCTATGGCCACCGAGCGTCGAGTTGCAAGGCGACCGATCGGTCTGACTGCTGCTTGCGTTGCGGCGAACGCGGGCATAAGGCAAAGGGTTGCAATGCTCCACCAAAATGCATGATATGCAGCAGTGAGGTGGACAGGAACCACACGACGGGCGGTTTCGCGTGCCCGACCTTTAAGGCGAGCCTAAAAGGAGCTAAGAGCCACTATAATGTTTAACCAAATAAACATTATTCAGCTCAATGTCAATCACTGCGCTGCTGCTCAGAGTCTTCTTGCTCAGACAGCGGTGGAGCGCAATGTTGACATCATGCTCCTTAGCGAACCATATATCTATGGCAGCACTAACTCGGACATGATCCTTGATGAGTCGGGTAAGGCGGCTATCAAGCTTTGCAGCCCAGTTCATATCCAGGATCGGCCGGCCGATGCAATGCGTGGCATTGCATACGCGCTGATTAAAGGCGTGCATATCTACAGCTGCTATGCGCCACCTAGCGACAGCCCTGACCAATTTGAAGAGATGATCGATATTCTCGTAAGCCACGCGAGAGGGCGCAGGCCGACGATCATTGCAGGAGACTTCAATGCCTGGGCGACCGAATGGGGCAGCCGTGTCTCCAACTCCAGAGGGCGAACTGTGACCGACGCCATGTTCCTACTAGACCTAGTACTGCTGAATGATGGCCGCAAGCCGACATTCAACAACGACAGGGGTACATCGTACATTGATGTCACCTTCGTTAGCAGAGGCTTAGTAGCCAACGCAAACTGGATGGTCTCCGATGAGGTAACGCTGAGCGACCATGCTCTGATTACCTTTTGCGTGCGTCCAATGGGAACGGTGCGCAGTTTGCAGAGTAGGAAGACACTCGGTCAAGCCTGGGATGCTAGAAAGATTGATAATGATATGCTGGCATATCAAATCGAGTCTCTATCAATCTCAAGCAGTCGTGCGGAAACAATGGCGGCTGATCTTATGAAGCTACTGGTATCAACTTGCGATGCTACGATGCCTAGGAAAAGCAAGGTAAAGCGCAAGAGTCCTGTCCACTGGTGGAACGACTCCTTACACCAGCTTCGGCAGGAATGCCACAGGTCTAGGAGACTTGCGCAACGAACCAGAGGAGGCCCTAGCCACGCAGAACATCTTCTGGTCTACAAGGCTAAGCGAGCAGAGTTCAAAAAGGAATATCGGCTGCCAAAGCGCGCTCTTTCAAGGACCTGCTAGATAGTGTAGACGATGATCCCTGGGGACTCGCCTACAAACTCGTTAGCAATAAGTTAAGGAAAAGGGAGGGTGTTCCATCGGAGCCAACTGAGATGGCCAATATCGTGGCGGAGCTGTTCCCAGTGCAGACCACGCTATGGCAGCCACCAGAAAATGCGCCTGCGTCTCCCTTCCCTTGCGTTTCAGTAAGGGAAGTAGTCGAGGCAGCTAGGCGCATAAAGGCTAACAAAGCTTCTGGCCTGGATGGGATTCCGGGAGCAGTGATTAAGGCTGTGGCGCTGGCCAGACCCGAAATCTTCAGGGACACTTTCCAGCAGTTCCCAAGCTTTGGAAAAGCCAAAAACTGGTGTTATTGCCGAAAGGTAAGAGGCAAGCACATGGTGCATGCAACTTCCGCCCACTATGTCTGTTGGATATAGTAGGTAAGCTATTCGAGCGTATCCTAAGGCTCATTAGAGGATTTAGGACCATATCCGAAGACGCATCACTTGCTCTGGCAGGCACGCCGCCTATAGACCTGGAGATCAAGGCACTGGGCTTAATCCGAGATGGCGTTCCTCGGGTTGAGTCCCAAGAGTGGTTGATGAGAGAGTGGCAAGCTAGATGGCAAGCGTCGCACCTGGGGCGATGGACCTACCAGCTCATCCCAGTACTAGCGGAATGGGCAGAGTGCCAACACAAAGTAGTGGACTACCACCTGACCCAGTTCCTCACCGACCACGGCTGTTTCCGGGCCTACCTATTTCGGTTTCGCCATGTAGACTCAGCCCAGTGCCTTTACTGCACCGACGCTGCTGGAACAGCGGAACATGTCCTTATGCATTGTTCCCGTTTCTCACTGGAGAGAGAACAGCTAGAATCTCTGTCTGGAGTGCCGCTCAACCCTAGGGCCCTGCTCTTTGCCATGTTGGCGGACAAAGCCGCATGGGAGCTGGGGCATGCCATCATCATTAAAATGATGAAGAGGGTTCGAGCCGACGAGGAGCTGAACAGATCAGCTAGGTAAATAGGTAGTTAATAAGTTAGGAGCTTAAACCCTGTGTGGTGGCGGGGTTAGAATTCCACCTCAGCGAGCTCGGCTTGTCGTAAAAGGCGATTAAAGAGTTCAAAGAGTTAATGAGTTAAGAATAACTAATACTCGTCAAGGGGCGCGCTTTATGCTACGCATTCTAAGTGGGAGTGCGACCTGGCATCACATCCTGCTCACCGAAGTATTACCTTAACTGGCAGTTCCGGTGAGCGCTTTAGGGACTGTCGAGCGTACGGAGGTTTTTCTTTTTAGTACGTAGGCGTAACCCTATCTGTATTACCAGTAGGGCTATGAATCGTGCATGCCATCTAGGTGGTATCTTACGAAGATTTTTTAATAGTTTCCTCCGATTATGTATAAAAAAAAAAAAAAAACATCAAGAGCAGCTGAAAGAAACAAAAACAATCTTAGAAAACACCATGAACACAGATGACGCATCGACATTTTTTGAGAGAGAGAGAAACGTATTAAACAAGACAACAACAATACTAACAAAACGACATGAGAAGAAATTAGAAAGACTTCAAAGAAAATGGAACAACATCTTCCTGGACAACAACAAAACCAAAGATTGGTTTATAAACAAGACGACGACAAAGTTTCCGCAAGACGTACAAGCTTTACTTCCCAAAGGCCCGAAATTTCCTCTCCCAATAGAGAGGAGAAATTTTCGCTCTTTAATTACATCGCGGACGGCAAAGAACTGGTGCAGACACATCAAAACAAAGAGAACCAAGAAACAGCACGCACACATTTCTCTTTGCTTGTGAAAGAACACAGATCGAAAATGACAGAGCACGAAAGGGATCGTGCAATAGATACAGTGAGACGAACTAGACGATTCTTGAACGAAAATAATAATATATTAATTTTAAACTCTGACAAAGGCAACAAAACAGTGGCAATACATAAAGACGAATATAAAAATAAAATGTTGACATTATTAGGAAATTTTTGCACATACCGAAAATTAAAAACGGATCCTACATCACGAATACAAAAGAAAAACAACGAACTAGTAGAGAAACTGTTCAGGAAGAAGCTTATTTGAAAGGCCGAAAGAAATAAGTTCATCACAACCAACGCAACACCGCCGAGAATTTATGGACTACCCAAAATCCATAAGGAAGGGACTCCACTCAGACCGATTTGCTCATCAATAAGATCCCCCTCTTACACCTTATGCAAATACATTGTGACAATACTAAACAATTTGACAACGGAATCGAACAACATAATAAACGCCATGGAATTCAAACACAAGATAAATGACCAACACATTAACAAAGACGAAATACTAGTCTCTTTCGACGTAGTATCACTGTTCCCTAGCATACCATTAGACTTAGCATTGACAACAATCAGATCAAAATGGACACAAATACAACAACACACTGTGATACCTGAACAAACTTTCATAGAAATGGTAAAGTTCTGCATTATGGAAAACAGATATTTTAAATATGAAGACACATTTTTCTCACAGTTAAAAAGTATGCCAACGGGTTCCCCAGTTTCACCCGTAATTGCAGACATTATCATGGAGGAATTATTGACAAACACGTTGGAAAAATTAAAAACAAAACCACGACTACTAACAAAATATGTTGATGATCTTTTTTCTTTACTCGAACTAAATTCCTACCATACAAATATAAAATTCACGATAGAGAAAGAACAAAACGACAAACTACCATATCTGGATTCCACAATTAATAGAGTAGAGAGAAAATTAAAACTTAATTGGTATAAAAAACCGATGGCTTCTAGAAGACTTATAAACTACAACTCGAAGCACCCAAGGACGATGATTATAAATACAGCAAGAGGCTGTATAAAACGCATGTTTGAAATATCTTTCAAAATATATCATAAGGAGATTAAAAAGGAAATAACAGAAATACTAACAGACAATGACTTTCCAAAAACGCTAGTCAAAAAACTAATTATAAAATATCAGGAAACACCAAGAGAAACTGCAAAGAGACAAGGGAAATCATATAGATCTCTTATCTATGTACCAACGTTATCAGAACGATTAATGAGATCCGAATGTTACAATAATACAGAAATACAAATAGCACATAAACCGTTCCACACATTAAAACATTTTTATAATAATACTAAGTCCAAAGTAAACCCACAAGACAAAAACAATGTGATATATAAGATTCCTTGCAGTGGCAACAGTACGGAAACAAGATTAACACAACACAAATCAGATTTTAAATTACGACACCAAAGTACAACCCAAAAAAAGGTCTTATGACCCACTGTGCAAACAAACATCACACTCCGAATTTTGACGAAGCAACAATATTACAACAAGACCGACACTATGCTAAACATTACACTCTCGAAATGCTACACATAATAAACACACCAACACAAGAAAGATTAAACTACAAAACGGGCACAGAAAACTGCGCTCACATATACAGACATTTACTTATTATGCCAGTTAGGAACTCCGCGCCCGGAAGAGCAGACGCGAAAAATATATGTATGTAATTTAGTATTGTTTCAATTTAGCTTTAAAGAAATATTGTTTAAAATCCAATTTTTGTAATTTTGTGTTTTTAGCCCTGAAGACGGTTACCGAAGTGTAACCGCAATATATCGGAACAAAAGGAAATAAATATTTATTTTATTTAACTTGATCTTGACCTCGAGCCAGCCACCAAAATTATGAAAAACAAAGGTCGCCAAAACTCTTTAATTAATATTTTCATTTATAATATATTTATAATATATAATATACATATATTTATTTAAATATATATATTTGTATATATAAATAAATTTACTAACTTTATATTATATATATAACTATATATTAATTATTGATAAATATATATAAAACTAAATTAATTAATAAGAATTTTATTTTTAACATATATATTCTTTTAAAACTTATATATTTGAAGATGCCTAAATTTAAGAGAAAGTCAGCTTGCAATAGGAGTCAAACACAGAGAAAAAGAAATCGTTTGAAAAGGTCAGATATAGATTTTTCTGAGCAGGAACGTGTAAATAATCTAGAGGCACGTAGAGAACGAAGTAAAAATTTCGAATTTAGGGAATCTGAAAGGGTTAGAGATAGTCAGCAGCATTGAGTCCGCAGAAGTAATAGAACATTTAGGGCCGTTGAGCCATTAGCGGACACAATTCGTCACTCTACTCTTCGGGCTGCTTCGCCAATCAGATTACAAGAACAACTTGCCAACACTTTGCTTTGCTGAGTTTCGATATTAGGAAAGACAGCAGGATGCAGTTCGTCGCCGGGTACGTCGCAGTGATTCTGAAATTAAAACAGACGAACATCTTGCCAACACTTCGCGTCGTTCGAGGCGTAGGCAAGATGCTGAGTTTCGATCTCAGGAAATAGGTCAGGATGCAGTTCGTCGCTGTGTTCGACGAACTGATCATTCAACTCGAAATGCTGAACAACTTACTAATTCTTTGCGTCGTTGCCTGCGCCTCAATGTCCACAATTCAGGTCCAACGAAAGCGGACGAGATGCTGTTAGAAGGTCGATTCAGCGACAAAATCAGGAGATGCGAATTTTAGAAAGGGCAATAGATAGAAGTCAAAGGTCTCAGGTTAGAAACAATCCGAGGGACCCGATCAGGATTTCATATGTTGCAAAGGTTTGTGGTTTCCCCAACAAGTGGACAAAATTTCGCGTGAGGTCATAGAGGAAAAGCGAAGTGAGGCAGATAGTGTAGATATTTTGTATCTTTCCTCGCCTCTAGAAGAAAGGCTGATTTCTCCCGTCTTCCTTTTATGATCATAAAGTCTCTTGGATATGGACGTCAAAGTGCTATTAAAGGAGCAGTGATCAATGTGCCCTTCCCAGGGCATTTAATGAAGCCGAAGTACTTCAGATTCATTTTAAGCGTAGGATGGAGTATAACCATGATTTCAAGGCTGAAACCACAAGGCTCTCTTTCTTTTTCGTATTATTAGCATGTAATTAGATGTAAGTATTAAATAGTTTTAAGTTTATTTTCCCAATGAAGGGCTATTTTTCTTTTAAAAACAAAACCGGTGTTTTAGTTGAACGAGACTACCCTAGGAATAGATTTAAGAGGCTCCAGGGTATAGGCTCGCTCACCGAAAGAGTGCAAGCACAAAACACAAGGAAGACGAACCTTGCCACAAGGAGAAGGACAACTACGACAACAAAGGAGCCAAGTTTTCCGCGTGGACCAAGGTGAGCGAGCCACTACATGGCCGATTCCTAGGCAGGGCCCGTTTTCGGGCAAAAGCGAGACGGTGTTTAGGTAGGGCAATTTAGAGATATGTATAAGTGTAGTTTTACGATATGTTAGTGAAATAAAAATGTTTAAAAATGAAAGTGCGCGTGTACAACTAGGTGTCGGTGGGGACGGATGGGAGTGTCTGTCGAGGAAAAAGGGGCGTGTGAGTGTGAGTGTGTGTGTGTGAATGTGCGTGTGCAGGCGGCGAACGCGAGACCGCGTGGCCAAACTGTTCCGGAGTTCCACTGATGTGCCATCCGGTAAATACTCATACAGTGGAACCTCGAGAACAGCCGCGTGTCGGCGATCCTGGAAGTTGAGGTAAATACCCAGTTCCAAGACCGACCGAACCGTGGAGGCGGCCACAAGTCGAGCGCCTGCCGTGCCTGCACAGGGCGAAGCGCAAAGCTCCGCGGCCCAGCTGTTCCGGGCACTGTCCACTGGTGTGCCAGCTGGTCAGCTAGGTCCCGGGAGTTGAGGTAAATACCCGGCTCCGAGATCAACCAAAACAGCGGAGGCGGCCGCGAGTTGCGCGTCTGCCGCGCCTGCAGTGTGGAAGCGGACAAAAGTCCACGTGGCCCCACACTGCTCCGTTGTTCCACTGACGCGCGAGAAGGATTTACCTTCTGGTTATTTAACCAGCTCTGGAGCAGCCGCTGGTCGATGGTCTCTGAGGCTTGAGGTAAATACCCGGCTCCGAGACCATTACAGAAGCGGAGGTGGCCACTGGGTCCGCTTTAACGGCCCCTTGCACACGATCGCCAACAGCACAAACCCGTTACATAGGGGGAATAGCAGAACACCACGTGTTCATCTTTGCGATGACCCTAAAATCTCAGAAGGTCACTCTCCTTGTTTCGGCTCGGGTCTCAGCAATTTTGCAAATATTCCTGTAAAGTGGCCCTGGCGCGACTGAGCTAACCTCAGCCTGAGACGCTACCTTACACTATCAATGTAAAGTGGTTGTCTTCTTGCTCTGCTGAGACTGTACCATTTGTTGCGTCAGCAGACGACAGAAACATTGTGTGTCAAATGTTAGAAAAAGCAGCACAATCCAATGAGCAAAGAGTTGTAGAAGAAGTGGTAGTGCTCAAGAAACATTCATGGAAAATGTCCCTGTTGAAAACATAGATATTCCTCGAATTGCTTTACCACCAGGAGAGGGTAAGCGACCTCTTGACATTATAACCGATTGTGAGTCAGAGGAGCTGGCTTTTCCCACAATATTTTCAGGCATTAAAAGGAAATGTCAGGAAAGTTTTATAAACTATAGTTAGATCAGAGCTTAGGAATTTTGATAGAAGAGGTTGTAGAGCTGGTAAATTATTTCATATCTCCAAAAAGTTAGAAATTATTAGCATTAGGAATAGCACATCAATTTGCTTACGTAAGCACTCTCCCACTTAAGGCATTTCGGCTGCTGATGTCCGTAATGATGAAACTTTAAATAGGTTAATACTTCATGATTATGGCTATAGGCTTTTAAAAGGTATTCGCACGTCTCCTGCTCATTGGGAGGACGAGAAAAAGAAAGTGATGGCTATGATTAGGCAGGTAGGGCTTCCAACTTTTTTAATAACATTTTTCGCAGCGGAAACTAGGTGGCCGGAGCTTTTAGTCTTGCTATGTAAAAATGTAGACAAGCTAGAAGTATCCGAAGAAGAAGCGTTAAATTTGGGGTTTAATGACAAAGCTCGTCTCATTAGAGCAGACCCAGTGACCTGTGCCAGATATTTTATATTGATGAAAAAGGAAGGCGGTGTCTTTGGTTGTCACTAGGTCATCAAGTTTTAGTGGCGAGTGGAGTTTCAGCAATGAGGCTCTCCACATATACATGGCATTTTCTGGCAGAAAGTCGCCCCAAACTCGACCTAAAGAATGAGTCCACATTTAAGCCTCTAAAGTCCTTTATTGATCAGCTTATTACTGCTGATTCTAGTTGCCCGGACGTTGCTCCATATTTGTAGTATCAACTCCATAGAAATTGGGTCAAAACAAATTTGTAGATTTGGTATCCCTCAAACAGAAATTCTCCTCCCTTTAGAAGAAAATGCTCCAAACTTGGCCGAGCATCGTAGGAATTTCGAAAAAATTCAAAGTCTGCTCGACTTCCCATTTGATCGTGAAAGCGTAGAAAATTTTAACGATTTTAACAACTTTTTGTCCCTTGATCAACTTAAGCTTAGTTATGAAGGCTACATTAATGCTGTAAGATCAAGTATAAAGAAACCAAAAGTTTTTTGAAGCGATCTTTTTCAGCAATCAAGCTTAACGCTTATAACAAGCAGCTCCTTTTGTTGCAGCGAGAAAATATGGATATTCAGTTTATTTTAGACCCCTATGCTTGCTGCAGCTATGTCGTTAATTATATAAACAAGTCTCAGAGAGGTATCTCAACGTTGATGCGTGAGGCAATGAGATTAAAGACAACAATAATGTAACTATTAAGCAAAAGTAACAACATTTAAGTAACAAATTTATATTTGGCACTGAGATATCCGCTCAGGAAGCCGTCTACTGCTGTTTAGGTATGTATATGTATATGCCAGTGTGTATATTAATACACACGTTCCAGAAAAACGGGTCAGAATGCTGAAATCTAGACACCAACTTCAAAATCTGCCCGAAGACTATAGGAAAATTTTTTACTTAGGACTTCTAGATCATTATATTCAGTGCCCAGACGCTTTAGAGAGCTTATGCCTAGCCGATTTTTCAGCTTTTTATAGCTACAGCCAATCAGAACGAGGAGCTCGCCAAGAAAATGCAGATGACTTTGACGATACTGGGTCTAGGGCTTCTGAATCAATAGTTTACGCTCTTCGCGATAATAGTGGCTTCATCAGAAAGAGGCTCACTGAGTGCATAATTAGGTATAGGAGATTTAATGTCAATACAGAAACAAGACTATTTCAGAGAGCTAAAAATTCTTTACGCCCCATGACGAGATGAGCATTTGGATTTAGTCACACATGACTGTGAATTGTTCTGTAGGGAAAATCAGGAGTTAGTAGAGAACAATCGCAGAAAATATAATTTACTAGATGATAGGGAACTAGAAGATGCTCTGAGCCACTTAAGAGGGGAAGCAAAAAATGAGAATAATGAAGTAGGAGAACAGGAAGTAGTAGATGATGGCTTCACAGTTTTAGGATTGCCTGAAATAGATCCACGACTAAATGTTTTAAATGTGGATGGAAATATTGATGTGAATGATACAGATAGTAATGTCCGTTTTATTAAGCTTCCAGCCTTACTTTCTCAGAAAAGCTTAACTAATATAGCTAGATCTCACTCTCTCTATATTTCACACACGCTTTGCATAATGCCAAAATCAATACAGTCTTTTATGAATTTGTTGGCGGCGGTGCCGGAGTCGGAAAGAGTCGACTTATATCAGAAATTTTTCAGTTATTATCCGTAATGTGTAACAGTGTACAAGAAGCTGATCCGACATCTGTTAAAATTCTCTTTTGTGCACCAACAGGAAAAGCAGCATTCGGAATTAGTGGTTCGACACTGCATTCCATGTCTTCACTTCCTTTAATCAATCTCGCTCAGCACCTCTAAGGGCCTTAAACCATGATTTAGTTAATACCCTTCATTCAAGGTTAATCGATCTTAAATTAATTATTATTGATGAAATATCAATGGTTAGCTCTCTAAGGTTTTCACAAATACTTCAAAAATACTTCTCCTTTTGGTGGTGTTTCTATCATCGTATTCGGTGATCTTAGACAGTTACAGCCGGTAGGAGGTAGTTGGATTTTCGATCCAAATACCACTGACCCTTACCATGAAATATTTGGTAAGTATCTCTGGGACCTTTTTTTGTATTTTGAGCTCACAGAGATAATGCGTCAACGTGACGATCAGCTTTTCGCTTCTGCGTTAAATAATATGGCATCGGGTTGTATGACAGCCGATGATATTGTCCTTTTCCAATCTATTGTAGAATATGTGAGCCATCGGCAGTGCCCAATGATGCAATTCATCTGTTTAGTAATAATAATGAGGTAGATTTGTTAAATGTAAAGAAACTTAACTCAATTGCTACTGAGCAATTTTTCTCTACTGCTGAAGATTCATTTTGGAATCATTTGATTCCATTTGGAATCAGCTAGGAAACAAATAATATTAGAAGAAGTGAAGGGTTTTAAAACTCCCGCTACACACGGACTCTATACGTCTCTTCTCTAAATAAATACCGCCAAGTACATGATGACGGTCAATGTAGACACAGGGGATGGATTAGTAAACAGGGCATCAGGTGTGTTGATGTAAATAGATTTCAATACATCCAACACTCTCAACATTTTATGGATGACATTTACAGAGGAAACTGTAGGAGAATCTGCGCGCTCGAAGTGTACACATCGTACAGATTCTTCATGGATTCCTATTCAGAAAATTGTTCGCAGTTTTCAATATTCAAAAATAACGCACAAATTAACATTGTCCGTAGGCAGTTTCCAATTGTGTCTGCTGAAGGCATCACAATTCATAAGGAGGAGCTTCAGGGAGCTACGTATGGCAAGGGGTAGTCCATGCTAATTCCAGAATGCAGCGTGCTGCTTATACGTATCTTGCAGTAGAGCAACTAGTGCTTTAGGACTATTCATCATTGGGACAAAGTTCCCAAAGTTCCCTCCTATGTCTCCCCAAAATAATAATAAAGTGAAAGCCCAATTGAAGAAATTGCCGACTGAAAAACTACTGTGTACTCATTACGATTATTTAATTAATAGTTCTGCCCTTAACATTTTCTTCCATAATACTCAGAGCTTGAATTCCCATCTTGAAGATATTCGATCGGACAAGCTGATGCTTCAGTCATCAATATTATGCTTCGTGGAAACTTCCATAAGCAATGAAACTGTAGAAATACCTGGGTTCACTATTGTGGTTCAACTTGAATCAATTAGGCTTTAAACAGGCATCATAATTTATGTAAGGAACGAGCTAGTAGATAGAGTTTCCCGTACCTTTAGCACTAGAAAATCTTTTAGCTCAGTAGTTTTTGAGTTCGGCATATTTATGTTTGATGCCATAAGTTTTCTTATATTATATTAATGTCCAGACTTTCCTCTGTCCGCATTTAAAATAGAATTTGAGGAGATAATTCAGCAATTTTCTCGTTTGGGTGATTTAAGGGATCGCTTGCTAGTTTCAGGAGACTTTAATTTGTGCCTCAAAACCTTTAACAGATGTAGGAGTATTTATAATTCTTTGATTAGCAAAGGATTTAGGAGTTTGTTAGATTTGGAAACGTCCACTACCAATATGGATACACATATTGATTGGGCGTTTTCAAATAAATTAGATAATGTTAAGATTAGTGCTAGGACTTTTGAAGTTTTGCATAGCCATCACAAAGGGATATCTGCTAGTATTCAGGATAGCATGAGTTTGTAATGTTTGGAATAGGTTAGAAATTAAGAAATCTAAATGACAGGATATATCTAAATATGAATGTAGGCATATTGAAATAATACTTTAATTTAATTATCTAATAGTTAAGTATAACCATTGAATGGAAAATTGGTTTGATAATTATTATTATTTCTATTATTTTTATACCCTTGGACCTTGTTATCTATTGTATATTGGCCAATTTAAAATTTATAATGAAATACCGATATATACTGGTCACAGAAAATTGCGGCGATAAATTATTGACAAAATATCGAAATTGAAGCAAGGTGGCAGCGCACTGCAGTATTATTATTATTTTAAAGCTTGCGATTAGTATTATACAATTAAATTCTTTTTATGGCAACATACGTCGAAGGGTATCCCACTGTCGTGTGCCGCTCGACTGTTGCTCTCGTTTTTAATTCTTTCAATGTTATCTTGTCTGGCTGTTTCGTATTCCGGGTCTGTTCTCACTCTCCTACCGAAGAATACTTCTAGTGGTCGATTCTTGGTAACTGAATGAAAACTGTAATTGTACTCGTAAACCGCCCTTTCTAATAATTCATAAAAATTTCTCTCTGTGCCCTCTTTCTTGAGGCATCTCATAATTTCTGATAGTGTTGAATGGAAGCGTTCTATCTGACCATTAACGGTACTTTTGTATGGTGGGGCAGTTTAAACTTCTATCTGTAGCTGCTCCAGCATGAACTTAATTGATTGGAAATTGAAAGCTTTTCCGTTGCCCATAACGATATGTTTAGGGACTCCGAAATGAAATATAATATCGCGGAAACGGGTTATAATGTCCTCTATCGCTTAGAAAACTTACCTTTTGCAGTGAGTACTTGCAGTGAGTACTAAGTGTCGTTCGGTAGAATTAATGTCGATGTGTAATTTGTGACCGGGGTATTCTGGAATTGGAGTTTCTTGAAGTTCTGGATTTGGGAGGTCTGACATATTTAGCTTCTTTGCAAACTTTACATTGCTTGACTAAATGTATAATTTTTTGCTTCATTCTTGGAAAATAACATTTTTCTGCTAGTTGCTTTTGATTTTCTAGAGCGTTTCGATGTGCTCTCCTATGTATTATATTTGAGGAATTCTTTTCTGTTCAGTTTTGTCTGTCAAGTCTCCTACCCTGGATTGGATTGGATTTGATTCCATTGAAGTGGCTTCGGAAGATTGTCTGTATTTTTCCCATTATATCTTCAGTCGTGTGAATACCCTTAATTACGGAAGGGTTGAGTTGTTTTTTAGATCTGTTATTATGTCGTCCGTAGTGTTTTCGAGTCGGTATATTTCATGTCTATGGAAGGTAAGAAATGGGATGGTGAACTTGTAGTCGTATTTATCTGATTTGTAGAAGAATATTTGATTTTTGAAAACATTTATTGGGGCTTCGATGCTAACGATTATGTCATGGTTAGAACTTTCAGCGCTATGTTGTGTAGAAGCAACAGAGTTAATCTGCTCTAAAGATATTCTTGAAACGCATCTGCAACAACATTTTCTTTTCCCGGCTTATAGAATTTTTCAAATTCATATTCCTCTAGATAAGCCTGCCATCTCTTGATTCTGGCATTTCCAGAGAATATGTTAAAGGTTGATGATCAGTAAAGATCTTAACCTTTGCTTTACCGTATAGGTCATTTTTGAGCGCTTTGAGTGCCCAAATTATAGCTAGCATCCCTTTTTCGTTCGCCGCATAGTTCTCTTCGGCATTGGAAAGTGTTCTAGAGAGGAAAGATATAGGGTGGTTGTCTTGCGATAGAACTGCTCCGATCGAATTAGAAGCATCAGAAGGTAAATGGAACTCCTTTTTGAAATCTGGGTAACGCAGAATTATTTCTTTTGACACTAAATTACTTTTAAGCTTCTTAAAAGATTCTAGAACTTCATTGTCTATGGAAATTATTTTTTTGGATGACATTCATTTGGACACGTGTCCATCTTCCCCTCTTAAAAGTGGGGCTTTGCCAATTTGGCATAATTTTGTATAAATCTTCTATAGTAGCCGGAAAGCCCGGAGGATCTTAGATCCTTCAAAGTTTTAGGACAGGGATAATTTGCTATCGCTGACATTTTATTTGGGTTTGTTTCTATTCCTTTATCGGAGACAACAAATCCAAGGAATTCGACTTTGTTTTTCATTAACTCACATTTGTCCAGCTGACATTTCATGTTAGCGTTCTGTAAAGTTTAAAAATTTTATCCGAATTCTCAATATGCGTATCATCATTGTTGAAATATGAAATTAGTATTTAATAAAATACCAAAAATGGCATTATAGTTCTTAAGTTATTCGGTTACACCTAAAGTGAAACACGCGGTGTATTCCTTTTCTTTTGATTTTGACACTTACGAGAGTGGCTGGTTGCTGGTGCTTAAATAAAAAGTTAACATATCAATATATCACTACAAAACAAATCTGGTCTAATTATTTAATTATTTAACGTAGAATCCCAATAATCATCTTTGCTAAATATGATGATATCGTCTATGTAAATAAAACATATTTTTCCAATATGTTCTGATTTCAGTAAAGCATTTGACTCCGTAAATCATAATCTCTTAATTCATAAGCTAAATTTGATTGGTTTTCCTCAAAAGCTTCTTCTGTGGATATCTGATTATTTAACTAACAAGTCTCAACGAGTGTTTTTTAAAGAATGTCTTTCTAGGCCGATCTTAGTTACTTCTGGTGTTCCTCAGGGCAGCCACCTTGGACCATTGCTATTCAACCTTTTTATTAACGATCTTCCTTCAATATTCCTTCACTCTAACATTCTTATGTATGCTGATGATGTGAAACTCTGTTTGACACACAATGATCCTTCAAATAACCTTCTTCAAACAGATCTTGATTTGTTTTTTGAATGCTGCATCTGAACTGTTTGAAGTGCAAGGTTATGTCATTTTACAGATGTAACTATCATGTCATCAATAACAATCTTAACTTAACCCCACTCTTAAGAATATCTGAAGTAGCTGATTAAGCTATCCTCTTTGATCATAAATTGAAATTCGATCGTCACATTACACAAACTGTAATACTAACTACAGCTTGTATGACCCTTTCCGAGTTCTCTGTGCTGACTACAACAGACTGTCCAGAGTTTTCAACTCCGAGTCCTCCCTTTACTCTGTTAAACTGTCTATCCTTAATCAATTAACACTACATGCTAACAACTAATATTAATCTACCGATCTGATTAGGTTTTACTGGGTTTCCCCAATCCTTTGCAGCAAATGTTGGATCGAGAATTCTTGTTTCGTTATCCCCAGCCTAAATTTAAAAATATATATTTTTAATAATTTTAAGTTTTTGACATATTGCAAAATTTAATTTTAAAATCTAAATTTTTTTTTTTTCAAATTTCCAATTTTAATTTAATATAATATAATTTTAATTTTAAGTCGACTGATTTAGTTGACGTTAAATAAATAAAATAAAATAAATAAAAAGTATGTCATCTAATGCACGTTTTAAAATTGAGGGTGCATTCTTTAAGCCAAATGGGAGTCGTGTAAACTCATATTTTCCGTTGTTTACGGAGAAGGCGGTCTTTTCTATGTCACTATTTTTCAAAGAGATTTGATGGAAGCCACTTTTCAGATCTAAAACAGACAATACTTATTGTCCTCTAATTGGGTAAGTACCTCGTTTATCTCGGGAATAGGGTATTTATCTGCAATGGTAATTTTATTGCATTTACGATAATCAATAACCATGCGATATTTTTTTTCGCCTGAAGCATCTGCCTTTTTGTATACAATCCACACTGGTGAATTGTACGGGGACCTAGAAGGTCAAATTATACCATCTTTTAAAAGTTATTTTATCTGTTTGTTTACTTTGTCTTTCAGTGTAATTGTATACTGATAGAATTTCGAGTAAACCGGAGTATCGGACGAGGTTCAGATCGTTGTCTTCGTATGTGTCAGTTTTTGGTTTGGGTCTGCGAACAATGACTTGAACTGACTGGAAATGACTTGAGTAATTCGCTTAGCTTGGCTTTTTGTGGACAAGTGGGTTGTTCTCGGAATAATTGTGTTGACTGCTTCGAATGCTTCGTTTTTTCTTTGATGGGTATCGAGATACCGTTTTTTAATGTCATAATATTTTTGCTGATTTTTATCTCTGCCCCTTATTCTTTTAAACTATCGTTGCCAAAAATTGCATCAAAAGATTTCAATGTGGGCAACAGGAAAAACTTTATTTTAACGTCCTGAATATTAAATAGGTTCGCAACCTTATGGTGCCTAACTACCTTGCTGCCGCCTACTGAAACAGCATTGAAAGGTGATTTGTTCTGTATAGGGTTATCGACGAATTTAGCTTGCATGTAGTTTCTATTTGAACCGGTATCTGTAAGTATTCTAATAAATTTCCCATTCCTCATCTTACATACGAAATATGGAAGAGAGGAATTCTTAATTCTAAAAAATGAAATGCCGCATTATCGTAGTAGTCGTAGGCGTTATTGTCAGCGTCAGCTTCATCTATCTGAGGTTCAGCTACTGGCTGGTAACCGAAGTTGTTAGAATTTTGTCGTGGTAAAGCGGTCGAAGGTTGCTGTCCGGATTGGTAATATTGTGTTCTTGAGGGTGGAATTGGTGGTTGTCTATTTATGAATAAAGTACTGCGATGAGTGAAGGCTTTGAAGATACTTTGGTTCCTAATGCTGAGGGTAAGTCTACTGGTTCTTTGATTTCCAGTAGACGAGTCAAGTCGCCTTGTCACCCTCGTACGAAGGTTTCTAGATCCTTAGCTCTGTACATTTTCGTCTTTAACAATTCGGTTTCTCTTCCTCATCCCATACAACAGATCTTGTTTATGATTAGGGATAGGTGCTTATAAACCGTTTGATGAAATTTTTCCACCGATTGGTTAGCACCCTGTATAATTTCGCTAATTGTAGCTGCTAATGCAGCTCTATCTATCTTTTCAACCATGTTTCTATTAAGTTCTTGTTGGTCCTGTCGTCTAACGCGTTGTCTAGCAGCTTCTGCACTAAGTATCGAGGGCCTTATCAAGTTGTTTTCGTAGCTCGCTCAGCCACTGTTCAATTCCTGCGGCAGTCGAAATGGGGGCTCGCAGGGGGGTGGACAGGTTCCCGTTTTGTGTTTATATTTATTTATTATTATTTGATATATTTAATTTTATATATTTTGTAATTTGTATTCCCTTCGACTATTAAAAATGGTCAAATGGTCGATGACGTCATAACTATATTACTTGTGCAGGAAAGAAAGAGACGAACGATGCGAGAGCGTAGCGCCAGCTGTTTCTCGACTCTTCTTTTCCATGCACATGTCAATTACCGAAAACACATGTGCATATATGTTAAAACTCATACATACTTAATTTGTGTACGTACATACATATATACATTTGTATACAACCAATAGATAACGTGATAGATCGATCTGAATGTATGAAAGTGCTTACATCCATGTGTACATATTGACATCCATACATATAGACATTAGACAGAGCGTGAAGACACAATATGCATTTTTAACTCGTGCCAAAAAATCAAGAAGAAGCATATGTAACGAATTTTAGCACGTGCTATAAATGTATACATATACAATACTTACTGCCCTCTCGCTTAGTCTAAAGCTTACGACACTTGTCTATTTGCTTTTGCATTGTCTATGCATTCTACATCTTCTGGTCGCCAATTAAATTTGTGCGTGTCGTTCGAACATATTATAACAACACGAAATTGAAATCCAACTAAAACTCAATTTAAATATTCGTGGCGATTTGTGTTAACTTTAATTAATAAACTTTTATAAAAGCTGCCCTCTGGAGGTGTATTCTATTGGGAGTGCTTGCGAAATTAGTTTGCTACACCAACCCATTTCTTTATTGACATAATTCGAGCGGCGATTTTATAGCGTTATTAATAAAAGTTTTTTACGGTATATAGAACTATAATCCACGGCCTTATACAGTCAGCACCTGACTGTGGCGTTCGACTGGTTTAACTATTACGAATTCTCGACAGCAACAAATACAGTAACATTAACAGTAACAGGAACAACTGCAACAACAGTAACAGCAACAAAAGCAACAGTATCAAGAACAACAACATAATTGTGTTAGATTTGCGTGCCGCAGCTGCCCTTCTTTTTAACGTTGCTGCTGTAGCCGTTGCTGCTGTTGTTGCTGTTGTTCCAGCCGCCTGTCAGTGCGCAGGAGTGAACATTGAGCCGGGCGTCTAGCTAAAGCTGAGCAACACAACAAAAAATAAAACCAAAACAAAACAAACAACAACAGCAGCGATAGCAAAATCAACGAGAATAACAACAACTATGTTACGTCAACGATGACGACGAAGTTTGGTTGGATGGCACAATATCTCAATGTTCCACAAGACAGCGCAATGACGTTGTCGCCTCGATACACTAACAAACATTTGCATTAAGGTTGTTACTTAACACTGTTCAGAGGCAGCTTGTGATATGTTAAACTTGAAGAAGCAGTGTTGCCAGTGACAGGTGTGATAGCCGTCATAATGATGCTGGATCTAATTAACATCACCCAGCTCAATGTCAACCATTACACAGCTGCACAGAGCCTTTTGCTCCGACAGTGAAGGTCAGCAATGTAGACGTTATGCTGTTGAATGCTAGATCAGTTAGCTAAGTCGGCAATCAAATGTTACAGTAGCCTACCCATGGAAGAATGGGAATTCATACCAATGCGCGGCATCGCTTACGTGGAAACCAAAGGCGTACACTTCGACAGCAGCTATGGTCCACCTAGCGACAGTCCGGAGTAATTCGATAACATGCTTGGAAAGCTTGTTGACCATGCAAGTGGGCGCAGACCAGTAGTCATAGGAAGTGACCTCAATGCCTGGGCTACAGAATGTGGCAGTCGGGTTTCCAGCTCTAGAGAACGAGAAGTGATCGATGCCATGAACCTGCTACACCCCGTATTGCTGAACGATGGCCTCAAGCCGACTTTTAATAACGACAGAGGTACGTCATTCATGGATTTAACCTTTGTCCGCAAAGTTTTAGTGACTAACGCGAGCTGGAAGGTGCCAAAGTGTTCGTTCGGTGTTCGAACGACGAGGACGATGTACAGACAGCGGTGAAGTATCGTAGGATCAGCAAGAGAGATCGGGAAGCTGGATAAGGATGTAATGCCATACCAGATCGAGTTATGAAGACCACAAATGGTTATGCGGCGACAAAGGTAACAGCACTCCTGGGCATGCTTAAAGCAACGTGTGATGCAGAGAAAAAAAATGCGAAACGTAAGCCCCCCTGTCCTCAGCTAGAGTGCTTCTTATCACCAGCTTCGAGCGGAATGCCTCAATGTAAAGACGCAAGCGCAGCGATCCAGAGGGCAATCGCACCACGCCCAATGCATTGAGACCTAAAAAATCGCGCAGAGTTCAGGATCGGCATATCTACCACTTGCTTACAAAACGCTGAACGTTACACTGTATAAGGCCATGGATTATTGTACTATATACCGTAGAAGACTTTTGTTAATAACGATATATAATCGCCGCTCGAATTTGCTACCGATTACCAAAAATAACGAGAGCAACAGACGAGTCGCACGCGACAGTGGGATACCGTTCGACGTATGTTGCCATAAAAAGTATCTAATTGTGAATAGTATGAATATGTAAGTTAGTCCCTCAGTCCCTCTGAATTCACTATGCAAATTATAAACATTTTCATAGCCACTTGGGAGCCCATTTTTCGCTCTAGCTCTATTCTATTGCGTCATTCCATATAGTAAATCTATTCGCACTTTTACGCCAGTATCTTAAAAGCATAAACAATTTCCGAAGCCTGTCCGAAGAAATCTATTCGCACTCTTGAACCATTTTATTAAAAGCAAAAAAAATATCCGAAGCATGTGTGCAGTCTCAAACCAGTCTTCTCGGTATTCATTATACCTCCCACTTCTGCCCATTAAACAAACAAACATTTCCAAGAGGCAGTTATCAAACTTCACAGCTCAAAGACGTAAATATTGAATTTTAGTCACATATCCCCCATCCTAAGTGGAACAGTTCAAGCGTCAACAAAATTCTCTGTCAAATCTTCCTTCGCCCAAGCATGTCCTTAATTTCACAACGAATGGATGGAGCTTTGGCTCCATCTCCGAAAGCTCTTGATCCCCAAGCTTAAAGCTTTTTGAGAGAAGCTTTGACATGACTCTAGCTAACCTTAGCTTAAGAATATCTTTGTAACTTTAGTCCTAATTTTGCGATCAATAAAAGACGGAAGTGTTCTTCCTATAAAAAAATTAATTTTTTTCCATCACGCGTTTGCGAGTTGGTTAAGTTTTAAACGAAAACTACACGAAAGATATTAAACCCCACAATATCAAAGTGTCACGAGTGAACTTGATTCGGAATATTGTAGCAGAGCGGCGAATATTCTAAAAAGCCGTTATTAAACTGTAATAGTGCTACACATAACGGGGACTCGAAAGAATTTAAAAAGGAGCATCAAAGTGCTAAAAAATTTAAACAGTCTTGTGGACAAATAAATTAACATAATAAACTGGACCTGAAAGAAATAGAAAGGAACCTCAGTGCGCAGTGCGCTGCTGATACCGAATTGACAAAAAACAAAAAAAAAAACAGAACTAGGTTTTAAGAAAAGAATAAAGACAGTAAATGGTTATAGTTTGGTGACTCATTTTCACAATATCACAATATTTGGTAAAAGCCAAAGGTTTTACGAAATCCAAAATTTAGATGCGGTTCTATTGGTCGGCTATAACCTACTAAAGGAAATACATGCCATTATTGACCTATCTAAAGATAGAAAAAATAGAAAGAATAAATTACGAGACCCCAGCTGAAGATACAGTTGGTAATCTACAGATATAGATTTGAACATTGCCACTTATCTGGACTCTCAAATGTAATCCTTATTCCAAGTGTCCGCTCTTTTGAATCATCGTCAATGACTAATTCTGACTTCCCATTTCAAGCGTCAGTATACTCTGTTATCAATTCTTCTGCATTATGCAAAGTAAACCACTCCGTGAATATCACGGAGGGCTTAAATGGTCTTGAACAACAAGTTGTCCAAGAAATATTTTCAAAGCATTCCCAAATTCAAACGTGTCTGCCATTTAGAAGAGGTAGTAAAGGCGAGATAAGAACATTGAATGGCAATGCAATTTATAGTAAACAGTATTATTATCCTTATTCAGTTAACAACTTTGTTAAAGTAAATAGGATGCTACAAGAACATTACACGACCTAGCAAAAGGCCATACAATTCTCCAGTATGGGTTTGTAGTGTGCCGGTCTAGCTCTAGTGTTGTACATTGCCATTCACATGTATACGGACACAGCTTAACATTAACAGCTGATTTTAGTGAACATGTCATTCTTAACCTGACGCTGCGCCCGTGCACAAGGAAAAGAAGTTGATCTAATAAAAAGTGATTATAATATTTAAAGCTGTGCCTTTTAATATACATATTCATCGTCGATAAGCCCGGCGACTATATCTCAGAAGTGGGATACCTCGAAATTGGAAACAATTGCCAAGATGCGGCCATCAAAAAACTCGATGCTGTGCCTGTTGCGTGTAGCGTGTAGCGGCACCAGGTGCCGTTATAACGGATAGTCAAGCCGTTAGTCGGCCGCCCTCTGCTGCTGAGGAAATCACCAATACCAATGTATTGGTACCATCTGTACCTTTTGCACCATCGGTATCTTCTGCACCATCTGTACCTTCTGCACCATCTATATCATCTGCACCATCTATATCATCTGCATCTTCTGCACCACCTGTGCCATCTGTACCATCCGTACCATCTGTACCTTCTGTACGAAGACAAGTGTCGCCAGGCGACAATGCAACTGCGGCAGTGGCGCCTGCTGCACCCAGTGCTTCTGCCCCTGATGGTACCAGGGATATGGAAGCGCAGCTTACGCTATTGCGCCAGGAGAGGGAGCTGCTGTTACTGCGGCGAGAAGTAGAGGAATTACGCGCGTTGTCTCACCGAACGGAGCAGGAACCACCGCCGCTGAGAATGGACGTCAACACCATCGAATCAATGGTGCCGGGTGACGACAGCTACGACGTGATGAAGTGGATTGAGGACTTAGAGGATGCCTTCGGTATGTTGCAATTCGACGACCGCGCACGCTTCGTTGGAATGCGGCGCATGTTAAGTGGAACGGCTAAGCTGTTTGCGCGAACGGTGCATGCTCACACGTATGACATGTTGCGCAACGCATTAACGGAGGAGTTTAGCCGCCAATATTCTGCGGACGAAGTCTTTCTTCAACTACGTGCCAGACGTTTGCGGCCAGACGAGACAGTGCATCGGTACGTGTTGACGATGCAGGAAATTGCGGCGTGCGGCCGTGTAGCTGAGAGCGAACTGATTGACATTGTCATTGAAGGCCTCGGAGATCAATCCAGCGCGAGATTCATTTTATTTGCTGCCAAGACGATGCGTGAACTGAAGACACTGCTTATTCGTTATGAGCGCGTGCGTCCTCGAACACTGGTGGCTGCCGCTCCCAAGTTGCCTGCTGCTAGGGCTCCTGTGGCCCGGCCTACGATGGTGTCGACGGCTCCAGCAACTAGAATGATGACTACTGCGTCCAGTCCAGACACTTCGGTCCGCTGCTTCAACTGCTCGGGTTACGGGCATTACCAAGGTGCTTGTCCGAAGCCCAGACGCCTTGCTGGATCTGCTGGCCGTAGTGTTGCTAGTGTTGCTAGCGTTGATGCTTGTGATGACCCTTGTCTTGATAGTTCCGAATTTGCGAAGACAGAGCCATTCCAATTGTTTTGTGCAGCGAGCGCGTGTAGCTAATTTTGTCAATAGGCCATTAACGAAGAGTCAGTGTTGCGGAATAGGAAAGAAACGTTTGATGTCATTCGGAGAAGTTACCAGCAGTATTAAGCTTAACGATAAAATTATTACACACGAGTTTATTGTAGTCCCCGATGAATCTATTTTTGTACCTATGATCAATGGTAGAGACTTACTTGAAAAAGCAGATATTAACTTGTTTTGCGTTAAAAGCGTTATATTAATAAAGATTTGTTATATTGTAATAAACCCGGAACAATAAGTAATATGTTAAGATGTAAATTAGTGAACCTTGGCATATTTCGGTCCCTTGATAATCATTTAAGCAATTCTGACATACCTGCCAAGAGTATTGCGGCTAAATGCGGCCTAACAATTGATAGCCTGACTTCTGTACCGCCGATCGGAAATGTTGATAATTGTATTAATGAGTTGTGTGCGATTGATGTCACTTCAGAAACTGAGGAATTGTTTAACATTAACCCTGCTCTTCCTGCCGATGAATATAACACGCTTCTGTCATCTATTTGTGAGGCTTATTACAATACGCCACTTGCGCCTTATCCTGACGACTACTGTATAAAAATAGAAACGACAAATACGATTCCTATTTACCGACGACCCAGACGTCTATCATACCAAGAGAGAATTGAAGTTCGAGAAATAATAAATGACTTATTGAAGAGAAATTTTATAAGACCTAGTACTTCGCCTTACGCTTCCACCATTGCACCAGTACGCAAGAAATCAGGAGAAATGCGTAAATGTGTAGACTATAGGCCTTTTAACAAAATCACTTTGCGTGATAACCATCCGATGCCCTTAACTGATGACTGTGTAGAACATTTAGGAAATAAAAAATATTTTACATTGATGGACCTTAAGAGCAGCTTTAATCAAATAAAGATGCATGAAGATTCGGTTAAATTAACTGCCTTTGTTACACCTGACGGACAATACGAATACTTACGCGTACCTTATGGAGTGAAAAATGGGCCTGCTGTATTTCAGCGATTTGTGAATAAGGTGTTACGAGATTTGATCGAAGCGAGACTTGTAGTTGTGTATATGGACGATATTTTAATAGCTTCGCCTGACCTTTCAAGCCATATTAAAACTATTTTGGAAGCTATCAAACGATTACGATCATGTGGACTTGAGTTGAATCTCAAAAAATGTAAATTTGCGCAAACTAAGCTAGAATATTTAGGTTTTAAAGCAAGTGAAAAGGGTATATGTCCCAGTGACCGCCACATTGAAGCTATACAGAGATTCCCGGTCCCTACGAACCGAAAGCAATTGGAATCTTGTCTTGGACTGTTATCATTCTTCCGCCGATTTGTACCGTTGTTCTCGAAGATAGCATTCCCATTAAGTCAGTTGTTGAGGGGGGATAAACCGTTTGACTTCTCTGATGAGTGTCATGAGGCTTTCCTTACTTTACGTCAGAGTCTAATACAAGCCCCGGTATTAGCCATTTTTGATCCAGAGCGAGAGACTGAATTACATTGTGATGCAAGTGCACGCGGGTTTGGTGCTGTACTTATGCAGAAACAAAATGATTGTAAATTCCACCCTGTAGCGTACTTTTCAACTGAGGACACTGAGAAGAGGTTACATAGTTACGAACTGGAGACGCTTGCTGTTTATTAAGCCCTTCGGCGCTTCAGTACTTACTTAGATCGCAGACCCTTTAAGATTATAACTGATTGTGATGCGTTAGCACGAACCTGGGCCAATGAAAATGGATCAGACAAAATTGAGCGTTCGGCATTATCATTCGAGAAGTTCAATTACACGATACAACATCGGCCTGGGAAACTTATGAGCCACTTAGTCAAATAGAGCATGTGGGTGCGGTTAGTGACTTAGATATAGACTTCCAACTTCGGGTGGCACAAAGCCGGGACAAAGAAATCTGTGACCTTAGAGAGCAATTAGAAACAGCGGATAATGATGATTATGAACTGAGTGGTGAGGTAGTGTATCAAAAATCGCCTTCGGGTAACAGACGAATGTATGTGCCCGAAGAGATGATCAATAATCTGATTCGATGGACGCATGAAAAAATCGGTCACTTGGGGGTTGATAAGTGTTGTTCGGAAATTAAGAAACATTATTGGTTCCCATTGAAGACACGTGTACATAATTTCATACGTAAATGTTTGAAGTGTATAGTATATTCAGCCCCAGCGCGCACGAATAAACGTAATATGTACAGTATCCTGAAGCTACCTGTGCCTTTTGATACGATTCATATTGACCATTTAGGCCCGCTGCCTTCCCTTTTGTCGAAAAAGAAACATTTCCTAGTTATTATTGATGCGTTCACAAAATTTGTTATATTATACCCGACAAATTCAACAAGTTCCAAAGAGTCTTGTGTAGCCCTTCAGCATTACTTTGACCATTACAGTCGCCCCCGTCGGTTAATAAGTGACTGTGGAACCTCATTTACTTCAGAAGAATTTGAAAAGTTCTTGAAAGAGAGAAATATTCAGCATATCCTGAATGCCACTAGTTGGCCACAAGCAAATGGGCAAGTAGAGCGCACTAACCGTGTACTTACGCCTATGATGGGGAAATTGTGTGACAGTGCGAATTATTTGGACTGGACAGAAACGATAAGAAACACAGAATATATTTTAAACAATACAATTCAAACTACGACTAAAAATACACCTTCGGTACTTTTGTTTGGAATAGCACAACGCGGCAATATAATTGATGAACTTGCTGAACATCTTGATGAACGAAATAGTGTGGTTGATCGGAACCTTCAAAAGGTTAGGGAACAAGCGTCGAAGAATATTTTAAAATCACAAGAGCAAAATATGACTCAGTTTCTGAAGTATAATTCACCTGCGGAAACCTTTGAAAAAGGGGAGTACGTTGCAATAAGACATATCAGCACAACTCCAGGAATGAACAAAAAATTAGAACCGAAATATCGTGGGCCATATGTTATTGATAAAGTATTGCCCCATGACCGATATGTAGTGCGTGATGTGGGTGGTTGTCAAATTACGCAAATGCCGTATAATGGAATACTCGAGGCTAGTAAACTTAAAAAATGGGTGTCAGAATCTGCGGATTTAATTATTGATGAGAATCCTGAAGAAACACTGATAAGATTAGAAATTGAACCTTTGTACACTGATGTTGAGTATCTAGAATAAGATTTTGTATTTTAGAATTTTTTTCTTAGAAAATATTGTATACCTTAAATTAGTTAATACTGTCGGCAAATTGAGGGCAATTTGAGTGTCAGGACGGCCGAACTGTAGTGTGCCGGTCTAGCTCTAGTGTTGTACATTGCCATTCACATGTATACGGACACAGCTTAACATTAACAGCTGATTTTAGTGAACATGTCATTCTTAACCTGACGCTGCGCCCGTGCACAAGGAAAAGAAGTTGATCTAATAAAAAGTGATTATAATATTTAAAGCTGTGCCTTTTAATATACATATTCATCGCCTATAAGCCCGGCGACTACAGGTTCTAGGAAAAATCGACTAGTTATCGATTAAAAGAAAATTAATGAAAACAAAGTTCTCGATAGATATCCAATGCCTGACCCGTCAGTAATATTATTTAATTTAGGTAAAGCGTTTCTTTTCAACAATTGACTTAGAGTCGGGTTTTCATCAGATCTTAATGAAGGATGAAGACAGAAAAAACGGCGTTTTCCATCTATAATGGGAAATATGAATTTCTTGGATTACACTTTGGTTTGGCTAATGGAAAGACATGTTACATTTATGTTGACTACATAATCGTCTTTTCTGAAACAGCAGCACAACATTTATATGATCTACAAGAGATCATAGAAATGCTTTTTACGGCAAACATGAAAATTTCTTTAGAAAAATCCAAGTTTTTTAGAAAAGAAACTGAGATATTAGGATACTTAGTGTCATACAAAATCATAAAAACTGACCCACAAATGATTAAAACCATCGTTGAATATCCACCTAACCGCAATTTTAGAGAGTTGTTTTCTAGGTTTAACTGGATACTATAGGAAATTTGCTCATAATTACGCTTCCATGGTGTCTAAGCACATGTCTAAAAAAAAAAATTGCATTGGCTAATGAAAGCACTTCAGAATCGAGAATCGAAAATCAAATTTAATCTCGCAGATCGAATTAACCCAACCAGATTATTCACAAAAATTTACCCTCAATTGATGCGACCGATATAGCTATAGGCACAAACGAAAGAGAATTGTATGCCATAGTATGGGCATTGAAAAACCTTAGAAATTATTTGTATAGAGTAACTAATTTAGAAATCCACACAGTTCCCCAACTACTTACTTTTGCAGTTTCTGCATAAACTCCAATTCAAAAATTAAAAAATGGCATGCTTTTATTGAAGAGTATTCTTCTAAAATATTTTACAAACCCGGGAAAACAAATGTAGTTGCAGATGCCTTATCTAGGCTTGAAATAAATAATATCACCAATCAATAAACCAATCATATATCATACAACTCGTCTAATAATGGAACTAACCATTCCGTTGAAAGTAGTAACGAACAAGTTATAGAGCTGACCAAAAAGCCATTGAACCAGTTTAAGCAAAAATTACTGATTATTAAAAATAGACTTACCATTCAAAAAATTGAAGTAAAACCAGGCATGTAATAGAGTATGACACTATAGAAAATTTAATAACGGTACTAAAGGATTTCCTTCAACCTAATTTCGATACTGGTATTCACTGCACTCCAGAAAATTTATTTGAAATACAAACCCCGCTTAAAAATATATTTACTTACAAATTTTGTATATATGTACCAAAAAGTTTATTTCTGACATTACAAATAAAACCGATCAGGAAATCATAATAGAGGAAACACATGTTCGCCCTCATGGAAGGTTTAATAAAAACCTCAAACAAATCCTAAAATACTAAATATTATTGGCCCAAACTTTATGAACAACTTAAACAACATATTCGAAGTTGCGATATTTGTAACAAAAATAAATACAATAAACACCCTAAAAAGATCCCAATATCTGAAGCACCTGAAAAATTCGCTAAGCGTTTTTAGCGAACTACAATAAGTTATTAACAAAATAAAAAATGTCAGACGCGGTGGTTCGATTTATAATATACAACTTTAATTGCTGCTGGCTTCACAGAATATTCAATACTAATTCGAGCGGTGACCACAGCTTGGCCACGCACTCTCAAATTCGCCGATCGGCTTATACAAATATAAGAGAAACTTACACTAAACAGTTCATATGCTTTCTCTTAAACTAGCTTAAATCTATCAATTCAATGTGCTTATATTATAATAATAACAATTTAACTCTAATAATATTTATATAATATTTAATATTATTAATAATATTTATCCTAATATGATGCTCCGACATTCCGGCCCCGTGGACGAGCTCCGGACCTTGCCGTCCTCCCCTTGAATTGTCCGCGTTACGCGCCCTATTATCCATTGCTGAGGGGGTGTGTTGTCGTCGTGCACTAGCAAGACCGCCCCTTCCTCGAGGTTGGCCTCGCCTTTAGCCCATTGCGCTCGCTGCTGGAGACTGTGCAGGTAGTCCTTGGACAACCTGTGCCAAAAGTGCCGTTTGAGCACCGACAATTGTTGCCACCGCTTCAAATATCCGGGTCCTGGCTTCTTGCTGGTCTCGTCTGGCTCGCACTCTGACGGCAGCGCTAACAAAGGCTGTCCGATAAGCAGGTGGCCTGGCGTCAGCACCTCTCCATCGCTGGGATCGCTGCTGTCGACGAGCAACGGCCTGGAGTTGAGCAGCGCCTCGGCGTCCACTAGGTGCGTGCTCAGCTCGTCCTGTGTCAGGTTGGCGTTGCTCGCTCCTCTCAGAAGCCTGTGTTTGGCGGACTTCACCGCGGCTTCCCAAAGTCCTCCGAAGTGCTGGGCGCGGGGGGGGATAAATTTCCACTGTACCCCTCTCTCCGCTGCGTAGTCCGTCAGAGCCTCCTTGCTGCTGTTGAACGCCGTCTGCAGCTCCTTCAGCACGTTGCTCGCTCCCACGAAATTCGTCGCGTTGTCGCTGACCATCGTCTCCGGCAGTCCGCGTCTTCCAATTAATCTTTTAAAGACATTCAAAAAAGCATCAGTTGACAAGTCGGTTACAAGTTCTAAATGGACTGCTTTTGAGGCAAAACAAACAAAAACGGCAACATACATTTTCACAGGTGGTCTACCCCTTATCCTATAGCTGACATAGAACGGCCCACAGAAGTCTACTCCACATACTCTAAATGGCCGACCTTCTCGAAGGCGATCAGCAGGCAAATGTCCCATTATTTGCCCCAACAATTTTGGTTTATACCGAAAACAGTGTATGCAATTTCGCACAACTGCAGTGCATAAACTTCGAGCATTTAACACCCAATCACAACCTGTGAATCCGACCAGAAATTCAAACTTTCAATGCTAAATTTGGTTAGAGTGGTCGCAATTTGGTGCCACAGCTTAACCAACAAGAGTGCTGCGCATAATTCTAATCTGGGTATTGTCTTCACGTTTAGTGGAGCTACCCTAGACTTTGCAGTGAGCAATGTAGTGCCAACGTCTCGGTTGCTGCACGTTCGCACGTAGATGCAACAACCGTACGCATGACTGGATGCATCAGCAAAGCCATGTATTTGAACCTTTTGATACGTATTAAGACATACGTATCGAGGAATGCGAATTTCGTGTAAATCGCGCAACGTCATGGTGAACGTATTCCATGTCGTGTGAAGGCTCATTGGAATGGCTTCATCCCAATCTATTTTAAGTCTCCACAATTCCTGCAACAACATTTTGGCCTTGGTAACAATTGGACATAGCAGCCCAAGAGGGTCAAATAAACGAGACGCTGCAGACAATATGTTGCATTTCGTTGGCCTATCCGAAACAAAGCTGTCCACGTCGAGACAATATTTAAATATATCCTCTTGAGGTGCCCAGCGCATCCCAAGAGTTTTGACGGAACTCTGCTCATCAATCTTCAGAGTCACTTCGTCACCAGCCTTTGTTTTAAACGACAAATCACTGCAGTTGGTTGCCCACTTGGCAAGTGGAAAACCTCCTGATTCCAATATTGTCTGAACTTGATTGTAAATAGCATCTGATCCAATAGGATGTGATTGGGCGTGCATGTTGGCCAGCTCAAATAAGCAGCGTATCGCCAGAAAGGGTGCAGAAACTGTACCATATGTGACTGTATTAAGTCGGTATGCTTGAATATTTTGTGAAGTATTTTCTCTCCACAAAATTAGTTGGAAATTTCTGTCTTTTTCAGAAATATTGATCTGCCTATACATTTTTGAAATGTCAGCAGTTACGGCATACTTATTCAACCGGAAGTTAATCAGGGTTGAATATAGCTCCCTCTGAATTGTCGGCCCCACCATCAGTGTTTCGTTTAGAGAAACAGCTGTTGACGTCTTACTAGAAGCGTCGAAAACTACACGAAGCTTGGTGGAGGAACTTTCAGGCCTAAGAACGCATTGATGAGGAATATAATAATGCTGTCCTAGAGGAGTTGACTTCAGAATGGACATATGTCCCAAATCCAAATATTCTTTCATGAAGTCATGGTACATGCTTTTTAGAACTGCATCCTTCGATAATTTACGCTCAAGTTGCAAAAAACGCCTTTCAGCAGTTTGAAAGGACAAGCCAAGAACTTTAGGATCGGTCTTGAAAGGGAGATCCACTTGGAAACGACCAGAAGATAACTTTACAGTTTTCTTGAAGAACAGTTCACAAGCTTGTTGTTCAGCTGTTTGGCGACCAGCTTTCGACTCGAACGGACATTGATCCAATTCCCAGAAACGGTTAACTAAGGAGTCGAGAGAACAATTAGTTTGTGCTACTAAACACCCACTGAACTGATGCCTAGGCACTTGTCCAGTATATTTGCCTGCTACTATCCATCCTAGCAGCGTTTTTTGCATTGTTGGAAGTTCAGAACCCAGTTTTATTTGCCCAACGCACAACAATTCATAAAATAATTCTGCTCCCAAAAGAATGTCCACTTTAGCTGGCCTATAAAATTCTGGATCTGCCAGCTTTATATTTTTGGGTATTTTCCAATTTGAAATACTCATGGACTGTCCTGGCTGTGTTGTTGAAATGGATTTCAACACCCAACAGTCAGCCGAAAAATTGTGGGAATTTATGCGCGACTGCACTTCCAACCATCGAAATAGCTAAAGATGTTGGCTCCCGCTTGAGCCGTAACATCTGGGCCATACTCTCTGATATCAAATTGATTTGGGAACCACTGTCAAGCAAGGCTCGTGCAGAATGCAACTGACCAAATCTGCCTTTAACGTCAACGACAGCAGTGGCGAGAACAATTTGTGCATTATTTGACACATGGCCCAAATGCACGTCTGCCACAGTTGCTTGATGTGTAGATACCTCACCTTGATCAGGAGTAGTATACCTGTGAAGCAAGGAATGGTGAGGCCTTGAATAAACTCTACACTTTGGCGCCTTACACTTAGAGACTGTATGCCCAACAACCAAACAATTTAGGCACAACTTTTGTGCTTTGACATATTCAAAACGCTGCATAACTGAAATTGCAGAAAACGATGGACACGAAGAGATATTGTGCGTTTCTGACTTGCAAAAAACACACAGACGTTGATGGACGCCCTCCATCAGAAATAGCAAAGGACGACTTACCCTGAACAACAGTTCACAAGCTTGTTGTTCAGCTGTTTGGCGACCAGCTTTCGACTCGAACGGACATTGATCCAATTCCCAGAAACGGTTAACTAACGAGTCGAGAGAACAATTAGTTTGGGCTACTAAACACCCACTGAACTGATGCCTAGGCACTTGTCCAGTATATTTGCCTGCTACTATCCATCCTAGCAGCGTTTTTTGCATTGTTGGAAGTTCAGAACCCAGTTTTATTTGCCCAACACACAACAATTCATAAAATAATTCTGCTCCCAAAAGAATGTCCACATTAGCTGGCCTATAAAATTCTGGATCTGCCAGCTTTATATTTTTGGGTATTTTCCAATTTGAAATACTCATGGACTGTCCTGGCTGTGTTGTTGAAATGGATTTCAACACCCAACAGTCAGCCGAAAAATTGTGGGAATTTATGCGCGACTGAATAGAAGCACATATCTTGCTTTTGCTGTCTATTTTTGCACCTCCAACCATTGAAATAGCTAGAGATGTTGGCTCCCACTTGAGCCGTAACATCTGGGCCATACTCTCTGATATCAAATTGATTTGGGAACCACTGTCAAGCAAGGCTCGTGCAGAATGCAACTGACCAAATCTGTCTTTAACATCAACGACAGCAGTGGCGAGAACAATTTGTGCATTATTTGACACATGGCCCAAATGCACGCCTGCCACAGTTGCTTGATGTGTAGATACCTCGCCTTGATCAGGAGTAGTATACCTGTGAAGCAAGGAATGGTGAGGCCTTGAACAAACTCTACACTTTGGCGCCTTACACTTAGAGACTGTATGCCCAACAAGCAAACAATTTAGGTACAACTTTTGTGCTTTGACATATTCAAAACGCTGCATAACTGAAATTGCAGAAAACGATGGACACGAAGAGATATTGTGCGTTTCTGACTTGCAAAAAACACACACAGACGTTGATGGACTCCCTCCATCAGAAATAGCAAAGGACGACTTACCCTGATGGGGCTTCTTGGCGTCAATTCGCGACCTTGTTTTGTCACGAGTTGACTCCTCGGTTGACAAATACTGATATCTTTTATTCAGTTGTCTAGCACAATCTTCCCAGGATGGCAGCGTATCATAATCAAGCTGCTCTTCAAAACGAGACTTGGTACCATGGTCTACCTTTGCCATGACCATATGAATTATCATTGCATGAGCAATGTCTCTGTCGTTACCTAACGACGAAAACAAAGCATAAATAGCAGACACCGTGTCTATGATCGATTTTAAACTCGATGCAGATGGTTTTGTCATGCTAGGTATGTCAAACAATTGCGAAACAGTATCAAAGAATATAAGACATTTGTTGTCATATACTGCCTTGAGACTAGCGAGGGCCTTTGGATAGTTACAATCCGTGAATTGATACGGCTTAACTACCCCCAATGCTTCATCGGACAAACACGAAACTAAATGGTTGAACTTCTCGACGTTTGACAAGGAATTGTCATCGTCGACCAAACTTTCAAACAGGCAGATAAAATTTTTGTATTCCGAATGTTTGCCACCAAATCTGGGCAAACGCATTTTCGGCAATTGGGATCGCTGGCTCGAAACTATGGAGCAATTGTGCTCAATTATTGGCTCTGGCGTTGCCTTGGATGCATTTATGTATAATGCCTTTGTGATGACACACAAATCTTCTAACGGCCCTCTAGAATCATTCTGTGGGTTTAAATTATCCAACTCAGCCTGTAAATCCATTGCCTTTTCGATATAACCGTCTACAAGTTCTAAACGGCACGCTAACTCTGTTTTATCAGACGAAATGGTCCTTGATTTAATTGCTGTTTGCATACGGGAGATGTCAGCGCTAACCTTATCAAATCATTGCAAACATAGCGATAATTTTGCACCTGTTTTGCTGACTTGTGGCTTTTCACTAGTCTTTTCAGACTCAAACATGTTGCTTTAAAAGAAAATATCAATAACTCAACAATGAAAATAATCTCACAACTTTGTGAGCTACCCTCGCAACGACGCCGACTATGTAAATCTAGCTTGCCTAATACACACACACACGCAACCTATGCGTTGTATGAGCAAATAACGAAAGTGATCAAAACGATCCAAAGTAAGGCAAGCTAAACGTTTACTGTAACTACGTTTGTAGTAGAGCTGCAAAAACATCGATGGTCGAACCATCGATGGTTAAATTTTCGATGGTTTAAACCATCGATGGTTAAATTTCCGATGGTTTAAACCATGGATGGTGCGATATATCGATGGTAAATTTTTTAAAGTGGTTAAATAAATACAAAAGCTAAATTAAAAACAAAAATATAAATTCATTTCATTAAATTAATACAAAATCTAAATTAATAACAAAAATTTAAATTCATTTCATTTCATAGTAACTAAAACAATTATAAATTTCATTTCTTAAGAGTAAAATAACACATGTTCTTATTTTAAATTGGAGATCATTCGTTTATCCATTGGTTTTTTTCCAAAAATAGCAAAATGTTGACAGTTTTCGGCATCAGGGCTGACCGTCTCTCACTTATGATCTGACCAGCTTTACTGATATTCCAAAGGATCTTCGCCTTCCGCTGAATTACGCTGCTCCAAATATTGACGCCGCTCTAAAATTGCATCCGATCGGTTTGATTTGGCTTGATGGCTAACTATCTCTGAAACAAAGCTGTAAAGACTTAGCTTTGTGTTGATCGGCGACATTTCTGGCTGTTCCTCATTAGGGCAAATATTTTGCAAATCGACTTTTAAAACAGCAGTTAATTCATTTTGCAATGCAATCACAGCTTGTTCTGCGTTGGCCGTGTTGTGAAATCCTTGTTTTTTGAATCTTGGATCTAGCATCGTTGCCAGCCGCGCATTTGTTCTGCTTTCATATGGGGACAGTTTAGTCTTTAATCTGTTTGCTAAAAATGTACAGGTTTCGACACCCACAGTCGTCTGCATTTGATGCTCAAGTTTCTCTAAAGCAATTATTAAGCCCAACCCTGTTGGAATTATCAAAGAAATAGTTACTTTTTTTGAAGCCGACGTGTTTATAGTTGCTGCTTCAAATAGCTCTAAAATGGTGCATATATCTTTTATGTGAGCAAATTGGTCATCATTTAAAGGCAACGGTGCCTTAGACGATTTAAGCAAAACTGCACAAATTGCTTCTCTAAGAGAGAGGACTCTCTTTAGCATATAGAAAGCGCTGTTCCATCGCGTAGGTACTTCCTGTAACAGACTCAACGGCTTCGCAGTATCTTGAGCACTTTTTAATTTTGCATAAGCAATCGGGCTACTTTTAAAAAAACTCACAATACTTTTTGTAGGTTTTAAAATTTCTTGAATATTCTTTAATGCCAGTGACTCTTGTACAATCAAATTTAACGAGTGGGCAAAGCAGCCTAGTTGTTTTTTTTGCAGTAATTTGCATGCCTTTTTCATGGAAGCGGCGTTGTCAGTTACAATGGTTTGTATTTTTTCAAAAACCCCAAACTCGTCGCAAATATTTTTCAGCGTTTCAGCAATATTATTGCTGCAGTGATTTGTTTCATTTATAAGTGGCTGTGTTGCCAGTACAGCAGTTTTCAGTTTAAAATCATCAATAAAATGGCACGTGACTGTCAGGTAACTTGCGTTCGCGCGAGACGTCCAACAATCAGCACTTATTGAGCAATTTTCAATAGAATTTAATTTGCTTTTTAATTTAAGTACTGTTTCATCATACATATTTTTTGTATGTACATGTTGCAGCGTTGTTCGACTGGGCAAGACATATTTTGGATCTAACAGATGAACAAAGTTTCGGAAGCCCACATTGTCAACGATGTTAAATGGTTGTACGTCTGACGCCACTAATTTGACAAGCGCTTTGTCTCAGAGCCCCTTTTTATACCCTTGGACCATTGAAAATGGTCAAAAAAGGGTATACTAACTTTGTGCAAATGTATGTAACAGGCAGAAGGAGGCGTCGGAGACCCCATAAAGTATATATATTCTTGCTCAGGATCAATAGCCGAGTCGATTGAGCCATGTCCGTCTGTCTGTCCGTCTGTCCGTCTGTCCGACTGTCTGTCTGTCTGGATGAACGCGCCGATCTCAGCTATTACAAAAGCTACGGACACCAAATTTAGCATGAAGATTCCTGTATACCATATGCAGATCAAGTTTATTTTCAATTTGGAATAACACGCCTACCGCCCCCGCAAACCGCCAATTTTGGTTTACATTGCTATTTACATTCGAAGAACTCATTTCTTAACGTTCTGCTTTAGCATATGTATAGATAAATAATATATGAACTTATCCTCCAAATTGCAATCCGATCAGACAATAAACACTGAAGTTATTAGATAAACCATTTCGACACTTCGAGCAGCAAAGAACTTGTCCATGAAGTCAGAACTAAATTCCTTATGCATGAAAGAAAAGGACAACGATGCGAGCGCGAAGCGCGACCTGTTTCTCGACTCTTCTTTTCCATGCACATGTCAATTACCGAAAATACATGTGCATAAATATATGCTAACACTCAACCAATAGGTGGCGTATATATGAATATGAAGAAAGCAAAGAAGTTGTCGATGACGTCAGAACTAAATTACTTGTGCATGAAAGAAAAGGATAAACGATGCGAGCGCGAAGCGCGAGCTGTTTCTCGACTCTTCTTTTTCATGCACATGTCAATTACCCAAAATACATGTGCATAAATGCAAACACTTATACATACTTAATTTGTGTTCACACATACGAGGGTCGTTTGATAAGTCCGTGACTTTTTGTATTTGCCGCGCACCTGCTCTAAATACAACACTGCTCCTGTCAGCAGTTATCGATTAACAGCTGACTGTAAAATTTTGAGAAAGCTGCGTTTCTTAGTTTGCGTTTTATAGGCATTGAAAGCAGACGATCTCGTGAATTTTAACGAAAATGGAAAAAAGTGAATTTCGTGTGCTAATTAAGCATTATTTTTTGCGTAAAAAATCCATCACCGAAACCAAGGAAAGACTTGATAAATATTATGGGGACTCTGCACCATCAATTTCAATGGTTAAGAAATGGTTTACTGAGTTCCGTTGTGGTCGTACCAGTACAAGTGATGCCGAACGTTCAGGTCGCCCAAAAGAGGTCGTCATGCCAGAAATCGTCGACAAAATCCATGGAATGATATTGGATGATCGGAGAATGAAAGTGCGTGAGGTAGCTGAGGCTGTAGGCATCTCAACTGAACGGGTACATCACATTTTACATGAATATTTGGACATGAAAAAGCTTTCCGCGCGATGGGTGCCGCGATTGCTCACACACGACCATAAGCGCAACCGTGTGACCATTTCAAAGGAGTGTTTGGCGATGTTCAACCGCAATCCAAACGAATTTTTGCGCCGTTTCGTTACCGTAGACGAAACATGGATCCACCACACCACACCAGAGACCAAAGAACAATCAAGACAGTGGGTTTCTCCGGGTGAACGTGCACCAAAGAAGGCCAAGGTGGGTCTGTCGGCCAACAAGGTCATGGCCACAGTTTTTTGGGATGCACAAGGTATCATTCACATCGATTACCTTGAAAAGGGTAAAACGATCACCGGCGAATATTATTCAGAGCTTTTGGACAGATTCGATATTGATTTGAAGCAGAAACGACCGCATTTGGCGAAAAAAAAGTGCTGTTCCATCAGGACAATGCACGGGTGCACACGTGTGTAGTCAGCATGGCAAAATTTCATAAATTGGGCTACGAACTGCTACCCCATCCAGCATATTCTCCAGATTTAGCCCCCTGTGACTATTTTTTGTTTCCAAACATGAAGAAATGGCTCGGCGGTAAGAGATTCGGGTCAAATGAAGAGGTCATCACAGAAACAAACGACTATTTTGAGGGCCTTGAGAAAACCTATTATTTGGAAGGAATAAAAAAATTGGAAAAACGCTGGACTAAATGTATAGAGCTAAAAGGGGATTATGTTGAGAAATAAAACGCTTCTTTGACGAAAAAAATATATTTTATTCAAAAAGTCACGGACTTATCAAACGACCCTCGTACATATGTAAAATTATATACAACCAATAGCGTGGTTGATCGGCATGCATGAATGCAGGTATTTACTAGATTTCTAATATAGACATATTATTATTATAATTTAATAATTTATATATTGACTTTTTATTAAATACATATTAATTTAGATTTCACGATATATTATGAGCTATCATATCGATAGCTTTTAATATATATTAAACATATCGATATATATTTCATATGTTTTGCATATAAATTATATTAATATGTGTAAATTATATTATATCCCCACGTCTATTGAAACTATGTTTGAAAAAAATGTACTAACATTTCTTCTACTTTGTTTTTTTAATATATGTATATTTTGTATGTATATTAGATTCTATAGATCATTATTATAAATTTAAGGTTTCGCGCACTTTTTAATTGCGGCGATAAATTATTGGCAACGTATCAAAATTGTTGCAGGGTGGCAGCGCGCTTCAGTGTTATGTTAATTTGTAGTTTGCGATTGGCGTGTTCGGTGTCGTCGTCGATTGTCGATTATCATTTGTATTTTCGATATTAAATATAAAATAATATATAATTAATTTGCGTGTTCGTGATACATTTAACATTTAATGCAAATTAATATAAGTCGAGTATATAATAAGTAAATCCTCGTGTGTGATTGTTATGCGTTAACGGAACATTTTTTATGCGTGTGAATGATTGCGCCCTGCCCGGAACGTGGCAGTGCGGTACACAGCGTAACGTATTTTTGTGCATGCATACATATATGTGTATAGACTCTTCTAAAGTGTGTGATTGTACGTGAACATCGGTATCGGTTCGTTTCCGCGATTCAAATTGGAATTTTCGCTGGAATTTCTTGCAGGTTTAATTTATTATTTCTTTGATTTATATTTATTCTTTTTTCCACATTTTGTTTATTTTTATTTTCCTTATTAAATTTTATTATTATTTGTTCTTTCATTAGATATTTATTTTCATTTATAATATAATTATTTTAAATAATATACATATATTTATTTAAATATATGAATATAATTATAATATATATATATCTATTTAAATATATGAATATATTTATATATATAAATAAATATACTAACTTTATTTTATATATATAACTATATATTAATTTTTGATAAATATATATTCAAATTAAATTAATTTATAAGAATTTTATTTTTAACATACCTATATATTATTTTAAAACTTATATATTAGAAGATGCCTAGACTTAAGAGAAAGTCAGCTTGCAATAGGAGTCAAACACAGCGAAAAAGAAATCGTTTGAATAGGTCAGATATAGACTTTTCTGAGCAGGAACGCGTAAATAATCTAGAGGCACATAGAGAACGTAGGCAAAATTTCGAATTTAGGGAAGCTGAAAGGGTTAGAGATAGTCAACAGCATCGAGTCCGCAGAAGTAATAGAACATTTAGGGCCGTTGAGCAATTACCGGACACAATTCGTCACACTACTCTTCGGGCTTCTTCGCCAATCAGATTACAAGAACAACTTGCTGACACTTCGCGTCGTTCGAGGCGCAGGCGAGATGCTGACCTTCGATCTCAGGAAAGAGAGCAGGATGCAGTTCGTCGCCGTGTACGTCGCAGTGATTCTGCAATTAAAACAGACGAACAACTTGCCAACACTTCGCGCCGTTCGAGTCGCAGGCAAGATGCTGAGTTTCGATCTCAGGAAAGAGAGCAGGATGCAGTTCGTCGCCGTGTACGTCGCAGTGATTCTGCAATTAAAACAGACGAACAACTTGCCAACACTTCGCGTTGTTCGAGTCGCAGGCAAGATGCTGAGTTTCGATCTCAGGAAAGAGAGCAGGATGCAGTTCGTCGCCGTGTTCGACGAACTGATCATTCAACTAGAAATGCCGAACAACTTGCCAATACTTTGCGTCGATCGAGGCGCAGGCAATGTCCACAATTCAGGTCCAACGAAAGCGGACGAGATGCTGTTAGAAGGGCGATTCAGCGACAAAATCAGGAGACGCGAATTTTAGAAAGGGCAATAGATATAAGTCAAAGGTCTCAGGTTAGAAACAATCCTATTCGTAGGATTGTTGAGCAGGCACGCAATACTAGTGCACGCCGCAGTGCTCGAATTCGAGCTCAACGTGAGGCCTTTGAAGCCCATAGGAATATGTCGCAAAGAGTGAGTCTATATAGGAGTATTTGCACCAATAGGATAGCAGAGAATAGGAGAAACGCGTCCCGCAATAGAGTGGACCGTGCGAATACCCTTCCAGATGATAGGATATCGCAGGTTAAAACTAGTTTAGATTGCCTAATAGCCAATTTTAATAAGACAGTCAAGCAGGGACCCGATCAGGTTTGCATATGTTGCAAAGGTTTGTGGTTTCCACATCAAGTGGACAAAATTTCGCGTGAGGTCATAGAGGAAAAGTGTAGTGAGGCAGATAGTGTTGATATTTTGTATCTTTCCTCTATGTTTCCATCCCATAATAATAGGTTTAGCTTTTGCAAAACCTGCAGCCGCAGTATTAAGTCAGGGAAAAAACCAAAGGCTTCTATTACAAATGGCCTAAATTTTCCGGAGCTTCCGGAATGCCTGAAAGGCTTGACGCCTCTAGAAGAAAGGCTGATTTCTCCCCGTCTTCCTTTTATGATCATAAAGTCTCTTGGATATGGACGTCAAAGTGCCATTAAAGGAGCAGTGATCAATGTGCCAATTCCAATTGCAAATGTTGTAACTTCCCTTCCCAGGGCATTTAATGAAGCCGAAGGAGTTCAGATTCATCTTAAACGTAGGATGGAGTATAACCATGATTTCATGGCTGAAACCATAAGGCCCTCAAAGATAGTTGATGCAATTCGGTATTTAGTGAACACAGAACTTTATAAGAAGCACCAGGTTACTATCAATGAGCAGTGGTTGTCTTCTTACTCAGCTGAGACTGTACCATTTTTTGCGTCAGCAGACGACAGGGACATTGTGTGTCAAATGTTAGAAAAGGCAGCACAACCTAATGAGCATAGAGTAGTAGAAGAAGAGGTAGAGTTGAATCCAGGAGGTCAAGAAACCTTCTTGGAATATGTCCCTGTTGAAAACATAGATATTCCTCGAATTGCTATAGCACCAGGAGAGGGTCAGCGACCTCTTGACATTATAACCGATTGTGATTCAGAGGAGCTGGCTTTTCCCACAATATTTGCAGGCATTAAAAGGAAATGTCAGGAAAGTTTTACAACTATAGTTAGATCAGAGCTTAGGAATTTTGATAGATGAGGTTGTAGAACTGATAAATTATTTCATAACTTCAAAAAGTTAGAAATGATTAGCATTAGGAATAGCAAATCAATTTGCTTACGTAAGCACTCTGCCACTCAAGGCATTTCGGCTGCTTATGTGCGTAATGATGAAACTTTAAATAGGTTAATACTTCATGATGATGGCTATAGGCTTTTAAAAGGTATTCGCACGTCTCCTGCTCATTGGGAGGACGAGAAAAAGAAAGTGATGGCTATGATTAGGCAGGTAGGGCTTCCAACTTTTTTTATAACATTTTCCGCAGCGGCAACTAGGTGGCCGGAGCTTTTAGTCTTGCTATGTAAAAATGTAGACAAGCTAGAAGTATCCGAAGAAGAAGCGTTAAATTTGGGGTTTAATGAGAAAGCTCGTCTCATTAGAGCAGACCCAATGACCTGTGCCAGATATTTCGATTTTCGATATAGACAGGTTTTAAAACTGATGAAAAATGAAGGCGGTGTCTTTGGTTGTCACCAGGTCATCAAGTTTTATTGGCGAGTGGAGTTTCAGCAAAGAGGCTCTCCACATGTACATGGCATGTTCTGGCTGAAAGACGCCCCAAAGCTCGACCTAAAGAATGAGTCCACATTTATGCCTGTGAAGTCCTTTATTGATCAGTTTATTACTGCTGATTCTAGTTGCCCGGACGTTGCTCCATATTTGGAGTATCAACTCCATAGTCACGGGCACTCTTGCAGGCGAGAAATTAGGTCAAAACAAATTTGTAGATTTGGTATCCCATACCCTCCCATGCCTCAAACAGAAATTCTTCTCCCTTTAGAAGAAAATGCTCCAAATTTGGCCGAGCATCGTAGGAATTTCGAAAAAATTCAAAGTCTGCTCGACTTCCCATTTGATCGTGAAAGCGTGGAAAATTTTAACGATTTTAACAACTTTTTGTCCCACGATCAACTTAACCTTAGTTATGAGGGCTACATTAATGCTGTAAGATCAAGTATAAAGAAACCAAAAGTTTTTTTGAAGCGATCTTTTGCAGCAATCAAGCTTAACGCTTATAACAAGCACCTCCTTGTGTTGCAGCGAGCAAATATGGATATTCAGTTTATTTTAGACCCCTATGCTTGCTGCAGCTATGTCGTTAATTATATTAACAAGTCTCAGAGAGGTATCTCAATGTTGATGCGTCAGGCAATCAATGAGATTAAAGACAATAACAATGTAACTATTAAGCAAAAGTTACAACATTTAGGTAACAAATTTATATTTGGCACTGAGATATCCGCTTTTTATAGCTACTGCAAATCAGAACGAGGAGCTCGCCAAGAAAATGCAGATGACTTTGACGATGATGTGCCTAGGGCTTCTGAATCAATAGTTTACGCTCTTCGCGATAATAGTGGCTTCATCAGAAAGAGGACCACTGCGTGCATAATTAGGTATAGGAGATTTAATGTCAATACAGAAACAAGTGACTATTTCAGAGAGCTAAAAATGCTTTACGCCCCATGGCGAGATGAGCATTTGGATTTAGTCACACATGACTGTGAATTGTTCTGTAGGGAAAATTCGGAGTTAGTAGAGAACAATCGCAGAAAATATAATTTACTAGATGATAGGGAACTAGAAGATGCTCTGAGCCACTTAACAGAGGAAGCAGAAAATGAGAATAATCAAGTAGGAGAACAGGAAGTGGTAGATGATGGCTTCATAGTTTTAGGATTGCCTGAAATAGATCCACATCTAAATGTTTTAAATGTGGATGGAAATATTGATATGAATGATGAAGATAGTAATGTCCGTTTTATCAAGCTTCCAGCCTTAGTTTCTCAGGAAAGCTTAGCTAATATAGTTAGATCTCTTAATTTAAAGCAGAAGCTATATTTTACACATGCTTTGCATAATGCCAAAATCAATACAGTCTTTTATGAATTTGTTGGAGGCGGCGCCGGAGTCGGAAAGAGTCGACTTATATCAGCAATTTTTCAGTCATTATCCGTAATGTATAACAGTATACCAGGAGCTGATCCGACATCTGTTAAAATCCTCTTATGTGCACCAACAGGAAAAGCAGCATTCGGAATTAGTGGTTCGACACTGCATTCCATGTTTTCACTTCCTGTTAATCAATCTCGCTCAGCACCTCTAAGGGCCTTAAGCCATGATTTAGTTAATAGCCTTCATTCAAGGTTAATCGATCTTAAATTAATTATTATTGATGAAATATCAATGGTTAGCTCTCTAATGTTTTCTTATTTAGATTCTCGTTTGAAGCAAATTTTCAAAAATACTTCTCCTTTTGGTGGTGTTTCTATCATCGTATTCGGTGATCTTAGACAGTTACAGCCCGTAGGAGGTAGTTGGATTTTCGATCCAAATACCACTGACCCTTACCATGAAATATTTGGTACGTATCTCTGGGACCTTTTTTTGTATTTTGAGCTCACAGAGATAATGCGTCAACGTGACGATCAGCTTTTCGCTTCTGCCTTAAATAATATGGCATCGGGTTGTAGGACAGCCGATGATATTGTCCTTTTCCAATCTAGAATATGCGAACCATCGGCAGTGCCCGATGATGCAATTCATCTGTTTAGTAATAATAATGAGGTTGATTTATTTAATGTAACGAAACTTAACTCAATTGCTACTGAGCAATTTTTCTCTACTGCTGAAGATTTTATTAAGGCGGGCCATTTGGAACCAGCTAGGAAACAAAGAATATTAGAAGAAGTGAAGGGTTTTAAAACTTCCGCTACACAGGGACTCTGTACGTCTCTTCTGCTAAAAAATACTGCCAAGTACATGATGATGGTCAATGTAGACACAGGGGATGGATTAGTAAACGGGGCATCAGGTGTGTTGATGCAAATAGATTTCAATACATCCAACACTCCCAACATTTTATGGATGAAATTTACAGAGGAAACTGTAGGAGAATCTGCGCGTTCGAAGTGTACACATCGTACAGATCCTTCATGGACTCCTATTCAGAAAATTGTTCGCAGTTTTCAATATTCAAAAATAACGCACAAATTAACATTGTCCGTAGGCAGTTTCCAATTGTGTCTGCTGAAGGCATCACAATTCATAAGGAGGAGCTTCAGGGAGCTACGTATGGCAAGGGGTAGTCCATGCTAATTCCAGAATGCAGCGTGCTGCATTATACGTAGCTTGCAGTAGAGCAACTACTGCTTTAGGATTATTCATTATTGGGAATTTTGTTCCTCCTAAGTCTCCCCAAAATAATGATAAAGTGGAAGCCCAATTGAAGAAATTGCGGACTGAAAAACTACTGTGTACTCATTACGATTATTTAATTAACAGTTCTGCCCTTAACATTTTCTTCCATAATACTCAGAGCTTGAATTCCCATCTTGAAGATATTCGATCGGACAAGCTGATGCTTCAGTCATCAATATTATGTTTCGTGGAAACTTCCATAAGCAATGAAACTGTAGAAATACCTGGGTTCACTATTGTGGTTCAACTTGAATCAATTAGGCCTTTAACAGGCATCATAATTTATGTAAAGAACGAGCTAGTAGATAGAGTTTCCCATACCTTTAGCAGTAGAAAAACTTTTGGCTCAGTAGTTTTTGAGTTCGGCATATTTAGGTTTGATGCCATAAGTTTTCTTATATTATATAAAAGTCCAGACTTTCCTCTGTCCACATTTAAAATAGAATTTGAGGAGATAATTCATCAATTTTCTCGTTTAGGTGATTTAGGGGATAGCTTGCTAGTCTTAGGAGATTTTAATTTGTGCCTCAAAACCTTTAACAGGTGTAAGAGTATTTATAATTTTTTGATTAGCAAAGGATTAAGGATTTTGTTAGATTTGAAAACGTCCACTACCAATATGGATACACATATTGATTGGGCGTTTTCAAATATACTAGGTAATGAAAAGATTAGTGCTAGGACTTTTGAGGTTTTGCATAGCCATCACAATGGGATATCTGTTAGTATTCAGGCATGAGTTTGTAATGTTTGGAATAGGTTAGAAATTAAGAAATCTACATGACAGGATATATGTAAATATGTATGTAGGCATATTTTAATAATTTAAATTTAATTATCTAATAGTTAAGTATAACCATTGAATGGAAAATTGGTTTGATAATTATTATTATTTCTATTATTTTTATACCCTTGGACCATGTTATCGATATTAACCAATTTAAAATTTATAAAGAAATACCGATATCTACTGCTCACACCGCTTTAGGGAATTGCGGCCATAAATTATTGGCAAAATATCGAAATTGAAGCAAGGTGGCAGCGCACTCCAGTATTATTATTAATTTATAGCTTGCAATTAGTATTATACAATTAAATACTTTTTATGGCAACATACGTCCAAGGGTATCCTACTGTCGTGTGCAACTCGACTGTTGCTCTTGTTAACAGATGAAGGGGCGTATATTTCAGACTGACTAACGTACTCATCAATTTTTGGCATTATATCTGTACTCACAGCTGTTTTCATTGGATGGACATGTTTCAGGTGTTCCGACAAATTTGAATTGTTTCCAGATGTTTTGTAACGGTTTCCGCACAGTCGACATTTGGCGAACATTTTATCCGTTTTGTCAAAATATTGCCAAACATCAGATGTAGACTTCTTGCGTTTGCAAGGGGGCTCTGCAGATGAGGGTGCAGCTTTACCATCTGAAATGCAATATAATTATTACAAAATAAGGCTACAACTGCGATTGCGGAGACTTACTTTGCAAAAACTTGTCCATACTGTTTAGAAGCCGCAAAAAAAGTAAGAGCGTCACAACACACAGCTTTTTTGATCGATGGTTTCAAAAATTCTAAACCATCGATAATATCGATGGTACCATCGATGGTTTTGCAGCTCTAGTTTGTAGGCAGCAATGTAAAATGCGGGGTAAGCAATGCTAACGAAAGAATATATACACACGCACTCTAAGTGGTATGTATATCCAACAAACGAAACAAGCAAAAAATCAAAAGTTCGCTGACACTACGTTTGTAGACAGCTGTAAAATCTGCGGGGTGCGGGGTAACAAAATGCAAGCGCCGCCGAATGCAAGCGAGATCGAAAGCGAAACAAAATAACAACTGAGAGCGCAAGCAAAGAACGGTCCGAGCTCAGCGGACGTGTGTGTATGTGCAAACGTAAAAATGTATGTGCGTATACCTTTATGTATCAACAGATGTTCGAAATTCGCGAATATATGTAAATATGTAAAGATCGCGATATTTTTGCGTTGGCACAATAACACACTCAATTAAAAACAATTTAACCACCAGAAATATTATGTTTAAATAAAAATGTAATTAAATATTGCCGTATTGTTTGTTTTATTTATGTTTTATCAAAATCATGCAAACGAATACTTGTTAGTATATACAAAAACCAATATATGTATGTATGTATGTTTTATGTTATTCTATGTACATAGATATGTGCAATGTTGTACCGTTGTCTGCTGTTCGTAGAATATTTTATGTATTTATAGCCGTTAATAATGTATGTATGTACATACATACAACTACATATAGACAAGAATACTTTCCATGCAAGTGTTAGTTATATATGTGCCAGAAATTGAGCTGTTCAATAATTTTAACCTGCTTACGCATCGACTTGCAACAATATTATTCAATAACACACGCTCAATTTGTGGCACTAATTACCTGAAGGCAGTCTAGGGTTTCAATAGACATTGATCGATTTGACTTATACATCGGCAATATTCCCAGTCCAGATATTCCTAGTCCAGTAGCAGCAAACACTGGTGTGGCGGCGACGAAAAAGATCAGCACTTTTCTCGAACTCGATTTAACACGATAAACTTTGTTTAAAGTTTTCTTTTTCCCGTACGTACAAACGACAGTGAAGGCCAGGCAACAATTAAAATTGTCAACAACAATTATATCACTGAAACACACCGAAGTCCCTGCTCGGGCGCCAATGAAAAATTCGCTAAGCGTTTTTAACGAACTACAATAAGTTATTAACAAAACAAAAAATGTCAGACGCGGTGGTTCGATTTATAATATACAACTTTAATTGCTGCTGGCTTCACAGAATATTCAATACTAATTCGAGCGGTGACCACAGCTTGGCCACGCACTCTCAAATTTGCCGTCGGCAATTGCCGATCGGCTTATACAAATATAAGAGAAACTTACACTAAACAATTCATATGCTTTCTCTTAAACTAGCTTAAATCTATCAATTCAATGTACTTATATTATAATAATAACAATTTAACTCTAATAATATTTATATAATATTTAATATTATTAATAATATTTATTCTAATATGCTGCTCCGACAGCACCCATTCCAAATAAAAAAAATAACCAACTACACATTGATATTTTTATGCCCAAAAGTTGACATTCGTCATTTGTATAGATGAATATTCTAAATATTTAGTAATCAAAGAAATAACAAACAAAACTAGCAAGCTATCCCTTAAATCACCTAAACGAGAAAATTGCTGAATTACGAGGGTCGTTTGATAAGTCCGTGACTTTTTGAATAAAATATATTTTTTTCGTCAAAGAAGCGTTTTATTTCTCAACATAATCTCCTTTTAGCTCTATACATTTAGTCCAGCGTTTTTCCAATTTTTTTATTCCTTCCAAATAATAGGTTTTCTCAAGGCCCTCAAAATAGTCGTTTGTTTCTGTGATGACCTCTTCATTTGACCCGAATCTCTTACCGCCGAGCCATTTCTTCATGTTTGGAAACAAAAAATAGTCACAGGGGGCTAAATCTGGAGAATATGCTGGATGGGGTAGCAGTTCGTAGCCCAATTTATGAAATTTTGCCATGCTGACTACACACGTGTGCACCCGTGCATTGTCCTGATGGAACAGCACTTTTTTTTTTCGCCAAATGCGGTCGTTTCTGCTTCAAATCAATATCGAATCTGTCCAAAAGCTCTGAATAATATTCGCCGGTGATCGTTTTACCCTTTTCAAGGTAATCGATGTGAATGATACCTTGTGCATCCCAAAAAACTGTGGCCATGACCTTGTTGGCCGACAGACCCACCTTGGCCTTCTTTGGTGCACGTTCACCCGGAGAAACCCACTGTCTTGATTGTTCTTTGGTCTCTGGTGTGGTGTGGTGGATCCATGTTTCGTCTACGGTAACGAAACGGCGCAAAAATTCGTTTGGATTGCGGTTGAACATCGCCAAACACTCCTTTGAAATGGTCACACGGTTGCGCTTATGGTCGTGTGTGAGCAATCGCGGCACCCATCGCGCGGAAAGCTTTTTCATGTCCAAATATTCATGTAAAATGTGATGTACCCGTTCAGTTGAGATGCCTACAGCCTCAGCTACCTCACGCACTTTCATTCTCCGATCATCCAATATCATTCCATGGATTTTGTCGACGATTTCTGGCATGACGACCTCTTTTGGGCGACCTGAACGTTCGGCATCACTTGTACTGGTACGACCACAACGGAACTCAGTAAACCATTTCTTAACCATTGAAATTGATGGTGCAGAGTCCCCATAATATTTATCAAGTCTTTCCTTGGTTTCGGTGATGGATTTTTTACGCAAAAAATAATGCTTAATTAGCACACGAAATTCACTTTTTTCCATTTTCGTTAAAATTCACGAGATCGTCTGCTTTCAATGCCTATAAAACGCAAACTAAGAAACGCAGCTTTCTCAAAATTTTACAGTCAGCTGTTAATCGATAACTGCTGACAGGAGCAGTGTTGTATTTAGAGCAGGTGCGCGGCAAATACAAAAAGTCACGGACTTATCAAACGACCCTCGTATCTCCTCAAATTCTATTTTAAATGCGGACAGAGGAAAGCCTGGACTTTTATATTGTATAATATAAGGAAACTTATGACATCAAACTTAAATATGCCGAACTCAAAAACTACTTAGCCAAAAGATTTTCTACTGCTAAAAGTATGGGAAATTCTATCTACTAGCTCGTTCTTTACATAAATTATGTTGCCTGTTAAAGGCCTAATTGATTCAAGTTGAACCACAATAGTAAACCCAGGTATTTCTACAGTTTCATTGCTTATGGAAGTTTCCACGAAGCATAATATTGATGACTGAAGCATCAGCTTGTCCGATCGAATATCTTCAAGATGGGAATTCAAGCTCTGAGTGTTATGGAAGAAAATGTTAAGGGCAGAACTATTAATTAAATAATCGTAATGAGTACACAGCAGTTTTTCAGTCCGCAATTTCCTTCAATTGGGATTTCACTTTATCATTATTTTGGGGAGACTTAGGAGGAACAAAGTTCCCAATAATGAATAATCCAAAAGCAGTAGTTGCTCTACTGCAAGCTACGTATAATGCAGCACGCTGCATTCTGGAATTAGCATGGACTACCACTTTGCCATACGTAGCTCCCTGACTCTTATGAATTGTGATGCCTTCAGCAGGCACAATTGGAAACTGCCTACCGACAATGTTAATTTGTGCGTTATTTGAATATTGAAAACTGCGAACATTTTTCTGAATAGGAGTCCATGAAGGATCTGTACGATGTGTACACTTCGAACGCGCAGATTCTCCTACAGTTTCCTCTGTAAATTTCATCCATAAAATGTTGGGAGTGTTGGATGTATTGAAATCTATTTGCATCAACATACCTGATGCCCTGTTTACTAATCCATCCCCTGTGTCTACATTGATCGTCATCATGTACTTAGCAGTATTTTTTTGGAGAAGAGACGTACAGAGTCCCTGTGTAGCGGAAGTTTTAAAACCCTTCACTTCTTCTAATATTCTTTTTTTCCTAGCTGATTCCAAATGGCCCGCCTTAATAAAATCTTCAGCAGTAGAGAAAAATTGGTCAGTAGCAATTGAGTTAAGTTTCGTTACATTGATTAGATCTACCTCATTATTATTACTAAACAGATGAATTGCATCATCGGGCACTGCCGATGGTATGCATATTCTAGATTGGAAAATGACAATATCATCGGTTGTCATACAACCCGATGCCATATTATTTAAGGCAGAAGCGAAAAGCTGATCGTCACGTTGACGCATTATCTCTGTGAGCTCAAAATACTAAAAAAGGTCCCAGTAACTGTCTAAGATCACCAAATACGATGATACGAGTAGAAACACCAAAGGAGAAGTATTGTTGAAAATTTGCTTCACGGGAATCTAAATATGAAAACATTAGAGAGCTAACCATTGATATTCCATCAATAATAATTAATTTAAGATCGATTAACCTTGAATGAAGGGTATTAACTAAATCATGGCTTATAGCCCTTAGAGGTGCTGAGCGAGATTGATTAACAGGAAGTGAAAACATGGAATGCAGTGTCGAACCACTAATTCCGAATGCTGCTGTTGGTGCTCATAAAAGGTTTTAACAGATGTCGGATCAGCTCCTGGTACACTGTTATAAATTACGGATAATGACTGAAAAATTTCTGATATAAGTCGACTCTATCCGACTTCGGCACCGCCTCCAACAAATTCGTAAAAGACTGTATTGATTTTGGCATTATGCAAAACATGTGTGAAATATAGCTTCTGCTTTAAATTAAGAGATCTGACTATATTAGCTAAGCTTTCCTGAGAAACTAAGCCTGGAAGCTTAATAATACGGACATTTCTATCTTCATCATTCATATCAATATATCCATCCACATTTAAAACATTAAGATGTGGATCTATTTCAGGCAATCCTAAAACTATGAAGCCATCATCTACTTCTTCCTGTTCTCCTACTTGAGTATTCTCATTTTCTGCCTCCTCTCTTAAGTGGCTCATCTAGTAAATTATATTTTCTGCGATTGTTCTCTACTAACTCCTGATTTTCCCTACAGAACAATTCACAGTCATGTGTGACTAAATCCAAATGCTCATCTCATCATGGGGCGTAAAGCATTTTTAGCTCTCTGAAATAGTCTTGTTTCTGTATTGACATTAAATCTCCTATACCTAATTATGCACTCAGTGAGCCTCTTTCTGATGAAGCCACTATTATCGCGAAGAGCGTAAACTATTGATTCAGAAGCCCTAGGCCCAGTATCGTCAAAGTCATCTGCATTTTCTTGGCGAGCTCCTCGTTCTGATTGGCTGTAGCTATAAAAAGCTGAAAAATCGGCTAGGCATAAGCTCTCTAAAGCGTCTGGGCACTGAATATAATGATCTAGAAGTCCTAAGTAAAAAATTTTCCTATAGTCTTCGGGCAGATTTTGAAGTTGGTGACTAGATTTCAGCATTCTGACCCGTTTTTCTGGAATGTGTGTATTAATATACACACTGGCATATACATATACATACCTAAACAGCAGTAGACGGCTTCCTGAGCGGATATCTCAGTGCCAAATATAAATTTGTTACTTAAATGTTGTTACTTTTGCTTAATAGTTACATTGTTCTTGTCTTTAATCTCATTGCCTCACGCATCAACATTTAGATACCTCTCTGAGACTTGTTTATATAATTAACGACATAGCTGCAGCAAGCATAGGGGTCTAAAATAAACTGAATATCCACATTTGCTCGCTGCAACAAAAGGAGCTGCTTGTTATAAGCGTTAAGCTTGATTGCTGAAAAAGATCGCTTCAAAAAAACTTTTGGTTTCTTTATACTTGATCTTACAGCATTAATGTAGCCCTCATAACTAAGGTTAAGTTGATCGTGGGACAAAAAGTTGTTAAAATCGTTAAAATTTTCCACGCTTTCACGATCAAATGGGAAGTCGAGCAGACTTTGAATTTTTTCGAAATTCCTACGATGCTCGGCCAAATTTGGAGCATTTTCTTCTAAAGGGAGGAGAAATTCTTTTTGAGGTATGGGAGGGTATGGGATACCAAATCTACAAATTTGTTTTGACCTAATTTTTCGCCTGCAAGAGTTGATACTCCAAATATGGAGAAACTTCCGGGCAACTAGAATCAGCAGTAATAAACTGATCAATAAAGGACTTTACAGGCTTAAATGTGGACTCATTCTTTAGGTCGAGCTTGGGGGCGTCTTTCAGCCAGAACATGCCATGTATATGTGGAGAGCCTCATTACTGAAACTCCACACGCCAATAAAACTTGATGACCTGGTGACAACCAAAGACACGGCCTTCCTTTTCCATCAGTTTTTAAACCTGTCTATATTGAAAATCGAAATATCTGGCACAGGTCACTGGGTCTGCTCTAATAAGACGAGCTTTCTAATTAAGCCCCAAATACAACGCTTCTTCTTCGGATACTTCCAGCTTGTCTACATTTTAACATAGCAAGACTAAGAGCTCCGGCCACATAGTTTCCGCTGCGGAAAATTTTATAAATAAAGTTGGAAGCCCTACCTGCCTAATCATAGCCATCACGTGGAGGAGATGTGCGAATACCTTTTAAAAGCCTGTAGCCATCATCATGAAGTATTAACCTATTTAAAGTTTCATCATTACGCACATCAGCAGCCGAAATGCCTTAGGTGGGAGAGTGCTTACGTAAGCAAATTGATGAGCTATTCCTAATGCTAATAATTTCTAACTTTTTGAACTTTATGAAATAATTTATCAGTTCTTAAACCTTTTCCATCAAAATTCCTGAGTTCTGATCTAACTATAGTTGTAAAACTTTCCTGACATTTCCTTTTAATGCCTGCAAATATTGTGGGAAAAGCCAGCTCCTCTGAATCACAATCGGTTATCATGTCAAGAGGTCGCTGTCCCTCTCCTGGTGCTTTAGCAATTCGAGGAATATCTATGTTTTCAACAGGGACATTTTCCAAGAAGGTTTCTTGACGTCCTGGATTCGACTCTACCTCTTCTTCTAAAACTCTATGCTCATAAGGTTGTGCTGCCCTTTCTAACATTTGACACAGAATATCCCTGTCGTCTGCTGACGTAACATGGTACAGTCTCAGCAGAGTAAGAAGACAACCACTGTTCATTGATAGTAACCTGGTGCTTCTTATAAAGTTCTGTGTTCACTAAATACCGAATTGCATCAACTATCTTTGAGGGCCTTAAGGTTTCAGCCATGAAATCATGGTTATACTCTATCCTACGTTTAAGATGAATCTGAACTACTTCGGCTTCATTAAATGCCCTGGGAAGGGAAGTTACAACTTTTGCAACTGGAATTGGCACATTGATCACTGTTCCTTTAATAGCACTTTGACGTCCATATCCAAGAGACTTTATGATCATAAAAGGAAGACGGGAGATATCAGCCTTTCTTCTAGAGGCGTCAAGGCTTTCTGGCATTCCGGAATCTCCCCAAAATTTAGTCCATTTGTAATAGAAGCCTTTGGTTTTTTTGTCCACTTGTTGTGGAAACCACAAACCTTTGCAACGTATGCAAACCTGATCGGCTCCCGTTATTAAAATTGGCTATTAGGCAATCTTAACTTGCAATTTTAACCTGCAATATTCTATCATCTGGAAGGGTATTCGCACGTTTCACTCTATTGCGGCACGCGTTTCTCCTATTCTCTGCTATCCTATTGGTGCAACTACTCCTATATAGACTTACTCTTTGCGACATATTCCTATGGACAATCAAAGGCCTCACGTTGAGCTCGAATTCGAGCACTGCGGCGTGCACTAGTATTGCATGCCTGCTCAACAGGCTCTCCTGATTTTGTCGCTGAATCGCCCTTCTAACAGCATCCCGTCCGCTTTCGGTGGACCTGAATTGTGGACATTGCCTGCGCCTCGATCGACGCAAAGTATTGGCAAGTTGTTCGGCATTTCTAGTTGAATGATCAGTTCGTCGAACACGGCGACGAACTGCATCCTGACCTCTTTCCTGAGATCGAAACTCAGCATCTTGCCTACGCCTCTAACTACGCGAAGTGTTGGCAAGTTGTTCGTCTGTTTTAATTGCAGAATCACTGCGACGTACACGGCGACGAACTGCATCCTGCTCTCTTTCCTGAGATCGAAACTCAGCATCTTGCCTGCGACTCGAACGACGCGAAGTGTTGTCAAGTTGTTCGTCTGTTTTAATTGCAGAATCACTGCGACGTACACGGCGACGAACTGCATCCTGCTCTCTTTCCTGAGATCGAAACTCAGCATCTTGCCTGCGACTCGAACGACGCGAAGTGTTGGCAAGTTGTTCGTCTGTTTTAATTGCAGAATCACTGCGACGTACACGGCGACGAACTGCATCCTGCTCTCTTTCCTACGTTCTCTATGTGCCTCTAGATTATTTACTCGTTCCTGGTCAGAACAATCTATATCTGACCTATTCAAACGATTTTTTTTTTGCTGTGTTTGACTCCAATTGCAAGCTGACTTTCTCTTAAATCTAGGCATTTTTTACAAAATAAGTTTTAAAATAATATATAAGTTAAAAATAAAATTCTTATTAATTAATTTAATTTGAATATACATTTATCAAAAATTAATATATCGTCCAACGACGATCAGCTCGGTCATGGACAGTACACTCTAAGAAATACTGGAGTGGGTGATGGAAGTCGGACTCAGTATGAATGCGGACAAGACGGATCTAATTCTCTTTACCAAGAGATACAAGATACCGCAATGGACTCCGCCATCCATACAAGGTGTCATGCTCGAAATCAAAAAGGGCGTAAAGTATCTAGGAATAGTATTGGACAGCAAGCTGAGCTGGAAACCCAATGTCGAAGAAAGGGTTAAAAAAGCCACAAATGCACTATATGCATCGCAAAAGATGCTAAGTAGCACGTGGGGCTTATCTCCCAAACTGATGCACTGGATCTTCATCTCAGTGGTTCGTCCAATACTACTCTACGGTGTCCTAGTATTATGGAAGGCCACTAAGAAATCCACATACCTCCTAACAATGGAAAGGGTACAAAGACGGGCACTGATGTGCACTACTGGGGCACTGAGATCCACTCCAACAAAGGCCTTGGAAGTGATACTTGGAGTTCTCCCCATTGACATACAGGCCAAACTACTAGCACAAAAGACCGCGCAACGTCTTTGTGCTACGGGAAATATGGCCCCCGCAAACTATGGGCACAGCGAAGTAAGAGGAGAGTCACTCAATAGCACGGACTATATGACTCCAATAAATAACTTCTCAAGAACGCTCACTCTAATGGGACATGAAGAATGGAAAATCGGCATGGACGAAAAAGCATTAAAGCTATTTACAGACGGATCCAAAATGGACACCGGCGTAGGCGCCGCGGTATACTGTGCAGATCCGCTAATCGAAGCGTCGTACAAGTTGCCGGACCACTACAGCATCTTCCAAGCGGAAGTTTTTGCTATAAAGAAGGCTGCAGAACTTGCGACAACATTCAACAAAAATCGGGTCAACATCTTTGTCGACAGTCAGGCGGCTATCAAATCTATGCAGTCCTATGTCATCAGCTCCGAAAGTGTACTGGCAAGCAGAGAAGCATTAGATGCATTAAGCATCCTCTCGAAGGTGCGCATCTTTTGGGTTCCCAGCCACCAGGGCATTGACGGAAACGAGATGGCAGACAGGCTAGCGAAAGAGGGTGCCGAATCTAGACGACCGACAATTGAAGACCTGAAGATACCGCTGCGATCGATAAGCCAAAGCTTAGAACAAGACGCTGCGACAATGGCAAGAAGAAGGTGGCATACCACTAAAAACTGCAAGATAACCCGCACTATGTGCAACAACGCTAACACGAAATTAGCCCAATATGTCATTCAGCTCCCGAGAAGAGACTGTAGAACAATGATGGGTATACTCACGGGTCACTGCCTGACCGCAAATCACGCTAAGAAGTTGGGCATTACCGACAACGATGAATGCAGGAAATGCAGGGTACCAGAAGTAAAAGAAACTCTGGAGCACCTCATCTGCGACTGTCCCGCTCTCATGACCTCGAGAGCGAGGCCTTGGACGCCCCCTGCTTGCATCACTAGAAGAAGCAGCGGGCCTGGAACCCCAAAAACGCCTGGCTTTTGCCAAACTAACGAGCCTACTAGACTGGGATAATTAAACCCGAAATTAACAGCCTCCATTACTAATTCGGCCGCACTAAGGATCATACTGATCTATGTGAGGCCCCCACCTGGGGACCTGCCGATATAACCTAACCTATATAATATAAAGTTAGTATATTTATTTATATATGTCGGGTTGTTAATATCAGGAGCCTAGTGGTCCGTCGGTCCGTCACTCATAATGATTTTACACTACGCAATTTGTACTGCTGTGCGCATTCAACGAGTCCACTTCCGTCTGCTTTGGCTTCTCAACGATTAATGTGTAGTTTCCTGCAGGCTGCTTTTTCTCTTCTCAATTTTTTGCATTCCCTTTTCATTATGTCGCTTTCTCACTCTAACCAAAGCAGCGCAAGTGGCCACGTTCAGCAACAGCTCTATCGCTCTCATTTTAGCAGAGTCCCGTTCATAGATAATTCATCTATTCATCGTCACTCATTGACAATAAATAGGAACACGCATAATAGCAAAAGGAACATGGAGAAGAAGTAAATAGCGACTATGCGCATACCCATTATTTTCGCCCCGACACGGCCATTCTGACATTTACACGTCCTCGTGTAAGCTTTTGATACCGAGATACCAGGGTATCAAGATCACATACTTTCATCACTACTCAATACCATTTCATTTCATTAATTTGACTTTATTAGGTGTCTTTCTTAAATCTTTATTCTTTGAACAAACAAAATAACTTACATTTCATTGTTGCTGAGATAACTTATTCTATTTTCATATTCAGTTTCATCGATCAGTAATACATCAGCTTACAACTTATCTTAACATTATCATTTATCGATTGCTAGTTTCGATCGTCCGCCAGTTCACACACACTTGATTATTGATTCAATACAAACTCCTCGTCTCTCCTGAACAGATCTCTCTTGTTACAAACAACAGGTAACACAGACATATCTTCGTCTCGCTAGACTTATTCATCGGCTCACCTCGACGGATAACTCTCAATATATCGTCTTGCCTCGACGGTAACTTACAATTCATGGTCTCACCTAGACGGATAACTCGCAATTCATCGTCTCACCTAGACGGATATCTCTCGTTCACAAAAGAACTCATTGGCGGGCTTTTCTCTTTATTCAACTATTTCTATATTTCAGCTATTTCTCTATACTCTCATTTAACTCATTAGGCGTTTCTGCATCCGGCATTTTTCGTATATCTTCATAGAAATACTTGAACGATCGGTTACACGTCAACGACTTTAACGTATACCTGTCACCCTCTAATACTTCAGTTACCAAAAACGGTCCTCTTCATTTCGGATCTAACTTGGTTTGGTGTCTTTTTTCATTTTGCAATAGCACATAGTCACCTGCGTGGTGTTTGTCAACGGCTGCCCTACTGCTATCAAATCTGGATTTGTCGTAAGACGCTAAGGAATCCATATTTTATGTCGCATGAGCTCTAACAGTTGCCAAATCTATTTCACATTCGGTCTCACATGGTGGAACTAACCCAGGGAGTCGAGCCAACAGGCAGGTAAACATACCAATTAACATCTCCAACGGACTTGACTTGATTCTACCACTGACAACAAATTTTTCAGTATGCTCATCACCCGTTCCACTTGTCCATTTGCACGGCGCATTCCCGTAGCAATCAAGTGAAGTTGAATTTTCTGTGATACGCAAAACTCTGAAAACTCAGAGCTAGTGAAGCATCTGGATACGGAAGATTTCATAGCGTTAACACAGCTTTCGGCATCTATCTTTAAGGTGTGATACAGGTAAATAAACTTTGTATAGCCATCGATCTGAACAATGACATATTCCTTCGCTCTTGCCACTTAATTTCTCCGTAATATCTATATGAATGGTGTGCCACGGTATACTTCGGAATGGAATGAAGTTCCGCCTGAACCTTCCCGGACGATGATTTCACGGATCGACAAGTTATACAGTTTGAAACAAATTTTCGGACATACAGCGAACCAATAATACTGGTACACTTTATCAAGTGTCTTTTGCCACCCAAAATGCATTATTGACTCGTGTACATGGTTACTTACTGACCATTTGAAAGCTCTGGGTACAACTGATAAATAACTTGTTTTACCTAGTCTCTGAACCTTGCGATATAATACGCCTTTTCGCAGATCATACGTTTTGGCCAGGTTTTCGGCCAACTCATCTAACTCCAATTTGTTAACAATTTCCATTATCTCGAAGTCTAACCGTTGCTCAGCAAGAAGCCAAGTACTTAAAATTTCGGACAGATTTGCTCGTTTTACGGGATTCTTGTTTATTGACAGAATGTGTTCGGATGATAAAGGATTTCTTGATAGGAAGTCGCCATGAGCCATAGCTGACACTCTCTATACTGAATATCAAAATTAATCGATTGTAAGTAGGCCCACCAGCGGTGAACTCTGGGGGTTAAATCTACTTTTGTGCGAGAAGCTTTTAGTGAATTGCAGGTATAGACAACGAACTCACGGCCAATCAGGTAATGACGAAAATGTTTAACGGTTTTTACCACTGCCAAGGTTTCGAGCTCGTTAGAGTGATATCTAGATTCAACAGAGGTAGTTGTTTTGCTGAAGTACTCGATTACATGGGGTTTACTTTCTATACGGTGCAAAAGTATCGCTCCATATCCACAGGCACTTGCATCAGTGTGCAACTCAATAGGATATTGCGGGTCGAAAATTATTGTACCAGAACAGGCTCATTTGTGAGGATCTTCACAACTTTGAGTCTGATCTCTTCTAGCTCAGCGCTCCATGTAATCTTGCCGTTACCAGACGATAGTGAACACAAAGGTTTCATAAGTTGGGAGAATCCAGGAACGAATTTGCGAAAGTACTAGGCCAGGCCAATGAATTGTCTAACGCCGGAGACAGTTTGAGGAGGAGGCAAGGAGCTTAATGAAGCTATCTATCATTCGGGCGAATATCTCCAGCTCGCACTTCATAGCCCAAATACTGGACCGATGTTTTGAGAAAACTACAATACATTCAGCAAGATTAAAGGTAAAACCAGCCTTTGTAAAAACATCCAAAACAGTTTTTAGCCTTTCCAAAGCCAATTCCTTGGTTGGCGATACTACCACTATATATTTCATTAGCAAGGTCACCAAGTGCGCGCTGGAAAACTGATGGCGCATTTTTGAGGCCAAAAGGCATTGTAAGAAATTCAAATTGACCGTCTGGGGTCACAAATGCAGTATATTCCACGGATTCAGGATGAATCGGGATTTGGTGGAAGCCACTCGCCATATCTAAGCATGTGAAATAATTTGCTCCGAAAAGTCTAGCAATTTGATCGCTGATAAGCGGTAAGGGGTATTTATCCGAAATCGTGTTCGAATTTAGCTCTCTAAAATCAACACACAGACGGTCGGTGCCGTTCTTCTTTTTGACGAGCAACATGGGGCTAGCAAAGGGAGAACAACTTGGGCGAACAATATTACATCTTATCAATTCGCTCACCTGAATACGAACTACTTCTCTTTCTTCGAGGCTAAGTCTGTAAGACCTTGCCAAAATTACATAAAAGCCTTGTTTGAGTATTTCTCGCCCTATCAGAATATCACTCCTCAATTGCTCATTCAGGACTACATGAAATAATATTTCCATAATATTTTCATTTCTCAAGATTTGCAATGTACTGCATAGACTGCCACCACCAATGCCTTTTATCATTACAATATTGTTTATACGTTTACGAAATAACTTTTTACTAATGTCGTCTTTAATAAGGGAGCACTCTGCACCGGAATCGAAACAAATTATATAGATCTCACCTTGTTGATGCAAACTTCCCTTTGGCTCAGTCTTCTGTTGAGTCACATGTTACTTGGCTGCACTTCCATTTTTCGGGCACTGGTTGGAGAAATGTCCCAGTTGGCCGTACCGATAGCACGTAATATTTGATTTTTCACGCTGCGGTTTCGCCTCTCTATCTTGTCGCATTTTACTTCGACATTCAGCAATTCGATGTCCCGGCTTTGAGCAGAAGTGGCATACCACTGGCGATGCCTTACGGTTCTTCTGGTTAGGTCCAAGGTTGTCATCTCGAGCATGTCGCTTCTTGTCGAACGCAAACGCTTTTAACTGTACCTTACTTCTGGTACGCACTTTGGATGTGAAGAGAACGCGTTGCAAACGACTGTCAATGTTTGCCATATGCGCAAGAACAGTTGTAACGGCAATTTCTTCTACTCCCATATTTCACCACTTCGTAGTCAGCGTCGTCACTAACGGATTCGCGGCTGTTGAGTAAATTCAAAAAGGTAGCTGCCGGCGTCTCTTCGGTTTCAAAGCGGTCCAGAAATAATTCCTGGAACTCTCGCCAAGTCATACCTCCATCCAGTTGCTCAGTGCCATGATCCATTTACTTCCTTGAAGAGGGTGCTCAGATAGAATTATATCGGTTGTTGAATACCACTTTGCTGCCTCAACGCATGCAGCATCAGGGTTAAATTTGGGTAGCTTAACATCATAACTGGGTTGCTGCTCGCATGCCGGCGTCACTTGCACGATTTTTACAAGTTCAGCCATATTCCGATTTTGCATTTCGACAACTGCACGCCACTGCTCCTCAGAAAATGCAGGATGTGGCACTAATCCCACTTCTGATGTCGGGTTGTTAATATCAGGAGCCTCGTGGTCCGTCCGTCCGTCCATATCGGCGTATCTCATAATGATTTTACACTATGCCATTTGTACAGCTAAGCGTATTCAACGAGTCCAGTTGCGTCTGCTTTGGCTTCTCAACGATTAATGTGTAGTTTCGTGCAGGCTGCTTTTTCTGTTTTCAATTTTTGGCATTCCCTTTTCATTATGTCGCTTTCTCACTCTAACCAAGCAGCGCAAGTGGCTACGTTCAGCAACAGCTGTATCGCTCTCATTTTAGCAGAGTCTCGTTCATAGATAATTCATCTATTCATCCTCACACATTGACAATAAATAGGAACACGCATAATAGCAAAAGGAACATGGAGAAGAAGTAAATAGCGACTACGCGCATACCCATTATTTTCGCCCCGACATATATATAAATATATACATATATTCAAATAAATATAAATATATGTATATTATATATTATAATTATATTATAAATTAAAATAAATATCTAATGATGGAACAAATAATAAAATTTAATAAGGGATATAAAAATAAACAAAATGTGGAAAAAAGAAGAAATATAAATTAAAGAAATAATAAATTAAAGATGCGAGCAATTCCAGCGAAAATTCCAATTTGAATCGCGGAAACGAACCGATACCGATATTCACGCACAATCACACATACTTCACTTAATTTGCATTAAATGTTAAATGCACCACGAACACGCGAGTTACATAATTATATATTATTTCATATTTAATATCCAAAATACAAATTTTAATCGACAATCGACGACGACATCGAACACGCCAATCCACCTTGCAACAATTTTGATACGTTGCCAATAGTTTATCGCCGCAATTAAAAAGTGTGTGTGTGAAGACAAATTAAGTATGTATGAGTGTTTGCATGTATGCACATGTATTTTCAGTAATTGACATGTGCATGGAAAAGAAGAGACGAGAAACAGCTCGCGCTTCGCGCTCGCATCGTTTATCCTTTTCTTTCCTGCACAAGTAGTTTAGTTCTGACGTCATCGACAACTTCTTTGCTGTCGAAGGGTCGAAATGGTTTATCTAATAACTTCAGTGTTTATTGTCCAATCGGACTGCAATTTTGAGTATAAGTTCATATAGTATTTATCTATATATATTGTATACTAAAGCAGAACGTTAAAAAATAAGTAAATCGCAATGTAAATTGGCGGTTTGCGGGGGCGGTAGGCGTTTTATTCCAAATTGAAAATAAACTTTTTTTGCGTATGGTATACAGGAATCTTCATGCTAAATTTGATGTCCCTAGCTTTTGTAATAGCTGAGATCGGCGCGTCCATCCAGACAGACGGACATGGCTCCATCGACTCGGCTAGTGATCGTGAGCAAGAATACATATACTTTATGGGGTCTCCGACGCCTCCTTCTGCCCATTACATACATTTGAACAAAGTTACAATAGTATACCCTTTTTTGACCATTTTCAATGGTCGAAAGGTATAAAAATAAAAAAATAATTGATAAAAAAGATCGTATTATTCATAAAGATAATGTAAAGTTTTAACCAATTTTTTTTTTATTATTTTTTAGCATGAATATTTTATTATTCATATACTCGTATACATATATAACTGGGCTCAACCGCTTCTAATATTATAAATTATTCCAATGAGGATTACGTTTTATTTGAAGATGCAAATTACATTTTCAAAAGCCAAAATTTTATATTCCAAAATTTTGAATAACCACGATATGGCAGACATATTTACACACGAAAAATTTAACATAACTTGAAAAGATTTGATAGATGTTTCTATTTTTTCGATTGTACATTATAAAGGTTTAATCAAGTTTTATACAAAATAGTTGTAAGTTATACCATGCAAAAGCCATATCCCAAAAAGATAGTAAACTATTAATTGGCGAGAAAGTCGCAAAATGTAACAATACCTATCACCCCATTCAAATTGATCAAAAAAATTATACAATAATTATGGACAATTTCAAAATGCAAACTTACTTAATAAAAAATTTACAAGTTATAAAAAAATAAAAGAAAAAAGTATAAATTATAACAGATGGCGCTATTTCATTGAATGTCGTGTTACTTTTTAGCTGAACTAATTTAGGCTTTGATGAACGTTAATAACAATAATACAAAATAATCTATTTATATAGATAGAAACAAAAAAGTATTTTATTATGGTGAATGATGATGATACATACAGAATGAGAATAAAAAAAAATAAATAAAAAACAAGAGCAACAGTCGAGTTGCACACGACAGTAGGATACCCTTGGACGTATGTTGCCATAAAAAGTATTTAATTGTATAATACTAATTGCAAGCTATAAATTAATAATAATACTGGAGTGCGCTGCCACCTTGCTTCAATTTCGATATTTTGCCAATAATTTATCGCCGCAATTCCCTAAAGCGGTGTGAGCAGTAGATATCGGTATTTCTTTATAAATTTTAAATTGGTTAATATCGGCTGGCACAAATCCTCTAACTGAACCCTCCACGAGGGTGCCGGCTGGGCAATGGGCTGTGTATTGACTCAAACTTCAGAGTCAGGCACTGTCCTGTTGCTTGGGCCAATACACGGTCCAGCTAAGGCAAGGACGCAACAACATGCGGACAATCAAAGTCTGGTGCTGCTGTGTCCGGAGCCATGGTCAGAGGTGCCTGGCAGATAGGCCTAAAATGCTATGGGGTGGTTCCCAAGAATAAAATTAACCAAAATATGAATAAGTAGATGGAGCCAACAACTGGGTCAACTCGGGCTGGGATGTCAGCCCAAACGTCGGTGGAAGGCGTGACTGCTACCACCGGCGGGCACGGGGGTGAAACCCCTCTACGTGTCGCCAGCGGTCACACCTCTGTACTGGTGGGAGCAGGCCAGGACAGTTGCACTACGACTGCCACAACAACAACATCAAAGAACGCCAAGATGCGGCGCAGTACCAGAGTCCATGCAGACTCGGACAGCGACCCTCAAGGCAACGAGATCAGCGCTGAGATGGAAGAAAGCCTCCTGCGCTCCCCTGTCAAGGGTTCCAACTCCCCTAGTAGGGAAGGGCCCAAAAAGACAAAAGAGGGCTTGAGAGCCAAAGCTCAGTATAAAGCGGCCCTAAAAATCAAATCTCGGCTCGCTAGCAGCAACAAACTCACCCCTGAGGAGAGGAAAAAGCTGGAGTGGGCCGAAGAGAAGATCGAAGAGGGACGAAAACACTTCGAGGGCAAATCAGTGATGAAGGCAACTTCAAGCCAATATGCCAACAAGGTCGAGGAGTTGCTGCTCACTAAAAGGCAGCGGTCTGAAGACCAAGACAAGGCGGATGTGCCCGCAAGCAAGCGGCCGCGCCAAAAGGTGGAGAAAGCCCCCAGGAAGCCACTGCCGAAAAGGGAGACAGCTAGCGATGTGGCGCGACGGCACCTAGTCGTCGCGCTCATCGACCGCAGTAACCCCAACGGCAAAATGACACCCGAGAAGTGGAAGATGGTAGAGCTGAGGCTGTTGGACGCCCTATTCAAAAGAATGGAGGAGCCAGAGTCTCAGCCTACCACCTTTGACGGAGCGGGGTGGCTCAATGGGGTAAAGATACTGAGCTGCAAGGATGACCTCACCCTGAAGTGGGTCACCGAGACTGTATCCAAGATGGACGCCCCCTGGGAAGATGCTAAGCTGGAGGTAGTTGACAGAACCTGTATTCCGTCAGTACCAAAAGCGAAGGTACTCTTCCCAAGGGTCGTACCCAAGGAACAGGCGCTCAAACTGCTCCGATGGCAGAATCCAGACGTGCCTACCGCTGACTGGACGGTACTACACGTTGGCAAGCCGGAAGGCAACGGCCAACAGATGGTCCTCCAGGTCAATAAGGAGGCCGAGGATCTGCTGTACCCAAGGTTCGGGAAGATGGCGTGGGGAGTAGGCAATGTATACCTACGACTCAAGAAGCGCCACCCGAACGATGCCAACGCCAACACGCTGGAGGCCGGCGAGGTGGAAAAGGACCTTAAAGCCTTGACCGACGCGGCCAACAGCCTCGATATTGACGATGAAGCGGAGGAGGATGGTGACCTGACTATCATAGCCAACCCATCTAAGCAGAAGGAATCTGAAAATAGCCATGAAGCTACAGATCCTTCAGTTAAACCTCCATAAGAGCAAGTTGGCGTCGGCGGAGCTCCTTCTAACCCTGGAGGAGGAGTCCGTCGACGTGGCCCTAGTCCAGGAGCCCTGGATCGCGTCGGGCAACAAGATCGCTGGACTAGGGTCTAGCAACTATTCCATCTTCTACCCGACCACCGTAAGTAGAGCTAGAACTGCAATTCTTGTAAGAAAAGGCATCTACGCTTATCTTATGTCCAATTACAGCACTGACGACATCACGGTGATAGCGCTAGAGGGTTGCAGGGACGAACCACTCCTAATGGCGTCCTGCTATCTAGCGCAAGACAGGGAATCACCGACGGAGGAGACGGAGCGTCTGATACAGGAGGTGAGCCAGAAGAGGCAACCCCTGGTGATAGGCGCCGACGCCAACGCCCATCACACCCTTTGGGGCTGCAAGGACGTAAACAATAGGGGTGAGTCGCTTCTAGACTTTATTCTTAAATATAATCTTAAGATCGCGAACAGGGGGAGGAACCCACCTACGTGGGTCCCACCTCATCAAGCGTTATAGATTTAACACTCGCGTCTGGAACAAATACCGAAGTCACTGAGTGGAGGGTTCTCAGCAAACCCTCCTTCTCTGATCACAGGTATATCCAGTTCAAAGTTCAACTCGAGTGCAAAGTGACAAAAAGTCTTTACAAGAATCCCCGGAATACCAACTGGGATATGTATAAGACCAAAGTGACAAGGACACTCCCAGCACCATCACCGATCATATCAACGGCAGACACTGAGAAGTCCGTGAAGACTCTCTGTCACCACTTAACCTCGGCCTTCAACGCAGCGTGCAAAACCTCAAGTGTAAGAAGGAAGCACAGGCCACCCTGGTGGAATCCAGAATTGAAGGCACAACGCACAGACCTTCAAGAAATCTTCAAACTGGCCAAACAAGCGGATGAAGATCTTGTATGGGACGAATACAGAATAAGGCTCCGCGACTTTAAGAAAAAGGTCCAGACAGCCAAAAGGAACTCCTGGAGATCCTTCTGCTCCGGCATAGAGAAGGTCACAGAAACCGCTAGGCTTAGGAAGCTTCTGTCGAGCCAACCGGCAATCCAGAGCCAACTAAGAACCAGTGATGGCCAATGGACGAGTAGCAGCAGGGAAGCGACTAATGCCCTTCTAAGCGAGCACTTCCCCGGATGCACAGATGTACTCGATCCGCAACAACAAATGCACACGAACCCAGTGTCCGACGTACCTGGGTACATAATCACACCACATAAAATCCAGTGGGCCATAGACTCGTTTGAAAGTTATAAATCCCCTGGCTTGGATGGCGTAATACCAGCCATGCTACAGAAGACCAAAGAAAAGGTCACTCCATGGCTGGAATCGATATTCAAAGCATGTCTGAGGCAGGGATATGTACCGGTACCCTGGAGGACAGCACGTGTTGTGTTCCTGCCAAAAGCAGGAAAATGCAGTCACATGCAGCCGAAAGATTACAGACCGATAAGTCTCACCTCCTTCCTGCTAAAAACCTTCGAGAAACTTTTGGATCTACACATAAGAGGAGGCATGGACCGACTCGTAGAATCCAACCAACACGCATACACAAAAGGGAAATCGGTGGAAACAGCACTACACTCCCTAGTAGCCACCATCGAAAAAGCCCTACACCACAAGGAATTTGCCTTAGGAGCGTTCCTGGATATCTCAGGTGCATTCAACAATGTATCTACGGAAGCGATCATGCGGAGCTTGAGAGCCGCAGAAACCCACGAAGCTGCTAACTCTTGGATATGCAATCTATTGAGCTGCAGAAGAGTAAGAGCCGAATGGGGAACCACGACCATAACTAAAGCAGCACACAGAGGCACGCCACAAGGCGGAGTGCTGTCGCCGCTGTTGTGGAATTTAGTGGTAAACGACGTCTTAAGGAAATTTAAACGGAAAGCCCCCAAGATAACCGCCTATGCAGACGATATAGCCATAATTATCGTGGGCAAATGTCCAATGACAATCAGCTCTGTCATGGACAATACACTAAAAGAAATACTGAAGTGGGCGATGGAGGTCGGACTCAGTATCAATGCGGACAAGACGGATCTAATTCTCTTTACCAAGAGATACAAGATACCGCAATGGACTCCGCCATCCATAAACGGTGCCATGCTCGAGCCAAAAAAGAGCATAAATATCTAGGAATAGTACTGGACAGCAAACTGAGCTGGAAACCCAATGTCGAGGAAAGGGTTAAGAAAGCCACAAATGCACTTTATGCATCGCAAAAGATGCTAAGTAGCACGTGGGGCTTGTCTCCCAGACTAATGCACTGGATCTTCATCTCAATTGTTCGTCCAATACTACTCTACGGTATCCTAGTATGGTGGAGGGCCACTAAGAAATCCACATACCTCCTAACAATGGAAAGGGTACAAAGACGTGCATTGATGTGCATTACTGGGGCACTGAGATCTACTCCAACAAAGGCCTTGGAAGTGATACTCGGAGTTCTCCCAATTGACATACAGGCCAAACTACTAGCATAGAAGACCGCGCAACGTCTTCGTGCTACGGGACATATGGCCTTCGCAAACTATGGGCATAGCGAATTGGGAGGAGAGTCATCCAATAGCACGGACTATATGACCCCAATAAACAACTTCTCCAGAAAGCCCACTTTAATGGGTCATGAAGATTGGAAAATCGGCATGGACGAAAACGCAACAAAGCTATTTACGGACGGATCTAAAATGGAAGCCGGCGTGGGCGCCGCGGTCTACTGTGAGGATCCGCTCATTCAAGTGTCGTACAAGTTGCCGGATTACTGTAGCATCTTCCAGGCGGAGGTCTTTGCTATAAGGAAGGCGGCAGAACTTGCGACAACACTCAACAAAAATCGGGTCAACATCCTAGTCGACAGTCAGGCGGCTATCAAATCTTTGCAGTCCTATGTCATCAGCTCCGAAAGTGTACTGGCAAGCAGGGAAGCATTAGATGCATTAAGCATCCGATCGAAGGTGCGCATCTTCTGGGTTCCCAGCCACCAGGGCATTGACGGAAACGAGATGGCAGACAGGCTAGCGAAAGAGGGTGCCGAATCTAGACAGCTGACAGTTGAAGACCTGAAGCCACCTCTGCGATCAATAAGCCACAGCCTAGAACAAGGCGCTGCGGTAATAGCAGGAAGAAGATGGCACAATACAAAAAACTGCAAAATAACCCGCACTATGTGCAACAACGCAAACGCGAAATTAGCCCATTATGTCATTCAGCTCCCGAGAAGAGACTGTAGAACAATGATGGGCATACTCACGGGCCACTGCCTGACCGCCACTCATGCTAAAAAGCTGGGCATCACCGACAATGACGAATGCAGGAAATGCAAGGAACCAGATGTAAGAGAAACTCTGGAGCACCTCATCTGTGACTGCCCCGCTCTCATGACCTCGAGAGCGAAATACCTGGGACGCCCCCTGCTTGCATCACTAGAAGAAGCAGCGGGCCTGGCACCCCAAAAACTCCTGGCTTTCGCCAAACTTACCAGCATACCAGACTGGGATAATTAAACTAAGAAATTAACAGCCTCCATCACTTATCGGCCGCACTAAGGATCATACTGATCTATGTGAGGCCCCCATTAGGGGGCCTGCCGATATAACCTAATATCGATAACAAGGTCCAAGGGTATAAAAATAAAAAAATAATAATAATTATCAAACCAATTTTCCATTCAATGGTTATACTTAACTATTAGATAATTAAATTTACATTATTAAAATATGCCTACATACATATTTACATATATCCTGTCATGTAGATTTCTTAATTTCTAACCTATTCCAAACATTACAAACTTATGCCTGAATACTAACAGATATCCCATTGTGATGGCTATGCAAAACCTCAAAAGTCCTAGCACTAATCTTTTCATTATCTAGTATATTTGAAAACGCCCAATCAATATGTGTATCCATATTGGTAGTGGACGTTTTCAAATCTAACAAACTCCTTAATCCTTTGCTAATCAAAAAATTATAAATACTCTTACACCTGTTAAAGGTTTTGAGGCACAAATTAAAATCTCCTAAAACTAGCAAGCTATCCCCTAAATCACCTAAACGAGAAAATTGATGAATTATCTCCTCAAATTCTATTTTAAATGTGGACAGAGGAAAGTCTGGACTTTTATTTAATATAAGAAAACTTATGGCATCAAACCTAAATATGCCGAACTCAAAAACTACTGAGCCAAAAGTTTTTCTACTGCTAAAGGTATGGGAAACTCTATGTAGTTCTTAACATAAACTCTAGCTCGTTCTTAACATAAATTATGATGCCTGTTAAAGGCCTAATTGATTCAAGTTGAACCACAATAGTGAACCCAGGTATTTCTACAGTTTCATTGCTTATGGAAGTTTCCACGAAACATAATATTGATGACTGAAGCATCAGCTTGTCCGATCGAATATCTTCAAGATGGGAATTCAAGCTCTGAGTATTATGGAAGAAAATGTTAAGGGCAGAACTGTTAATTAAATAATCGTAATGAGTACACAGTAGTTTTTCAGTCCGCAATTTCTTCAATTGGGCTTTCACTTTATCATTATTTTGGGGAGACTTAGGAGGAACAAAATTCCCAATAATGAATAATCCTAAAGCAGTAGTTGCTCTACTGCAAGCTACGTATAATGCAGCACGCTGCATTCTGGAATTAGCATGGACTACCACTTTGCCATACGTAGCTCCCTGACTCTTATGAATTGTGATGCCTTCAGCAGGCACAATTGGAAACTGCCTACGGTCAATGTTAATTTGTGCGTTATTTGAATATTGAAAACTGCGAACAATTTTCTGAATAGGAGTCCATGAAGGATCTGTACGATGTGTACACTTCGAACGCGCAGATTCTCCTACAGTTTCCTCTGTAAATTTCATCCATAAAATGTTGGGAGTGTTGGATGTATTGAAATCTATTTGCATCAACACACCTGATGCCCCGTTTACTAATCCATCCCCTGTGTCTACATTGACCGTCATCATGTACTTGGCAGTATTTTTTAGGAGAAGAGACGTACAGAGTCCCTGTGTAGCGGAAGTTTTAAAACCCTTCACTTCTTCTAATATTCTTTGTTTCCTTGCTAGTTCCAAATGGCCCGCCTTAATAAAATCTTCAGCAGTAGAGAAAAATTGCTCAGTAGCAATTGAGTTAAGTTTCGTTACATTAAATAAATCAACCTCATTATTATTACTAAACAGATGAATTGCATCATCGGGCACTGCCGATGGTTCGCATATTCTAGATTGGAAAAGGACAATATCATCGGCTGTCATACAACCCGATGCCATATTATTTAAGGCAGAAGCGAAAAGCTGATCGTCACGTTGACGCATTATCTCTGTGAGCTCAAAATACAAAAAAAGGTCCCAGAGATACGTACCAAATATTTCATGGTAAGGGTCAGTGGTATTTGGATCGAAAATCCAACTACCTCCTACGGGCTGTAACTGTCTAAGATCACCGAATACGATGATAGAAACACCACCAAAAGGAGAAGTATTTTTGAAAATTTGCTTCAAACGAGAATCTAAATAAGAAAACATTAGAGAGCTAACCATTGATATTTCATCAATAATAATTAATTTAAGATCGATTAACCTTGAATGAAGGCTATTAACTAAATCATGGCTTAAGGCCCTTAGAGGTGCTGAGCGAGATTGATTAACAGGAAGTGAAAACATGGAATGCAGTGTCGAACCACTAATTCCGAATGCTGCTTTTCCTGTTGGTGCACATAAGAGCATTTTAACAGATGTCGGATCAGCTCCTGGTATACTGTTATACATTACGGATAATGACTGAAAAATTGCTGATATAAGTCGACTCCTTCCGACTCCGGCGCCGCCTCCAACAAATTCATAAAAGACTGTATTATGCAAAGCATGTGTAAAATATAGCTTCTGCTTTAAATTAAGAGATCTAACTATATTAGCTAAGCTTTCCTGAGAAACTAAGGCTGGAAGCTTGATAAAACGGACATTACTATCTTCATCATTCATATCAATATTTCCATCCACATTTAAAACATTTAGATGTGGATCTATTTCAGGCAATCCTAAAACTGTGAAGCCATCATCTACCACTTCCTGTTCTCCTACTTGATTATTCTCATTTTCTGCTTCCCTCTGTTAAGTGGCTCAGAGCATCTTCTAGTTCCCTATCATCTAGTAAATTATATTTTCTGCGATTGTTCTCTACTAACTCCGAATTTTCCCTACAGAACAATTCACAGTCATGTGTGACTAAATCCAAATGCTCATCTCGCCATGGGGCGTAAAGCATTTTTAGCTCTCTGAAATAGTCACTTGTTTCTGTATTGACATTAAATCTCCTATACCTAATTATGCACGCAGTGGTCCTCTTTCTGATGAAGCCACTATTATCGCGAAGAGCGTAAACTATTGATTCAGAAGCCCTAGGCACATCATCGTCAAAGTCATCTGCATTTTCTTGGCGAGCTCCTCGTTCTGATTTGCAGTAGCTATAAAAAGCGGATATCTCAGTGCCAAATATAAATTTGTTACCTAAATATTGTAACTTTTGCTTAATAGTTACATTGTTATTGTCTTTAATCTCATTGATTGCCTCACGCATCAACATTGAGATACCTCTCTGAGACTTGTTAATATAATTAACGACGTAGCTGCAGCAAGCATAGGGGTCTAAAATAAACTGAATATCCATATTTGCTCGCTGCAACAAAAGGAGGTGCTTGTTATAAGCGTTAAGCTTGATTGCTGCAAAAGATCGCTTCAAAAAAACTTTTGGTTTCTTTATACTTGATCTTACAGCATTAATGTAGCCCTCATAACTAAGGTTAAGTTGATCGTGGGACAAAAAGTTGTTAAAATCGTTAAAATTTTCTACGCTTTCACGATCAAATGGGAAGTCGAGCAGACTTTGAATTTTTTCGAAATTCCTACGATGCTCGGCCAAATTTGGAGCATTTTCTTCTAAAGGGAGAAGAATTTCTGTTTGAAGCATGGGAGGGTATGGGATACCAAATCTACAAATTTGTTTTGACCTAATTTCTCGCCTGCAAGAGTGCCCGTGACTATGGAGTTGATACTGCAAATATGGAGCAACGTCCGGGCAACTAGAATCAGCAGTAATAAACTGATCAATAAAGGACTTCACAGGCATAAATGTGGACTCATTCTTTAGGTCGAGCTTTGGGGCGTCTTTCAGCCAGAACATGCCATGTATATGTGGAGAGCCTCTTTGCTGAAACTCCACTCGCCAATAAAACTTGATGACCTGGTGACAACCAAAGACACCGCCTTCCTTTTTCATCAGTTTTAAAACCTGTCTATATCGAAAATCGAAATATCTGGCACAGGTCACTGGGTCTGCTCTAATGAGACGAGCTTTCTCATTAAACCCCAAATTTAACGCTTCTTCTTCGGATACTTCTAGCTTGTCTACATTTTTACATAGCAAGACTAAAAGCTCCGGCCACCTAGTTGCCGCTGCGGAAAATGTTATAAAAAAAGTTGGAAGCCCTACCTGCCTAATCATAGCCATCACTTTCTTTTTCTCGTCCTCCCAATGAGCAGGAGACGTGCGAATACCTTTTAAAAGCCTATAGCCATCATCATGAAGTATTAACCTATTTAAAGTTTCATCATTACGCACATAAGCAGCCGAAATGCCTTGAGTGGCAGAGTGCTTACGTAAGCAAATTGATTTGCTATTCCTAATGCTAATCATTTCTAACTTTTTGAAGTTATGAAATAATTTATCAGTTTTACAACCTCTTCTATCAAAATTCCTAAGCTCTGATCTAACTATAGTTGTAAAACTTTCCTGACATTTCCTTTTAATACCTGCAAATATTGTGGGAAAAGCCAGCTCCTCTGAATCACAATCGGTTATCATGTCAAGAGGTCGCTGACCCTCTCCTGGTGCTATAGCAATTCGAGGAATATCTATGTTTTCAACAGGGACATTTTCCATGAAGGTTTCTTGACCTCCTGGATTCAACTCTACCTCTTCTTCTACTACTCTATGCTCATTAGGTTGTGCTGCCTTTTCTAACATTTGACACACAATGTCCCTGTCGTCTGCTGACGCAAAAAATGGTACAGTCTCAGCTGAGTAAGAAGACAACCACTGCTCATTGATAGTAACCTGGTGCTTCTTATAAAGTTCTGTGTTCACTAAATACCGAATTGCATCAACTATCTTTGAGGGCCTTATGGTTTCAGCCATGAAATCATGGTTATACTCCATCCTACGCTTAAGATGAATCTGAACTCCTTCGGCTTCATTAAATGCCCTGGGAAGGGAAGTTACAACATTTGCAATTGGAATTGGCACATTGATCACTGCTCCTTTAATGGCACTTTGACGTCCATATCCAAGAGACTTTATGATCATAAAAGGAAGACGGGGAGAAATCAGCCTTTCTTCTAGAGGCGTCAAGCCTTTCAGGCATTCTGGAAGCTCCGGAAAATTTAGGCCATTTGTAATAGAAGCCTTTGGTTTTTTCCCTGACTTAATACTGCGGCTGCAGGTTTTGCAAAAGCTAAACCTATTATTATGGGATGGAAACATAGAGGAAAGATACAAAATATCAACACTATCTGCCTCACTACACTTTTCCTCTATGACCTCACGCGAAATTTTGTCCACTTGATGTGGAAACCACAAACCTTTGCAACATATGCAAACCTGATCGGGTCCCTGCTTGACTGTCTTATTAAAATTGGCTATTAGGCAATCTAAACTAGTTTTAACCTGCGATATCCTATCATCTGGAAGGGTATTCGCACGGTCCACTCTATTGCGGGACGCGTTTCTCCTATTCTCTGCTATCCTATTGGTGCAAATACTCCTATATAGACTCACTCTTTGCGACATATTCCTATGGGCTTCAAAGGCCTCACGTTGAGCTCGAATTCGAGCACAGCGGCGTGCACTAGTATTGCGTGCCTGCTCAACAATCCTACGAATAGGATTGTTTCTAACCTGAGACCTTTGACTTCTATCTATTGCCCTTTCTAAAATTCGCGTCTCCCTGATTTTGTCGCTGAATCGCCCTTCTAACAGCATCTCGTCCGCTTTCGTTGGACCTGAATTGTGGACATTGCCTGCGCCTCGATCGACGCAAAGTATTGGCAAGTTGTTCGGCATTTCTAGTTGAATGATCAGTTCGTCGAACACGGCGACGAACTGCATCCTGCTCTCTTTCCTGAGATCGAAACTCAGCATCTTGCCTGCGACTCGAACGACGCGAAGTGTTGGCAAGTTGTTCGTCTGTTTTAATTGCAGAATCACTGCGACGTACACGGCGACGAACTGCATCCTGCTCTCTTTCCTGAGATCGAAACTCAGCATCTTGCCTGCGACTCGAACGACGCGAAGTGTTGGCAAGTTGTTCGTCTGTTTTAATTGCAGAATCACTGCGACGTACACGGCGACGAACTGCATCCTGCTCTCTTTCCTGAGATCGAAGGTCAGCATCTCGCCTGCGCCTCGAACGACGCGAAGTGTCAGCAAGTTGTTCTTGTAATCTGATTGGCGAAGAAGCCCGAAGAGTAGTGTGACGAATTGTGTCCGGTAATTGCTCAACGGCCCTAAATGTTCTATTACTTCTGCGGACTCGATGCTGTTGACTATCTCTAACCCTTTCAGCTTCCCTAAATTCGAAATTTTGCCTACGTTCTCTATGTGCCTCTAGATTATTTACGCGTTCCTGCTCAGAAAAGTCTACATCTGACCTATTCAAACGATTTCTTTTTCGCTGTGTTTGACTCCTATTGCAAGCAGACTTTCTCTTAAGTCTAGGCATCTTCTAATATATAAGTTTTAAAATAATATATAGGTATGTTAAAAATAAAATTCTTATAAATTAATTTAATTTGAATATATATTTATCAAAAATTAATATATAGTTATATATATAAAATAAAGTTAGTATATTTATTTATATATATAAATATATTCATATATTTAAATAGATATATATATATTATAATTATATTCATATATTTAAATAAATATATGTATATTATTTAAAATAATTATATTATAAATGAAAATAAATATCTAATGAAAGAACAAATAATAATAAAATTTAATAAGGAAAATAAAAATAAACAAAATGTGGAAGAAAGAATAAATATAAATCAAAGAAATAATAAATTAAACCTGCAAGAAATTCCAGCGAAAATTCCAATTTGAATCGCGGAAACGAACCGATACCGATGTTCACGTACAATCACACACATTCAGAAGAGTCTATACACATATATGTATGCATGCACAAAAATACGTTACGCTGTGTACCGCACTTTTCTAAAATTGCCCGCCACGTTCCGGGCAGGGCGCAATCATTCACACGCATAAAAAATGTTCCGTTAACGCATAACAATCACACACGAGGATTTACTTATTATATACTCGACTTATATTAATTTGCATTAAATGTTAAATGTATCACGAACACGCGAATTAATTATATATTATTTTATATTTAATATCGAAAATACAAATGATAATCGACAATCGACGACGACACCGAACACGCCAATCGCAAACTACAAATTAACATAACACTGAAGCGCGCTGCCACCTTGCAACAATTTTGATACGTTGCCAATAATTTATCGCCGCAATTAAAAAGTGCGCGAAACCTTAAATTTATAATAATGATCTATAGAATCTAATATACATACAAAATATACATATATTAAAAAAACAAAGTAGAAGAAATGTTAGTACATTTTTTTCAAACATAGTTTCAATAGACGTGGGGATATAATATAATTTAGACATATTAATATAATTTATATGCAAAACATATGAAATATATATCGATATGTTTAATATATATTAAAAGCTATCGATATGATAGCTCATAATATATCGTGAAATCTAAATTAATATTTATTTAATAAAAAGTCAATATATAAATTATTAAATAATAATAATAATATGTCTATATTAGAAATCTAGTAAATACCTGCATTCATGCATGCCGATCAACCACGCTATTGGTTGTATATAATTTTACATATGTATGTGTGAACACAAATTAAGTATGTATAAGTGTTTGCATTTATGCACATGTATTTTGGGTAATTGACATGTGCATGAAAAAGAAGAGTCGAGAAACAGCTCGCGCTTCGCGCTCGCATCGTTTATCCTTTTCTTTCATGCACAAGTAATTTAGTTCTGACGTCATCGACAACTTCTTTGCTTTCTTCATATTCATATATACGCCACCTATTGGTTGAGTGTTAGCATATATTTATGCACATGTATTTTCGGTATTTGACATGTGCATGGAAAAGAGGAGTCGAGAAATAGCTCGCGCTTCGCGCTCGCATCGTTGTCCTTTTCTTTCATGCATAAGGAATTTAGTTCTGACGTCATCGACAAGTTCTTTGCTGCTCGAAGTGTCGAAATGGTTTATCTAATAACTTCAGTGTTTATTGTCTGATCGGATTGCAATTTGGAGGATAAGTTCATATATTATTTATCTATATATATGCTAAAGCAGAACGTTAAGAAATGAGTTCTTCGAATGTAAATAGCAATGTAAACCAAAATTGGCGGTTTGCGGGGGCGGTAGGCGTGTTATTCCAAATTGAAAATAAACTTGATCTGCGTATGGTATACAGGAATCTTCATGCTAAATTTGGCTTTTGTAATAGCTGAGATCGGCGCGTTCATCCAGACAGACAGACAGACGGACAGGCAGACGGACATGGCTCAATCGACTCGGCTATTGATCCTGAGCAAGAATATATATACTTTATGGGGTCTCCGACGCCTCCTTCTGCCTGTTACATACATTTGCACAAAGTTAGTATACCCTTTTTTGACCATTTTCAATGGTCCAAGGGTATAATAATAATTAAGACCTTAAAACTCATGTCAGAAAAAAATCATTGAAAACTATGTTGTGCAGATTGGCGAAAAAAAACTAGGATTAATTCATTAATAGGATTTTCATTCAAGCACTTTGTGATAAGAACAAATAAAGCGGATGGTTTGCCGACACGTGAGCATGCCACGTACAATTGACCATGAGAAAAACATGCAAGGAGCTTAATGAAGCTATCTATCATTCGGGCGAATATCTCCAGCTCGCACTTCATAGCCCAAATACTGAACCGCTGTTTTGAGAAACCTACATTTAGCAAGATTAAAGGTAAAACCAGCCTTTGTAAGAACATCCAAAACAGTTTTTAGCCTTTCCAAAGCCAATTCCTTGGATGGCGATACTACCACTATATATTTCATTAGCAAGGTCACCAAGTGCGCGCTGGAAAACTGATGGCGCATTTTTGAGGCCAAAAGGCATTGTAAGAAATTCAAATTGACTGTCTGGGGTCACAAATGCAGTATATTCCACGGATTCAGGATGAATCGGGATTTGGTGGAAGCCACTCGCCATATCTAAGCATGTGAAATAATTTGCTCCGAAAAGTCTAGCAATTTGATCGCTGATAAGCGGTAAGGGGTATTTATCCGAAATCGTGTTCGAATTTAGCTCTCTAAAATCAACACACAGACGGTCGGTGCCGTTCTTCTTTTTGACGAGCAACATGGGGCTAGCAAAGGGAGAACAACTTGGGCGAACAATATTACATCTTATCAATTCGCTCACCTGAATACGAACTACTTCTCTTTCTTCGAGGCTAAGTCTGTAAGACCTTGCCAAAATTACATAAAAGCCTTGTTTGAGTATTTCTCGCCCTATCAGAATATCACTCCTCAATTGCTCATTCAGGACTACATGAAATAATATTTCCATAATATTTTCGTTTCTCAAGATTTGCAATGTACTGCATAGACTGCCACCACCAATGCCTTTTATCATTACAATATTGTTTATACGTTTACCAAATAACTTATTACTAATGTCGTCTTTAATAAGGGAGCACTCTGCACCGGAATCGAAACAAATTATATAGATCTCACCTTGTTGATGCAAACTTCCCTTTGGCTCAGTCTTCTGTTGAGTCACATGTTACTTGGCTGCACTTCCATTTTTCGGGCACTGGTTGGAGAAATGTCCCAGTTGGCCGCACCGATAGCACGTAATATTTGATTTTTCACGCTGCGGTTTCGCCTCTCTATCTTGTCGAATTTTACTTCGACATTCAGCAATTCGATGTCCCGGCTTTGAGCAGAAGTGGCATACCACTGGCGATGCCTTACGGTTCTTCTGGTTAGGTCCAAGGTTATCATCTCGAGCATATCGCTTCTTGTCGAACGCAAACGCTTTTAACCGACCTTACTTCTGGTACGCACTTTGGATGTGAAGAGAACGCGTTGCAAACGACTGTCAATGTTTGCCATATGCGCAAGAACAGTTGTAACGGCAATTTCTTCTACTCCCATATTTCACCACTTCGTAGTCAGCGTCGTCACTAACGGACTCGCGGCTGTTGAGTAAATTCAAAAAGGTAGCGGCCGGCGTCTCTTCGGTTTCAAAGCGGTCCAGAAATAATTCCTGGAACTCTCGCCAAGTCATACCATGGTACGAAATTTGTGTAAGCCACTGAGATGCACTTCCCTCCATCCAGTTGCTCTGTGCCATGATCCATTTACTTCCTTGAAGAGGGTGCTCAGATAGAATTATATCGGTTGTTGAATACCACTTTGCTGCCTCAACGCATGCAGCATCAGGGTTAAATTTGGGTAGCTTAACATCATAACTGGGTTGCTGCTCGCATGCCGGCGTCACTTGCACGATTTTTACAAGTTCAGCCATATTCCGATTTTGCATTTCGACAACTGCACGCCACTGCTCCTAAGAAAATGCAGGATGTGGCACTAATCCCACTTCTGATGTCGGGTTGTTAATATCAGGAGCCTCGTGGTCCGTCCGTCCGTCCATATCGGCGTAACTCATAATGATTTTACACTATGCCATTTGTACAGCTAAGTGTATTCAACGAGTCCAGTTGCGTCTGCTTTGGCTTCTCAACGATTAATGTGTAGTTTCGTGCAGGCTGCTTTTTCTGTTTTCAATTTTTGGCATTCCCTTTTCATTATGTCGCTTTCTCACTCTAACCAAGCAGCGCAAGTGGCTACGTTCAGCAACAGCTGTATCGCCCTCATTTTAGCAGAGTCTCGTTCATAGATAATTCATCTATTCATCCTCACACATTGACAATAAATAGGAAAAAAAAATTGATCAAAAAAATTATACAATAATTATGGACAATTTCAAAATGCAAATTACTTAATAAAAATTTTACAAGTTATAAAAAAATAAAAGAAAAAAGTATAAATTATAACAGATGGCGCTATTTCATTGAATGTCGTGTTACTTTTTAGCTGAACTAATTTAGGCTTTGATGAACGTTAAACAATAATACAAAATAATCTATTTATATATATAGATAGAAACAAAAAAGTATTTTATTATGGTGAATGATGATAATACATACAGAATGAGAATAAAAAAAAAAATAAATAAAAAATAATAATTAAGACCTTAAAACTCATGTCAGAAAAAAATTATTGAAAACTTTGTTGTGCAGATTGGCGAAAAAAAAACTAGGATTAATTCATTAATAGGATTTTTATTCAAGCACTTTGTGATAAGAACAAATAAAGCGGATGGTTTGCCGACACGTGAGCATGCCACGTACAATTGACCATGAGAAAAACATGCATTTTCTAGATTGAGGCCACAAATAGTCAAGGATTGGCCTTCTGATTTGTTGGTCGTCATGGCGAAGGCAAGACGAATCGGGAATTGAACTCTTTTAAACTTAAAGGGCATATCCGTTGGGATCATCGGAATTCTTGGAATAAGAACTTCCTCATCTTTAAATTTTCCTTTAAGTATCGACGCGTGAATCACATTGCTCATCAGTTTTCTTATCACCAAACGCGTTCCATTACACAGTTTTGGTTGGTTTAAATTTCTAAGCATGATGACTACCAAGCAAACTTTAAGTTTTAAATTGTGCGGTGGGAAACCAGGCACATCCAAGAAGTTTAAAAATTCAGTTGGCTTCTTCTTCGTTTGATACCAGTCGATAGATTTGAATGAATACAAAGTACCTACGATTTGATTTTGAATGATAAAATTGAGGTCATCTACATCTTTATTTTTAGCGGCCAAAATTGCTTGTTCACTTTACCATTTAGTATTTTTGTGGTTAGCAATGATATCCGGGAATACTTTGTTGATAAGCTAATCTTTTGATGATACGAAATTGCAAAAATTTGGAGGAAATGAAATCAAACCGCTCGATATGTCAACAGGAACATGGCCATTACCGATAGTCAGCAATTGCTTCGAGAAATCATCAACAATGCAACTCTCATATTTACAGACAGTTGAAGTTTCTTTACATATCGCCACAGATATGATGCTTTGAGGCAAGCGTTTATTTCGTCGGCAGCAGTAGATCTTGGAATGACTGGTAGTGTTTGTCGGAAGTCGCCAGATAATAAAATCATTGCACCACCAAAACATCTCGAGTCATCCGAGTCCGCCGATCTTTTAATGTTCGGTCTAGTGCTTCCAATGAGCATTTGTGCGCTATTGTGCATTCGTCCCATCTGATGATTTTTGATGCTAAAAAAACTTTGGCCATTGCGGAGTGTTTCGAAATGTGGCATGTCGGTTGTTCAGTAGTTTTAAGGTTTAATGGCAATTTTAAAGCTGAGTGAGCTGTACGGCATCCGTCTAACAATGTGGCCTCTATTCCAGAAGAAGGACTTGCTACCGCAATTTCGGATCTCGCACGTACAGTGGCCAAAATCAATGACATGAGGAATGTCTTCCCAGTTCCACCGGGAGTGTCCAAAAAAAAAAACGGCATTTCCATCATAAATTGCATTAATCAGTGTATCATAGACTTCCCTCTGCTTAGGATTCAACAGAGGTACATTCGTTTGAACTGATAGGATTAGTTCATGTAGATGATATTCACGTTCATGTTCCAATTCTCTATTCAATACGTCATTCATTCGACGATCTCGCGCTGGCATTCCTAACCTAACTAACAAACTGCCGGACATGAGGTAACACATATCTTCGATCAAGAGCAAAGTCTGGTTATGGATCTCCTCATTCATCTCAAGATCGGAATTTCTTGAGCTGACGCGAATTCGACGTAAAATATCTTCTGACATGTTATCTTTGTATTTGTTCCACAGGTCACGTGGGCTCGATGGGAAGCATGTTGAAATGATGATAGCAAATAATGTGCGTATCTGACTTGGAGATGCAGAAATAATTGCTTTAGCGATTGTCGTGTCCCAATGAGTATCTTTTTCAAGCAAATTTAGCTCTTGACATGCTGCACGAAATGTGGGGCACACGATACCATTAACAGTTCGTACTGATTCAAATGATGTTGGCCCTCGAACATGTACCAGCAAAACCCGCAAACAGAAACATTCATCATTCTTCGGATGAACTGTGTAAATACGACCAAGAGCATCAGTAAAACGCATATCTGGATGATCAGGAACTGTATCGCCTTGCTTCCGACCTTCAAATTTCTTCGATGTAGCGTTCCAACTGTATTAACGTGGCATTTCTGAGTAAAGCAAAGTTCGTGCTAACGGATCGCTTTGACAAATCGCAAAGAAACTGGTCAGAGTTGTCACTGGAGGTGTTTCGGCACGTTCAGCAGCATCCGACGCTGTGAAATATATTCTCTGACCGTTCTCTAGATGCACGCCGCCTCTTAACTTGCTGCGGCTTTTATTGTCGTTGTTGCTGCTGCTTTTGTTGTTGCTGCTGCTGCTGCTGTTTTTATTTGGTGTTGAGTTTGTTATTGCTGCTGTTGCTTTGCTTTGTGCCACAAACAAAATGGCCGACTTCTTGCCTATTCCCCTCTTTCTCTCATGCGCAGCGGCGTATAATTTGTATTTAAACGATATTTCATCTATATAAATGGATTATTTTGTATCATTGTTTTTCTTTCATCAAAGCCTAAATTATTTCAGCTAAAAAGTAACACGACATTCAGTGCCTGAACTTTCGAGACATAGACAATAGCTCAAAGAGTATATAAGCACTACCTATGAATAGCTTATCATGAAAAATTATAGACAACCTATAAGACATTTGCACTTTTGTTAACCTGTCAATTTTTTTTCCTTAATCTTATATTTTTTATTCCTTAAATTCCGTTCTTTTCCGATCATTTTATGTTAGAAATCTTAGGTATTATTTTCGGGAATTAAAAATTAAATAATTAATTAATAATTGGTTTCGCGCCGTCTGGCAGCACCAACAGCTGTTACAGCGACATCATATCATTGAGAAGTACGGCATCACTGCTTGCCAGACTTTCTACGAGCTGTAATCGATATATCGCCAAGTTTTACATTTCGATATTTTCCATTACCAACGGGATTCATTAGCTTTTTGTCTCGTCTTCGCACGACACTTCGCCTCCGCCGCCTTGGCCTTTCCATCGTACTGACATGTAATAAAGAAATCAGCATCTATTGAAATGATTAAGTATTCATTACAAATATCGAGTTTTCATTGTTTTTAAGATGTTTTCTGCTATTTGGGACGGAAAAAAATCCAACAAATCAAAAACCATGGCAATCGGTCCAGCCATTCTCGAGTTATAAGTGTTGTAACAAACACGACTTTATTTTATATATACATATACAAAACATATATATAGAAGATATGTAGATAGATATGCTAAAGCAGAACATTAAGAAATGACTTCGAATGTAAATTGGAATGTAAAACCAATTTGTCGGTTTGCGAGGGCGGTTGGCGTGTTATTCCATATTGAAAATAAACTTGATCTACGTACGGTATACAGGATTCTTCATTCTGAATTTGGTGTCCCTAGCTTATGTAATAGCTAAGATCACGTTCATCCAGACAGACGGACAGACAGACGGCCATGGCTCAATCGACAAGGGTAGTGACCCTGAGCAAGAAAACATATACTTTATGGGATCTACGACGCCTCCCTCTGCCTGTTACATACATTTGCACAAAATTAGTATACCCTTTTTAGATAATTTTTAATGGTCGAAAGGTATAAAAATATCTATGCTTTCGTCAATAAAGGTTTTGCAAAAGGTAAACCTATTATTATGGGATGGAAACATAGAGGAAAGATACAAAATATTTACACTATCTGCCTCACTTCACTTTTCCTCTATGACCTCACGCGAAATTTTGTCCACTTGTTGCGGAAACCACAAACCTTTGCAACGTATGCAAACCTGATCGGCTCCCTGTCTTATTAAAATTGGCTATTAGGCAATCTAAACTTGCAATTTTAACCTGCAATATCCTATCATCTGGATGGGTATTCGCACGTTCCACTCTATTGCGGGACGCGTTTCTCCTATTCTCTACTATCCTATTGGTGCAACTACTCCTATATAGACTTACTCTTTGCGACATATTCCTATGGACAATCAAAGACCTCACGTTGAGCTCGAATTCGAGCACTGCGGCGTGCACTAGTATTGCGTGCCTGCTCAACAATCCTGCGAACAGGATTGTTTCCAACCTGAGACCTTTGACTCTCCTCATTTTGTCGCTGAATCGTCCTTCTAACAGCATCTCGTCCGCTTTCGTTGGACCTGAATTGTGGACATTGCCTGCGCCTCGATAAACGCAAAGTATTGGCAAGTTGTTCGGCATTTCTAGTTGAATGATCAGATCGTCGAACACGGCGACGAACAGCATCCTGACCTCTTTCCTGAGATCGAAACTCAGCATCTTGCCTACGCCTCTAACTACGCGAAGTGTTGGCAAGTTGTTCGACTGTTTTAATTTCAGAATCACTGCGACGTACACGGCGATGAACTGCATCCTGACCTCTTTCCTGTTCTTGTAATCTGATTGGCGAAGAAGCCCGAAGAGTAGAGTGACGAATTGTGTCGATGCTGTTGAATATATCTAACCCTTTCAGCTTCCCTAAATTCGAAATTGTTCCTACGTTCTCTATGTGCCTCTAGATTATTTACTCGTTCCTGGTCAGAACAATCTATATATGACCTATTCAAACAATTTTTTTTTCGCTGTGTTTGACTCCTATTGCGAGCTGACTTTCTCTTAAATCTAGGCATTTTCTAAAAATTAAGTTTTAAAATAATATATAAGTTAAAAATAAAATTCTTATTAATTAATTTAATTTGAATATACATTTATCAAAAATAATATATAGTTATATATATAATATAAAGTTAGTATATTTATTTATATATGTCGGGTTGTTAATATCAGGAGCCTAGTGGTCCGTCGGTCCGTCACTCATAATGATTTTACACTACGCAATTTGTACAGCTGTGCGCATTCAACGAGTCCACTTCCGTCTGCTTTGGCTTCTCAACGATTAATGTGTGGTTTCCAGCAGGCTGCTTTTTCTCTTCTCAATTTTTGGCATTCCCTTTTCATTATGTCGCTTTCTCACTTTAACCAAAGCAGCGCAAGTGGCCACGTTCAGCAACAGCTCTATCGCTCTCATTTTAGCAGAGTCCCGTTCATAGATAATTCATCTATTCATCCTCACACATTGACAATAAATAGGAACACGCATAATAGCAAAAGGAACATGGAGAAGAAGTAAATAGCGACTATGCGCATACCCATTATTTTCGCCCCGACACGGCCATTCTGACATTTACACGTCCTCGTGTAAGCTTTTGATACCGAGATACCAGGGTATCAAGATCACATACTTTCATCACTACTCAATACCATTTCATTTCATTAATTAATTAATTTATTCTTTGAACAAACAAAATAACTTACATTTCATTGTTGCTGAGATAACTTATTCTATTTTCATATTCAGTTTCATCGATCAGTAATACATCAGCTTACTTATCTTAACATTATCATTTATCGATTGCTAGTTTCGATCTTCCGCCAGTTCACACACACTTGATTATTGATTCAATACAAAACTCCTCGTCTCTCCTGAACAGATCTCTCTTGTTACAAACAACAGGTGACACAGAAATCTCTTCGTCTCGCTAGACGGATTACTCTTTATTACTTATTCATCGGCTCACCTCGACGGATAACTCTCAATATATCGTCTTGCCTCGACGGTAACTCACAATTCATCGTCTAACTTAGACGGATAACTCTCAATTCACAAAAGAAATCATTGGCGGGCTTTTCTCTTCATTCAACTATTTCTATATTTCAGCTATTTCTCTATACTCTCATTTAAGTCATTAGGCGTTTCTGCATTCGGCATTTTTCGTATATTTTCGTATACCTGTCACCCTCTAATAATTCAGTTACCAAAAACGGTCCTCTTCATTTTGGATCTAACTTGGTTTGGTGTCTTTTTTCATTTTGCAATAGCACATAGTCACCTGCGTGGTGTTTGTCAACGGCTGCCCTACTGCTATCAAATCTGGATTTGTCGTAAGACGCTAAGGAATCCATATTTTATGTCGCATGAGCTCTAACAGTTGCCAAATCTATTTGACATTCGGTCTCACATGGTGGAACTAACCCAGGGAGTCGAGCCTGTTTACCAATTAACGTCTCCAACGGACTTGCCTCAGTGGCACGAGAACGTGTACAATTCAGTGCAAGTTGGACTTCGCCAAGAGCATCCTGCCACGATCGTTGACTTGATTCTACCACTGACAACAAATTTTTCAGTATGCTCATCACCCGTACCACTTGTCCATTTGCACGGCGCATTCCCGTAGCAATCAAGTGAAGTTGAATTTTCTGTGATACGCAAAACTCTGAAAACTCAGAGCTAGTGATGCATCTGCCCTGGTCGGCGATAATGCGATCTAGTAATCCAAATAAGGATACGGAAGCGTTAACACAGCTTTCGGCATCTATCTTTAAGGTGTGATACAGATAAATAAACTTTGTATAGGCATCGATCTGAACAATGACATATTCCTTCGCTCTTGCCACTTAATTTCTCCGTAATATCTATATGAATGGTGTGCCACGGTATACTTCGGAATGGAATGAAGTTCCGCCTGAACCTTCCCGGACGATGATTTCACGGATCGACAAGTTATACAGTTTGAAACAAATTTTCGGACATACAGCGAACCAATAATACTGGTACACTTTATCAAGTGTCTTTTGCCACCCTAAATGCATTATTGACTCGTGTACATGGTTACTTACTGACCATTTGAAAGCTCTGGGTATAACTGATAAATAACTTGTTCTACCTAGTCTCTGGACCTTGCGATATAATACGCCTTTTCGCAGATCATACGTTTTGGCCAGGTTTTCGGCCAACTCATCTGACTCCAATTTGTTAACAATTTCCATTATCTCGGGGTCTAACCTTTGCTCAGCAAGAAGCCAAGTACTTAAAATTTCGGACAGATTTGCTCGTTTTACGGGAATCTTGTTTATTGACAGAATGTGTTCGGATGATAAAGGATTTCTTGATAGGAAGTCGACATGAGCCATATCTGACACTCTCTATACTGAATATCAAAATTAATCATTTGTAAGTAGGCCCACCAGCGGTAAACTCTGGGGGTTAAATCTACTTTTGTGCGAGAAGCTTTTAGTGAATTGCAGGTATAGACAACGAACTCACGGCCAATCAGGTAATGGCGAAAATGTTTAACGGTTTTTACCACTGCCAAGGTTTCGAGCTCGTTAGAGTGATATCTAGATTCAACAGAGGTAGTTGTTTTGCTGAAGTACTCGATTACATGGGGTTTACTTTCTATACGGTGCAAAAGTATCGCTCCATATCCACAGGCACTTGCATCAGTGTGCAACTTAGTAGGATATTGCGAGTCAAAAATTACCAGAAGAGGCTCATTTGTGAGGATCTTCACAACTTTGAGTCTGATCTCTTCTAGCTCAGCGCTCCATGTAATGTTGCCGTTACCAGACGAAAGTGAATACAAAGGTTTCATAAGTTGGGAGAATCCAGGAACGAATTTGCGAAAGTACTAGGCCAGGCCAATGAATTGTCTAACGCCGGAGACAGTTTGAGGAGGAGGCAAGGAGCTTAATGAAGCTATCTATCATTCGGGCGAATATCTCCAGCTCGCACTTCATAGCCCAAATACTGGACCGCTGTTTTGAGAAAACTACATTTAACAATATTAAAGGTAAGAACATCCAAAACAGTTGTTAGCCTTTCCAAAGCCAATTCCTTGGTTGGCGATACTACCATTATATATTTCATTAGCAAGGTCACCAAGTGCGTGCTGGAAAACTGATGGCGCATTTTTGAGGCCAAAAGGCATTGTAAGAAATTCAAATTGACCGTCTGGGGTCACAAATGCAGTATATTCCACGGATTCAGGATGAATCGGGATTTGGTGGAAGCCACTCGCCATATCTAAGCATGTGAAATAATTTGCTCCGAAAAGTCTAGCAATTTGATCGCTGATAAGCGGTAAGGGGTATTTATCCGAAATCGTGTTCGAATTTAGCTCTCTAAAATCAACACACAGACGGTCGGTGCCGTTCTTCTTTTTGACGAGCAACATGGGGCTAGCAAAGGGAGAACAACTTGGGCGAACAATATTACATCTTATCAATTCGCTCACCTGAATACGAACTACTTCTCTTTCTTCGAGGCTAAGTCTGTAAGACCTTGCCAAAATTACATAAAAGCCTTGTTTGAGTATTTCTCGCCCTATCAGAATATCACTCCTCAATTGCTCATTCAGGACTATATGAAATAATATTTCCATAATATTTTCGTTTCTCAAGATTTGCAAAGTACTGCATAGACTGCCACCACCAGTGCCTTTTATCATTACAATATTGTTTATACGTTTACCAAATAACTTATTACTAATGTCGTCTTTAATAAGGGAGCACTCTGCACCGGAATCGAAACAAATTATATAGATCTCACCTTATTGATGCAAACTTCCCTTTGGCTCAGTCTTCTGTTGAGTCACATGTTACGTGGCTGCACTTCCATTTTTCGGGCACTGGTTGGAGAAATGTCCCAGTTGGCCGCACCGATAGCACGTAATATTTGATTTTTCACGCTGCGGTTTCGCCTCTCTATCTTGTCGAATTTTACTTCGACATTCAGCAATTCGATGTCCCGGCTTTGAGCAGAAGTGGCATACCACTGGCGATGCCTTACGGTTCTTCTGGTTAGGTCCAAGGTTGTCATCTCGAGCATGTCGCTTCTTGTCGAACGCAAACGCTTTTAACTGTACCTTACTTCTGGTACGCACTTTGGATGTGAAGAGAACGCGTTGCAAACGACTGTCAATGTTTGCCATATGCGCAAAAACAGTTGTAGCGGCAATTTCTTCTACTCCCATATTTCACCACTTCGTAGTCAGCGTCGTCACTAACGGATTCGCGGCTGTTGAGTAAATTCAAAAAGGTAGCTGCCGGCGTCTCTTCGGTTTCAAAGCGGTCCAGAAATAATTCCTGGAACTCTCGCCAAGTCATACCATGGTACGAAATTTGTGTAAGCCACTGAGATGCACTTCCCTCCATCCAGTTGCTCTGTGCCATGATCCATTTACTTCCTTGAAGGGGGTGCTCATATAGAATTATATCGGTTGTTGAATACCACTTTGCTGCCTCAACGCATGCAGCATCAGGGTTAAATTTGGGTAGCTTAACATCATAACTGGGTTGCTGCTCGCATGCCGGCGTCACTTGCATGATTTTTACAAGTTCAGCCATATTCCGATTTTGCATTTCGACAACTGCACGCCACTGCTCCTCAGAAAATGCAGGATGTGGCACTAATCCCACTTCTGATGTCGGGTTGTCCATATCGGCGTAACTCATAATGATTTTACACTACGCCATTTGTACAGCTAAGCGCATTCAACGAGTCCAGTTGCGTCTGCTTTGGCTTCTCAACGATTAATGTGTAGTATCGTGCAGGCTGCATTTTCTCTTTTCAATTTTTGGCATTCCCTTTTCATTATGTCGCTTTCTCACTCTAACCAAGCAGCGCAAGTGGCCACGTTCAGCAACAGCTGTATCGCTCTCATTTTAGCAGAGTCTCGTTCATAGATAATTCATCTATTCATCCTTACACATTGACAATAAATAGGAACACGCATAATAGTAAAAGGACCATGGAGAAGAAGTAAATAGCGACTACGCGCATACCCATTATTTGCGCCCCGACATATATATAAATATATACATATATATTTAAATAAATATATGTATATTATATATTATAATTATATTGTAAATTAAAATAAATATCTAATGATAGAACAAATAATAAAATTTAATAAGGGAAATAAAAATAAACAAAGTGTGGAAAAAAGAAGAAATATAAATCAAAGAAATAATAAATTAAAGATGCGAGCAATTCCAGCGAAAATTCCAATTTGAATCGCGGAAACGAACCGAACACATACTTCACTTAATTTGCATTAAATGTTAAATGCACCACGAACACGCGAGTTACATAATTATATATTATTTCATATTTAATATCCAAAATACAAATGTTAATCGACAATTAACGACGACACCGAACACGCCAATCGCAAACTGCAAATTAACATAACACTGAATCGCGCTGCCACCACAATTTTGATACGTTGCCAATAGTTTATCGCCGCAATTAAAAAGTGTGTGTGTGAACACAAATTAAGTATGTATGAGTGTTTGTAATTGTACATGTATGCACATGTATTTTTCGGTAATTGACATGTGCATGGAAGAGTCGAGAAACAGCTCGCGCTTCGCGCTCGCATCGTTTGTCCTTTTCTTTCCTGCACAAGTAGTTTAGTTCTGACGTCATTGACAACTTCTTTGCTGTCGAAATGGTTTATCTAATAACTTCAGTGTTTATTGTCCGATCGGACAATAATTTGGAGTATAAGTTCATATAGTATTTATCTATATATATTGCAGAATTTTAAGAAATAAGTAAATCGCAATGTAAATTGGCGGTTTGCGGGGGCGGTAGGCGTTTTATTCCAAATTGAAAATAAACTTTTTTTGCGTATGGTATACAGGAATCTTCATGCTAAATTTGGTGTCCCTAGCTTTTGTAATAGCTGAGATCGGCGCGTTCATCCAGACAGACGGACATGGCTCAATCGACTCGGCTAGTGATCGTGAGCAAGAATACATATACTTTATGGGGTCTCCGACGCCTCCTTCTGCCCATTACATACATTTGAACAAAGTTAGTATACCCTTTTTTGACCTTTTTCAATGGTCGAAAGGTATAAAAATAAAAAAATAATTGATAAAAAAGATCGTATTATTCATAAAGATAATGTAAAGTTTTAACCAATTTTTTTTTTATTTTTTTTTAGCGTGAATATTTTATTATTCATATACTCGTATACATATATAACTGGGCTCAACCGTTTCTAATATTAAAAATTATTCCAATGAGGATTACGTTTTATTTGAAGATGCACTTACATTTTCAAAAGCCAAAATTTTATGTTCCAAAATTTTGAATAACCACGATCTGGCAGACATATTTACACACGAAAAATTTAACATAACTTGAAAAGATTTGATAGATGTTACTATTTTTTCGATTGTACATTATAAAGGTTTAATCAATTTTTATACAAAATAGTTGTAAGTCATTCAAATTGATCAAAAAAATTGTACAATAATTATGAACAATTTCAAAATGCAAACTTACTTAATAAAAAATTTACAAGTTATAAAAAAAAAAAAGAAACAAGAGCAACAGTCGAGTTGCACACGACAGTAGGATACCCTTGGACGTATGTTGCCATAAAAAGTATTTAATTGTATAATACTAATTGCAAGCTATAAATTAATAATAATACTGGAGTGCGCTGCCACCTTGCTTCAATTTCGATATTTTGCCAATAATTTATCGCCGCAATTCCCTAAAGCGGTGTGAGCAGTAGATATCGGTATTTCTTTATGAATTTTAAATTGGTTAATATCGATAACAAGGTCCAAGGGTATAAAAATAAAAAAATAATAATAATTATCAAACCAATTTTCCATTCAATGGTTATACTTAACTATTAGATAATTAAATTTACACTATTAAAATATGCCTACATACATATTTACATATCTCCTGTCATGTAGATTTCTTAATTTCTAACCTATTCCAAACATTACAAACTCATGCCTGAATACTAACAGATATCCCATTGTGATGGCTATGCAAAACCTCAAAAGTCCTAGCACTAATCTTTTCATTATCTAGTATATTTGAAAACGCCCAATCAATATGTGTATCCATATTGGTAGTGGACGTTTTCAAATCTAACAAACTCCTTAATCCTTTGCTAATCAAAAAATTATAAATACTCTTACACCTGTTAAAGGTTTTGAGGCACAAATTAAAATCTCCTAAAACTAGCAAGCTATCCCCTAAATCACCTAAACGAGAAAATTGATGAATTATCTCCTCAAATTCTATTTTAAATGTGGACAGAGGAAAGTCTGGACTTTTATATAATATAAGAAAACTTATGGCATCAAACCTAAATATGCCGAACTCAAAAACTACTGAGCCAAAACTTTTTCTACTGCTAAAGGTATGGGAAACTCTATCTACTAGCTCGTTCTTTACATAAATTATGATGCCTGTTAAAGGCCTAATTGATTCAAGTTGAACCACAATAGTGAACCCAGGTATTTCTACAGTTTCATTGCTTATGGAAGTTTCCACGAAACATAATATTGATGACTGAAGCATCAGCTTGTCCGATCGAATATCTTCAAGATGGGAATTCAAGCTCTGAGTATTATGGAAGAAAATGTTAAGGGCAGAACTGTTAATTAAATAATCGTAATGAGTACACAATTGGGCTTTCACTTTATCATTATTTTGGGGAGACTTAGGAGGAACAAAATTCCCAATAATGAATAATCCTAAAGCAGTAGTTGCTCTACTGCAAGCTACGTATAATGCAGCACGCTGCATTCTGGAATTAGCATGGACTACCACTTTGCCATACGTAGCTCCCTGACTCTTATGAATTGTGATGCCTTCAGCAGGCACAATTGGAAACTGCCTACGGTCAATGTTAATTTGTGCGTTATTTGAATATTGAAAACTGCGAACAATTTTCTGAATAGGAGTCCATGAAGGATCTGTACGATGTGTACACTTCGAACGCGCAGATTCTCCTACAGTTTCCTCTGTAAATTTCATCCATAAAATGTTGGGAGTGTTGGATGTATTGAAATCTATTTGCATCAACACACCTGATGCCCCGTTTACTAATCCATCCCCTGTGTCTACATTGACCGTCATCATGTACTTGGCAGTATTTTTAGGAGAAGAGACGTACAGAGTCCCTGTGTAGCGGAAGTTTTAAAACCCTTCACTTCTTCTAATATTCTTTGTTTCCTTGCTAGTTCCAAATGGCCCGCCTTAATAAAATCTTCAGCAGTAGAGAAAAATTGCTCAGTAGCAATTGAGTTAAGTTTCGTTACATTAAATAAATCAACCTCATTATTATTACTAAACAGATGAATTGCATCATCGGGCACTGCCGATGGTTCGCATATTCTAGATTGGAAAAGGACAATATCATCGGCTGTCATACAACCCGATGCCATATTATTTAAGGCAGAAGCGAAAAGCTGATCGTCACGTTGACGCATTATCTCTGTGAGCTCAAAATACAAAAAAAGGTCCCAGAGATACGTACCAAATATTTCATGGTAAGGGTCAGTGGTATTTGGATCGAAAATCCAACTACCTCCTACGGGCTGTAACTGTCTAAGATCACCGAATACGATGATAGAAACACCACCAAAAGGAGAAGTATTTTTGAAAATTTGCTTCAAACGAGAATCTAAATAAGAAAACATTAGAGATATTTCATCAATAATAATTAATTTAAGATCGATTAACCTTGAATGAAGGCTATTAACTAAATCATGGCTTAAGGCCCTTAGAGGTGCTGAGCGAGATTGATTAACAGGAAGTGAAAACATGGAATGCAGTGTCGAACCACTAATTCCGAATGCTGCTTTTCCTGTTGGTGCACATAAGAGCATTTTAACAGATGTCGGATCAGCTCCTGGTATACTGTTATACATTACGGATAATGACTGAAAAATTGCTGATATAAGTCGACTCCTTCCGACTCCGGCGCCGCCTCCAACAAATTCATAAAAGACTGTATTGATTTTGGCATTATGCAAAGCATGTGTAAAATATAGCTTCTGCTTTAAATTAAGAGATCTAACTATATTAGCTAAGCTTTCCTGAGAAACTAAGGCTGGAAGCTTGATAAAACGGACATTACTATCTTCATCATTCATATCAATATTTCCATCCACATTTAAAACATTTAGATGTGGATGTATTTCAGGCAATCCATCATCTACCACTTCCTGTTCTCCTACTTGATTATTCTCATTTTCTGCTTCCTCTGTTAAGTGGCTCAGAGCATCTTCTAGTTCCCTATCATCTAGTAAATTATATTTTCTGCGATTGTTCTCTACTAACTCCGAATTTTCCCTACAGAACAATTCACAGTCATGTGTGACTAAATCCAAATGCTCATCTCGCCATGGGGCGTAAAGCATTTTTAGCTCTCTGAAATAGTCACTTGTTTCTGTATTGACATTAAATCTCCTATACCTAATTATGCACGCAGTGGTCCTCTTTCTGATGAAGCCACTATTATCGCGAAGAGCGTAAACTATTGATTCAGAAGCCCTAGGCACATCATCGTCAAAGTCATCTGCATTTTCTTGGCGGGCTCCTCGTTCTGATTTGCAGTAGCTATAAAAAGCGGATATCTCAGTGCCAAATATAAATTTGTTACCTAAATGTTGTAACTTTTGCTTAATAGTTACATTGTTATTGTCTTTAATCTCATTGATTGCCTCACGCATCAACATTGAGATACCTCTCTGAGACTTGTTAATATAATTAACGACGTAGCTGCAGCAAGCATAGGGGTCTAAAATAAACTGAATATCCATATTTGCTCGCTGCAACAAAAGGAGGTGCTTGTTATAAGCGTTAAGCTTGATTGCTGCAAAAGATCGCTTCAAAAAAAACTTTTGGTTTCTTTATACTTGATCTTACAGCATTAATGTAGCCCTCATAACTAAGGTTAAGTTGATCGTGGGACAAAAAGTTGTTAAAATCGTTAAAATTTTCTACGCTTTCACGATCAAATGGGAAGTCGAGCAGACTTTGAATTTTTTCGAAATTCCTACGATGCTCGGCCAAATTTGGAGCATTTTCTTCTAAAGGGAGAAGAATTTCTGTTTGAGGCATGGGAGGGTATGGGATACCAAATCTACAAATTTGTTTTGACCTAATTTCTCGCCTGCAAGAGTGCCCGTGACTATGGAGTTGATACTCCAAATATGGAGCAACGTCCGGGCAACTAGAATCAGCAGTAATAAACTGATCAATAAAGGACTTCACAGGCATAAATGTGGACTCATTCTTTAGGTCGAGCTTTGGGGCGTCTTTCAGCCAGAACATGCCATGTATATGTGGAGAGCCTCTTTGCTGAAACTCCACTCGCCAATAAAACTTGATGACCTGGTGACAACCAAAGACACCGCCTTCCTTTTTCATCAGTTTTAAAACCTGTCTATATCGAATATCGAAATATCTGGCACAGGTCACTGGGTCTGCTCTAATGAGACGAGCTTTCTCATTAAACCCCAAATTTAACGCTTCTATTTCGGATACTTCTAGCTTGTCTACATTTTTACATAGCAAGACTAAAAGCTCCGGCCACCTAGTTGCCGCTGCGGAAAATGTTATAAAAAAAGTTGGAAGCCCTACCTGCCTAATCATAGCCATCACTTTCTTTTTCTCGTCCTCCCAATGAGCAGGAGACGTGCGAATACCTTTTAAAAGCCTATAGCCATCATCATGAAGTATTAACCTATTTAAAGTTTCATCATTACGCACATAAGCAGCCGAAATGCCTTGAGTGGCAGAGTGCTTACGTAAGCAAATTGATGTGCTATTCCTAATGCTAATCATTTCTAACTTTTTGAAGTTATGAAATAATTTATCAGTTCTACAACCTCTTCTATCAAAATTCCTAAGCTCTGATCTAACTATAGTTGTAAAACTTTCCTGACATTTCCTTTTAATGCATGCAAATATTGTGGGAAAAGCCAGCTCCTCTGAATCACAATCGGTTATCATGTCAAGAGGTCGCTGACCCTCTCCTGGTGCTATAGCAATTCGAGGAATATCTATGTTTTCAACAGGGACATTTTCCATGAAGGTTTCTTGACCTCCTGGATTCAACTCTACCTCTTCTTCTACTACTCTATGCTCATTAGGTTGTGCTGCCTTTTCTAACATTTGACACACAATGTCCCTGTCGTCTGCTGACGCAACAAATGGTACAGTCTCAGCTGAGTAAGAAGACAACCACTGCTCATTGATAGTAACCTGGTGCTTCTTATAAAGTTCTGTGTTCACTAAATACCGAATTGCATCAACTATCTTTGAGGGCCTTATGGTTTCAGCCATGAAATCATGGTTATACTCTATCCTACGCTTAAGATGAGTCTGAACTACTTCGGCTTCATTAAATGCCCTGGGAAGGGAAGTTACAACATTTGCAATTGGAATTGGCACATTGATCACTGCTCCTTTAATGGCACTTTGACGTCCATATCCAAGAGACTTTATGATCATAAAAGGAAGACGGGGAGAAATCAGCCTTTCTTCTAGAGGCGTCAAGCCTTTCAGGCATTCCGGAAGCTCCGGAAAATTTAGGCCATTTGTAATAGAAGCCTTTGGTTTTTTCCCTGACTTAATACTGCGGCTGCAGGTTTTGCAAAAGCTAAACCTATTATTATGGGATGGAAACATAGAGGAAAGATACAAAATATCAACACTATCTGCCTCACTACACTTTTCCTCTATGACCTCACGCGAAATTTTGTCCACTTGATGTGGAAACCACAAACCTTTGCAACATATGCAAACCTGATCGGGTCCCTGCTTGACTGTCTTATTAAAATTGGCTATTAGGCAATCTAAACTAGTTTTAACCTGCGATATCCTATCATCTGGAAGGGTATTCGCACGGTCCACTCTATTGCGGGACGCGTTTCTCCTATTCTCTGCTATCCTATTGGTGCAAATACTCCTATATAGACTCACTCTTTGCGACATATTCCTATGGGCTTCAAAGGGCTCACGTTGAGCTCGAATTCGAGCACTGCGGCGTGCACTAGTATTGCGTGCCTGCTCAACAATCCTACGAATAGGATTGTTTCTAACCTGAGACCTTTGACTTCTATCTATTGCCCTTTCTAAAATTCGCGTCTCCTGATTTTGTCGCTGAATCGCCCTTCTAACAGCATCTCGTCCGCTTTCGTTGGACCTGAATTGTGGACATTGCCTGCGCCTCGATCGACGCAAAGTATTGGCAAGTTGTTCGGCATTTCTAGTTGAATGATCAGTTCGTCGAACACGGCGACGAACTGCATCCTGCTCTCTTTCCTGAGATCGAAACTCAGCATCTTGCCTGCGACTCGAACGACGCGAAGTGTTGGCAAGTTGTTCGTCTGTTTTAATTGCAGAATCACTGCGACGTATACGGCGACGAACTGCATCCTGCTCTCTTTCCTGAGATCGAAGGTCAGCATCTCGCCTGCGCCTCGAACGACGCGAAGTGTCAGCAAGTTGTTCTTGTAATCTGATTGGCGAAGAAGCCCGAAGAGTAGTGTGACGAATTGTGTCCGGTAATTGCTCAACGGCCCTAAATGTTCTATTACTTCTGCGGACTCGATGCTGTTGACTATCTCTAACCCTTTCAGCTTCCCTAAATTCGAAATTTTGCCTACGTTCTCTATGTGCCTCTAGATTATTTACGCGTTCCTGCTCAGAAAAGTCTATATCTGACCTATTCAAACGATTTCTTTTTCGCTGTGTTTGACTCCTATTGCAAGCTGACTTTCTCTTAAGTCTAGGCATCTTCTAATATATAAGTTTTAAAATAATATATAGGTATGTTAAAAATAAAATTCTTATAAATTAATTTAATTTGAATATATATTTATCAAAAATTAATATATAGTTATATATATAAAATAAAGTTAGTATATTTATTTATATATATAAATATATTCATATATTTAAATAGATATATATATATTATAATTATATTCATATATTTAAATAAATATATGTATATTATTTAAAATAATTATATTATAAATGAAAATAAATATCTAATGAAAGAACAAATAATAATAAAATTTAATAAGGAAAATAAAAATAAACAAAATGTGGAAAAAAGAATAAATATAAATCAAAGAAATAATAAATTAAACCTGCAAGAAATTCCAGCGAAAATTCCAATTTGAATCGCGGAAACGAACCGATACCGATGTTCACGTACAATCACACACACTTCAGAAGAGTCTATACACATATATGTATGCATGCACAAAAATACGTTACGCTGTGTACCGCACTTTTCTAAAATTGCCCGCCACGTTCCGGGCAGGGCGCAATCATTCACACGCATAAAAAATGTTCCGTTAACGCATAACAATCACACACGAGGATTTACTTATTATATACTCGACTTATATTAATTTGCATTAAATGTTAAATGTATCACGAACACGCGAATTAATTATATATTATTTTATATTTAATATCGAAAATACAAATGATAATCGACAATCGACGACGACACCGAACACGCCAATCGCAAACTACAAATTAACATAACACTGAAGCGCGCTGCCACCTTGCAACAATTTTGATACGTTGCCAATAATTTATCGCCACAATTAAAAAGTGCGCGAAACCTTAAATTTATAATAATGATCTATAGAATCTAATATACATACAAAATATACATATATTAAAAAAACAAAGTAGAAGAAATGTTAGTACATTTTTTTCAATCATAGTTTCAATAGACGTGGGGATATAATATAATTTACACATATTAATATAATTTATATGCAAAACATATGAAATATATATCGATATGTTTAATATATATTAAAAGCTATCGATATGATAGCTCATAATATATCTTGAAATCTAAATTAATATTTATTTAATAAAAAGTCAATATATAAATTATTAAATAATAATAATAATATGTCTATATTAGAAATCAAGTAAATACCTGCATTCATGCATGCCGATCAACCACGCTATTGGTTGTATATAATTTTACATATGTATGTGTGAACACAAATTAAGTATGTATAAGTGTTTGCATTTATGCACATGTATTTTGGGTAATTGACATGTGCATGAAAAAGAAGAGTCGAAAAACAGCTCGCGCTTCGCGCTCGCATCGTTTATCCTTTTCTTTCATGCACAAGTAATTTAGTTCTGACGTCATCGACAACTTCTTTGCTTTCTTCATATTCATATATACGCCACCTATTGGTTGAGTGTTAGCATATATTTATGCACATGTATTTTCGGTAATTGACATGTGCATGGAAAAGAAGAGTCGAGAAACAGCTCGCGCTTCGCGCTCGCATCGTTGTCCTTTTCTTTCATGCATAAGGAATTTAGTTCTGACGTCATCGACAAGTTCTTTGCTGGTCGAAGTGTCGAAATGGTTTATCTAATAACTTCAGTGTTTATTGTCTGATCGGATTGCAATTTGGAGGATAAGTTCATATATTAATTATCTATATATATGCTAAAGCAGAACGTTAAGAAATGAGTTCTTCGAATGTAAATAGCAATGTAAAACGAAATTGGCGGTTTGCGGGGGCGGTAGGCGTGTTATTCCAAATTGAAAATAAACTTGATCTGCGTATGGTATACAGGAACCTTCATGCTAAATTTGGTGTCCGTAGCTTTTGTAATAGCTGAGATCGGCGCGTTCATCCAGACAGACAGACAGACGGACAGACAGACGGACATGGCTCAATCGACTCGGCTATTGATCCTGAGCAAGAATATATATACTTTATGGGGTCTCCGACGCCTCCTTCTGCCTGTTACATACATTTGCACAAAGTTAGTATACCCTTTTTTGACCATTTTCAATGGTCCAAGGGTATAAAAAGTATAAATCATAACAGATGGCGAATGTCGTGTTACTTTTTAGCTGAACTAATTTAGGCTTTGATGAACGTTAAACAATGATACAAAATAATCTATTTATATAGATAGAAACAAAAAAGTATTTTATTATGATGAATGATGATGATACATGTAGAATGGGAATAAAAAAATAAATAAATATAAAATAATAATTAAGACCTTCAAACTCATGTCAGAAAAAAAATTATTGTTGTGCAGATTGGCGAAAAAAAAACTGGGATTAATTCATTAATAGAATTTTCATTCAAGCACTTTGTGATAAGAACAAATAAAGCGGATGGTTTGCCGACACGTGAGCATGCCACGTACAATTGACCATGAGAAAAACATGCATTTTCTAGATTGAGGCCACAAATAGTCAAGGATTGGCCTTCTGATTTGTTGGTCGTCATGGCGAAGGCAAGACGAATCGGGAATTGAATTCGTTTAAACTTAAAGGGCATATCCGTTGGGATCATCGGAATTCTTGGAATAAGAACTTCCTCATCTTTAAATTTTCCTTTAAGTATCGACGCGTGAATCACATTGCTCATCAGTTTTCTTATCACCAAACGCGTTCCATTACACAGTTTTGGTTGGTTTAAATTTCTAAGCATGATGACTACCAAGCAAACTTTAAGTTTTAAATTGTGCGGTGGTAAACCAGGCACATCCAAGGAGTTTAAAAAATCAGTTGGCTTCTTCTTCGTTTGTTACCAGTCGATAGATTTGAATGAATACAGAGTACCTACGATTTGATTTTGAATGATAAAATTGAGGTCATCTACATCTTTATTTTTAGCGGCCAAAATTGCTTGTTCACTTAACCATTTAGTATTTTTGTGGTTAGCAATGATATCCGGGAATACTTTGTTGATAAGCTAATCTTTTGATGATACGAAATTGCAAAAATTTGGAGGAAATGAAATCAAACCGCTCGATATGTCAACAGGAACATGGCCATTACCGATAGTCAGCAATTGCTTCGAGAAATCATCAACAATGCAACTCTCATATTTACAGACAGTTGAAGTTTCTTTACATATCGCCACAGATTTGATGCTTTGATTAGCTTTTTGTCTCGTCTTCGCACGACACTTCGCCTCCGCCGCCTTGGCCTTTCCATCGTACTGACATGTAATAAAGAAATCAGCATCTATTGAAATGATTAAGTATTCATTACAAATATCGAGTTTTCATTGTTTTTAAGATGTTTTCTGCTATTTGGGACGGAAAAAAATCCAACAAATCAAAAACCATGGCAATCGGTCCAGCCATTCTCGAGTTATAAGTGTTGTAACAAACACTTTATATATATATAGACGAATCGGTCCAGCCGTACTCGAATTATAAGTGCACGTACACGACTATATATATAACATATATATAGAAGATAAATAGATAGATATGCTAAAGCAGAACATTAAAAAATGACTTCGAATGTAAATCGGAATGTAAATCCAAATTGTCGGTTTGCGGGGGCGGTTGGCGTGTTTTTCCATATTGAAAATAAACTTGATCTGCGTACGGTATACAGGATTCTTCATTCTGAATTTGGTGTCCCTAGTTTTTGTAATAGCTAAGATCACGTTCATCCAGACAGACGGACAGACAGACGGCCATGGCTCAATCGACAAGGCTAGTGATCCTGAGAAAGAATACATATACTTTATGGGATCTCCGACGCCTCCCTCAGCCTGTTACATACATTTGCACAAAATTAGTTTACCCTTTTTTTTATCATTTTTAATGGTCGAAAGGTATAAAAATATCTATGCTTTTGTCAGTAAAGAAATGTGTTGGTGTAGCAAACAAATTCCGTAAACACTCCGAACACAATACACCTTCAGCGTGCTACTTTTATAAAAATTTGTTTGGTTAACACAAATCGCCACGACTATTTAAATTGCGCTCTATTTGGATTTAAATTTTCCGTTGTTATACTATGTATGTTAGAGCGACCCGCACAAATTTAATTGACGAACAGAAGTAGAAGAACGCATAGACGTAAACGTAAGCATTAGACAAAGTGAGAGGGCAATAAGTATATGTATGAATTTTAAGCGCGTGCCAAATTTTGTTACATTTGCTACTTCTTGATTTTTTGACACGAGCTAAAAATGCATATTGTGTCTTCTCGCTCTGTCTAATGTCTCCACGCATGTGTTTAAGCATTTACACATACATTGTTTACATTGTTATACATATGTATATATATTTGTATAAATTTTTTTTTTTGTACATTTACTTATGTAATAAAATAAGGGGAGAAATTACAAAAATAAATATATAAAATAATAACAAATAAATACATATGAATACAGAAAATGTTATGATGAGTTGAGCAGTGGCTTAGTGAGCTACATATGTCCCGGACTCTAACCTAAATGATGCTGAACGTATTCAAGATTCGCTTGCTGCCGCGCTCGACATCTGAAATATTTTTTTTGATTTCCATTAAATAAAATTTAAATGTCAATAAATATTTATTTAAATTAAAATTTATTAAAAAATAATAACTATTTATATTAAGTGTACAATAATTATTATAATTTATTTTTTTTTTAAATTTTCTCGGCTGCTGCTTTCGTTTTAGTTTATTAAAATAAAAGGAATAAATATAATAGAAAGAATGCAAACGTTGTTGCATATGAGAATCGAATTCACGCCACAACACACACACAAGCCTTCAAAAGTCCGTCGGCCACTCTAACCACTCAGCTAATGGCTTTTCTCTTTCTTGGTCATCAAGGTTGAATAGTTCTGGTACCACCGGCCGATAGCAAATACAAAGTTTTATTGCTGTGTGTCTGAATACTGTATATACGTTCAAAACGAATTTAATTTTATTTTATAGCTTACTTATTTATAGTCTGATTTAAATGAAATTTTCACAAAACGCTCATGACAAGGTATTTTATTCAATTTTGGTTGTGGATAAGTTCACGCCATAATCAGCATTTATTTCCACACAGATTTCGCGAGCAGCCTTAAAAGGGTCACCTCTGCTCTTTGGAACTATTGCCCTGTCCATGGCAAGATCGGTTTTTCGTGGCCTTTGCTTCCGAATCTTTTTTTCTGCTAAAAATATGGAATTCTCCTCGACTAATGCAAGTGCATTGTATACCTTCTTTCGGGTTCATTCCATGATTTTCGCTTTTTCACCTGGTTTTTTACCTGATTGCTTCAGTTTGTAAATTACTTTACGTTCCTCCACAGTGCAACTTTTTCCACTACCCATCTTAGCTAAATCTGCTTTAAATTAATGTAAACTTAGTAACTAATAGCAAAATGTGACCAAACATGTGCTCTGTACAAAAGAATTTGCGTTAACAGGAATGTGTGCTAATTATGTGCTCAATCGACTCGGCTAGTGATCCTGACCAAGAATATACATACGTCGAAGGGTATCCCACTGTCACGAGCCGCTCGAGTGTTGCTCTCGTGAAATGAAATCTTCTAAAAATACCTTCTACCGTCCGTAGATGGCCTGCACGATTCATAACCCTCCAAGTAGAGTTATGCCTACGTATTATTCCTTAATGGGGTCGCCGACGCCTCCTTCCGCCTGTTACATACATTTGCAAAAAGTTAGTATACCCCTTTTTTGACCATTTTCAATGGTCGAATGGTATAAAAACACATCGCTATGTACTAGTTGAAGAACATTTTTTGTTACTCGTGCCGCCTTTTGTGGGAATGGCAACCCACAAATTTTTGCGTAATTGCAAGTGTCATAATTTGGCTGTGATATCCAAATCCGCTACTTCCCATGTTAAATTAAATTTCAATAAAAAATAGTTTTATTTCATTTATTTTGATTTATTTATTATGCAATATTTAAGACTTTAAGACAAGCAAGTTTTAATGTTTGTTTTACTTTTAATATAAATAATTATTTTTAAATCCATTTTAAAAAATATTTATTCCACGTTTAAATTATATTTAATGAAAATCAAATAATTTTTATTATATGACACTAAGCATAGACATATGCGTGGAAAAATCAAGAATAAGCAAATGTAACGAATTTTGTCACGCGTTAAAAAGTATATTCAATGGAAATCAACAACATTTCAGATTTCGATCTCAGTGGCAAAGAAACCCTGAATACAGTCAATATCAGTGCGGGACAGAGCTCACTAAACTCCTGTGGTTGACGATGCTCGGGTTCTATTCCCCGGGTGGGCAGGTTCACACTTTGTGTTTTCATATTTATTTATTATTATTTTATATATTTTAATATATTTAACTACATTTATACATTTATATATTTTGTCGTTTTTCCTCTTATTTTATTACAGAACTAAATGTATATAAATATATATTTATACAAATATACATACATATGACATTAAGCATTTATACATGCGTGGAGACATTAGACAGAACGAGAAGACAATATGCATTCTTAGAGAAAGCAAATGTAACGAATTTTGATATATTCAATTTTATATATTGTGTAATTTTTATTTCCTTCGACAATTGAAAATGGTCAAAAAATGGTCAAATGGTCGATGGAATCATAAATATACTACTATTGCTGGAAAGAAAAGGACAAACGATGCGATTGCGTAGCGCGAGCTGTTTCTCGGCTCTTCTCTTAGCAACCGCTGTTACCGGAAAGTCGTCGGCGATGCAGTGCAACTCCTCACTTGCTGATGCTCAATATCCCATCATACATAATGTTCTACAAGATCGGTTCAAGAACCGACCATTGAGGAACACCTGCTAAGACTTGTATACTTCTTACTTACTTCAGTAGACAGGGGACTTGTGTTTCGTATTCGTTTTCCTCGGCAACACTGCATCGCATAGCGACGTGTGCGGGCCTATGAATGTGAATTCGATCGCTGGAAATCGATATGTGGTTAGTTTTATCGGTGATTACACAAGAAAGAACTTTTTTTACTTCATGCTCACAAAGAGTTAAGTGTTTGAAAAATTCAAGCTATTCAAAAGTTATGTTGAATGACAAACAAATAAGAAAATAAAGGTAATGCGTAGTGACAACGGCACCTTACCCGCCGGTGCAAAATGGTATTACTGAGGGAGCAATTCGCACGGTAATAGAAATGGAAAATTTTCCATTTTCTATTTTTTCTAGGGGAAAGCGACAACGATGCAGAAGAGCCATTGGAACAGTCGGAAATTTCTGCAGCGCAGCAGTTTGGAGTCAATTACTGGGAAACATTCTCTCCAGTAATACGTTATGAAAAAATAAGCATCAAGTGGTCATCTCTAATGCATACTTAACCAGTACTTTGGAAGAAACGATTTACATAAAGCAGCTGGAGAAATTTGTTGATGAGGATCATCCAGCAAAAGTATCTGGACGATCCTGGAATAATACACTGGATGAAGTTTTAAGAAGCTTAGATTTCAAAAGATGTAAAAGCGAGCCGTGTCTTTACGTCTTACAGAGCAAAAGTAAATTGCAGTTTAAGTAGAAGACTTAATTATCATTTGTCCTACCGAGAGAGACATTGATTAAATCAAAAGAAAGATTGCTGACAAGTTCGAGACACATGACAGCAGCCCCCAAAAATAGCGACTTATGGGATGCAGAGCTGCCGATCTGCGTCCACGCCATTTGAGCATGGATTTCAAGTTTCATGCCAAGATGACGATTGCGCCAAGGTAAATACAACAGAATATCAATCGCTAATAGGTTCCCTTATGTATTTGGCAGTGTTGAGCTGACCTGATATATTGTACGCTAATTGCAAATTATCTCAACGGTACACGAATCCTCACGTCGAGCACCAAACTGCACCCAAGCATATTTTACGATGTTTATCTGGAACCATGGATAAAGATATACATATTTTATTAATTATTTTATATTTAACTTATAACGTTTAACTTTTATTTAATGAAAATCAATAAAAAGATTTCACAAGTCGATCGCTGCATCAAGCGAACCTCGAATACGTTCCACATCATAAATGTTACAGTACGGGACATAGCTCACTTAGCCAATGTTCAACTCATGCAAAAGTCGAAATTGAAGTTCGATTCCCAGAGTGTGCAGGTTCACGTTTTATGTCTTCATATTTATTTATTATTTTGTAATTTTTCCCCTTATTTTTTTACGTAAGTAAATGTACATAAATATATATTTATACAAACATACATACATACTTAATGTCATATTAAGCATTTACACAGGCATGGATACATTAGACAGAGCGAGGAGATATAATATGCATTTTAAGCTCGTGCTATAAAATCAAGAAAACACAAATGTAACGAATTTTGGCACGCTCTTAAAATGCATCATATACGTATTACCCTCTCGCTTAGTCTAATGCTTACGTCACTTGTCTATTCGCTTTTGCATTGTCGATGGGTTCTTCTTCTTCTGTTCGTCAATAAAATGTATAATGTCGCTCGTACATACCAGGTGTACAAGTATGAAATGTTTTTTTTTTTAAATCAAAAAACACTTTAAATTTTGTGGAAAAAGAAAAAATCATTTATTCAAAGTATTTGCCGTCGCTAGCTACACATTTTTCCCATCTCTCGGGCAATTTGTGGATTCCACGCTAGTAGAACTCATCGTCTTTTGCGGCGAACCATTCATCGAGCCATTTTTTCACACTTTCGGAAGAGTCGAAGCGCTGGTCAAGCGAGTGCGTGTCCCATCGAAGCGAATAGGTGGTAATCGGATGGGGCCAGGTATGGTGAGTAAGCCGCATGCGGAAGCACTTCCCAATTGAGTGTTTCCAACGTGTCGCGAACCGCTCTTGCCGTATGTGATGGAGCGTTGTCATGGAGAAAAATGACCTTGTGTTGTCTTTTTTGATATTCCGGTCGTTTTCTCTGATCAATTGATTCAAATTGATCAATTGTTGTTGGTAGCGTGCCGTATTCACCGTTTCGCATCGTCTTCATCCAATAATGTTTGCAGTTCGGCGTCTTCGTACCTTTTTGGTGGTTTTCCGTGCTCTTTGTCGTCGACGTCAAAATCACCACTTTTGAAGCGTTGAAACCACCGTTCAGAGGTTTTCACAGTTGGTACTTGTTCGCCAAAGGCTTCAACAAGCATTCGGTGCGATTCCGCAGCTGTTTTCTTCAAATGAAAACAGAAAATTAACACTGTCCGCGTTTGCTCTTTATTCGGCACGAAACTCGACATGTTGACTGCACTGAGAGTAAACGATAATGACGCTCGATTTGCGCAAAACTATGGTGGTTCGACAGTCAAGGTTGACACTTCAGTTTTATGACAATCGGTAAATATTTACGTTTGCTAGACATCTACGAGGGTCGTTTGATAAGTCCGTGACTTTTTGTATTTGCCGCGCACCTGCTCTAAATACAACACTGCTCCTGTCAGCAGTTATCGATTAACAGCTGACTGTAAAATTTTGAGAAAGCTGCGTTTCTTAGTTTGCGTTTTATAGGCATTGAAAGCAGACGATCTCGTGAATTTTAACGAAAATGGAAAAAAGTGAATTTCGTGTGCTAATTAAGCATTATTTTTTGCGTAAAAAATCCATCACCGAAACCAAGGAAAGACTTGATAAATATTATGGGGACTCTGCACCATCAATTTCAATGGTTAAGAAATGGTTTACTGAGTTCCGTTGTGGTCGTACCAGTACAAGTGATGCCGAACGTTCAGGTCGCCCAAAAGAGGTCGTCATGCCAGAAATCGTCGACAAAATCCATGGAATGATATTGGATGATCGGAGAATGAAAGTGCGTGAGGTAGCTGAGGCTGTAGGCATCTCAACTGAACGGGTACATCACATTTTACATGAATATTTGGACATGAAAAAGCTTTCCGCGCGATGGGTGCCGCGATTGCTCACACACGACCATAAGCGCAACCGTGTGACCATTTCAAAGGAGTGTTTGGCGATGTTCAACCGCAATCCAAACGAATTTTTGCGCCGTTTCGTTACCGTAGACGAAACATGGATCCACCACACCACACCAGAGACCAAAGAACAATCAAGACAGTGGGTTTCTCCGGGTGAACGTGCACCAAAGAAGGCCAAGGTGGGTCTGTCGGCCAACAAGGTCATGGCCACAGTTTTTTGGGATGCACAAGGTATCATTCACATCGATTACCTTGAAAAGGGTAAAACGATCACCGGCGAATATTATTCAGAGCTTTTGGACAGATTCGATATTGATTTGAAGCAGAAACGACCGCATTTGGCGAAAAAAAAGTGCTGTTCCATCAGGACAATGCACGGGTGCACACGTGTTAGTCAGCATGGCAAAATTTCATAAATTGGGCTACGAACTGCTACCCCATCCAGCATATTCTCCAGATTTAGCCCCCTGTGACTATTTTTTGTTTCCAAACATGAAGAAATGGCTCGGCGGTAAGAGATTCGGGTCAAATGAAGAGGTCATCACAGAAACAAACGACTATTTTGAGGGCCTTGAGAAAACCTATTATTTGGAAGGAATAAAAAAATTGGAAAAACGCTGGACTAAATGTATAGAGCTAAAAGGAGATTATGTTGAGAAATAAAACGCTTCTTTGACGAAAAAATATATTTTATTCAAAAAGTCACGGACTTATCAAACGACCCTCGTATATGTTGAACCGACATTCCATACTTGTACACCTGGTATTATAACCGGAAATTTAAATCCAAATAAAGCGCAATTTTCATTGCGACTTAATAAATTATAGCGAATTAATCGTTATATAGTTATTTGAATAAAATAATATTAATAACAATAGTATTCAACTTTAATAAATTGCTTTCTTTAAATATAATAAATATAAATACAAACTTGCGTCGTAGACCCCATAAAGTTATATTCATGCTCAGGATCACTAGCCGAGACGATTGAGCCATGTCCGTCTGTCTGTCCGTCTCTCTGGATTAACGCGCCGATCTCAGCTATTACAAAAGCTAGGGACACCAAATTTAGCAAATTTACTAACTAACTTTTATTTTTATGAGCTCCAACATTCCGACCCTGTTGAAGAGCTCCGGTCTTTAACAATTCGGGAGCAGTGCCAACTTGTGAATTGGGCGCCTAATTGCGCCTGCTTGTGTTTTTAGTTCCACTACCCGAACCTTGCCGTCGACCCCTGAGACTATGCGCGTTACGCGCCCGATGATCCATCGTTGCGGGGGTGCGTCGTCGTCGTGCACCATAACGACCGCCCCTTCCGCCAGATTGGCCTCGCCTTTGGTCCACTGTGTTCGCTGCTGCAGACTGAGCAGGTAGTCTCTGGACCACTTGCGCCAGAAGTGCAGTCTGAGCGCCGACAACTGCTGCCACCGCTTCTAGTACGCGGGTTGTTGCTCGACTCTTCGGGTCCTAATCTGTGCGGCAGCGCAAGCAAAGGCTGCCTGATGAGTAGATGCCCTGGTGTGATTATCTCGCCATTGTTGGGATCGGTGCTGTCTACGAGCAGTGGTCTGGAGTTGAGCAACGCTTCGACGTCCACCAGATGCGTGCTCAACTCGTCCGGCGTTAGGATCGCATTGCCCGCTCCTCGCACCAGCCTGTGCTTGGCAGCCTTCACCGGTGCTTCCCACAGTCCCCCGAAGTGCGGTGCTCGAGGGGGAATAAACTTCCAGTGCACCCCTCGCTCCGCGGCGTAACCGGTCAGTCGCTCCTTGCTCTCCAGGAGCAACTGCCGTCTGCAGTTCGTCGCATTATCGCTGAACATCGTCTCGGGTAGTCCGCGCCTCCCAATGAACTTTTTAAATACATTCAAAAAGGAATCAGTGGATAGGTCCGTGACAAATTCCAAGTGAACTGCTTTAGAGGCGAAACAAATAAGAACGGCAACATACGTTTTTACAGGGGGTCTCCCCCTGATCCTATAGCTGACGTAAAATGGCCCACAAAAGTCTACACCAGATACTCTAAAAGGGCGGCCTTCTCGGAGACGGCTGGCAAATTTCCCATTATTTGCCACAATAATTTTGGCTTGTACCTAAAGCAGTGTACGCAGTTTCTCACAACTGCAGTACATAAACTACGTGCATTCACCACCCAAACTTGCTGCCTTAACAACCCAACTATAAATTTCAATTCTTTTCTAAATTTAATGCTTTGTACTGCGCCGATTAATTTAAGGAATGAAATTTTCCTTTCTAATGCCGATACGACAAGAGAATCTGTTCTGAGCCGTTTGAAACAAAAGCGAAGTGTATATGCTACTATTCGAATTAATTTAGCAAAATTGGAGTGACGATGTATCAACTCCACAAGACAATTATGCGTAACTTCCGCTAGTGTGCCAACCGTCACACCTTTTTTATCTTCAGAAGTTTTCAAGGTTGACGCTATCTGTAACTGATGAAGTTGTGGCCATTGGTCCTTTTCTTCCATCAAAAAACTTGGCCCTTTAAACCACCACGAGTTTCCAATATCGTTTATATCAGCTCCTCTAGATACCAGGTCAGCAGGGTTGGCGTCTGTTGGAACATGACGCCAAACAACACCATTTGACAACTCTTGGATTTCAGCAACTCTGTTGGCCACAAATGTACCCAACGTGCCAGACTCACGCTCTTACCAATACAGGGTAACCTGTGAATCTGACCAGAAATTCACGCGTTCTGTTTTGAATTTCGCCATGGTTGGAGAGATTTGATGCCACAGCTTGGCCAGCAAAAGTGCTGCACATAGCTCTAGTCGAGATATGGTTTTGTCATTAAGTGGAGCTACCCTAGATTTTGCCGTAAGTAACGTAATTCCAATGGGACACAGCAAACCAAGTGGGTCAAACAAACGAGAAGCTATCGACAACATATTACGTTTTGTTGGTTTTATCGATGCGAAACTATCCACATCAAGATGGTATTTAAATATATCCTTTTGAGGTTCCCAACGCATTCCAAGAGTTTTCACTGCGCTCTGTTGCTCAATTTTGAGTGTAACCTCTTCGCTAGAGTCAGTGTTGGAAACCTGGATGCTATGATGCCCACTTGGCTAGTGGAAAACCTCCTGACTCCAATTTTTTTGACGAACTTCCTTGCACATTATGTTTAATTCTTTTACGCTATCTGCCCCTGCCAGCATATCATCTACATAAAATCACTTTTTGATCACATATCATCTACATAAAAACACTTTTTGATCACATCTGATCCAATAGGATGTGATTGTGCATGTCTGTCGGCAAGCTCAAACAGGCAGCGTATTGCCAGAAATGGTGCGGATGCTGTACCATATGTAACGGTGTTCAACTTGTATGCCTGTATAATTTGTGAAGTGTTTTCTCTCCATAAAATCAGCTAAAACTTTCTGACATCTTCAGAGACATTTACATCATCCTTTGATAATTTGCGGAAGATAACTGTTTGACAGTTTTCTTGAAAAACAGTTCACACGCCTGTTGTTCAGCTGTTTGGCGAACAGCCTTCGACTCAATTGGAAATTGATCCCATTCCCAGAAGCGGGTGACTGAGGAGTCGAGAGAACAATTATTATTTTGAGCTATTCAACACCCACTGAACTGACGACGAGGTACTTGTTCAGTGTACTTTCCCGCTACTATCCAACCCACCAGCGTCTTTTGCATAATGGGACGTTCTGAACGTAATTTTATTTGTCCAACGCATAGCAACTCGTAAAACAATTCTGCGGCCAAGAGAATATCCACTTTACCTGACCTATAAAACTCTGGATCTGCCAGATTAATATTCTTGGGTGTTTTTCAACTTGATGTGGCAATTGACTGCCCAGGTTGAGTTGTAGAACTTGATTTTAGAACCCAACAGTCAGCGGAAAACGCATTTGAATTGAGTCGCGATTGAATAGAGGCGCATATATTGTTCTTGCTATCGATTGTTGCACCACCAACCATTGAGATAGCTAGGGAAGTTGGTTTCCACATGAGTTGTAGTAGTTGAGCCATGCTTTCAGACATCAAGTTTATTTGGGAGCCACTATCGAGCAAGGCTCTGGCAGGATGCAACTGACCGAATCTATCTTTAACATTCACGATTATTAAGCACATGTCCCAAATATGCATCTGAAGCAGTTTGGTGAGTAGAAGGTGTCTCACCTTGAACAGGTGTATTATACCTGTGAAGCAAGGAATGGTGAGGCTTTGAACATACTCTACATTTTGATGCTTTGCATTTGGAAACTATGTGCCCTGTGACCAGGCAATTGAGACATAACTTTTGGGCCTTGACGAATTCAATGCATAACTGAGATGGCAGCAAACGACGGACAAGGATAAATGTTGTGCGTTTCCGATTTAAAAAATATGCATACAAGCGATGAAGTGCGTCCTACTTCAGCACAAGCAAAGGACGATTTGGAATGTTGGAGTTTCTTGTGTTCAATTCGTGACTTTGTTTTGTCTCGAGTTGACTCTTCTGCTGACAAAGACTGGTACCTCTTATTCAGTTGTCTAGCCCAATCTTCCCAAGACGGCAGTATATCATAATCCAGCTGCTCTTCAAAGCGAGACTTGGTAGTATGGTCTACTTTCGCCATGACCATATGAATGATCATTGCGTTAACAATATCTTTGTCGTTCCCCAACGACGACAACGACGCATATTATCGATCTCAAGCTCGATGCAGATGGTTTTGTCATGCTAGGTATGTCGAATAACTGTGAAACAGTGTCAAAGAATATAAGACATTTATTGTCATATACTGCATTGAGGCTTGCAATGGCCTTAGTATAGTTACAATCCGTCAACTGATACGTCTTAACTACCCCCAATGCTTCATCTGATAGACAAGACACCAGATGATTGAACTTCTCGACATTTGTTAGAGAAGTGTCATTGTGAACTAAGCTTTCGAAAAGGCACATACAATTTCTGTACTCCGAATGCTTGCCATTGAATTTTGGCAAACGCATTTTTGGCAGCTGCGAACGTTGGCTCGGATTTGCGGAGCAAATATGTTTAACCTCTGTTTCTGGCTTTATTGCATTTAGGTATAATGCCTTTGTGATGACACACAATTCTTCTAATTGCTCTCTATGTTCGTTAAGAGGGTTTAAATTGTCTTGAATTCGGCTTGAAGATTCATTGCCTTCTCTATATACCCTTCCAAAAGCTCTAATCTACACGCTAACTCTGTTCTGTCTGCAGAAGTTGCTTTGGTTTTTATTGCTAATTACATACGAGCAATATCAGCACTCACCCTATCGTATCTTTGCAGACACAATGCGAGTTTTGCACTACCTTTAGAACTCGGCAGTTTTTCGTTACATGGTTTCTCGGACTCAGACATTTTAAAGAATTTATATCTTTATTATTATTATTATTATAGAAGAGGGAGTCTCCCAGCGGAGAAAGCGCGAGGCACTGCGACCAATATGATCTTTTGTACCCAGAATGCTCTCCCTGTCATGACAAAAGCTGTTCTGCTTCCCTAATGAAGCATAACAGATCTTTCGTCGAGGAACGGACAATCTACTCTGGAGTTGCGATTTCCACGTGCAGATGTTTCCTCCTTGTCCATACCAAGGCCGGACAGTCACATAAAATGTGTTTAGTAGTTTCATCGTCCTCTTTGCAGAGCCTGCACTCCGCGTCCGAGGACAAACGCATTTTTTTGAGGTGGTAGTTCACCAAGTGGTGGCCACTTAGGTAGCCAACAAGGAGATAGAGGTCTCTCCTGGAGAGTAGCTTGGTCCTTCGATCAACTTTGGGATTGGTAAGCTCTTTAGCCTGCCGCATCCCTGGTTGGAAGAACCAGTAGCGTTCAGTCAATCTTCCAGCCCAGGTTTTCACAAGGGAGGAGATATTAGACCACCCCACGCCACAGAAGGGTTCGGGGCCGAGCAAGGTGGCTGATGACCCAGCCCAAATTAGGGTGACTTTATTCCTTATTGACAGCCTCTGCAGACAATTCCAGTAGTCAGCCACCATACGCGAGCCTACTCTTTTTGAGGAGAGGGCTAGTATGGCCGCTTGGCTGTCCGAGAAGATGTATATTTTCGCTCCTCTAGTCCCCTTCTCAAGGATAAGACGGCAGCAGAACTCAATGGCGTGAACCTCTGATTGGAAAACTGTGGGCCAGTTGTCCATAGCAATCGAGGTCCTGGAGTTGGGACCATGTATCCCAGCTCCAACCCCCTGTTCAGTCTTTGACCCGTCGGTGTACCAATGTATACCATTTGGGTCTCTGATGGGGTTGAAAGCATCCCAAACCCTGCGGTCCGGGATGAGGGTTCTAAATTTTGCACCAAAGAAGAGTTCCTTGGTCATAGAATCTGATCTAGTGCAGATCTCTAAGCCAGGAATATCTTTGAGTAGGCTAGCATGCCCAGATTCGGTAGCTAGAAGCCCAGATTGGAGCTTGATTCTAAGAAGGCTCATAGCAGCAACTTCTTTTATACGGATATGCAGCGGAGTCAGATTCAAAATCGATTCCATTGCTGCAGTGGGACAGGTGCGGAGTGCACCCGTCAAGGAAAGGCAAAGCAGCCTATGCAATTTCGTGCATTTATTGATGGCAGTGACCTGCGTAACCTTGGACCACCACACAATAGCAGCGTAGGTTACGATCGGTCTTACCATCATCTCAAAAAGCCACCTAATGGTGCAGGATTTGAGACCCCATATTCTACCGAAAAGCCTTCTACATGCCCACATGGCATGAGTGGCATTTGATAGAGTGTTATGCAGGTGGGAGTTCCAGTTTAGTCGCTTATCAAGGGTGACCCCTAGATATTTGACTTCGTTGGAAAGTTCCACAGGAGAGCCGCCAATATATAATTGGCCAATGTCAATAGAGTAACGCTTAGTGAAGGGAACAATGATTGCCTTCTGAGGATTGATGCTAAGACCTACATCATCGCACCATCTACTGACCGTGTTCAGAGCTGATTGCATCAGCTCCGTCACGGTGTTGGCATAGTTCCCGTTCACTACAAGAGCCAGGTCGTCGGCATAGCCAATCGCTTCCACGCCCTGTTCTGCGAGTATGATTAGTAGTTCGTCAACTACTAGGGACCAGAGCAAAGGGGATAGAACCCCTCCCTTGGGACACCCTTTTACCGCACTAATATGGGTGGTCGTCGTGTCCAGGGTAGAGGAGATAGTCCGGTGTTTGAGCATGGCGTCAATCCATCGGATTATGGGACGGGCAATGTTCCTGCGCTCAAGCGCAGTAGAGATAGACCCGTAGCCGGTATTATCGAAAGCACCCTCTATATCAAGAAAAGAGCACAGAGCAATGTTCTTTGATACGAAGGCCTTTTCGATCTTACTCACTAATTTGTGGAGAGCGACCTCTGTCGATCTACCGGCTATATACGCGAACTGCGTGGGGTGCAGAGGGTTGTTTTCCTGCAGAGAGCACCGAATGTGCAAGTCTAGGAGCCTTTCCGCAGTCTTGAGCAGAAAGTAGGTAAGGCTGATCGGCCGGTAGGACTTAGGCTGGTCAAGAGGACGATTCCCCTGTTTGGGGATGAATACCACATTGACTCTCCTCCAAGAGTTGGGTATGTGTCCCCACGTGAGACTGGCTATAAGAAGGCCGACCAGTGGATCGAGGATATGATCCAGACTGTTTTGGAGAAGGGCTGGAAAGATTTGATCACCCCCTGGGGCTTTGAAGGGAGCGAAGGAATCTACAGCCCATTTGACCTTTTCAGGATCGAAGATGGTACCAGATAAACTGGTTCCACGTGAATCAGGTGACCAGGTGGCGTCAACGTGACTGGAGGGATCTGGGTTGGCCACGGAACCTGGGAAGTGAACTTGTAGTAAAAGTTCAAGTGCTTCCCTACGATCTTGAGTGAAAGAGCCATCTGCTCTTTTAAGAAGCCCTATACCATTAGACGATCCTTTGGCTAATACCTTGTGGAGTCTCTCTGCCTCTTCTATGCTACCACAGTAGCTGCGCCACGTATCGCGTTTGGAGCGTCTAATGTTCTTATTATAGTTTGTGAGAGCGTCCCTATAGACGTCCCAACTTATACGGTTAGATCTGCCTGCCTGTTGAAGAGGCTTCCAACCTTCCTTCTTTGAGCAGCCAGCTCTTCGTTCCACCAAGGAACTTTACGGTTGACCGTTAGTGTCTTCCGAACTGAGCTGGCTTCGAAGGGCGTAATAAGCACATCTTGGAGCAGGTTGGCAGCAAGTTCTATCTCACTGACAGAGTTAGGATTGCTGATCAACATGTCTGCTTTCAAAGCCACAGAGGCTTTGAAGAGTTCCCAGTGATTCGGAACTAAAGAAAAGTTAATGTTGTAGGCAGCAATATAAAAGCGTGGTGCGGGGTAGCGAGAATGTAAGAATATAATTACCAAACACACGCAATCAATGCAGTATGTATGACGAACGAATGAGAATCAATCGAAGAGAGATAAGTCAAAGATTTGCTGTAACTACGGTTGTTGGCAGTATTGCAAAACGCGGGGTGCGGGGTAATAAAATACCGCTGGCCAGAAATGCAAGCGAAAGCGAACACAAAAATTATGAGCTTAGCTGTAAATCGGGGTCAACGAACGTTCCAAAGTAATAATGCCAGTATGTACGATATATGGAAATAAACGATGTTGCCGTTTGTTTATTTTAGTTTTAATATTATTCATGCAAGCAGGTTAGTACTATCAATATAAGGAAATGCAACGTAAGGCTTATTGTATTTATTGTTTTCAATGTTACTTTGTTGTTAGGGTTAGTTGCTCATATGTGCTCATATGTTTAAATGCAGGTACAAATGTATCGATGTGTGTAGAAGCAATTACGTACATACGTATATATGTACATATACAGGTACACCGCTTGCATGCAATATTCAAAGAATAAGTATCAAAATTTAAGCTGCTTAGTACATGCGATTATGTACTCATATATTTATTTTCGACAATTTCGTCGTTTCAAGCAACAAGACTTGCTCAATTTTTGATACTAAACACCTGTAGGCTGTCTAGGGAATCTATAGACATAGAGCGATGACTGGCTCCATTTCATTTTCCAACGAATTCGCCGTCGGCATTTGCCGATCGTCTTAGCTTAAGAGCATAAATTTACGACACTCCATGTGTTCTCTTACATACTAACTTAGCTACTTATTTTATTTTTATGAGCTCCAACATACACATATCTAAAATTATATAAAACCAATAACGTGGTTGAATAATTGTGAATAATTTATATATTGTCTATTTATTAAATAAATATTAATTTAGATTTCATGATATATTATAAGCTATCATATCGATAGCTTTTAATATATATATAACATATACATATATATTTTATATGTTTTGCATACAGAATATATTAATATGTGTAAATTATATTATCTCCCCACGTCTATTGAGTCTATGTTTGAAAAAAATTTACTCACATTTTATCTACTTTGTTTTTTTTTAATATATGTATATTTTGAAATATACATTAGATTCTTTAGATCATTATTTTAAATTTAAGGTTTCGCCTTTTTAATTGCGGCGATGAATTATTGACAACGTATCAAAATTGTTGCAAGGTGGCAGCGCGTTTCAGTGTTATGTTAATTTGTAGTTTGCGATTGGTGTGTTCGGTGCCGTCGTCGATTGTCGATTAACATTTGTATTTTCGATATTAAATATGAAATAATATATAATTAATTCGCGTGTTCGTGGTGCATTTAACATTTAATGCAAATTAATATAAGTCGAGTATATATTAAATAAATCCTCGTGTGTGAGTGTTATTCGTTAACGGAACATTTTAATATGTATGAATGATTGCGCTCTGCCCGGAACGTGGCGCGCAATTTTAGAAAAGTGCGGTATACAGCGTAGCGTATTTTTGTGCATGCATACATATATATGTGTATAGACTCTTAATTTATTATTTCTTTGATTTATATTTCTTCTTTTTTCCACACTTTGTTTTTTTTTATTTTCTTTATTAATTTCATTATTATTTATTCTATCATTAGATATTTATTTTCATTTATAATATATAATATACATATATGTAGGAATCGGATCTGAGCAAACACTAGTTCATGAGACTCGGAGTGGTCAGCACTATTAAGAGCCAGAAACTAATTCACCATGAAACATATCGGTTAACCAACTATCTAGTCGCTAAGAGTTATCGATAAAGTCGACATTGTGCGAGAATTTCGGTCCGTGAACACCTATTTAAAATACACACCGTTCATTTTAAAATTGTTTATTATAAGACAAGTAAATATACTACAATAAAAACTATTTGTTCTTACACTAATAGCGGACCCTTTACATTTTGGGGGCTCGTCCGGGATAAGCTTGTCAAAGGCTTAACATTGAAACTGTGTGTGTGTAAAAATAATGTGCGTATGTTGAGCTTTACAGAAAAGCACAAGAATTGTGAAATTGAAGACAAAAATGAATTGAGACGCCGAAAGAGGCACAATTCTAGAGAAACAAACTTGTGTGATTAAAATTCAACAACGTTAGTAACTTTTGTTGTGAAATTGGCTGATGAAATTGGTAACGCTGTTATGAAAATCAAACGGCGAGATTTGGCAAAAGACGAGAGCACCAAATCAATTACGACGGGATTAATCTGTGAAGTCGGCACGGCAACTTTGGTGAGCAGGCAGCTAGGCAGGATTTGCAACGCGGCGCTGTGGGAAACTGATAAAGTTTGGAGCGTGGGACAGTTTCATAGACGAGTCGTCAATAAAAACGCAGATTTGCGGGACCGTGGTTAAGCGGTGTAAGCCACGCAGAATCTGAAAGACCGTGGTAATGCGGGAACAGTGAGCAGAAGCAGAGTCTGGAGCAGAGTCAACGTTGGAGAGGTCGAAGAAAGGCACTTGGCGCCGAATTGTGGTAAAAATCAAACTGACAGCAGCGTTGGGAAATTTTTTGGGAATTTTGTGCTGGTCTTGGTGAGCGGCGGATTTGGTTTGCGTAGAAGAAGCTGTGTAAGACAAACAGACAAGAACGTCATTTTGGCAGTTAAAATTTAAAATTTTTCAGCTTGGGAATATTTAACATAGTGTTAAGTTTGAGACTCACCGTAATAACAGCGAGTGTGGACAGTTGTTAAAAGTTTGAAATTGACTAATGTTAAATAAGTTTAACTAAGCTGAACCGAAACAAAGAGCAGGCTAGTAAAGGCAAAGCTATGGTTAACAATTATCAACCTAGACGCAATGTAGAGAGCACTGTTCGAATGAAACTTCTGTTAACGGACGAGTTACCGGTATATCAACATCCAAGGCGTTTAGTTTATTGTGAGCAGAAGGTGGTTAATGATCAAGTTAATGAGTAGCTTGAGGAAAACATCATAAAGCTGAGTTCCTCAGAATATGCTTCACCAGTTGTCCTAGTGGCAAAAAAAAATGGAAAGAAACGTCTCTGTTGTGATTATAGAAAGATGACTAAAAAAATAGTGAGACAATTTTCCTATGGTACAAATGGATAGTGTGATTGAAAAGCTGCAGGGATTTAAGATTTTTACTACATTAGATTTGACTATGGATACTTTCATGTACCAGTTGAGAAAGAGTCGCAAAAGTATACATATTTTGTTACACAGAAAGGACAATTCGAGTTTTTATATGTACCTTTTGGAATTAAAAACTCCCTAGCAGTGTTTACTCTATTTATTCAAGCAGTAATGCGAGATTTTATTAAGAGTGGTGATGCTGTTGTGTATATGGACGATATTGTAATTGTTGAGGACGGTTTAGATAAACCAGAAAGAGTTTTGGAAGTTGCGGCTAAAAATGGGTTACGAATAAATTGGAGCCAGTATCAGATTGTGCAGAGTAAGGTGAAGTTTCTGGGATATGTGATTGAGAAGGGAACTATAAGACCCACGGATGAGAAAACGCAAGCAGTAGCTAATTTTCCTCTACCAGGCGATTAGAAAGCAGTACAGCGATTTCTGGGCTTGGCATCGTATTTCAGGAATATTGTCGATGGATATGCATTAATTGCAAAACCATTGACAGAAATGCTTCGGAAAGATTGTCAGTTTCAGTTTAAAGAATTGCAGCAAATTGCATTTGAGCAGTTAAAAGCAGCGTTGGTTAGTAAGCCTGTTTTGCAGTTGTATGATCATGGTGCGACTATAGAAATTCACACAGATGCATCTAAGTTTGGGTTTGGAGCGGAAATGCTTCACAGGAACCAGTATGATAATTTGTTTCACCCAGTTATGCACATGAGTCGTAAAACAAAACATTGTGAGGAGAAATACCACTGGTATGAGCTGGAAGTATTAGCAGTTATAGGAGCGTTAACTAAATGGCGTGTTTATATTTTGGGAACGCAGTTTAAGATAATTACAGATTTTAATGCATTTGCCATGATAATGAAAAAGAAAGAAGTGCCATTAAGAGTAGATGTACTTGCAGGATTTTAACTATGAGATCGAACAAAGCAGAGTATTTTGCTATGTGTTGACTTATAGTGTGGTTCACAGGTTAAAAGAAGCACAATTGGCAGACGATTGGATTAAAGTGGTTAAGAATCTAGTTGAAAGTAAAGGATATGAGGATTTTTATGTTTTCAACCAAGTGATTTTTAAGGACCCCAACAGGGAATTACTTGTGGTTCCATCAGGTATGGAAGTAGAAATAATTCAAATCTCACATAAGCAAGATCACTTCTCGGCAAAGAGAACTCAGGATTTATTAGAAAAGTCTTATTATATTCCTGAGATTAAGGAGAAAGTAGCTAGAGTTGTGGGAAGTTGCGTTGAGTATATTTTGGTAAATGCAAAGGATTTCTTAATCCGATTGATAAGGGAGATACACTATTGGTTACCTATCACATCGATCATGTGGGTCCAATGAAGATCACTCAGAAGCGATACAATCACATTCTGGTTATCGTAGATGCATTTTCTAAGTACGTTTGGTTATATCCAACTCGAAGTACAGGAGTTGAAGAGGTCATCAGTTGTCTGGAAAAGCAGGCAGTAAATTTCGGAAATCCATGTAGAATTGTGTCGGACAGGGGAACAGCTTTTACAGCAAATGCTTTTAAAGCATATTGCGAAAAACAAAACATACAACATTTGTTGATAACTACAGGTGTTCCACGTTAGTACAGGAGTCATTGTTTGAAGAATTAGATAAAGATCGTCAGGAGCTACGAACACTGCCTAGGAATAATATCACAGAGTTACAAAATGAAAATCAAAAAGCATTTAATCAAAAACGTAAAGCAGATAAAATCTGTAAAGTGAACGATCTGGTAGCTATTAAGCGTACACAATACGGGGTAGGATTGAAGTTAAAAGGAAAATATCTTGGACCGTATAAGGTAGTGAAAGTCCACAAACACGGCAGGTATGATGTTGAGAAGATAGGCGAGATGGCCCATTCAAAACTTCAACTGTGGCAGAATACATGAAGATATTCGGGACGAATATAGCGTCAGGAGGGCCGAATGTAGGAATTAGATCTGAGCAAATACTAGTTCATGGGACTCGGAGTGGTCAGCACTATTATGAGCCAGAAACTAATTCACCATGAAACATATCGGTTAACCAACTATCTAGTCGCTAAGAATTATCTATAAAGTCGACTTTATGCCAGAATGTCGGTCCGTGAACACGTATTAAAAATACACACAATTCATTTTAAAATTGCTAATAATAAGACAAGTAAATATAATACAATAAAAACTATTTGTTCGTACACTAAAAGCGGAACCTATATATATTTATTTAAATATGTGAATATATTTATATATATAAATAAATATACTAATTTTATATTATATATATGTAGGATATTTATTGTTTAGCACAATTGTTTATCTCAGTAATATTTTGATATTATAATAGTTTGCTTATTATATTTGGTATTTAATAAAAAGATGACTCGTGCCAACACTTCTTGATCTCCGGACATACGACGACTACACAACTTTGCCTTACTCCGGACACGACAACTTTCCGCTTGACGATCTTTTTTCTGCACAACATTCAACTCGCTTTGTTCTTCTTCGACTGACTCTATGCTTTTCCTTTTTCTTATATCTCCTTCTTCCTCTTCTGATTACGCTCACGATGCTACCCTTTGCGATGATTATCGACCATCGCATATCGATAACTATCGTTACATTCGGCCATCCTGATCACTGTCGTCTGACCCAGACGACCATAGATCTTCATTTGTAGACGCGTACTTCCATAGCTTCATATTTTCTGCACATGTTGCAGTTATTGTAGAGCCTTCCACCTGAGCTGCTTTCCGTACATCGTATCGGCCGTTTCTTTTTACCTTTACCGACAAAACTGCTAGCTAGTTTTTTGCCAGTCACAAACTGAGTTCGTTTAATAGCCACCAGATCTCCTTCTTTATATGTACGCTCGCCCTTGCGTTTGCGATCATAGCCGTCTTTATACTTTTGCTGCGCCTGCTGAATATGTGTTTTTACCTCCTTGCGTAATTCAGAACTCTCACTTTGTAGCCCTTTGACGTTGAATCCATGGGCCCCAAGTGATCAATGTGGAGGGTATGAAGTGGCTTATCTCCCTTTTCAACGCAGTTCAAAAATCCTTCTGGCTTTCCCAACTTCTTGTTGACAATAATGCACTTGACGCAAGTGCTAATCAGCTGGGCTACTTTTCGTTCCATATGTGGTATCCAGAACTGCTGCTGTAGTGTTTGAATTTTTTTTTGCAATGCAAAATGGCCAACACTGTGTGCATCCGCTATAACTTCATGCTCCATTGTTTTGGGTACGACCAACAAGTCACTGCCATTCATGGTTTTGTATACAATTCCACCTTTCAGCTTTAAATTTTCATACGGCTGCAATTTTAATATTTCTGCTATAGCTTTAATGTAGTTATCCTTTTCCTGGGCAACTTTTAATCTAGCTGTAACTTCTGAAGTTATGGCAAAAACATCTTGTGGATATCGGCTGAGACTGTCAACGTGCTTCATCCTGCTGCCGGAGCGATGCTCTACTTCGAAATAAAAGTCCTGCAGAGCAAGTATCCACTGTGCAACTTCTCGTGGCACATCTTTTTTCCTTATTGTTTGGGAAAAAGCTGCGCAATCTGTCACCAACTTGAAATGTATGCCTAGCAGGTAGTAGCGTAATTTCTGCATGGCAAGATATGCTGCTTTAACCTCCAGAATGTAGCTGTGGCGCTTTGAATCGCTCTGCGACGTCTTTTTCCTCCAATAAAATACTGGATGCTGCTGCTTGTCAAACTCCTGTGTCAATACTGCACCAAATCCATCCTTGGACGCGTCAGTATGTAGCTCAGTTGGCGCCTCTCGACAGTATATGTGTTTGTAGTGGCGGCAACAGTAGAGTTCTTGGGTTGGGGATCGCTGTGTATAATTATTATTCACTAACGATTTGACCGACGCGATATAAAACAACTCGATGAAAAAAAGAACAATTCGGGGCGCGTGATCCGTTCACTTCAAGAATTTATTGACAACTAGACTTATGTTATTACATATTACTATTACATTACATTACATGAAAAAAGCGGATAAAAGAGCGCGAAAGCCCTCGGTGACTCTCGCACTGTTTACGCCGCAACGTTGCCTACTTCTTGGCGGCTGCGTTTCGACGTAAACATCCCGCCCCCCTTGCAATACTATTGCAACTTGAGGGTGGAGACGGGATCCTTTGGATGCCGCTGGAGGGGCCTTAGGAGCGTTGGCGGACTATGTCTTGAAGACACCGGATAGGACCCAGCCAAACAGAGTGTTCTGGGCCAACGGCAGTCCACCGTGGGATGGAACAAGCCCTGGAAGGAGTACGTCTCCATAGACGTCGGCCCCCAGAACTATGGAGACTCTGCTTGGCACATGGCACCGAGTGTCCGCCAACGTGATGCCCGGATAGCTGGTTAGCAGCTCCTTATTGACCTTCTGTGCCGGAGTCCTGATCTGCACATCTTCCATCTTCAGATTTACTATAACGGAAAACTCTGGCGACGCCCTTGACCTGAACAAGGCGCGGCAAAACCCATTTTCGGCGGAGAGGCCAAAGGCCTTTGCCAGTGAGGTGGGCATGCGGCTACATGGACTGCACGCGTCCAACAGCACGCGCACCTCGAAGATTTTGCCCGCCATGTCCAGGTTGACTATGGCGGTCGGCATCATGCTGATCGCCACAGAGGGGGAAGTCGCCAGGGATTCCGAAGGTGGAAGAGGCGTCACGGATGGCGAGGTTGCATTAATCTTGGATTGCGGGGTGCCTGGGAGGTGGAGCAGTGTGTGGTGGCCCTCACCACATGTGCGGCAGGTGCCGCCGCTGCGACATGAACCCTTAGAATGTTCATGGGCCAGACAGTTCGGGCAGTATTTGTTGATTAATACTGCCCGAAGACGCTTTTCCGCAGCCAGCCGCAGGAACCTCTGGCACTTCTTCAAGGCGTGGACTCCTCTGCAGACGCGGCATCTGAAGGAGTTCACTCCCTTTGGCTTGGCTGGTGGTTGTGCCTTGCGTGGTGCCATCTCACTAATCTGAAAGAACAATGTGGATATATGGATTAGTTTTTGGAGAACATATATCCACTGATGGACAACACAAGGTTAGGAGGGTGTCTGGACCTTGTCCTCTAAAGGAAGTAGGACTAATTTTGCCACTGGCCTTTTGATGACGCCAAGGGTGGTGAGGATGTCCACTACTCGGACAATGTCATCAGCGCCAGGATAGGTGGCGTGGATGCGGCCCAGACGCCATTCGTTGACTGGTAGGTTGTCTTCCTTGACAACCACCATGTCGCCGACTTGGAGGTTTCGCGTTGGGAGTTGCCACTTGGAGCGTTTGTGCAACTCTTTGAGGTATTCCTCTTTCCAACGGAAACAAAACTGTTGATGCAGAGCCTTAAGTCGCTGCCATCGGTTGATGATGGATACAGCGTCTTCTTGGATTTCAGGCTCTGCGACGGACATGAGCGGACCGCCGATCAGAAAGTGGCCAGGAGTCAAGGCTAAAAGATCGGTGGGGCTCTCAGACATAGGAGAAATCGGCCTGGAGTTAAGGCACGCTTCGACCTTGCAAAGGAGTGTGGATAGTTCCTCGAAAGTGTACTTTAATGAAGAAGTGGACTTGTAGAAGAGCGTTTTGAAGCTCTTTACTCCAGCTTCCCATAAGCCACCCATGTGCGGCGCACTGGGAGGATTGAAGTGCCATGCGAGATTTTGATGGCTGTATTTTGTGGATACATCAGCCTTCACTGCCTTCATAAACTCTGAAGTAAGGACCTTGGAGGCTCCTACGAATGTCTTTCCGTTGTCAGAGTAAACGTGGTGAGGGCAGCCGCGTCTCGCGATGAAACGTGCGAAGGCGGCGAGAAACTTCTCGGTTGTTAGGTCCGAGGTTGCTTCTAAATGTATGGCCTTTGTGCTGAAACACACAAACACACATACATAGCCCTTGGTTATGAGGCAGGCTCGACCAGTGAAATTCTTGATTTCGAAAGGACCAGCGAAATCGAGTCCCGTGTGGGTGAAAGGTCGAGAGAAGGAAACTCTCGCAGAGGGCAGAGTACCCATGAGTTGAGTTTGCAACTTCTTTCGATGGAGGATGCAAACTCGACAGGAATTAATGGTGGCTTTCACTAAAGTACGGAGCTTTGGAATCCAGTAGCGTGATCGAATGAGACGCATCACTAATTGGTTCCCACCATGGAGGGAGATACGATGCGTAAAACGGACGAGGAGGTGTGAGAAAGTACATGAGTACGGAAGGATAAGCGGGTGCCTCTCGTCATAGCTTAAAGAAGCGGATGTTCTCACACGACCGCATGATCTCATGACTCCGCTGGCGTCGATGAACGGATTCAAATTAGCGATGTCGCTACTCCTTGCAATCTGTTCCTTGTTCAACAAACAGTTGTACTCTTTATGGAACTGAGTACGTTGGGTGCTCCGGAGGAGCAAATCTTGAACGTTGGAGAGTTCAGAGCTGCTGATATCTGGAGAGAGTGTAAGATCAGGCTTGCGACACCTCTGAATGAAACGATATACATAAGCCATCACTCGCAGTGCTCTACTAAGCTCGGAAAATCTCTCCAAGATACAAATGGATGAAGGAGGCAACTTTGTTAAGTTGCATTTGACAGGACGAAGCTCTTCGTCTGTCTCGTGAGCGATTTCGATCGCAACAGGCCACTGCTCTGCTGGAAGGATCAGCCAATCGGGTCCATGCCACCAGAGTCTATTACCAATGAGGTCCTCTGACGAGACGCCTCTACTGGCAAGATCGGCAGAGTTCTGCTCAGATCTGACGTGAGACCATTTGCTCGAACTAGTGAGCTGAGCTATCTTAGCCACTCTGTTAGCCACGAAAGTCGTCCATTTACATGGGGGCTTACTAAGCCAGGCTAACACAATTGTGGAATCAGTCCAATAGTACTCTTCGTAGACTGGAAGCTGAGGGAGGAGTGCTGATAACTCGGCTAGCAGTAATGCACCGCAAAGTTCTAAACGGGGCAAGGAGATGGTCTTCACAGGAGCTACTCTGGTCTTGGCTACAAGAAGATGGCTTAAAGTCTTGTGTTGATTTTCAACACGGATATATATAGCTGCTCCGTAGGCGCGCTGAGATGCGTCGCAGAAACCATGGATTTGGAGCTTAGCTACTGGGGTATATTGGATCCATCTAGGGATCCGAAGGTTATGGAGGGATGAATAACTGGATAAGAAATCCTGCCAGCGTTGTTGGAGTTCGCTTGGCAATGTTTCATCCCATCCAAGATTTTGCAGCCATATCTCCTGCATGAAAATTTTGGCACGGACCACAAATGGTGCCAGCCAGCCTGCTGGATCGAATAATTTGGCGATTTGAGAGAGAACTTCACGTTTCGTGTAGGACTGTTTCAAATCGGTCTCGGAGGGGGCAAAGAGGAACTCATCCGTATGCGCTTGCCAGCGTATACCTAGAGTCTTTGCTAAGCTCGCTTCCTCAAGTTCGAGGAAATCAGCGTTCAATAGATGGTCCTTAGGGATGTTGGCTAACACATCTTTGTGGTTGGAGGTCCACTTTCTTAAAGGAAAACCAGCTGTCTCAAGAGCTTTGCGTAACTCTTCAATAGACACTGTGGCGCGCTTTATGGAGTGCGCGCCAGCAAGGACATCGTCTACGTACATGTAGTTGGATATGATGTCGCTGGCGAGAGGAAAATGTTTGCTAACATCCTGGGAAAGCTGTCGAAGAACCCGAATGGCTAAGAATGGAGCGCAATTTACTCCAAAAGTGACTGTGTTAAGTTCATAATCACATACTTCACCATTTGGATTCCTGAAAAGGATTCGTTGAAATGGCGTGTGACTCGTGTGGACGAGTATCTGCCGGTACATCTTTGTGATGTCAGCATTGAACACGTAACGGAAAAAACGCCATTTCAAGATCTGCATGGTCAGATCGGATTGCAAAACGGGTCCTGGATATAGGATATCGTTCAAGCTCTTCCCATTGGAGGACGGACTGGAGGCGTTGAATACAACGCGAACTTTGGTCGTGGTGCTCTCAGGTTTGAACACAGCATGATGAGGGAGATAAAAATTGTTGCAGTCGTTACTTGGGGAGACTGGCCTCATATGGCCTAAATCTAAGTACTCCTGAATAATCGAGTCGTACTGCTCTTTTAAAGGAAAGTTCCTCTTTAAACGACATTCGTTTCTGAGGAACTGAGCGAGTGCGATGGACCTAGAATGTCCTAATTCGGAGATTTCAGGATTTCTGAACGGAAGCGTAACGACATATCTGCCCTCTTTTGTTCTGGAAGTAGTGCGAAGAAAGTTGCTTTCACACGCTGAATCAGAAACATTTACCAGCTTTGCTGGTAGATCTTCCACAACCCAAAACTTGGTGAGAAGATCATCAAGCCTTTGTTCATTGCTGATCTTTATCCTCGTCGTGAAGGACGAAACTGTCGTAGGATTCGACTTGGCTACTGGTCCTGTGAGGATCCAGCCGAATATGGTCTCTTGACCGAGCAGGGTTCCACAAATTTGGAATACAGAGCCACTCTTTATGATAGACGGAAGGATATCGGCTCCTAGGAGCACGTCTATCTGAGAGCTCTGGTGGAAGTGCGGATCAGCTAGTTGGAGATTTGGCAGGTCCTTTAGAAGGTCCTTGGAAATAGTGTAGGATGGAAGATTACCTGCCAATTGAGGGAGAACAAAGGCTGCAGTTTCTAGCTGTAACCTGGGAGTGATCGGGGAGCCAATCTGGAAATGACACAACTTTTGTGGATTGGCTGAGATGGCTTGATTTAAGCCAGCTACTTTAACTTGCACGGCTTGGTAGGAGGGCTTTATGATGTTAAACATCCGTTCGGAGATGAACGTAGCCTCTGATCCAGGATCGATCAGTGCACGTGCTTTATAAGTCATGCCCAAATGGCACACATTTATAAGAGCAGTGCCAAGAAGAACACCTTGTGTGTTCGCCGTGAAGTAATTCTGAATATTAGTCGTAGAAGAAGTGGACTGTATATTCGAATTATGGGGAGCTGTTGCAGAATCTGCTGAAGAGGGCGCAGTAGGAGGGGTGCCACGATGCAGGAGTGTATTGTGGCGACCCTTGCACGTGAAACAGTTATGTTGACTTGTGCAATCTTTGAGGATATGTCCTCTTGCGAAGCAGTTCAGACACAACTTTTGCTGTTTGATGAAATTGGACCTTTCATCAACAGCCATTTGGAGAAAGCGCAGACACAGACGTATAGGATGGTTCTCCTTTGAGCAAAGTTTGCAAGTTTGTGGTTTACCTACAACCTTTGCCTCAAAAGAGTTGACCTTCCTTGTAGGATGCTCTTTTCGAGCAGTTTTGGAACTTGTCTGTGCGCTTGTTGTAGGGTGTACGTCCTCTATCGCTTCTAATGTGCGATAGCGCTCTGAAAGGAAATCGGACATTTCCTTCCACAACGGAATTTCAGCCCTATTCTGTACGGACTGTTCCCAAAGTGACAACGTCAGCCTTGGGAGTTTAGACGAACATAGGAAAACTAGAAGGCAATCCCAGTTCTCTGTGCTGATTTTGGAGTGGTCTAGAGCCGTTAAGCAACTTTGTATGGTGCTTTGAAGGACTTGGATGGCGGCTCCACACTCGTGAGGAACTGACGGAAGGTTGAAGAGGATTCTAAGCTGGCTGTTTACTAACAGTCGCTTATTTTCGAACCTATCCGTCAAATTCTTCCATGCAGAAGAGAAACCCTCATTCGTGAGAGGGGATTTGGAAACGATTGCCTTCGCTTCGCCACTTGTTTTGGCATTCAGATGGAAAAGTTTTTCTATCTGACTCAAGCCAGGATCGGAAATGTAGACCGCTGAGAAGAGATCTCGGAAAGTTGGCCATTTTAAATAGTCACCGCTGAAAACTTCAGCATCGAAGGGTGGTGACCTGTAGCTTCGTGGCTGGAAGGCTACTTGTGCTACTGCAGGTGCTGGAGAGGGAGCCGTTGCGGTCTCTATATTCTCATTTAACTGAGAGGCAAGTTCCTCGTAAACTAAATAGCAGTGGTCATATCGGGCTTGCATGGCGATTTTGTCCTCAGCATTTGTCTCTGGTTGAGACAATGCGTTGGAACAGAATTCGTATTTGAGTTCTACAAGACTCCATATGGAGCGAAGCTGTTCAAGACGCACTCTGTGAGTGTGAAGTGAGGCTGTAGGAGAATTTTGAATCCTAGCTTCGAATTGCGTGAGCTTATCTGAAGCGTTAATGAACTCTTGTAGTGCCATTTTTATTGCCTGGGAAATTTGATGACCAACTGAGCGAGTGACTGGAGGAGCGTGCACCGAAATTTTTGGTACCTGACTAGCCTTGGATGTGGCCGGAGTTGAAACTTTCCTTTGTGTGGCGGGAGAGGATGTTCTGTCAAGATGGGAACTTGGAAGAGAACTTGAACGTCTATGCTGAGTCGCTTGTACAATAAGGTGTTTCTTGGTGTCTTTACCGCTATCAATTGGCATAACCGAACCTTTAAAAGGCGAGAAAGATGCAATTGATGGTGATGAAGGAACCAGAAAGGTAAATACGAAATTGGACGCAAAAGTTGATTATTATTATTTTAATAATAAACAACAGAAAGGATGAGGTAAATCGATCGGAACCTTATCGAATCAATTGAGCGAGGAATATGTTGCTAAATTACAAGGCAACACTTTTTGGAAAAACAGTTGCAAAAAAAAATAATATAAATATTATTTAAAAGAATCGAAATATTTTATTGAGTAATAATAATTATCGAAACAATTATTATACTCAGCGTGAAATTCTGAGAAAAGACGCAATATAATTTATTTAGATATAATAAATTAAATTGTTTGAAATAAATAAATAATTATTTATTATTAGGATGAATTTTCTCAGACGGAGGAAAATATATTCGATAATTCCCTTGCAATGTTGCAGCACTTTGTAATATCACAACACAGTGCACAATGAGACGATATTTCAAAAATAAGTGACTTTTAAAAGTCACGGTTGCCCACGAAAAGATATTTTAATATTTGAGATAGTGCAGCCCTGGAACGCTAACACTGTGGTCGGAAAAAAGTGGTGGTCGGTCGATTGTTATCGAACTGCGATCACTAAGACGGACTGCGATCACTAAGGTCCGGCAAAAATGTAAACAAAGGTTTTTGAATTTATAAATTTGTAAATAATATAACTATATTTATATTGTAAATGAAAATTTATATTCGATAATAAAAAGAAATTTACGAGGAGGTTATGTGTTATCTTTTTTGGAGTTTTTTTTGGAAATACAATTGCCGGTTGAGGTTTGGACCTTGGCAATGTATTTTAATGGGCAACGTAAGTATGTAATATGTGCAAATATATAATGTCAGTATGTATGTATTTGCATATATTAACATACAATTTAAATCAATTCTGTATGTACCTTTCTTAGATAGAAAATGTAGGAGAAGGTACATACATGGCAGAGGTTAATAAATATAATTTATGTGGAGGAAACTGTGTGCAATTGTATGTATGTATTTACAACATTCAAATATGGCAGTTCTATAGATACTATGTACTTACAAATGCAGCGACATATGTATGTATATATGCACGTATAGAGATGCCGGTAGCGCAAATTGCGAGGTTATGGCAAAAAAAGAAATTTCTTCTTTTTTCTCAGAGGAGGAATTACACACAGCCCTCTGCCAAATTGAATAAGTAGAAAAATTTGGTACTTATCTGGGTTCCTGACGATGTGTTGTTGCCGAAGTAGCGGTTCGAGCGGTGTGAGGGGATGAAAAAATCCAGCGACGTGAGTCCAATGTTTTACAAACTCCGGCTCGAAGGACCAATGTTTGTAGTGGCGGCAACAGTAGAGTTCTTGGGTTGGGGATCGCTGTGTATAATTATTATTCACTAACGATTAGACCGACGCGATATACGAGGGTCGTGTGATAAGTCCGTGACTTTTTGAATAAAATATATTTTTTTCGTCAAAGAAGCGTTTTATTTCTCAACATAATCTCCTTTTAGCTCTATACATTTAGTCCAGCGTTTTTCCAATTTTTTTATTCCTTCCAAATAATAGGTTTTCTCAAGGCCCTCAAAATAGTCGTTTGTTTCTGTGATGACCTCTTCATTTGACCCGAATCTCTTACCGCCGAGCCATTTCTTCATGTTTGGAAACAAAAAATAGTCACAGGGGGCTAAATCTGGAGAATATGCTGGATGGGGTAGCAGTTCGTAGCCCAATTTATGAAATTTTGCCATGCTGACTACACACGTGTGCACCCGTGCATTGTCCTGATGGAACAGCACTTTTTTTTCGCCAAATGCGGTCGTTTCTGCTTCAAATCAATATCGAATCTGTCCAAAAGCTCTGAATAATATTCGCCGGTGATCGTTTTACCCTTTTCAAGGTAATCGATGTGAATGATACCTTGTGCATCCCAAAAAACTGTGGCCATGACCTTGTTGGCCGACAGACCCACCTTGGCCTTCTTTGGTGCACGTTCACCCGGAGAAACCCACTGTCTTGATTGTTCTTTGGTCTCTGGTGTGGTGTGGTGGATCCATGTTTCGTCTACGGTAACGAAACGGCGCAAAAATTCGTTTGGATTGCGGTTGAACATCGCCAAACACTCCTTTGAAATGGTCACACGGTTGCGCTTATGGTCGTGTGTGAGCAATCGCGGCACCCATCGCGCGGAAAGCTTTTTCATGTCCAAATATTCATGTAAAATGTGATGTACCCGTTCAGTTGAGATGCCTACAGCCTCAGCTACCTCACGCACTTTCATTCTTCGATCATCCAATATCATTCCATGGATTTTGTCGACGATTTCTGGCATGACGACCTCTTTTGGGCGACCTGAACGTTCGGCATCACTTGTACTGGTACGACCACAACGGAACTCAGTAAACCATTTCTTAACCATTGAAATTGATGGTGCAGAGTCCCCATAATATTTATCAAGTCTTTCCTTGGTTTCGGTGATGGATTTTTTACGCAAAAAATAATGCTTAATTAGCACACGAAATTCACTTTTTTCCATTTTCGTTAAAATTCACGAGATCGTCTGCTTTCAATGCCTATAAAACGCAAACTAAGAAACGCAGCTTTCTCAAAATTTTACAGTCAGCTGTTAATCGATAACTGCTGACAGGAGCAGTGTTGTATTTAGAGCAGGTGCGCGGCAAATACAAAAAGTCACGGACTTATCAAACGACCCTCGTAAAACAACTCGATGAAAAAAAGAACAATTCGGGGCGCGTGATCCGTTCACTTCAAGAATTTATTGACAACTAGACTTATGTTATTACATATTACTATTACATTACATTACATGAAAAAAGCGGATAAAAGAGCGCGAAAGCCCTCGGTGACTCTCGCACTGTTTACGCCACAACGTTGCCTACTTCTTGGCGGCTGCGTTTCGACGTAAACAATATGGTTAGTACAGGTTCTGATGACAAGGCATTATTTAGACAGCTTATAGCGTTTAGTTCTTCTGCCCCCATCTTGAAAATCACGTCTTTTTTTAACAAGTTAGTTAACGGGCGAGCGATCTGAGCGTAATCTCGAATGAATTTGCGGAAAAATCCGGTCAACCCCAAAAAAGATTGGACGCCTTTTATGTTCTTTGAACATTTGAACCTCTGCACAGCTTGCGTCTTCTCTTGTCCTGGTCGAATCTTGCCCATTTCCACGGTGTGGCCCAGAAAGTCAATTCTGTTCTTAAGAAAGTGGCACTTACTCCATTTGATATTTAGATTAAACTTGGCTGCTTGATTTAGAACTGTTCTCAACTTTGACATGCATTCTTCGTTTGTGTTTGCGTATATGATAATGTCGTCAATGTATAACTGGAGTACGTCCTGCATAATCAAGTCTTCCTTCCTTCGGATCCTTTGTCCACAAGGCAGGCGACCTCTGTACCGTTCAGCAAAACTACTTTCAAGCGCTTAGTATCTTTTACGACTTGAACACTTTTTACAGCTTGTGGACAATTTCAAGATATATGACCGCTGCCTGCACATTTAAAACATTTTGTTTCTGCCTTGCAGTCTTTTCTCATGTGTTCATTAGAGCCGCAGTTGTAGCAACGAATACTTTTTCCACTTTTTTCTCCCACCACTGTATTGCTTTTGCGGTTTTTCGATACCACACTTGCTTTCGCACAACTCATATTTTTCCAACAGTTCGCTGTATGATTTGCTGCCGTACAATGCAAATTTGAACTCGCTTTTAATATCCAGCCCGTCAACTATATAAGCGATAATAGACTCAACATCGACTTGTCCAAGCGCTGCAATATTTTTCATTGTTAGCATGTATTCGTGCATGCTTTCGTCGCTCTTCTTCTTCCTGTGCGTCAACTTCGCAAGTACATCGGCACTTTTCGACCCGCGCTTAAATTCACCAATTAGGGCATTTTTAAGTTGTTCATATGTGCTCACCAACTCTGACTTCAGAAACAACTTGGCCATTTTAACCATTTTTCCTCGTGCCTGCACATATCGTCGTTTTTCCGTAAGCTCATATGCATCTGCATTCTGCTCAAAATTTTCAAGCCAAATCTCTACTGGGATGCTGACGCCATCGAAGTCGGGTACAATTTTTTCAAAATTGTCTGCAGTTACTTTCGGCTCTTTCTGGGTAATTTCATCAGCTTGAATCTTAAGAGTAAGCAGTTGAATTATTTGTTGTAGACTTTTATTACTCTCTGCTTGCATCTCTTTTATTTGGTCTGTACACACTTCTGATAGACGCTGCTCTTCTGCATTTTCAATTTCGTCTCCTTGCTTTACGGACGACCGTGCGACTGCACCATATCGCTGTCCCTTTCTCTCCTCCTTACTCATGCTTTCGTATTCGCTGCTTAATGCCAACTCAATTTTATTCACCACGCTTCTAGGAATTTCCGATCGGCGCCAACCAACTTGCGAAATTTTACAACTTTTTATTTACAACTTTATATTTTATGTAATTCCACAACTGTTCAACTTTCTGCACTTTACAAATGGGTCAACTTTTTATTGTTTTATTGGTTGAGCCCCCAAATGAAGGATATTTATTGTTAAGCACAATTGTTTATCTTAGTAATATTTTGATATTATAATAGTTTGCTTATTATATTTGGTATTTAATAAAAAGATGACTCGTGCCAACACTTCTTGATCTCCGGCCATACGACGACTACACAACTTTGCCTTCCTCCGGACACGACAACTTTCGGCTTGACGATCTTTTTTCTGCACAACATTCAACTCGCTTTGTTCTTCTTCGACTGACTCTATGCTTGTCCTTTTTCTTATATCTCCTTCTTCCTCTTCTGCCTGCGCTCACGACGCTACCCTTTGCGATGATTATCGACCATCGCATATCGATAACTATCGTTACATATATAACCATATATTAATTTTTGATAAATATATATTCAAATTAAATTAATTAATAAGAATTTTATTTTTAACATATATATTATTTTAAAACTTATATATTAAAAGATGCCTAGATTCAAGAGAAAGTCAGCTTGCAATAGGAGTCAAACACAGCAAAAAAGAAATCGTTTGAATAGGTCAGATATAGATTTTTCTGAGCAGGAACGAGTAAATAATCTAGAGGCACATAGAGAATGTAGGAAAAATAGGGAAGCTGAAAGGGTTAGAGATAGTCAACAGCATCGAGTCCGCAGAAGTAATAGAACATTTAGGGCCGTTGAGCAATTACCGGACACAATTCGTTACTCTACTCTTCGGGCTTCTTCGCCAATCAGATTGCAAGAACAACTTGCCAACACTTCGCGTCGTTCGAGGCGCAGGCAAGATGCTGAGTTTCGATCTCAGGAAAGAGAGCAGGATGCAGTTCGTCGCCGTGTACGTCGCAGTGATTCTAAAATTAAAACAGACGAACATCTTGCCAACACATCGCGTCGCTCGAGGCGTAGGCAAGATGCTGAGTTTCGATCTCAGGAAAGAGGTCAAGATGCAGTTCGTCGCCGTGTTCGACGATCTGATCATTCAACTAGAAATGCCGAACAACTTGTCCACAATTCACGTCCAACAAAAGCGGACGAGATGCTGTTAGAAGGGCGATTCAGCGACAAAATCAGGAGACGCGAATTTAAAAAAGGGCAATAGATAGAAGTCAAAGGTCTAAGGTTAGAAACAATCCTATTCGCAGGATTGTTGAGCAGGTACGCAATACTATTGCACGCCGCAGTGCTCGAATTCGAGCTCAACGTGAGGCCTTTGAAGCCCATAGGAATATGTCGCAAAGAGTGAGTCTATATAGGAGTAGTTGCACCAATAGGATAGCAGAGAATATGAGAAAAGCGACTCGCAATAGAGTGGAACGTGCGAATACCCTTCCAGATGATAGTATTTAGATTGTCTAATAGCCAATTTTAATAAGACAGTCAAGCAGTTACCCGATCAGGTTTGCACACGTTGCAAAGGTTTGTGCTTTCCACATCAAGTAGAAAAAATTTCACGTGAGGTCATAGAGTTATGTTTCCATCCCATAATAATAAGTTAGGGTAAAAACCAAAGTCTTCTATTACAAATGTCTTAAATTTTCCGGAGCTTCCGGAATGCCTGAAAGGCTTGACGCCTCTAGAAGAAAGGCTGGTTTCTCCAGTCTTCCTTTTATGATCATAAAGTCTCTTGGATATGGACGTCAAAGTGCCATTAAAGGAGCAGTGATTAATGTGCCAATTCCAGTTGCAAATGTTGTAACTTCCCTTCCAAGGGCATTTAATGAAGTCGACGTTGTTCAGATTCATCTTAAACGTAGGATGGAGTATAACCAAGATTTCATGGCTGAAACCATAAGGCCCTCAAAGATAGTTGATGCAATTCGGTATTTAGTGAACACAGAACTTTATAAGAAGCACCAGGTAACTATCAGTGAACAGTGGTTGTCTTCTTACTCTGCTGAGACTGTACCATTTGTTGCGTCAGCAGACGACTGGGATATAGTGTGTCAAATGTTAGATAAGGCAGCACAACCTAATGAGCATAGAGTTGTAGAAGAAGAGGTAGAGTTGAATCCAGGAGGTCAAGAAACCTTCATGGAAAATGTCCCTGTTGAAAACATAGATATTCCTCGACTTGCTATAGCACCAGGAGAGGGTAAGCGACCTCTTGACATGATAACCGATAGTGACTCAGAGGAGCTGGCTTTTCCCACAATATTTGCATGCATTAAAAGGAAATGTCAGGAAAGTTTTACAACTATAGTTATAATTTTGATAGATGAGCTTGAACTGATCAATTATTTCATAACTTCAAAAAGTTAGAAATGATTAGCATTAGGAATAACACATCAGCGCTTTAAAATTTTTTTATAACATTTTCCGCAGCGGAAACTAGGTGGCCGGAGCTCTTAGTCTTGTTATGTAAAAATGTAGACAAGTTAGAAGTATCCGAAGAAGAAGCGTTAAATTTGGGGTTTAATGAAAGCTCGTCTCATTAAAGCAGACCCAGATATTTCGATTTTCGACATAGGCAGGTTTTAAAACTGACGAAACAGGAAGGCGGTGTCCTTGGTTGTCACCAGGTCATCAAATTTTATTGGCGAGTGGAATTTCAGCAAAGAGGCTCTCCACATATACATGGCATGTTCTGGCTGAATGACGCCCCCAAGCTCGACCTGAAGAATGAGTCCACATTTAAGCCTGTAAAGTCCTTTATTGATCAGTTTATTACTGCTGATTCTAGTTGCCCGGACGTTGCTCCATATTTGGAGTGTCAACTCCATAGACACGGGCACTCTTGCAGGCGAGAAATTAGGTCAAAACAAATTTGTAGATTTGGTATCCCATACCCTCCCATACCTCAAACAGAAATCTTTTTCAGCAATCAAGCTTAACGCTTATAACAAGTATCTCCTTTTGTTGCAGCGAGCAAATATGGATATTCAGTTTATTTTAGACCCCAATGCTTACTGCAGCTATGTCGTTAATTATATAAACAAGTCTCAGAGAGGTATGTCAATGTTGATGCGTGAGGCAATCAATGAGATTAAAGACAACAACAATGTAACTAATAAGCAAAAGTTACAACATTTAGGTAACAAATTTATATTTGGCACTGAGTTATCCGCTCCGGAAGCCGTCTACTGCAGTTTAGGTATGCATTTGTCCGCCAGCAGTAGGGCCAGTGTGTATATTATTGTAATACACACGTTCCAGAAAAACGGGTTAGAATGCTGAAATCTAGACACCAACTTCAAAATCTGCGCGAACACTCTAGGGAAATTTTTTACTTAGGACTTCTAGATCATTATGTTCAGCGCCCAGACGCTTTAGAGAGCTTATGCCTAGCCGATTTTGCAGCTTTTTATATCTACAGCAAATTAGAACGAGGAGCTCGCCAAGAAAATGCAAATGACTTTTACGATGAATGCCAAGGGCTTCTGAATCATTACTTTACGCTCTTCGCGATAATAGTGGCTTCATCAGGACTAGGCTCACTGCGTATATAATTAGGTATAGGAGATTTAATGTCAATACAAGTGACTATTTCAGAGAGCTAAAAACGCTTTACGCCCCATGGCGAGATGGGCATTTAGATTTAGTCACACATGACTGTGAATTGTTCTGTAGGGAAAATCAGGAGTTTATTATTATTATTATTATTATAAAAGAGGGAGTCTCCCAGCGGAGAAGGCGCAAGGAAATGCGACCATAATGATCTTTTGTACCCAAAATGATCTCCCTATCATGACAAAAGCTGTTCTGCTTTCCTAATGAAGCCTAACAGATCTTTCGTCGAGGAGCGGACAATATGCTCGGGACTTGCGATTTCCACGTGCAGATGTTTCCTCCTTGTTCATACCAAGGCCGGACAGTCACATAAAATGTGTTTGGTAGTTTCGTCGTCCTCTTTGCAGAGCCTGCACTCCGCATCCGAGGACAAGCGCATTTAAGTGAGGTGATAGTTCACCAAGTGGTGGCCACTTAGGTAGCCAACAAAGAGGGAAAAAGTCCCTCCTAGAGAGTAGCTTGGTCCTTCGATCAACTGTGGGATTGGTAAGCTCTTTAGCCTGCCGCATCCCTGGTTGGAAAAACCAGAAGGGTTCGGGGCCAAGCAGGGGGGCTGATGACCCAGCCCTCGCTAGTTCAGAGTGTCCAGGTACCCAAGTTAGGGTAACTTTATTCTTTTTCGACAGCCTCTGAGGACAGTTCCAGCAGTCAGCCACCATACGCGAGTTTACTCTTTTTGAGGAAAGGGCGCTTGGCTGTCCGAGAAGATGTATATATTCGCTCCTCTAATCCGCGTCTCAAGGATAAGACGGCAGCAGAACTCAATGGCGTGAACCTCTGATTGAAAATCGGTGGGCCAGTTGCCCATAGCATTCGAGGTTCTGGAGTTGGGGCCATATATCTTTGACCCGGCGGTGTACCAATGTATACCATTGGGGTCTCTGATGGGGTTGCCAGTATCCCAATCCCTACGGTCCGGGATGAGGGTTCTAAATTTTGCACCAAAGAAGAGTACCTTGGTCATAGAATCTGATCTGGTGAAGATCTCTAAGCCAGGAATATCTTTGATTAAGCTAGCATGCCCTGATTCGGTAGCTAGAAACCCAGATTGAAGCTTGATTCTAAGAAGGCTCATAGCAGCAACTTCTTTTATGCGGATGTGCAGCGGAATCAGATTCAAAATCGATTCCATTGCTGCGGTGGGACAGGTACGAAGTACACCCGTCAAGGAAAGGCAGAGCAGCCTATGCAGTTTCGTGCATTTACTGATGGCAGTGACCTGCGTAACCTTGGCACTGCATATGCGAGGATCAAAGGTGTGCATATTTACAGCTGCTATGCACCATCTAGCGACAGCCCTGATCAATTTTAAGAGATGCTCGACGTGCTCGTAAACCATGCGAGAGGGCGCAATTCAATGCCTGGGTGACCGAATGGCGCAGCCGTGTCTCCAACTCCAGAGGGCGAGCTGTGCCCGATGCCATGATTCTGCTTGACCTGGTCCTGCTGAATGACCAACGGTGCGCAGTTTGCGGAGTAACACACTTGCTCAAGCTTGGGATGCTAGGAAGATCGATAATGAATAGCTGTTATATCAGACGGACTCCTTAACAATCTCAAACGGTCATGCGGAGACAATGGCGGCTGACCTTATGAAGCTACTGGTATCAACTTCCGCTGCTACGATGTCTAGGAAAAGTAAGGTAAAGCGTAAGTCTCCTGTCTACTGGTGGAATGACTCCTTACACCAGCTTCAGTCGGAGTGCCTAGAAGACGAGCGCAACGAGCCAGAGGAGACCCTAGCCGTGTGGAATTTATTCAGGTTGTCAGAGCCAAGCGTGCAGAGCTCAAAAAAGGTATATCGGCTGCCAAAGCGCGCGCCTTTAAGGAGACCGTAGACAAAACCCTAAAGGGCCTCGCCTACAAACTCGTAATCAATATTTTAAGGAAGAGGGAGGGTACTCCATAGGAACCCAATGAGATGTCCAATATTCTGTCGGAGCTGTTCCCTGAGTAGACTACGCTCTGGCAGCCACTAGAAGATACCCTTGCGTCTCCCTTCTCTATCAGTAAGTGAAGTAGTCGAGGCAGCTAACCGTAAAAAGGCTAACAAATCTCAAGGATGGCCAAACCCGCTGGCCAGACCCGAAATATTCAGGGACACTTTTCAGCAGTGTCTCGTGGATGAGGTCTTTCTCAAGCGATGGAAAAGTCAAAAGCTTGTGTTATTGCCGTAAGGTATGGGTTAATTATATGGTGCAGGCAACTATCGCCCACTATGTTTGCAGGACATAATAGATAAACTATTCGAGCGCATCCTGTATGCCTGCATAGAAGCAAAAACAGAGAGCTCCAATGGCCTGAGTAGACAGCAGTACGGCTTCACATCCACCGAAGTATTACCTTGGCTGGCAGTTCTGGTGAGCGCGTTAAGGACTGGTGAGCGTACGGTGGTTTTTGTTTAGTAAGTAGGCATAACCTTACCTGAATGGTAAGGGCTTGAATCCCACGGCTGGGTCGGTTCAAATTAGATTATATTTTTTAAATTTAAATTAGAAATGTAAAAAAGAAAATAATAAAAGTTTACGATTTAGATTTTAAAATTAAATTTGATGATAAATAAAATATTTAAAATTATTTATATATTTTTACATTTAGGCTGGGGATAATAAAACAAGAATTACCGATCCAACATTTGGATTTGGGAAAACCCAGTAAACCCATTCAGATCGGAGGATTAGTATTTGTTGTTAGAATGTAGAGTTAATAGATTAAGAGAGTAAAGGGAGCACTCGGAGTTGAAAACTCTGGACAGTCTGTTGTAGTCAGCACAGAGAACTCGGAAAGGCTCATGCAAGCTGTAGTTAGTATTACAAAATGCCAAGGATAGTGGCATAAAATTACGAGTTAATCTAGAAGGAATACAGAAATTACTTTGATTAAGCAGGGTAGCGGAATCTATATTGTACTTTATTAGCTTATCAATAAACATAACGCCTAACATAATGCGACGGTTAGTTAAAGAAGGTAGGTTAATTAGAAAGAGTCTATTAGAATATGGTGGTAAGTCTACTCCCGGAACCCAATTAAAACTGCGCAAGGCAAAGAGTAGAAACTGTTTTTGAACAGACATAAATCTATCTTGGTGAATATGGTATTGCGGCGACCACACGCAAGACCCATATTCAAGAGTTGGACGAACAAGAGAAGTATTAAGAAACTTTGTCGTATAAGCATCCTCGTATTCTTTGGCCCATTTTTTGATGAACCCGAGTAGTCGAAATGCCTTATTGACAATTTGTGTATTGTGACGGTCAAATTTCAATTTATGATCAAAGAGGATACCTAAATCAGCTACTTCAGATATTCTTAAGAGTGGGGTTAAGTTAAGATTGTAATTGATGACATGATAGTTACCTCTGTAAATTGACATAACCTTGCACTTCAAACAGTTAAGATGCAGCAGATTATGGCTGCACCATTCAAAACACAACATACAGGATTACTGTGTGTCAAACAAAGTTTTACATCATCAGCATACATAAGAATTTTAGAGTGAAGGAGTATTGAAGGAAGATCGTTAATAAAAAGGTTAAATAGCAAAGGTCCAAGGTGGCTGCCCTGAGGAGCACCAGAAGTAACTTAGATCGGCTTAGAAAGACAGCCTTTAAAAAGAACTCGTTGAGACCTGTTAATTAAATAATCAGATATCCATAAAAGGAGCTTTTGAGGAAAACCAATCAAATTTAACTTATGAATTAAGACATTATGATTTACGGAGTCAAATGCTTTACTGAAGCCAGTATAGTATAATGATTCACAATATATAATACTTTGTGTCTTCTTTATTTAATTGAAGAGTTGGAGGCAGCAAAGGTGCCGCTTCCAACGTTCAGTTGAATCTGCCCTTGACATAGTTTTCTTATTGTCTAAGTAAGCCTAAAGCTTATCGTGGAGAGAGACGGTTATGCTTATGCTAAACGTTATGCTAAATGTTACATATATTATTATGCTCTCTTAAGCTGTAGCGCTGTGTAACAGAATGCAGACACGTGCACATTCTGTTAAATGTTATGCTAAATGTTACATACATATTATTATGCTCTCTTAAGCTGTAGCGCTGTGTAACAGAATGCAGCCACATGCACATTCTGTGAGAGCGCCGATCGACTCTCTTTCTGTAAACATTGTAACGGTGTGTTCTTCTTGGTACAGTAGTTATTCGATATGTGTGCATACTACATCTCCCTCCTTTTGAAAAATAACGTAACTTAGTGTAGTTATTTTATTTACCTATATATATATATTATTTTTGTTATGTTTTTGTTTTTTTTTTTTTAATAATAAAAAAAAAATTTTTTGAAAATTTAAGAAAGTATTGAAAATTTAAAAATATTGATATTAACAATTTAAAAAAGATAAAAATAAATGGTTTTTTTTTTTTTATATTTAATTAAAAATTTTTTTTGTTTAATCAAAATTAAATTTTATGTTTGCAAAGATCAAAAATAAAGAAAATAAAGAAAAATGTATTTTTGTATATTTAGTATAATTGTTTTGTTCTTATGGGTGGCCAACCCTACAAAATATATTAAGAATTGAAAATTTTTAACCTATCTTTATGGACTATTTGTTTTTTATTTTTATTTCCTAATATTGTAATGTTATTATTTTCTCCTATCTCTGAAACTAAATATGGTCCTAAATAGTTATTATCTAGCTTATGACCTGTTTCGTTTTTTAATACAACCTTATCTCCTAACTTTAATTCCAAATTACTGACATTTCTATCATATTTAAATTTTCTATCGGCTTTTGCCTTTTCTAACATATTCCTAGCTCTTTTATAAGCTACTTCTAATCTTAATTTTACCTCTTTTGAATAGTCATCCATGTTATAAATGGGATCTATTCTGTCTATTTTGTTGAAATCTACGAACTGTCTTGGTAATCTTCCAAATACTAGTTCATATGGACAATATTCGTGAACTACTGATGGTGTTGTATTGAAACAATAAGTAAAATATTGTATCCAAACATCCCAATCAGTTTTGTCAACAGAAATGTAAGAGCGAACATACTCGTTAAATGTTCTGTGACTTCGTTCTATTGTTCCTAAAGTCTGGTGATGGTGTGCGGTTGAAGTAATGTTCTTTATCTTCATATATTTGCACAAGTCGTCTATTATTTGATTTTTATACTCTGTTCCCATGTCCGTAATGATTGTTTTCATTGGACCGTACTTGAGTATAAAATTTTCAAATATAGCCTTAGCAACTGATTTTGCACTTTTGTTTGGTATGGGTACCGTAACCAAATACTTAGTTAAATCACATATTATAGTGACAGCATACTCATTTCCATCTTCTGATCTTGGAAGTGGACCAATGGTATCTATCAAAACTCTATCAAATGCTGTTGCTGGCGTTTCAGTTATAATCATTGGCATTTTCGTGTGTTTCAACGTTTTAGCCTGTTGGCATTTTAAACATGTCTTAACGTATTTACTTATTGCCTTGGTCATCTGTGGCCAGTAGTAAAAGTTTTTTATTTTCCTCAGGGTTCTAGAAATTCCTGAGTGGCCTCCTTCTGACGGATCGTCATGATATTTAGACAGTATTGCTTTAATTTGAACCTTATCATCTTTATCTACCTTAGTCACCTTGTTTAATAGCGCTATTTTTAAATTTTTTAATATTTTATTGCCCTTTTCTTTAAAATTCTTAATAGTGACAAACTCGAAGATTTGTTCACCTGGTGACAATTGTGTTCGAATGATCTTATTTATTCTTGCTTCTTCATTAAGCCTTTGAAAAAACTGATCTAAATCGATTTTTTCATTAGAATAAAAATTAGTCATATCGAAACGTGTTATAATATTTTTGCCTCTTTTAAACAAACACTTATGTTTGTCTATTTTGAGAACAATATATTTCTTGGCATCAATGTTATTGATTACCTGATAGATATTGGGCATTTCCGTTTTTTCTTTATTTACTTCTGGTTCTTGCAATTTTTCTCCTGCGCAGGAATTTTTCTGTCTTACAGAAGCTCTCGTTTCGACCTTCAGTATCTGTCTATTCATTTCTTTTAACTCTCCGATAGTTATTCGGGAGAGAGCATCTGCTATGTAATTATTTTTCCCCTTGAGGTACTCTACACTAAAATCATATTCCTCAAGGTCCAGACGCATTCTGGTCAACTTGGAACTCGGGTTTCTCATCGAGAACAAATATGATAGTGGCCTATGGTCACTCTGTACTAAGAAATGCCTACCATATATATATGGTCTAAAATGGTTTATTGCCCAATGAATAGCTGCTAGTTCTTGTTCTGTAGTGGACTTATTACTTTCACCTTGTGTAAAGGTTCTGGAAGCGTATGCCACTGGTAGCTGTTGACCGTTGTGGTCCTGAGATAGTACCGCTCCACATGCCTGTTTACTGGCATCTGTGGTTATGCAAAATTGTTTGCTGAAGTCTGGGTACTGAAGAAGTGTAGGTTTCATTAATTCCCTTTTAAGATATTCGAATGCTACGTTGCATTCGCTTGTCCATTCGAATGGAACATTCTTCTTACAAAGCCTCGTTAAGTGGCGTGATTTCTCTGAGAAGTTCTTAATAAATCTTCTGTAGTAATTACAAAATGCGACGAATCGTCTAGCTTCGTCTGCATTCGCTGGTTGTGGGTAGTTTTTAATTACCTCATATTTAGAGTCATCTGGTAATATACCTTTATCAGTACATTTATGACCTAAATATGTAACCTCTTTCATAAAGAAAGTACATTTTTCTGGATGTAGTTTTAAATTATGTTGTCTACATAATTTGAAAACATCGGTTAAATTCTTAAGCATATGCTTTTCAGAACAACCGACTACGACTAAATCATCCATATACAGAAAGGCTTGCGAAGGCTTTAGGCCCGTGAATGCAAGTGTCATCATTCTTTGAAATGAATTGGGGGCTATCTTTAAGCCAAATGGTAATCGCGTGTAACGATATGAACCTGTCGAAGTTGAGAATGATGTTATATTTCTTGACCTTTCGTCTAGTTCGATTTGGTGAAATCCTGACATAAGGTCTAGGCACGAGAAATATTTTGCTCGTCCTAACTGATCAAGAATATCTTCTATTCTTGGAAGTGGGAATTTATCTGCTAGCAGTTTCTTATTGATCTGACGATAGTCAACTACTAATCGCCATCTTTTTTCCGCCGAATTAGGCAGTGATTTCTTGGGTACCAAGAGAAGTGGGCTATTATATTCTGATATAGACGGCTCAACAATGCCGTCTCTTATTAATTTGTCAACTTGCCTTTGAATTTCTGGCTTTTGACTTTCTGGCATTCTATAATTCTTAATATATACAGGGGTCTTATCGTTCAATCTCAATTTTTGCCTATAGAAATTATTAGCTGATATGGTTTCTGTTTCGAGACCAAAAATATCGCTAAATTCGGTGCATAATTCTGTTAGCTCGTTTTTGAATAACGATGGAAATTTAAGAAGTTTCAGTACTTCTGAAGTTCTTTGCGGACTATTTTCGGTATTTGCATTGTAAACATCATAATCGTCTAATGATTCGCTTTTTATATTTGCGCTGTTTACAATAGCGTCTTTTTCAGTTGTGTTTATAATGCGAATTAACACGTTCTGAGTGTTTACTAGTGCACTTGCTACTATTATGCCAGGTTGCAATTCCTGGTTGGGTATAAGAACATTTGTGTCAGTAGACGTAAGGTGAATCTTTCGAATTACCTCTGATCTAGCTGGCAAAACTATTTCGTTATCAAGTGAATGTATTATAGGAATGTTTATATTCCTGAAATTATCGGGCCTCAAAGTGAACCAATCTTCCTGGTCGTGGAATTCTAAAATACAATTGTATTTTTTAATGAAGTCCAAACCAATTATACCATCCCCTGGTATAGGAAAATTGTCAGGTACGATATGGAATTTATGTGGTATTGCTGCGTTTGCAATACTCATTTCCAAATCTATAGTACCTAGAGACTGAATTGTCCCTTGCCCTATTCCTGATAAATTTGTTGTGTTTCTTGTGTTTAAATTATTTAGATTATTATTACTGCATTTAAGCAGTGAAATTTCTGCACCTGTATCAATTAATATAGTTACCATTGAATTGGTACTCATATTTTTTAACTTTATAAAAATACTTAAATTGAGATTGATTCGATACAGCCTTACTGTTGGCTGTTGCTCAAGGGGACCTGCTGGTTTTCCGTCTGTATGTTTCTGACGGTGTTATTGTTCCTGTTTGAGTTTTGGTTTTGGTTACCCCTATGGTAGCCTCCACCTCTGTTGTTGTTCTGGTTACCGCCGCGGCCTCTATTTCCTCCGCGATAACCACCTCGGCCTCTATAATTGTTATTATAGTTATAGTTTTGATAATTTCCGCGATAACTATTTCCTCGAGAATGTCCTCTATTGTTATAGAAGAAAACATTGTTCGAGTTGCCGGTTATTTCTGTACAGCCTTGTATATATTTTTCAATCACGGCATTCATCGTGTTGAAATTTCCTGCTTCTAAAATGGTCTTGAGCTTTTCGTGCTCACAATTCTTTATTATTGCAGAGATCGCTTCTTTTGTAGCGAATTTTTCTGCATTGTTTGAGTCTAGTTCGTCATCTATGTAGGCTGCCTCAAGCGACCTACGTAGATTTTCGATTTCTGTGGTATACTGCGCTGCAGTTTTACCACGTTGATGTGTATTTAGCAATTTTGCTTTAATGACATCAGGCGATTCGCCTTTAACTGATGCCTTTAATACACTTATGATTCCAATAATCGTCCTTTCATTTTCAACTTTGTATGACAGAGGGCCAATTATTTTTGTCTTTATGACTTCAACGGCTAACATCTCCTGATCTCCTTTCGTGAGATCTGTTAATCGGAGTGCCGTGAGGAATCTATTTAAATTTATTTTCTTGCCGTCAAACTCTGGTATTGTGGACGAAATTTGTCGCACATATTCCCGAGAAACGGCGGCTGATTGTGCCATAGTGCTCGGTTTCTCTGATTCTATCATATCTAAAGAATCGATATTTTCGGAAAGGTTATCGGCTATCAGTACCGATTCGTCAAATGTAGCCGGAATACTAATCGACGGCATACAATAGATAAATAATTTATGTCTGTCCGATATGTACAGAAGGTTTTCTCGCAGACGTTTGACAACGTCAGAAACTTGCAAGTTCTGTAATGAATCAAATTGGGATCTACTATTTGTAACTAGTTTTGTTACTTTATTGTAATTTGCTACCAAAATGTTGGCATGCTTAATAATGGTCTTATTCGATATCGGTGCTGCTTTATTTAGGCACTTGAAAGATTTATCGAATTCATTTCTTACTTTTATAATTTTGGAAATGAGTTTTTGCCATTCCATTTGTCTTAGCAAAGTCTAAATTGGTAGAACCATAATAGGGGGCTTATCCCACAGAGTTGAAATCAGAGAAGGAAGGCAAAGACGAATCATTCGATTTCGCACCTATCGCTGTCATTTAACAAATCTAAAAATTCTGCTATGTTGTTAATGATTTCAAAATATATTTTGTTTTGTTTTATGGCTCTTATTTATTTTTTTCTTTATTTATATTCTTATTTTTGAAAATTAATTAATTTTTAATTTAATTAGTTATTAATTTATTTTCAAACATTTTTTTTTTTTTTGTGTTTTTTTTTTTTTTTGTTTTTAATTGTTTTTAATTTCAGAAATTTAATATGTTTAAAACGCCTTGCTGCGGTGAGAAGTTTAAAATTAATTCACCCGTGTGAATTTACAGATTCCCTTCCTAATATTTCGTTTGGCTTTGCAGGCCGAACTTCTCATCGGGCGGAAAAGATTCCGCTCAATGTTACAATTGATTAGAAAAAAAAAATATGCATCGCAGTGCAATCAAAAAATTTTGCACACAGTGCTATTTAAAAAAATTTTGCGCTCTTTGAAGCGCTGTCGGTTTTCCCATGTATTATTATGGGTGATGAATGATCCACCGTTGCTGTAGTGTGCGGATAGCGCACCACGTTGATAGTTCTGCTGCGTGTCAGCTGGTCGTCGCCGGTGCTGGCACGCTGACACTCCCTCGTTGACGTAGTGAGCGGGCTGCTCACCACGTTGATGTTGATGTCGCTTTTTTTTTCTTTATGGTGTGACAGGCCTGCAATGCCTGCACGTGTATTCACAATATGTTGTGAATAGCGGTCCCTCGCAGTCGTCTGGGCACTTTTTCCGGAATTCCGGCAAGCTTTTTGGCTGGGGAGGTTCAATTTTATTAGTATTTACTTTATTTATAGCGTTAACTGAGTGAGCGGGTGTGGTGGGGTTTTTTTTGTTTCGAGAAATCTAACATAGTGGTCTAGCTCATCTTGTAGCTTTTGAGCTTTCGACCATTCGGGCGCTGGAGTGTTTGTATATAATAGCCACTTTAAGTGCGCTATTCTCTTTCGCCTTATTTTGCACTCCGCCCCTATTCTTACCCATCACACGCACACTCTACTCACTCAGACATTAGATTCCTCGGACCCGTTGCCGCTTGCTTGGTACAGTTGCTGTTGCTGATGTCGACGATGAGGATGATAATGATGATGATGATGATGATGATGATGATGATGATGATGATGACGATGATGATGATGATGATGATGATGATGATGATGATGATGATGATGATGATGATGATGATGATGATGATGATGATGATGATGATGATGATGATGATGATGATGATGATGATGATGATGATGATGATGATGATGATGATGATGATGATGATGATGATGATGATGATGATGATGCCTGCAGCCACATGGAGTTGCTTGTTGTTTTTTTTTTTTAACTTATACAGGACTCGTGTCCTGTCACGGTCGCCATATAATGATTCACAATATATAATACTTTGTGTCTTCTTTATTTAATTGAAGAGTTGGAGGCAGCAAAGGTGCCGCTTCCAACGTTCAGTTGAATCTGCCCTTGACATAGTTTTCTTATTGTCTAAGTAAGCCTAAAGCTTATCGTGGAGAGAGACGGTTATGCTTATGCTAAACGTTATGCTAAATGTTACATATATTATTATGCTCTCTTAAGCTGTAGCGCTGTGTAACAGAATGCAGACACGTGCACATTCTGTTAAATGTTATGCTAAATGTTACATACATATTATTATGCTCTCTTAAGCTGTAGCGCTGTGTAACAGAATGCAGCCACATGCACATTCTGTGAGAGCGCCGATCGACTCTCTTTCTGTAAACATTGTAACGGTGTGTTCTTCTTGGTACAGTAGTTATTCGATATGTGTGCATACTACAATAGACCAGATCAGTTTGCATTTCGTTCCGAAATGCCAAATTAATATGAGAAGAAATTTCTAAAAGATAAGATGCTGGAGATTTTGCGTTTATAAACCCATGTTGATGGGGCGAAATTATAGATTTACACATAAAAGTTAACTGATTTTCGTTTTAAGTTGACAAAGATATAAAACGGCATTGGGTCCTGAGCAAACTGCAAACGGCAGCGACGCAAATACTTTTTGTAACAATTTGCATTCAGAGCAATAAAGTTTGCTCTTGCAGCAATATAACGCGTAAAATCGGAAGGATTACAAGTTAATTTAAAATTTTGGAAATACCGCGATTTTAAATTTTCCAGCCTTACTAACTCACGTGAAAACCAAGGAGGCCTATTGGACTTTACAGGAAAAGTAACAAGTTTACAGCTATAAGAACACCACCTCCAATTCGTGATAAACGATCATATTTGATGGAGGTGTACTTATTAGGAAAAATTGAGCGATTTTCTACATCAGGCTTTAACCAGGTTTCTGAAAATATTAAAATTTGATGATCGAACGATACACTATTCAAAAACAAATAAGAGAGCTTAGTGTTTAGGCCTCTTAAGTTTTGATAAGCGAAGTAAAGATGGGATATTTCTACTGGTTTTTTGATGTCCCACTAGAAGAAGAAGAGGCGCGAGAAGTTGTAGAAAACGGTACCGCAGTTCGACTTTTTTGTTTTGGAGAATACTTCTTTACAATTAAGTCAGGCGGCCAGAAAGTTCCGCTGCAAACAGATTGAAAATTGTCTGCAGGAATACATATTTTAAAGGATGAGATATCTCGTGTGTAGTTAAATTTAAAATTTTCTAAAACCTTTCTTGGGCTTAACTGCGACAACCAATTTGAAACAACAGTTTGAGTATTGACGGCAGTGATATTATCGAAAGAATTTTTAAGATTCTTTTTGGACAAAGGCGCACCTGGAGAGGTGACGATCAAAAGTGGTGGATCACAAATAATACCCGGGGTGGCTGTAGGAATGTTAGGAGACGTAGAAGGGGTTAAGTAGGCAATAATTGGAGATGTTTTACCTAAAGGAGTTGCCGGTGGAAGTGCGGCAGGCTTATCGGAACATTCGAAACTATTAAATTGAATTTCCGTATCAGAAAGGAGATCAGATTGGGGATTTGAAAATGCTGCACGCAGCTTTTCAAATTTCAATTTAGTTTTCCTAAGCATTTTACTCAAAGTTAGTTCTTTTACCCGACATACTTTTTATCTCTATTTCAGGCCAGATTCATTGTTGTTGAGGGAATCTTTAATTCGTGCTGTTAAGCCGATGTGATAGAATTTTTCACACAACCAGTAAAAAACAAAGTCTGGCTCTAAATCGGTCTTTCATTTGTAAGAAGTTGCAGAGTACACCAACATTTTTATTGCGAGACAGTGTAGACAATAAACAAGAATTCAGAAAAAGCAACAACACAACTATAATAAGAGAGCCGTTAGGGTACACTCTTAGCACACTCAGAGAGCGAAGTAACAACAATATTACAACAAGAACAACAGTATGCTAAACGTTACACTCTCGAAATGCTACACATAATAAAAACACCAACACAAATTAAACTACAAAATGGACACAAAAAACTGTGGTCACATGTTCATTCATTTACTTATTAAGCCAGTTAGGAACTCCGTGCATTTTGCAGTCTATCGCGTGCTAGGAAATTGCGGCGATAAATTATTGGCAACGTATAGAAATTATGAAAAGTGGCAGCGTACTGCAGTGTTATGATGAATTTTTAGCTTGCGATTAGTATTATACAATTAAGTACTTTATATGGCAACATACGTCGAAGGGTATCCCTCTGTCGCCGCTCGACTGTTGCTTTAGTTTACGTTATACTGATGATAATCCGTAGCCTTACACAGCCAGCACCCAGTTGTAGCGTTTGACTGGATGCACACCGATTTCGAAGTAGAACGACGTGTTTTTCAAGCGCTGCGCGGAGGTTTATATATTTCAGCAGCGTCGTTGCGAGAGAAGGTGCAAAGTTGTGCGGACCCATATCGGGGCAATGCCTTATTGCTTCGAACGTGTATAGCGCGAATGACAATATACAATAATACATAATTTCACGGAAAATTAGTTTTTGGCGGGAGGCACTGCAAAAGGAAAAAAAAAGGACCAGCTGCTCGTTCTGTTAACTGATCTGCGGCGCTTCGCGATCTTCTTTGCGTCATGCTCTTTTTTGCGTCACGATCTTTTTTGCGTCGCGTTCCTTTTCGCGTTGCTGTTAACTGATCTGCTGGGCGTTGCAATCTTTTTTGCGTTGTGATCTTCTCTGCGTTGCTGTTAACTGATCTGCGGTGCGTTGCGATCATTTTTGCGTTGCAACGGTGGGCGCGTAATTCAAATTCAAATCTGAATTTGTTTCTGATTCCTTCTAAAGTTGGATAGACCGCTCATAATACCAGATGGATAAAACAGAGGGGGGCAGTCGCCCCGATCCCAACGACCCGTTCAGGAGGAGCTCCCGATTATCGAGGTCCCCCACTAGAGAACCCAGTGCCGGCGGCTGGGATAAGTGAGCAAGCGGGCACTCAACCGTCAAAGCCCAGTATCCGCAGTGCTGTAGAGGTGGTGAACTTAGCCACAGCTAATAATACTACTAGTGTTATTACCGACCTGATTAGCGTGCCGGCACAAAAACTGGCAGCAAAATCCCCAACCGTGTCACCGATCCGGTCGTTACACCCGTCGGTGTATCAAGACGAGGCCTTGCGAGGCATTTTAGACAGAATGACGGTGAAAATCAATATGCTACTAAACGCATTCAAGACGGAGCGCCACGTCACACGGGACAACAAAGGCGCGGTCGCGGAGCTGGCTGCTCTCAATTCCAGAGCTATACATATACAAGTACAGTATAAGGCAGAAGTTCAGATGAAGAAAGGGCGCGCTGTGGCTGCTACTAAAAAGACCGGTCCAGTGAAGCCTCCCGTATTGAAGCCTCCTCTCTCTAACAAGGATACGGTACTGTTGGCGTCCTATGCAAAGGAGACAATCCCTCCCAGCTTTGCATCCGTTGCAAAGGAGGGTAACAAGAAGGTAGAGTGGACAAAGGTGACACCCAAGCGATTGCGAAAGAAGCCGGAGGCAATCATTATCAAAAAGACGGGAGAAGCCTCGTATGCTGATATACTCCGAAAACTTAAAGCGGATCCGAGCCTGAACGAGTTTGGCAATCATGTCAAAAAAATTAGAAGGACTCAACAGGGAGAGTTATTGCTCGACGAAGAGGGAAAAGCTTCTGCAAGTATGCCAAAATATAGAGGAGCGATTGAGGAATCACTGCGCGAGATGGCTGCGGTTCGCACGGGTGCACAAAGAATGGCGATAATCTGCAGTGGAATGGATGAGGCAACTACAATAGAAAAGCTCCATAGTTGCCTGGTCTCTCAGTTTAAGGGCATCCTGGTGAACCCAGACGATGTGCGTGGTCTGCGCAAGATGCGTGATGGAACCCAGGTAGCGACGGTGATGCTAAGGGTGAACGATGCGATTGCCGTACTCAAAAAAGGCTCTGTAACTGTAGGCTGGTCACGGTGTCGCATCACCCAAGATACACGACCCACGAAATGCTTCAGGTGCCTGGGGTACGGTCACAGGGCTATCCACTGCAAGGCAACCGATCACTCGAACTGCTGTCTTCGGTGTGGAGAACAAGGACACAAGGCGAAGGGCTGTGACAGACCGCCAGGATGTCTTATCTGTTGCGATAATGTGGACAGAAATCACCCGACAGGTGGCTTTAAATGCCATACCTACAAAGGCAGCGTCACAAAAGGAGCCATGAGCCGTCATGATGATGCCGGACCAGATTAACATTCTACAGCTGAATGTTAACCATTGCGCAGCTGCACAGAGTCTTCTGGCCCAGACAGCTATTGAGCGCAATGTTGACGTGATGCTCCTGAGTGAACCATACTCCCCGGGTGCAGGAAACTCAGGGGTGGTTCTGTTCTGCAAGTATACTATAATTAGTAGTTCGTCGACTACTAGGGACCAGAGAAAAGGGGATAGGACCCCTCCCTGAGGACACTCTTTTACCGTACTAATATGGGCGGTCGTCGTGTCCAGGGTAGAGGAGATAATCCGGTGTTTGAGCATAGCGTCAATCCACCGGATTATGGGACGGGCAATGATAGCAGGTGTTATCGAAAGCACCCTCTATATCAATAAAAGAGCACAGAGCAATGTTCTTTGATACGAAGGCTTTTTCGATTTTACTCATTAATTTATGAAGAGCGACCTCTGTCGATCTACCGGCTATATACGCGAACTGCGTGGGGTGCAGAGGGTTGTTTATCTGCAGAGAGCACCGAATGTGCATGTCTAAGAGCCTTCCGCAGTCTTGAGCGCAAAGGAGGTAAGGCTGATCAGCCGATATGACTTAGGCTAGTCAAGAGGACGATTCCCCTGTTTGGGAATAAATACCACATTGATTCTCCTCCAACAGTTGGGTATGTGTCCCCACGTGAGACTAGCTCTAAGTAGGCCGACCAGTGGATCGAGGATATAATCCAGGCTATTTTGGAGAAGGGCTGGAAAGATTTGATCACCCCCTGGGGCTTTGAAGGGAACGAAGGCCCATTTGACCTTTTCAGGATCAAAGATTGTTCCAGATAGACTGGCTCCACTGGAATCAGGTGACAAGGTGGCGTCAAAGTGACTGGAGGAACGCCACGGAACCTGGGAAGTGAACTTGTAGTAAAAGATCAAGTGCTTCCCTACGATCTTGAATGATATAGCCATCTGCTCTTTTGAGAAGCCTTATTCCTATTGACGACCCTTTGGCTAATACCTTGTGGAGTCTCGATGCCTCCGGCAGCTATTCTATGCAACCACAGTAGCTGCGCCACGTATCGCGTTTGGAACGTCTAATGTTCTTGTTATAGTTTGTGAGAGCGTCCCTATAGACGTCCCAACTTATGCGGTTAGATCTGGCCTTGTTGAAAAGGGCTTCTAACCTTTCTTCTTTGTGCAGCCAACTCTTCGTTCCACCAAGGAACTTTACGTTTGACCGTTAGAGTCTTCCGAATTGAGCTGGTTTCGAAGGACGTAGTAAGCACATCTTGGAGCAGGTTGGCAGCAAGTTCTATCTCACTGATAGAGCTTGGATTGCTGATCAACAGGTCTGCTTTAAAAGCCACAGAGGCTTTGAAGAGTTCCCAGTTGTCTTTTTAGGACAAAAGGAGTTCTGGCGGATCTCGACTTGGCCAGGAAGGTCGAACCTGATGTGCTGATGGTCCGACAAGGTGGCTTCGTCAGTGACCCTGCAGTTTATAAGCGAACTCGCAATTGAGTTGCTTATTAGGGTGAGATCTAATACCTCTTCCCTAATAGAATTAATAAACGTCGGTTTACACCCGACGTTCGCTATGTCTAAATGACAACACATTAGATAATCAAGGAGAGACTCACCACGTTTATTGTCGTCGCTACTGCCCTAGATCGTGTGATGGGCATTGGCATCACAGCCGATCACGAGCAGCTTGTTGTGAAGGCGGCAGAATTCCACAAGCCGCTGAACCTCTGTGGGGGGTACACCATCCACATCGCCCGGGAAGTATGCAGAGACGATCACTACTTCCCGCACGCCATCAGCAGTGGCTACCTCCAAACCGTAGCCACCAGGTCTCTGTAAATGAAGTTAGTTATAGGGAAGTGTCTCACACTGTTATTAACCAATATAGTAGTGCGAGGGGTACCTCCCTTACGGTCATATAGTAACTTACATGATCCGCATGATAATCCACGGACGAGGCCACTTATAAACCATGGCTCTTGGACGAGAGCCAGGTGAATCTCATCTTTACAGAAGACCCTGCCCAGGGTGGCTGACGCTGCTCTTGCGTAGTGCAGGTTCGCCTGGAGCACCTTAATTGCGCTCCGCATCCTCTTTTTGAGCCTTAGTGACAAGGCCACATGCCTTGCCTCCCCGAGAGTCATTGCCTCGGATGCCCTTCGGCAGTCTGGCAGAGCTGCTCGGGGGAGGTCGCCTAGCGATCCCAGTCGTGGGAGGTGCCCTTGCGGGTAGCTTGCGCCCAGCGCTGACTGTGGGTTTGGCAGGGGCCAGGAGGCGCCCGCTGCCAACCACAGGTCTGGGGAGGCCCATTGAGGGGTTGTGGACGGACACAAAGATGGTCGGGGGTTTGGGGATAGTGGCTTTCAGCGCCAGACTTCTCCAGTAGTTTTATGTATATCTAGAGAGCTGATGAACCTGATGTGTCCAACGGCTCCCCTGACACATTCGCAGTGCGGCTATCCTCGCACACCAGGGGCAGCCATACATTTCGAGGTATGCAACCCTCAAAACCTGGACTGACACCCGGTATAGGATGTAACAGCAAAGCCTTGGCAATGCTAGCTTTCACCGTAGCCACCTGCTCCAGTGAATGCGGGTTTTTAGAGTTAGCCGAAGTGAAGCCCAGTTTCACGCTGCTTGGCACTTGGCTGTGAGGTGGCTTTGTGGACTTCACATGAGTCTTTTTGGGCTTCTTTGAAGACCCTTGGTGTTCGAGGACGGTATCGTCAGCGCGCGTCCGTTTGGCCTTGGTTTCCACGGGGTGCAGATGTCGCGGAACGGATGAGCTGATTATCGATAGTTAATGTTAATTTGTTTGAATGTCGTTTCTAGTATTTTTATTGTAATGTCATTTTACTGTTGCGATATTCACACACTATTTCAGCTTAAATCGTGCTTAATAATGGCGCGTGATATTAGTGCGTCTACGATATCCAAGTAGAGGGGAGAAAAACTGCGGCATGTTATAAAAATATATTTAGACTTAAAGTAATATAATTGTATTTTCCCCAAAGAATAAAATACATCGAATACTCTGTGCCATCATAACTCTGGTTCTAACCATGATGTGAAGAACTATAGATATATTTCCAAGTTGTCCGCAATTCCTAATATTTTTGAAAAAAATTTTACGGCTCAGTTAACTTTTATGTGTAAATCTATAATTTCACCCCATCAACATGGGTTTATAAAGGCAAGATCAACAGCTACTAATCTTTTAGAATTCTCATCTCACATCAATCTAGGATTTCGGAACAAAATGCAAACTGATGTGGTCTATACTGACTTCAGTAAAGCATTTGACTCCGTAAATCATAATCTCTTAATTCATAAGTTAAATTTGATTGGTTTTCCTCAAAAGCTCCTTCTGTGGATATCCGATTATTTAACTAACAGGTCTCAACGAGTTCTTTTTATACCCTTGGACCATTGAAAATGGTCAAAAAGGGGTATACTAACTTTGTGCAAATGTATGTAACGGGCAGAAGGAGGCGTCGAAGACCCCATAAAGTATATATATTCTTGCTCAGGATCACTAGCCGAGTCGATTGAGCCATGTCCGTCTGTCTGTCCGTCTGTCCGTCTGTCTGTCTGTCTGTCTGTCTGGATGAACTCGTCGATCTCAGCTATTACAAAAGCTACGGACACCAAATTTAGCATGAAGATTCCTGTATACCATACGCAGATAAAGTTTATTTTCAATTAGGAATAACACGCCTACCGCTCTTGCAAACCGCCAATTTTGATTTACATTGCGATTTACTTTCGAAATACTCATGTCTTAACGTTCTGCTTTAACATAAATATAGATAAATACTATATGAACTTATCCTCCAAATTGCAACCCGATCGGACAATAAACACTGAAGTTATTAGATAAACCATTTCGACCCTTCGACCAGCAAAGAAGTTGTCGATGACGTCAGAACTAAATTACTTGCGTAAGAAAGAAAAGGACAAACGATGCGAGCGCGACTCGACTCTTCTTTTCCATGCACATGTCAATTACCGAAAATACATGTGCATAAATATATGCTAACACTCAACCAGTAGGTGGCGTGGTAAATGAATATGAATATATGCTTGTGTACATATTCATAATATTCATAATATGCTTACGTGCACATATGATTATTATTTAATAATTAATATTTTAGGGTCAATAAAAAATACAAAACCATAAAATGCAATTAAATAAATATTAATTTCGATTACTCTAATATTCTTATGTATGCTGATGATGTGAAACTCTGTTTGACACACAATGATCCTTCAAATAACCTTCTTCAAACAGATCTTGATTTGTTTTTTGAATGGTGCAGCCATAATCTGCTGCATCTGAACTGTTTGAAGTGTAAGGTTATGTCATTTTACAAATGTAACTCTCATGTCATCAATTACAATCTTAACTTAACCCCACTCTTAAGAATATCTGAAGTACCATAGCTGATTTAGGTATCCTCTTTGATCATAAATTGAAATTTGATCGTCACATTACACAAACTGTCAATAAGGCATTTCGACATCTCGGGTTCATCAAAAGATGGGCCAAAGAATTCGAGGATCCTTACACGACAAAGTTGCTTTGCAATTCTCTTGTTCGTCCAACTCTTGAATATGGGTCTTGTGTGTGGACGCCGCAATACCATATTCACCAAGATAGAATTGATTCTGTTCAAAAGCAATTCCGGGTGTAGACTTACCACCATACTCTAGTAGACTCCTTCTAATTAACCTACTTTCTTTAACTAACCGTCGTATTATGTTAGGCGTTATGTTTATTGTAAAGCTAATAAAGTACAATATAGATTCCCCTACTCTGCTTACTCAACTTAATTTCTGTATTCCTTCTAGAGTTACTCGTAATTTTATGCCACTATCCTTGGCCTTTTGTAATACTAACTATAGCTTGCATGATCCTTTCCGAGTTCTCTGTGCTGACTACAACAGACTGTCTAGAGTTTTGAACTCCGAGTCCTCCCTTTACTCTGTTAAACTGTCTATCCTCAATCAATTAACACTACATGCTAACAACTAATATTAATCTACCGATCTGATTGGGTTTTACTGGGTTTTCCCCAATCCTTTGCAGCAAATGTTGGATCGAGAATTCTTGTTTTGTTATCCCCAGCCTAAATTTAAAAATATATATTTTTAATTAATTTTAAATTCTTGACTTATTACAAAATTTTAATTTTAAAATCTAAATTATTTCCTTTTTTTTAAATTTCCAATTTTAATTTGAAATAAACTAATTTTAATTTTAAGTTGACTGTTTTAGTTGACGTTAAATAAATAAATAAATAAATAAATATAATTGTATTTTCCCTAAAGAATAAAATACATGGAATACTCTGTGCCATCATATAGCTGCGCCACACACTAAAGCTTACTCTGTGCCAGGCAAAAAATATTCTGAAGACGGCCAGAGCTTGTTAAAAGGCATCCCCCGGATATTCGCGGCGGCTCCACGACAGACGGATTCACTAAATATGTTAGGTTATATGCAATAAAGACAACGAACACAAAAGAAGTGATTCTAGCATTAAAGGATTATTTTAGATCATATAGCAGGCCGAAATTTATAGTGTGAGATAGGGGGACCTGTTTTACATCCGAAGATTTTGCTAAAATTTATGGGGGAATATTAAGCACATAAAGATAGCGACAGATTCACCCCAGGCCAATGGACAGGTAGAAAGAGTCAATAGATTAGTAGGGCCTATGATAGCTAAATTGACAGACATTGAAAAGGGATTGCATTGGGATGCAGTTATTGAAGACGTAGAATTTTCTCTGAATAATGCCACACAAAGAAGTCTAGCGCAACCTCCAAGCAAGATGTTGTTTGGAATTGAGCAAAACGGGATGGATATTGGTGAATTAAGACAAAAATTAGAAGAAAGCAAGCTATAAATTAATAATAATACTGCAGTGCGCTGCCACCCTGCTTCAATTTCGATATTTTAGCAATATTTTAGCTGCAACAAAAGGAGGTATTTGTTATAAGCATTAAGCTTGATTGCTGAAAAAGATTTCTGTTTGAGGCATGGGAAGGTATGGGATACCAAATCTATAAATTTGTTTTAACCTAATTTCTCGCCTGCAAGAGTCCCCGTGACTATGCAGTTGATACTCCAAATATGGAGCAACGTCCGTGCAACTAGAATCAGCAGTAAAAAACTGATCAATCGAGCTTGGGGGCGTCTTTCAGCCAGAGCATGCCATGTATATGGGGAGAGCCTCTTTGCTGAAACTCCAGTCGCCAATAAAACTTGATGACCTTGTGACAACCAAAGACACCGCCTTCCTTTTTCATCAGTTTTAAAACCTGTCTACGTGTATATCGAAAATCAAAATATCTGGCACAGGTCACTGGGTCTGCTCTAATGAGACGAGCTTTCTCATTAAACCCCAAATTAAACGCTTCTTCTTCGGATACTTCTACATTTTTACATAGCAAGACTAAAAGCTCCGGCCACCTAGTTTCCGCTGGGGAAAATGTTATTAAAAAAGTTGGAAGCCCTACCTGCCTAATCATAGCCATCACTTTCTTTTTCTCGTCCTCCCAATGAGCAGGAGACGTGCGAATACCTTTTAAAAGCCTATATCATCATGAAGTATTAACCTATTTAAAGTTTCATCATTACGCACATCAGCCGAAATGCCTTGAGTAGCAGAATGCTTACGTAAGCAAATTGATGTGCTATTCCTAATGGTAATCATTTCTAAGTTTTTGAAGTTATGTATTAATTCATCAGTTATTCTATCAACATTTCTAACAATAGATGTAAAACTTTCCTGACATTTCCTTTTAATGCCTGCAAATATTGTGGGAAAAGCCTGCTCCTCTGAATCACAATCGGCTATCATATCAAGAGGTCGCTGACCCTCTCCTGGTGCTATAGCAATTCTAGGAATATCTATGTTTTCAACAGGGACATTTTCCATGAAAGTTTCTTGACCTTCTGGATTCAACTCTACCTCTTCTTCTACAACTCTATGCTCATTAGGTTGTGCTGCCTTTTCTAACATTTGACACACTATATCCCAGTCGTCTGCTGACGCAATAAATGGTACAGTCTCAGCAGAGTAAGAAGACAACCACTGTTCATTGATAGTAACCTGGTGCTTCTTATAAAGTTCTGTGTTCACTAAATACCGAATTGCATCAACTATCTTTGAGGGCCTTATGGTTTCAGCCATGAAATCATGGTTATACTCTATCCTACGCTTAAGATGAATCTGAACTACTTCGACTTCATTAAATGCCCTGGGAAGGGAAGTTACAACATTTGCAACTGGAATTGGCACATTGCTCACTGCTCCTTTAATGGCACTTTGACGTCCATAACCAAGAGACTTTATGATCATAAAAGGAAGACGGGAGAAATCACCCTTTCTTCTAGAGGCGTCAAGCCTTTCAGGCATTCCGGAAGCTCCGGAAAATTTAGGCCATTTGTAATAGAAGCCTTTGGTTTTTTCCCTGACTTAATACTGCGGCCGCAGGTTTTGCAAAAGCTAAACCTATTATTATGGGATGGAAACATAGAGGAAAGATATAAAATATCTACACTATCTGCCTCACTACACTTTTCCTCTATGGCCTCACGCGAAATTTTGTCCACTTGATGTGGAAACCACAAACCTTTGCAACATATGCAAACCTGATCGGGTCCCTGCTTGACTGTCTTATTAAAATTGGCTATTAGGCAATCTAAACTAGTTTTAACCTGCGATATCCTATCATCTGGAAGGGTATTCGCCGTGTACGTCGCAGTGAATCTAAAATTAAAACAGTCGAATAACTTGCCAACACATCGCGTCGCTCGAGGCGTAGGCAAGATGCTGAGTTTCGATCTCAGGAAAGAGGTCAGGATGCAGTTCGTCGCCGTGTTCGACGATCTGATCATTCAAGTAGAAATGCCGAACAACTTGCCAATACTTTGCGTCGATCGAGGCGCAGGCAATGTCCACAATTCGGGTCCAACGAAAGCGGACGAGATGCTGTTCGAAGGGCGATTCAGCGACAAAATCAGGAGACGCGAATTCAAGAAAGGGCAATAGATAGAAGTCAAAGGTCTAAGGTTAGAAACAATCCTATTCGCAGAATTGTTGAGCAGGCACGCAATACTATTGCACGCCGCAGTGCTCGAATTCGAGCTCAACGTGAGGCCTTTGAAGCCCATAGGAATATGTCGCAAAGAGTAAGTCTATATAGGAGTAGTTCCACCAATAGGATAGCAGAGAATAGGAGAAACGCGTCCCGCAATAGAGTGGAACGTGGGAATACCCTTTCAGATGATAGGATATTGCAGGTTAAAATTGCCAGTTAAGATTGCTTAATAGCCAATTTTAATAAGACAGGGAGCCGATCAGGTTTGCATACGTTGCAAAGGTTCGTGGTTTCCACAACAAGTCGACAAAATTTCGCGTGAGGTCATAGAGGAAAAGTGAAGTGAGGCAGATAGTGTAGATATTTTGTATCTTTCCTCTATGTTTCCATCGCATAATAATAGATTAAGCTTTTGCAAAACCTGCAGCCGCAGTATTAAGTTAGGAAAAAAACCAAAGGCTTCTATTACAAATGGCCTAAATTTTGCGGAACTTCCGGAATGCCTGAAAGGCTTGACGCCTCTAGAAGAAAGGGTGATTTCTCCCCGTCTTCCTCTTATGATCATAAAGTGTCTTGGATATGGACGTCAAAGTGCCATTAAAGGAGCAGTGATCAATGTGCCAATTCCAGTTGTAAATGTTGTAACTTCCCTTCCCAGGGCATTTAATGAAGCCGAAGTAGTTCAGATTCATCTTCAGCGTAGGATGGAGTATAACCATGATATCATTGCTGAAACCATAAGGCCCTCAAAGATAGTTGATGCAATTTATAAGAAGCACCGTTTTCTTACACTGCTGAGACTGTACCATTTGTTGCATCAGCAGACGACAGGAACATTGTGTGTCAAATATTAGAAAAGGCAGCACAACCTACTGAGCATAGAGTTGTAGAAGAAGAGGTAGAGTTGAATCCAGGAGGTCAAGAAACCTTCATGGAAAATGTCTCTGTTGAAAACATAGATATTCCTAGAATTGCACCATGAGAGGGTCACCGACCTCTCTACATGATATCCGATTGTGATTCAGAGGAGCTAGCTTTTCCTACAATATTTGAAGGCATTTAAAGGAAATGTCAGGAAAGTTTTATAACTATAGTTAGATCAGAGCTTAGGAATTTCGATAGAAGAGGTTGTAGAACTGATAAATTATTTCATAAGTTCAAAAAGTTAGAAATGATTAGCATTAGGAATAAATAGCACATCAATTTGTTACGTATGCACTCTGCCACTCAAGGCATTTCGGCTACGGATGTGCGTTATGATGAAACTTTAAATAGGTTAATACTTCATGATGATGGCTATTGGCATTTTAAAGGTATTCGCATGTCTCCTGCTCCGCAGCGGAAACTAGGTGACCGGAGTAGAAGCGTTAAATTTGGTGTTTAATGAGAAAGCTCGTCTCATTAGAGCAGACCTAGTGACCTGTGCCAGATATTTCGATTTTCGATACAGACAGTTTTTAAAACTGATGAAAAAGGAAGGCGGCGTCTTTGGTTGTCACAAGGTCATCAAGTTTTATTGGCAAGTGGAGTTTCAGCAAAGAGGCTCTCCACATATACATGGCATGTTCTGGCTGAAAGACGCCCCCAAGCTCGACCTAAAGAATGAGTCCACATTTAAGCCTGTGAAATCATTTATTGATCAGTTTTTTACTGCTGATTCCAGTTGCACGGACGTTGCTCCATATTTGGAGTATCAACTCCATAGTCACGGGCAATCTTGCAGGCATAAAATAAGGTCAAAACAAATTTGTAGGAAGGCGGTGTCTTTGGTTTTCACCAGGTCATCAAGTTTTATAGGCGAGTGGAGTTTCAGCAAAGAGGCTCTCCATATATACATGGCATGTTCTGGCTGAAAGACGCCCCCAAGCTCGATCTAAAGAATGAATCCACATTTAAGCCTGTGAAATCAATTATTGATGAGTTTATTACAGCTGATTCTAGTTGCCCGGACGTTGCTCCATATTTGGAATATCAACTCCATAGTCACAGGCACTCTTGCAGGCGAAAAATGAGGTCAAAACAAATTTGTAGGAAGTCGGTGTCTTTGGTTGTCACCAGGTCATCAAGTTTTATTGGCGAGTGGAGTTTCAGCAAAGAGGCTCTCCATGGCATGTTCTGGCTGAAAGACGCCGCCAAGCTCGACTTAAAGAATGACTCCACATTTAAGCCTGTGAAATCATTTATTGATCAGTTTACTACTGCTGATTCTAGTTGCCCGGACGTTGCTCCATATTTGGAGTATCAACTCCATAGTTGCGGGCACTCTTGCAGGCGAAAAATTAGGTCAAAACAAATTTGTATATTTGGTATCCTATACCCTCCCATGTCTCAAACAGAAATTCTCCTTCCTTTAGAAGCAAATTCCCATAATTTCGAAAAAATTCAAAGTCTGCTCGTCTTTCCATTTGATCGTGAAAGTGTAGAAAATTTTAACGATTTTAACAACTTTTTGTCCCACCATCAACTTAACCGTAGTTATGCTTTACGCTTATAGCAAGCACCTCCTTTTGTTGCAGCGAGCAAATATGGATATTCAGTTTATTTGAGACTCCTATGTTTACTGCAGCTATGTCGTTAATTATATAGTCAAGTCTGAGAGAGGTATCTCTAATGATATTAAAGACAGCAATACAACTATTTAGCAAAAGTTACAACATTTAGGTAACAAATTTATATTTGGCACTGAGATTTCCGCTCAGGAAGCCGCCTACTGCTGTTTAGGTATGCATTTGTCCGCCAGCAGTAGTGCCAGTGTGTATATTAATACACACGTTCCAGAAACAGAAGACTCTAGGGAAATTTTTTACTTAGGAATTCTAGATCAATATATTCAGCGCCCAGACGTTTTAGTTTCTCAGGATAGCTTAGCTAATATAGTTAGATCTCTTATTTTAAAGAAGGTATATAGAAGCTATCACACATGCTTTGCATAATGTTAAAATCAGTACAGTCTTTTATGAATTTGTTGGAGGCGGTGCCGCAGTCGGAAAGAGTCGACTTATATCAGCAATTTTTCAGTCATTATCCGTAATGTATAACAGTATACCAGGAGCTGATCCGACATCAGCATTCTGAATTAGTGGTTCGACACTGCATTCCATGTTTTCACTTCCTGTTAATCAATCTCGCTCAGCACCTCTAAGGGCCTTAAGCCATGATTTAGTTAATACCTTTCATTCAAGGTTAATCGATCTTAAATTAATTATTATTGATGGAATATTGATGGAATGGTTAGCTCTCTAATTTTTTCATATTTAGATTCCCGTTTGAAGCAAATTTTCAACAATACTTATCCTTTTGGTGGTGTTTCTATCATCGTATTCGGTGATCTTAGACAGCTACAGCCAATAGACAGTTACAGCCAATAGACAGTTACAGCCAATAGACAGTTACAGCCAATAGACAGTTACAGCCAATACAATATGGCATCGGGTTGTATGACAGCCGATGATATTGTCCTTTTCCAATCTAGAATATGCGAACCATCGGCAGTGCCCGATGATGCAATTAATTTAGTTATAATAATAAGGTAGATTTATGCAATGTAATTAAACTTAACTCAATTGCTACTGAGCAATTTTTCTTTACTTCTGAAGATTTTATCAAGGCGGGCCATTTGGAACCAGCTAGGAAACAAAGAATGTTAGATGAAGTGAAGGGTTTTAAAACTTTAGCTACAGAGGGACTCTGTACGTCTCTTCTCCTAAAAAATACTGCCAAGTACATGATGACGGTTAATGTAGACACAGGGGATGGATTAGTAAACGGGGCATTATGTGTGTTGATGCAAATAGATTTCAATACATCCAACAATCCCAACATTTTATGGATGAAATTTACAGAGGAAACTGTAGGAGAATCTGCGCTTTCGAAGTGTACACTTTAGAAAATTTTTCACAGTTTTCTATATTTAAATAACGCACAAATTAACATTGACCGTAGGCAGTTTCCAATTGTGCTTGCCGAAGGCATCATAATTCATAAGACTCAGGGAGCTACGTATGGCAAAGTGGTAGTCCATGTTAATTCCAGAATGCATCGTGCTGCATTTTACGTAGCTTGCAGTAGAGCCACTATTGCTTTAGGAATATTCATTATTGGGAACTTTGTTCCTCCTAAGTCACCCCAAAATAATGATAAAGTGAAATCCCAATTGAAGAAATTGCCGACTGAAAAACTACTGTGTACTCATTACGATTATTTAATTAACAGTTCTGCCCTTAACATTTTCTTCCATAACACTCAGAGCTTGAATTCCCATCTTGAAGATATTCGATCGGACAAGCTGATGCTTCAGTCATCAATATTATGTTTCGTGGAAACTTCCAAAAGCAATGAAACTGTAGAAATACCTGGGTTTACTATTGTGGTTCAACTTGAATCAATTAGGCCTTTATCAGGCATCATAATTTATGTAAAGAGCTAGTAGATAGAGTTTCCCATACCTTTATAGTAGAAAAGTTTTGGCTCAGTAGTATTTGAGTTCGGCATATTTAGGTTTGATGCCATAAGTTTTCTTATATTATATAAAAGTCCAGACTTTCCTCTGTCCGCATTTAAAATAGAATTTGAGGAGATAATTCAGCAATTTTCTCGTTTAGGTGATTTAGGGTATAGCTGGCTAGTTTAAGGAGACTTTAATTTGTGCCTCAAAACCTTTAACAGATGTATAAGATTTATAATTCTTTGATTAGCAAAGGATTTAGGAGTTAGTTAGATTTGAAAACGTCCACTATTAATATGGATACACATATTGATTGAGCGTTTTCAAATATATTAGATAATGAAAAGATTAGTGCTAGGACTTTTGAGGTTTTGAATAGCCATCACAATGGGATATCTGTTAGTATTCAGGATAGCATCAGTTTGTAATGTTTGGAATAGGTTTGAAATTAAGAAATCTAAATTACAAGGTATACTTGAATATGTATGTAGGCATATTCTATTAATATTTTAATTTAATTATCTTATAGTTAAGTATAACCATTGAATGGAAAATTGGTTTGATAATTATTATTATTTTTATTGTTACCTTGTTATCGATATTGGCCAATTGAAAATTTATAAAGAAATACCGATATATACTGCTCACACCGCATTAGGAAATTGCGGCGATAAATTTTTGCCAAAATATCGAAATTGGAGCAAGGTGGCAGCGCACTGCAGTTTACAATTAAATTTTTTTTATGGCAACTTACGTCCAAGGGTTTCCCACTGTCGCTTGCCGCTCGACTGTTGCTCTCGTTTTGATATATGTTACACCTTATCGTGTTTCGCCTTATTACCTAAGTCGTTTTGCTTATATAAATTTGGGTATTCGTATTTACATCACATTCATATAACACTAAACCAACCATGATCACTCTGGACATATGTTGCCACGTACCCGCTTGCTTAAATGTATGCAACCTGATATGTAGCTGCGGCCGTCAAGTGAGATCACCCGGTTTTCGCTGACGATGAGATTGCCGTACTGAGATTGGTTGTGTAACTTTGCTTTATAAATTGTTATTTCACTTTTTATTTTTGTAAAACTTCTACTCTTCCCTGCATAGTTCCCTTTTTTCCTATTCGCTGAGGTTCACTGCTTGCTTTTGTTGGAGTTTTGTAAAATTAATTTTAGCTGTCACCTTTTTTTGGAGATTTAAAGTTACATGTCTGTTCTCTTCGATTGGAACCAACAGAATTATTTTTAATATACTAATACAAAAGCAGCAGCCGAGGGGGTTGTGATGTTTGTACAAACAAATCCGCTACTTCTCATTTTAAATTAAATTTCAATTAAAAATAGTTTTTCCTCAATTTGATTTCATTAATTTTTATTTATTTATTATGCAATTTTTAAGACTAACAAATTATAATAATTTGTTTACATTTAATATAATATTATAATTTTTAAATAAATATAATATAATATTATAATTTTTAAATAAATTTTAAAAAATGTTTATTGACCGTTTAAATTATTATTAAATGAAAATCAACAAAAATATTTCATATGTCGATCGCGGCATCAAACGAGTTCCGAATAGGGTCAACATCAGACCGGGATATTTTGACCGTACTCGGGGCTCGCTTGTTGCGCGCTCAACATGTGAAATTTTTTGTTGTTTAAATGAAATGTAAACGGTCGTAAAAATTTATTAAAATTTATTTAAAAATAGTTATTAATATTAAATGTAAAACAATTAATATAATTTGTTTATCTTTAATATTGCATAATAAATAAATCAAAATTAATGAGATTAAATTGGGGAAAAAATATTTTTCATTGAAATTTCATTTAACATTGAATTTAAGTAGCGGAACTGTATATCACAGCCACCTCGGCTGCTGAATTTGTGTAAGTTTATTAGATTCAAAGAAATAAATAAGATAAATAATAAAATGCATCGCACATTAATATCGAACTCTCGCCAATTATTATTATTATTATTATTATAAAGAGGGAGTCTCCCAGCGAAGAAGGCGCGAGGCACTGCGACCATGATGATCTTTTGTACCTTAAATGCTATCCCTATCTTGACAAAAGCTATTCTGCTTCCCTAATAAAGCCTAACAAATCTTTTTCGAGGAACGTACAATATGCTCGGGACCTGCGGTTTTCACCTGCAGATGTTTCCTCCTTGTCCATATCAAGGCCGGACAGTCACACAAAATGTGCTTGGTTGTTTCGTCGTCCTCTTTGCAGAGCCTGCACTCCTCATCCGAGGACAAGCTCATTTTTGCGAGGTGATAGTTCACCAAGTGGTGGCCACTAAGGTAGCCAACAAGGAGGTAGAGGTCCCTCCTAGAGAGTAGTTTGCTCCTTCGGTCAACTGTTGGAAGAACCAGTAGCTTTCGGTCAACCTTGCAGCCCAGATTTTCACCAGGTAAAATAGTTAGTATATATTCGCTCCTCTAATCCCCTTCTCAAGAATAAGACGGGAGCAGAACTCAATTGCATGAACCTTTGATTGGAAGACTGTGGGCCAGATACCCATATCAATCGAGGTTTTGGAATTGGGACCATATATCCCAGCTCCAACCCCCTGATCAGTCTTTGACCCGTCAGTGTACCAATGTACATCATTGGGGTCTCTGATGGAGTTGCCTGCATCCCAGTGCCTACGGTACCGGATGAAGGTTCTGAATTTTGCACCAAAGAAGAGTTCCTTGGTCATAGAATCTGATCTGGTGAAGATCTCTAAGCCAGGAATATCTTTGATTAAGCTAGCATGCCCTGATTCGGCAGCTAGAAGGCCAGATTGGGGCTTAATTTTAAGAAGGCTCATAGCAGCAACTTCTTTTATGCGGATGTGCAGCGGAGTCAGATTCAAAATCGATTCCATTGCTGCGGTGGGACAGGTCAAAGAATGGCAGAGCAGCCCATGCAGTTTCGTGCATTTACTGATGGCAGTGACCTGCGTAACCTTTGGGCACCACACAATAGCAGCGAAGGTTACGATCGGTCTTACCATCATCTCAAATAAGCACCGAATGGTGCAGGATTTAAGACCCCAGATTCTACCAAAGAGAGAGTGATAAAGTTTTGTTTCCAATCCTCCGGATTATGGGACGGGCAATTTTTATGCGATCCAGCGCTGCAGAGTTAGACCCGTAGCCGGTTATTGAAAGCACCCTCTATTTCAAGAAAAGAGCAAAGAGCAATGTTCTTGGATACGAATGCTTTTTCGATTTTACCCACTTACTTGTGGATAGCGACCTCTGTCGATCTACCGGCTATATACGCGAACTGCGTGGGGTGGAGAGGGTTATTTTTCTGAAGAGAGCACCGAATGTGCATATCTAGGAGCCTTTCCGCAGTCTTGAGCATAAAGGAGGTAAGGCTGATCGGCCGATATGACTTAGGCTGGTCAAGAGGACGATTCCCCTGTTTGGGAATAAATACCACATTGACTCTCCTCCAAGAGTTGGGTATGTGTCCCCACGTGAGACTAGCTCCAAGACGGCCGACCAGCGGATCAAGGACGTGATCCAGGCTATTTTGGAGAAGGGCTGGAATGATTTGGTCGCCCCATTTGACCTTTTCAGGATCAAAGATGGTTCCAGATAGACGAGCTCCACGTGAGTCAGGTGACAAGGTGGCGTCATCGTGACTGGAGAGATCTGGGTTCGCCACGGAACCTGGGAAGTGAACTTGTAATAAAAGATCAAGTGCTTCCCTGCGATCTCGAGTGAAAGAGCCGTCTGCTCTTTTAAGAAGCCCTATTCTATTAGACGACCATTTGGCTAATACCTTGTGGAGTCTTGCTGCCTCTAGCAGCGATTCTGTGCTACCACAGTAGCTGCGCCATGTATCGCGTTTGGCACGTCTAATGTTCTTGTTGTTGTTTCTGAGAGCGTCCCTATAGACGTCTCAACTTACGCGGTTAGATCTGGCCTTGTAGAAAAGGCTTCTAGCCTTCCTTCTTTGTGCAGTCAACTTTTCGTTCCACCATGGAACTTTACGGTTGACCGTTAGGGTCTTCCGAATTCAGCTGACTTCGAAGGACGTAATAAGCCCATCTTGGAGCAGGTTGGCAGCCATAGAGGCTTTTAGGAGTTCCCAGTTTGTCTTTTTGAGACAGAAGGAGTCATGACGGATCTCGACTTAGCCACGAAGGTCGAACCTGATGTGCTGATGGTCCGACAAGGTGGCTTCGTCTGTGACCTGCCGGTTTACAAGCGAACTCTCAATTGAGTTGCTGACTAGGGTGAGATCTAAAACCTCTTCCCTAAGGAGCTAATAATCGTAGGTTTGCATCCTACGTTAGCTACATCTAAATGATTACAAATTAGATAATCTATGAGAGATTCACCACGTCGCTGCTCGTTGGCATCACAGCCGATCACGATCGGCTTGTTGTGTTGGCGGCAGAAATCCACAAGCCGCTAAACCTCTGCGGGGGTACTTCACCCACATCGCCCGGGAAATATGCAGAGGCGATCACTACTTCCCGGACGCCATCAGCATTGGCTACCTTCACAGCCGTTGCCACCAGGTCTCTGTGAATGTAATTATTTATAGGGAAGTGTCTCACACTGATACTAACCAATATAGCAGTGCGAGGGGCACCTCCCATACGGTCATATAGCAACTTAAATGATCCGCATGATAATCCACGGACGAGGCCACCTATTAACCATGGCTCTTGGACGAGAGCCAGGTCAATCTCGTCTTTACAGACGACCCTGCTCAGGCTATGCAGAACCACCCGCCACAGCTTACCCGAGAAGCAGTCAGTTTTTTGGATACCGAGGTATTCCAAAATGGTGGCTGGTGTGAATTCAGCACTACTGGGGAAGCATCCTCTAATGAGGTGAGCTTTGGGAAATTCAGACTCCTCCAGTAGTTTTAGATCAAGAGAGCTGATAGACCTAATGTATCAAACGGCTCCCCTGACCCAGTCGGCAGTGCGGCTATCCTCGCACACCAGGAGCAGCCATTCATTTCAAGATATGCAACCGTCGAAACTTGGACTGTGGTGGGGTGTAGCAGCAAAGTCTTGGCAATGCTAGCTTTCACCGTAGCCGAGTGCGGCTTTGAAAAACTTCTCCTCACGGGTCTTCAGTTTAACGAAGGCGTTCTCAGAATCCAGTCGCAGCGTCTGGATCTGAGAGCCTGCATCCGTGAGACTTGACCTCTAAGAGGCCACGGAAGCGCCGTCAGCACCAACTCCGTTCCGCCTAATGTCTCTTTAATGAGAGACACAATAACCTGTTTAATTCCGGGGTAACTACCGGTGTGATGGAGGCCGTTGGCTTTTGAATTTTGAAGGCTTGCGTGTGTTATATATTTCTTTTATTTTAATAAACTAAAACAAAAGCAGCAGCCGAAGGGATCCAAATCAAATCTCCACTACTTCTCATGTTATATTAAATTTCAATTAAAAATAGTTTTTCCTCTTTTATATTTCATTGATTTTGATTTATTTATTATGCAATATTTAAGAGAAACACATTAGAATAATCATTTATATTTAAGTTAAAATATAATATATACAATATATACAATTTTATTTATTTTTGTAATTTTTGCCTTTATTTTATAACATATTTAAATGAACAGAAATATATATACATAAATATGAAATAAGGGATTTACACATGCGTGGAGACATAACGAGAAGACTCAAATTTTATTTATAACTCGTGACACAAAATCAAGAACAAGCAACTGTAACGAATTTTGTAAACCGCTAAAAATAAATACAAGTGCTTATTGCCCTCTCGCTTAGTCTAATGCTTACGACACTTCTCTATTCACTTTTCCATTGTCTATGCGTTCTTCTTCTTCTGTTCATCAATTAAATGAGTGCGTGTCGTTCGAACATAGTTTAACCACTCAAAATTTAATTCCCGTTAAAGCGCAATTTCTATTGCGAATTTTAATTAATAACCGATTGTTAAATAGTGATTGTTTATAAGAGTTGCCCGCTGAAGGAGTATTGTGTTGGGAGTATTGTGTTGCGGAATACGTTTGCTACACCCACCTATTTTTTATTGACATAAGCATAGATATTTTTATTTTGCTAATCGGTAGCAAATTCGAGCGGCGATTCTATACCGTTATTAACAAAAGTGTTTAAAGGTGTATAGTACTAAGCTAATAAAGTACAATATAGATTCCCCTACTGTGCTTACTCAACTTAATTTCTGTATTCCTTCTAGAGTAACTATCCTTGGCCTTTTGTAATACTAACTATAGCTTGCATGATCCCTTTCGCGTTCTCTGTGCTGACTACAACAGACTGTCTAGAGTTTTGAACTCCGAGTCCTCCCTTTACTCTGTTAAACTGTCAATCCTCAATCAATTAACACTACATGCTAACAACTAATATTAATCTACCGATCTGATTGGGTTTTACTGGGTTTTCCCCAATCCTTGCAGCAAATGTTGGATCGAGAATTCTTGTTTTGTTATCCCCAGACTAAATTTAAAAATATATACTTTTAATTAATTTTAATTCTTGACTTATTGCAAAATTTTAATTTCAAATTCTAAATTATTTTTTTTTTTTTTTTTTTTTTTAAATTTTCAATTTTAATTTGATGTAATCTAAATTTAATTTTAATTTTAAGTCGACTGTTTAAGTTGACGTTAAATAAATAAATAAATATATAAATAAATTTTCAATTTTAATTTGATGTAATCTAAATTTAATTTTAATTTTAAGTCGACTGTTTAAGTTGACGTTAAATAAATAAATAAATATATAAATAAATAAGGAAATACAGTCAGAACCTGGTTGTACCGTTCGACTGGTTTAAGTTTATAATACGGAACTTCGCCGAATGTTGTACAAAAGTGGCAGTGCTGCTGTGCATGTGAGAGGCTATAATCAAAATATTATTATATTCGCTGTCATATATATATTATTTATTTATATTTATTATTTGCATTGTTTCACATAAAAATTCACATGTGTTCCCCTAATTTGGCAATTTTAAATAGGCAAGCCGGCAATGCAAAGAATTGTGTGAGCAAAATTAACGGCCGTTTGCTAAGAATAGATAAAAGATATGCAAACACCAACTGACGGAATTTTAATTAGAATAAAGATATGAGAAATAGCGTTGATTCTCTCTCACTTTTTAGTTTTCTTGCGTTGGAACACAACAGCCACTCCAAACGCGTGAATGCGTGCAATGATGTGTGTTGGAGTGGGACTCTAATACATACCATATATGTGGATAAGTAGACATGTACGAGGGCTGCTATATATATTTCTGGCCTAATAATGAAAATACGAATATTTATCAACGAAAATGGTTCTATTGTTATTTAAAATATTCTCCATCAAGATTTATACACTAGTATACAATAGTTTTGACGACAGATTTACACCTCATTCTCATCGGCGAAAGCTCGACCTACCGGCGCAGGTAGGCTGTGGGAATAATTTGTTTGTCTCATCGCCCACCAATCAAAAATAACCAAATAAGGGTTACAGGGTATTTTCAACAACTGTTTGCCATGAACAAAAAGTTTTCTTCTTCCTTCCTATTTCTTTTGTTTTTCACCACACTTTAATTTAGCCCGCTCCACAACAACAACAAAAAAAAATGAAAAGAATTAAATAACCTTCACCCTTCTCTCCTTTTAATTTTTTTTATCTCACTTAATTACACAAAGCAGACATCTGCTTTCCTTAGGCTGTCGTTTTCTATATATTGTATTTCCTAATTAATTTTATTGCAGGTGCTGTATTATTATTTTTTTTTTTTTATTCTTGATTGCATTTTTTTTCGTTTTATTTCGTTTTATTTTTGTTTTATTTTATTTCACTGTATTTTAACTTTAGTTTAATTTGCTTCAACTTGTTTCGTTTTAATTGTCTTTTGGTTTTGTTTTTAAATTTTGGTTCATTTTCTTCTATCTCTCTTTTGATTTACGATTTTCTTCTTAACAGTGTTGCATTTTAATTTTTTTGTTTTTACTGTCTTTTAATTTTATTTCTTTTGTGTTTTAATTTTACTTTGATTAACTGTCTTTTAACTTTATGTTAATGGTGTTTCATTTTATTTTGTTTTCACTGTCTTTTGGTTTTAATTCATTAAATTTTGTTCCATTTTGTTTTGCTTGAACTGTTTTTTAGCTTTGATTTACTTTAATTTTGCTCCATTATATTTCATTTACACGGTCTTTCAGTTTCAATTTAATTTAATTCTGTTTCATTTTGTTTTATTTTTCTTTTACTGACTTTTAACTGTTTTAGTTGTATTCCATTTTATTATGTTTTCACTTGTTGTTTTCGTTGCGCAATGGCCGCCGCGCTGCTGCTCAGAACGTCGCAGGGGTGCTCCTCTGACCTGCCTTGATTTGACGTGTGTATCGCAGGAGCGCTCCGCTGACCCGTTGTCTGATGTGACGCGTGCGTCGCTGGGGCGCTCCTCTGGCCCGTTGTCGATTTGACGCGGTGTCGCTGGGGCGCTCTTCTGTCCTAGCGCTGATCGCGGCGTGGTTGCCGCGATGTGCTTCTCCGGCCTCATGCCGATAATGGCTTGTTTGCCACTGGAAGGCTTCCCCGGCTTAGGGCGGATTACGACGCGATCGCCAGAAGAACCTTACTCCGGCCTAGGACTGATTGTTGCGCGACCGGATTGGCGTATTTTAAGTTTGCTTTTTCTATTAAAAGATTAAAAAGTTTTCCGACAGATTTTGCACGTCTTACTTGCACGATGGTTTAAGCGGAAAAAAAGATTAAGTTGGCGTCAAGCCAGTGCAGCTCCATATACGCAGGAACGCATTTTCATGATCCGAGCTTTCCAATGCAGCTCTGTATGTAGGAATGCAATTAGGCGATCGTAGCTTTTCAACGCAGCTCCGTACCAGCTGCCGTTTGAAGCATTTGACTAATGTTAACATCAGCTTAACAGAAGACTTAGACTCTTCTGAAGTGTGTGTGATTGTGCGTGAATATCGGTATCGGTTCGTTTCTACGATTCAAATTGAAATTTTCGTTTAATTTATTATTTCTTTGATTTATATTTCTTATTTTTTCCACACTTTGTTTATTTTTATTTTCTTTTTTAAATTTTATTTGTTCTATCATTAGATATTTATTTTCATTTATAATAAAATTGGCTTACGACCTGCATTTGTTAAAAACATTTTAGCTGACTCAAGGTCAATATCGGTTCGATTTCTGCATCATAGCTTATCTAGTCGATATTTTTTATTTTTGCCAAACACAACAAGAACACTTGTCAAAAAGACAAAGAGCGGGCTTGAATGTACAATTGTTTCACGAAGTAGCCAACTTCGATCATCAGCATTCATCGCTAACTAACTTAGTGATCGAAAACAGTTTCATCTCCACACTGCTAGAACTCGTTGGGAATTCTAGTGGTGCCGAGGTGGAAACCAATTCAATAAACCAAGCTTGTCTCTTTGTTGTGTTTGGACTGAATACTGCATTGAATTCATCTGCGCGAATTCCTGATTGCAGTTGCACTTAGTTAAAAGGTGCATAAAGCTCTATTGGTGTAGAGCATTGTCCGGTGTGTCTACCGTTCTTTGTAATAGGCGTGGCTTACAAACTGCATTTGCTAAAAACATTTTTAGAGACAAGCTTAGTGAATGCTGATGATCGAAGTTGGCTACTTCGTGAAACAATTGTACATTCAAGCCCGCTCTTTGTCTTTTTGACAAGTGTTCTTGTTATGTTTGGCAAAAATAAAAAATAAAAAATATCGACTAGATAAGCTATGTTGCAGAAATCGAACCGATATTGACATTGAGTCAGCTAAAATATTTTTATTTTTTGATAAATATATATTCAAATTAAATTAATTAATAAGAATTTTATTTGTAACATGCATATTATTTTATAACTTATATATTAGAAGATGCCTAGACTTAAGAGAAAGTCAGCTTGCAATAGGAGTCAAACACAGTGAAAAAAAAATCGTTTGAATAGGTCAGATATAGATTTTTCTGAGCAGGAACGTGTAAATAATCTAGAGGCACATAGATAACGTAGGAAAAATTTCGAATTTAGGGAAGCTGAAAGGGTTAGAGATAGTCAAAAGCATCAAGTCCGCAGAAGTAATAGAACATTTAGGGTCGTTGAGCAATTACCGGACACAATTCGTCACTCTACTCTTCGGGCTTGTTCGCCAATCAGATTACAAGAACAACTTGCCAACACTTCGCGTCGTTCGAGGCGCAGTCAAGATGCTGAGTTTCGATATCAGGAAAGAGAGTAGGATGCAGTTCGTCGCCGTGTACGTCGCAGTGATTCTGAAATTAAAACAGACGAACAACTTGACAACACTTCGCGTCGTTAGATGCGTAGGCAAGATGCTGAGTTTCGATCTCAGGAAAGAGGTCAAGATGCAGTTCGTCGCCGTATTCGACGAACTGATAATTCAACTAGATATGCCGAACAACTTGCCAATACTTTGCGTCGATCGAGGCGCAGGCAATGTCCACAATTCAGGTCCAACGAAAGCGGACGAGATAGAAGTCAAAGGTCTCAGGTTGGAAACAATCCTATTCCCAGGATTGTTGGGCGGCCACGCAATACTAGTGCACGCCGCAGTGCTCGAATTCGAGCTCAACGTGAGGCCTTTGAAGCCCATAGGAATATGTCGCAAAGAGTGAGTCTATATAGGAGTAGTTGCACCAATAGGATAGCAGAGAATATGAGAAAAGCGTGTCGCAATAGAGTGGAACGTGCGAATACCCTTCCAGATGATAGTATTTAGATTGCCTAATAGCCATTTTTAACAAGAGCAACAGTCGAGTTGCACACGACAGTAGGATACCCTTGGACGTATGTTGCCATAAAAAGTATTTAATTGTATAATACTAATTGCAAGCTATAAATTAATAATAATACTGGAGTGCGCTGCCACCTTGCTTCAATTTCGATATTTTGCCAATAATTTATCGCCGCAATTCACTAAAGCGGTGTGAGCAGTAGATATCGGTATTTCTTTATAAATTTTAAATTGGTTAATATCGATAACAAGGTCCAAGGGTATAAAAATAAAAAAATAATAATAATTATCAAACCAATTTTCCATTCAATGGTTATACTTAACTATTAGATAATTAAATTTAAATTATTAAAATATGTCTACATACATATTTACATATATCCTGTCATTTAGATTTCTTAATTTCTAACCTATTCCAAACATTACAAACTCATGCCTGAATACTAACAGATATCCCATTGTGATGGCTATGCAAAACATCAAAAGTCCTAGCACTAATCTTTTCATTATCTAGTATATTTGAAAACGCCCAATCAATATGTGTATCCATATTGGTAGTGGACCTTTTCAAATCTAACAAACTCCTTAATCCTTTGCTAATCAAAAAATTATAAATACTCTTACACCTGTTAAAGGTTTTGAGGCACAAATTAAAATCTCCTAAAACTAGCAAGCTATCCCCTAAATCACCTAAACGAGAAAATTGATGAATTATCTCCTCAAATTCTATTTTAAATGTGGACAGAGGAAAGTCTGGACTTTTATATAATATAAGAAAACTTATGGCATCAAACCTAAATATGCCGAACTAAAAACTACTGAGCCAAAAGTTTTTCTAAAAGTTTATGATGCCTGTTAAAGGCCTAATTGATTCAAGTTGAACCACAATAGTGAACCCAGGTATTTCTACAGTTTCATTGCTTATGGAAGTTTCCACGAAACATAATATTGATGACTGAAGCATCAGCTTGTCCGATCGAATATCTTCAAGATGGGAATTCAAGCTCTGAGTATTATGGAAGAAAATGTTAAGGGCAGAACTGTTAATTAAATAATCGTAATGAGTACACAGTAGTTTTTCAGTCCGCAATTTCTTCAATTGGGCTTTCACTTTATCATTATTTTGGGGGAGACTTAGGAGGAACAAAATTCCCAATAATGAATAATCCTAAAGCAGTAGTTGCTCTACTGCAAGCTACGTATAATGCAGCACGCTGCATTCTGGAATTAGCATGGACTACTACTTTGCCATACGTAGCTCCCTGACTCTTATGAATTGTGATGCCTTCAGCAGGCACAATTGGAAACTGCCTACGGTCAATGTTAATTTGTGCGTTATTTGAATATTGAAAACTGCGAACAATTTTCTGAATAGGAGTCCATGAAGGATCTGTACGATGTGTACACTTCGAACGCGCAGATTCTCCTACAGTTTCCTCTGTAAATTTCATCCATAAAATGTTGGGAGTGTTGGATGTATTGAAATCTATTTGCATCAACTCACCTGATGCCCCGTTTACTAATCCATCCCCTGTGTCTACATTGACCGTCATCATGTACTTGGCAGTATTTTTTAGGAGAAGAGACGTACAGAGTCCCTGTGTAGCGGAAGTTTTAAAACCCTTCACTTCTTCTAATATTCTTTGTTTCCTAGCTGGTTCCAAATGGCCCGCCTTAATAAAATCTTCAGCAGTAGAGAAAAAATTGCTCAGTAGCAATTGAGTTAAGTTTCGTTACATTAAATAAATCAACCTCATTATTATTACTAAACAGATGAATTGCATCATCGGGCACTGCCGATGGTTCGCATATTCTAGATTGAAAAGGACAATATCATCGGCTGTCATACAACCCGATGCCATATTATTTAAGGCAGAAGCGAAAAGCTGATCGTCACGTTGACGCATTATCTCTGTGAGCTCAAAATACAAAAAAAGGTCCCAGAGATACGTACCAAATATTTCATGGTAAGGGTCAGTGGTATTTGGATCGAAAATCCAACTACCTCCTACGGGCTGTAACTGTCTAAGATCACCGAATACGATGATAGAAACACCACCAAAAGGAGAAGTATTTATGAAAATTTGCTTCAAACGAGAATCTAAATAAGAAAACATTAGAGATATTTCATTATAAGTTATTATATTTATATTTCACAAAAAGTTGTTAAAATCGTTAAAATTTTCTACGCTTTCACGATCAAATGGGAAGTCGAGCAGACTTTGAATTTTTTCGAAATTCCTACGATGCTCGGCCAAATTTGGAGCATTTTCTTCTAAAGGGAGAAGAATTTCTGTTTGAGGCATGGGAGGGTATGGGATACCAAATCTACAAATTTGTTTTGACCTAATTTCTCGCCTGCAAGAGTGCCCGTGACTATGGAGTTGATACTCCAAATATGGAGCAACGTCCGGGCAACTAGAATCAGCAGTAATAAACTGATCAATAAAGGACTTCACAGGCATAAATGTGGACTCATTCTTTAGGTCGAGCTCTGGGGCGTCTTTCAGCCAGAACATGCCATGTATATGTGGAGAGCCTCTTTGCTGAAACTCCACTCGCCAATAAAACTTGATGACCTGGTGACAACCAAAGACACCGCCTTCCTTTTTCATCAGTTTTAAAACCTGTCTATATCGAAAATCGCTGGTCACTGGGTCTGCTCTAATGAGACGAGCTTTCTCATTAAACCCCAAATTTAACGCTTCTTCTTCGGATACTTCTAGCTTGTCTACATTTTTACATAGCAAGACTAAAAGCTCCGGCCACCTAGTTTCCGCTGCGGAAAATGTTATTAAAAAAGTTGGAAGCCCTACCTGCCTAATCATAGCCATCACTTTCTTTTTTTCGTCCTCCCAATGAGCAGGAGACGTGCGAATACCTTTTAAAAGCCTATAGCCATCATCATGAAGTATTAACCTATTTAAAGTTTCATCATTACGCACATCAGCAGCCGAAATGCCTTGAGTGGCAGAGTGCTTACGTAAGCAAATTGATGTGCTATTCCTAATGCTAATCATTTCTAACTTTTTGAAGTTATGAAATAATTTATCAGTTCTACAACCTCTTCTATCAAAATTCCTAAGCTCTGATCGAACTATAGTTGTAAAACTTTCCTGACATTTCCTTTTAATGCCTGCAAATATTGTGGGAAAAGCCAGCTCCTCTGAATCACAATCGGTTATCATGTCAAGAGGTCGCTGACCCTCTCCTGGTGCTATAGCAATTCGAGGAATATCTATGTTTTCAACAGGGACATTTTCCATGAAGGTTTCTTGACCTTCTGGATTCAACTCTACCTCTTCTTCTACTACTCTATGCTCATTAGGTTGTGCTGCCTTTTCTAACATTTGACACACAATGTCCCTGTCGTCTGCTGACGCAACAAATGGTACAGTCTCAGCTGAGTAAGAAGACAACCACTGCTCATTGATAGTAACCTGGTGCTTCTTATAAAGTTCTGTGTTCACTAAATACCGAATTGCATCAACTATCTTTGAGGGCCTTATGGTTTCAGCCATGAAATCATGGTTATACTCCATCCTACGCTTAAGATGAATCTGAACTACTTCGGCTTCATTAAATGCCCTGGGAAGGGAAGTTACAACATTTGCAACTGGAATTGGCACATTGATCACTGCTCCTTTAATGGCACTTTGACGTCCATATCCAAGAGACTTTATGATCATAAAAGGAAGACGGGGAGAAATCAGCCTTTCTTCTAGAGGCGTCAAGCCTTTCAGGCATTCCGGAAGCTCCGGAAAATTTAGGCCATTTGTAATAGAAGCCTTTGGTTTTTTCCCTGACTTAATACTGCGGCTGCAGGTTTTGCAAAAGCTAAACCTATTATTATGTGATGGAAACATAGAGGAAAGATATAAAATATCAACACTATCTGCCTCACTACACTTTTCCTCTATGACCTCACGCGAAATTTTGTCCACTTGATGTGGAAACCACAAACCTTTGCAACATATGCAAACATGATCGGGTCCCTGCTTGACTGTCTTATTAAAATTGGCTATTAGGCAATCTAAACTAGTTTTAACCTGCGATATCCTATCATCTGGAAGGGTATTCGCACGGTCCACTCTATTGCGGGACGCGTTTCTCCTATTCTCTGCTATCCTATTGGTGCAAATACTCCTATATAGACTCACTCTTTGCGACATATTCCTATGGGCTTCAAAGGCCTCACGTTGAGCTCGAATTCGAGCACTGCGGCGTGCACTAGTATTGCGTGCCTGCTCAACAATCCTACGAATAGGATTGTTTCTAACCTGAGACCTTTGACTTCTATCTATTGCCCTTTCTAAAATTCGCGTCTCCTGATTTTGTCGCTGAATCGCCCTTCTAACAGCATCTCGTCCGCTTTCGTTGGACCTGAATTGTGGACATTGCCTGCGCCTCGATCGACGCAAAGTATTGGCAAGTTGTTCGGCATTTCTAGTTGAATGATCAGTTCGTCGAACACGGCGACGAACTGCATCCTGCTCTCTTTCCTGAGATCGAAACTCAGCATCTTGCCTGCGACTCGAACGACGCGAAGTGTTGGCAAGTTGTTCGTCTGTTTTAATTGCAGAATCACTGCGACGTACACGGCGACGAACTGCATCCTGCTCTCTTTCCTGAGATCGAAACTCAGCATCTTGCCTGCGACTCGAACGACGCGAAGTGTTGGCAAGTTGTTCGTCTGTTTTAATTGCAGAATCACTGCGACGTACACGGCGACGAACTGCATCCTGCTCTCTTTCCTGAGATCGAAACTCAGCATCTTGCCTACGACTCGAACGACGCGAAGTGTTGGCAAGTTGTTCGTCTGTTTTAATTGCAGAATCACTGCGACGTACACGGCGACGAACTGCATCCTGCTCTCTTTCCTGAGATCGAAGGTCAGCATCTCGCCTGCGCCTCGAACGACGCGAAGTGTCAGCAAGTTGTTCTTGTAATCTGATTGGCGAAGAAGCCCGAAGAGTAGTGTGACGAATTGTGTCCGGTAATTGCTCAACGGCCCTAAATGTTCTATTACTTCTGCGGACTCGATGCTGTTGACTATCTCTAACCCTTTCAGCTTCCCTAAATTCGAAATTTTTCCTACGTTATCTATGTGCCTCTAGATTATTTACACGTTCCTGCTCAGAAAAATCTATATCTGACCTATTCAAACGATTATTTTTTCACTGTGTTTCACTCCTATTGCAAGCTGACTTTCTCTTAAGTCTAGGCATCTTCTAATATATAAGTTTTAAAATAATATGCATGTTAAAAATAAAATTCTTATTAATTAATTTAATTTGAATATATATTTATCAAAAAATAAAAACATTTTAGCTGACTCAAGGTCAATATCGGTTCGATTTCTGCATCATAGCTTATCTAGTCGATATTTTTTATTTTTTATTTTTGCCAAACATAACAAGGACACTTGTCAAAAAGACAAAGAGCGCGCTTGAATGTACAATTGTTTCACGAAGTAGCCAACTTCGATCATCAGCATTCACTTAGCTTGTCTCTAAAAATGTTTTTAGCAAATGCAGTTCGTAAGCCACGCCTATTACAAAGAACGGTAGACAGGTATTAAGTCCAAACACAACAAAGAGACAAGCTTGGTTAATTGAATTGGTTTCCACCTCGGCACCAATAGAAATCCCAACGAGTTCTAGCAGTGTGGAGATGAAACTGTTTTCGATCACTAAGTTAGTCAGCGATGAATGCTGATGATCGAAGTTGGCTACTTCGTGAAACAATTGTACATTCAAGCCCGCTCTTTGTCTTTTTGACAAGTGTTCTTGTTGTGTTTGGCAAAAATAAAAAATATCGACTAGATAAGCTATGATGCAGAAATCGAAACGATATTGACCTTGAGTCAGCTAAAGTGTTTTTAACAAATGCAGGTCGTAAGCCAATTTTATTATAAATGAAAATAAATATCTAATGATAGAACAAATAAAATTTAAAAAAGAAAATAAAAATAAACAAAGTGTGGAAAAAATAAGAAATATAAATCAAAGAAATAATAAATTAAACGAAAATTTCAATTTGAATCGTAGAAACGAACCGATACCGATATTCACGTACAATCACACACACTTCAGAAGAGTCTATACACATATATGTATGCATGCACAAAAATACGTTTCGCTGTGTACCGCACTTTTCTAAAATTGCGCGCCACGTTCCGGGCGCAATCATTCACACGCATAAAAAATGTTCCGTTAACGCATAACAATCACACACGAGGATTTACTTATTATATACTCGACTTATATTAATTTGCATTAAATGTTAAATGTATCACGAACACGCAAATTAATTATATATTATTTTATATTTAATATCGAAAATACAAATGATAATCGATAATCGACGACGACACCGAACACGCCAATCGCAAACTACAAATTAACATAACACTGAAGCGCGCTGCCACCTTGCAACAATTTTGATACGTTGCCAATAATTTATCGCCGCAATTAAAAAGTGCGCGAAACCTTAAATTTATAATAATGATCTATAGAATCTAATATACATACAAAATATACATATATTAAAAAAAAAAGTAGAAGAAATGTTAGTACATTTTTTCAAACATAGTTTCAATAGACGTGGGGATATAATATAATTTACACATATTAATATAATTTATATGCAAAACATATGAAATATATATCGATATGTTAAATATATATTAAAAGCTATCGATATGATAGCTCATAATATATCGTGAAATCTAAATTAATATTTATTTAATAAAAAGTCAATATATAAATTATTAAATAATAATAATAATATGTCTGTATTAGAAATCTAGTAAATACCTGCATTCATGCATGCCGATCAACCACGCTATTGGTTGTATATAATTTTACATATGCATGTGTGAACACAAATTAAGTATGTATAAGTGTTTGCATTTATGCACATGTATTTTGGGTAATTGACATGTGCATGAAAAAGAAGAGTCGAGAAACAGCTCGCGCTTCGCGCTCGCATCGTTTATCTTTTTCTTTCATGCACAAGTAATTTAGTTCTGACGTCATCGACAACTTCTTTGCTTTCTTCATATTCATATATACGCCACCTATTGGTTGAGTGTTAGCATATATTTATGCACATGTATTTTCGGTAATTGACATGTGCATGGAAAAGAAGAGTCGAGAAACAGCTCGCGCTTCGCGCTCGCATCGTTGTCCTTTTCTTTCATGCATAAGGAATTTAGTTCTGACGTCATCGACAAGTTCTTTGCTGGTCGAAGTGTCGAAATGGTTTATCTAATTACTTAGGTGTTTATTGTCTGATCGGATTGCAATTTGGAGGATAAGTTCATATATTATTTATCTATATATATGCTAAAGCAGAACGTTAAGAAATGAGTTCTTCGAATGTAAATAGCAATGTAAACCAAAATTGGCGGTTTGCGGGGGCGGTAGGCGTGTTATTCCAAATTGAAAATAAACTTGATCTGCGTATGGTATACAGGAATCTTCATGCTAAATTTGGTGTCCGTAGCTTTTGTAATAGCTGAGATCGGCGCGTTCATCCAGACAGACAGACAGACGGACAGACAGACGGACATGGCTCAATCGACTCTGCTATTGATCCTGAGCAAGAATATATATACTTTATGGGGTCTCCGACGCCTCCTTCTGCCTGTTACATACATTTGCACAAAGTTAGTATACCCTTTTCAATGGTCCAAGGGTTTAAAAAGACAGTCAAGCAGGGACCAGATTAGGTTTGCATATGTTGCAAAGGTTTGTGGTTTCCACATCAAGTGGACAAAAAGCCAGGTAGTGTAGATATTTTGTTTCTTTCCTCTATGTTTCCATCCCATAATAATAAGTTTAGCAATTGCAAAACCTGCAACCGCAGTATTAAGTCAGGGGAAAAACCAAAGGCTTCTATTACAAATGGCCTAAATTTTCCGGAGCTTCCGGAATGCTGAAAGGCTGATTTCTCCCCGTCTTCCTTTTATGATCATAAAGTCTCTTGGATATGGACGTCAAAGTGCCATTAAAGGAGCAGTGATCAATGTGCGTATTCCAGTTGCTAATTTTGTAAATTCCCTTCCCAGGGCATTTAATGAAGCAGATGTAGTTCAGATTCATCTTAAGCGAAGGATGGAGTATTACCATAATTTCAGAATGAAACACGGGTTTATGAAGGCAAGATCAACAGCTAATAATCTTTAAGAGTTCTCATCTCTTATCAATCTAGGATTTCGGAACAAAATACAATTTGATGTGGTCTATACTGACTTCAGTAAATCTCTTAATTCATAAGTTAAATTTGATTGGCTTTCCTTCAAAGCACCTTCTGTGGATATCTGATTATTTAACTAACAGGTCTCAACGAGTTCTTTTTAAAGACCGTCTTTCTAAGCCGATCTTAGATACTTCTGGTGTTCCTCAGGGCAGCCACCTTGGACCATTGCTATTTAACCTTTTTATTAACGATCTTCCTTCAATACTCCTTCACTCTAACATTCTTATGTATGCTGATGATGTGAAACTCTTATTGACACACAATGATCCTTCAAATAACCTTCTTCAAACAGATCTTGATTTGTTTTTTGAATGGTGCAGCCATAATCTGCTGCATCTGAAGTGCAAGGTTATGTCATTTTACAGATGTAACAGATGTAACTATCATGTCATCAATTACAATCTTAACTTAACCGCACTCTTAAGAATATCTGAGGTAGCTGATTTAGGTATCCTCTTTGATCATAAATTGAAATTTGATCGTCACATTACACAAACTGTCAAAAGGGCATTTCGACAACTCGGGTTCATCAAAAGGTGGACCAAAGAATTCGAGGATCCTTACACGACAAAGTTGATTTACACTTCTCTTGTTCGTCCAACTCTTGAATATGGGTCTTGCGTGTGGTCGCCGCAATACCATATTCACCAAGATAGAATTGAGTCTGTTCAAAAGCAGTTTCTACTCTTTGCCTTGCGCAGTTTTAATTGGGTTCCGGGTGTAGACATACCACCATACTCTAGTAGACTACTTCTAATTAACCTACCTTCTTTAACTAACCGTCGTATTATGTTAGGCGTTATGTTTATTGTAAAGCTAATAAAGTACAATATAGATTCCCCTACTCTGCTTACTCAACTTAATTTCTGTATTCCTTCTAGAGTTACACGTAATTTTATGCCACTATCCTTGGCCTTTTGTAATACTAACTACAGCTTGCATGACCCTTTCCGAGTTCTCTGTGCTGACTACCATAGTTAAATTAATAAATAAATAAATAAAATAAAAAAACCATAAGGCCCTCAAAGTTAGTTGATGCAATTCGGTATTTAGAGAACACAGAACTTTATAAGAAGCACCAGGTTACCATCAATGCACAGTGGTTGACTTCTTACTCTGCTGAGACTGTACGATTTGTTGCGTCAGGAGAAGGTCAGCGACCTCTCTACATGATAACCGATTGTGATTCAGAGGAGGTGGCATTAAAAGGAAACGTCAGGAAAGTTTTACAACTATAGTTAGATCAGAGTTTAGGAATTTTGATAGAAGAGGTTGTAGAGCTGATAAATTATTTCATAACTTAAAAAGTTATAAATGATTAGCATTAGGAATAGCACATCAGAGTGCTTACGTAAGCACTCTGCCACCCAAGGCATTTCGGCTGCTGATGTGCGTTATGATGAAACTTGAAGTAGGTTAGTACTTCATGATGATGACTATAGGCTTTTACAAGGTATTCGCACGTCTCCTGGCCTTTGGGAGGACGAGAAAAAGAAAGTGATGGCAATGATTAGGCAGGTAGGGCTTCCAACATTTTTTATAACATTATCCGCAGCGGAAACTAGGTGGCCGGAGCTTTTAGTCTTGCTATGTAAAAATGTAGACAAGCTAGAAGTAGAAGCGTTAAATTTGGTGTTTAATGAGAAAGCTCGTCTCATTAGAGCAGACCCAGTGACCTGTGCCAGATATTTCGATTTTCGATATAGACAGGTTTTAAAACTGATGAAAAAGGAAGGCTGTGTCTTTGGTTGTCACCAGGTCATCAAGTTTTATTGGCGAGTGAAGTTTCAACAAAGAGGCTCTCCACATATACATGGCATGTTCTGGATGAAAGACGCCCCCAAGCTCGACCTAAAGAATGAGTCCACATTTAATCTTGTGAAGTCCTTTATTGATCAGTTTATTACTGCTGATTTTAGTTGCCCGGACGTTGCTCCATATTTGGAGTATCAACTCCATAGTCACGGGCACTCTTGTAGGCGAGAAATTAGGTCAAAACAAATTTGTACATTTGATATCCCATACCCTCCCATGCCTCAAACAGAAATTCTCCTCCCTTTAGAAGGAAATGCTCCAAATTTGGCCGAGTATCGTAGGAATTTAACTTTAACCTTAATCTTAGTTATGAGAGTTACATTAATGCTGTAAGATCAAGTATAAAGAAACCAAAAGTTTTTTGAAGCGATCTTTTTCAGCAATCAAGCTTAACGCTTATAACAAGCACCGTTTTTTGTTGCAGAGAGCAAATATGGATATTCAGTTTATTTGAGACCCCTATGCTTGCTGCAGCTATGTCGTTAATTACTCGTATACTACGGTGGCAAAAAGTAAGGTGAATTTCCAATTTAAACTTCGCGGGCCTAACATTTCGGGCTAGTTCTTTTTTCTTGAGTTGGTAGGACTGCTAATGACATCTGGGACAAATTTCAAGTCAATGTCATCATCAGTAATATATTTACGCTTGTATTTACCAAACGACCACGAGTGCATGTTTCGATTTTTACAATGTCTGATTTAATTGAGCAAAGAAGTGCCATCAAATTTTGTTTGCGGAATGAAATTTCGGCTGCGGAAACGTTGAGGATGTTGCGGAAGGCCTTTGGTGATTCTACCATGTCGCAGAAAAATGTTTATAAGTGGTACAAAGACTTCAAAGAGGGTCGAGGCCAGACCGAAAAAAGCACGTCAAAGTCGTTCAAAAATCAAGGTCATGATGACAGTTTTCTTCGATTTTCGTGGTGTGGTGCACTATGAATTCCTTCCATCCGGCCAAACTCTTAATAAGGAATATTATTTGAGCGTTATGCGTCGTTTGCGTGAAGCAATTCGTCTAAGAAGACCAGAATTATGGGCCAACAACTCTTGGTTTTTGCATCACGATAATGCACCATCTCACACTGCACTCGTTCTTCGTGACCATTTCGCCAAAAATTCGACGCATATCGTTCCGCAACCACCGTATTCGCCTGATTTGGCTGCGTGTGACTTCTGGCTATTCCCAAAACTCAAGAGACTACTCCTACTTTCGAGTCGATTGAGGAGATAAGATCTGAATCGAAGAAGGCACTGATGGCTATACCGGAAAGGGACTATTTGGCATGTTTCGAGGATTGGAAAAAACGTTGGTATAAGTGTATTTTATCGGGAGGGGATTACTTCGAAGGGGATGAAATTGATGTAGAAGAATAAATAAAGATTTTTTATTTTACAAACAAATTCACCTTTCTTTTTGCCCACAGTAGTATATAAAAGTCTCAGAGAGGTATCTCAATGTTGAGGCGTGAAGCAAACAATGAGTTTAAAAACAACAAAAATGCAACTATTAAGCAAAACTTACAACATTTAGGGAACCAATTTATATTTGGCACTGAGATATCCGCTCAGGAAGCCGTCTACTGCTGTTTAGGTATGCATTTGTCCGCCAGCAGTAGCGCCAGTGTGTATATTAATACAGACGTTCCAGAAAAACGGGTCAGAATGCTAGAAACTTGACAGCAACTTCAAAATCTGCCCGACGACTCTAAGGAAATTTTTTGCTTAGGACCTCTAGATCATTATATTCAGCGCCCAGACGCTTTAGAGAGCTTATGCTTAGCCGATTTTGAAGCTTTTTTTAGCTACCGCAAATCAGAACGAGGAGCTCGCCAAGAAAATGCAGATGACTTTGACTATGATGTGCCTATGGCTTCTGAATCAATAGTTTACGGTCTTCGCGATAATAGTGGCTTCATCAGAAAGAGGCTCGCTGCGTGCATAATTACATAGGTATAGGAGATTTAATGTCAATACAGAAACAAGTGACTATTTCAGACAGCTAAAAATGCTTTACACCCCATGACGAGATGAGCATTTGTATTTAGTCACACATGACTGTGAATTGTTCTGTAGGGAAAATCAGGAGTTAGTAGAGAACAATCGCAGTAAATATAATTTACTAGATGATAGGGAACTAGAAGATGCTCTGAGCCACTTAAAAGAGGAAGCAGAAAATGAGAATAATCAAGTAGGAGAACAGGAAGTAGTAGATGATGGCTTCACAGTTTTAGGGTTGCCTAAACTTAAATGTTTTAAATCTAAATGTTTAAAATGTGGATGGAAATATTGATATGAATGATGAAGATAGTAATGTCCATTTTATTAAGCTTCCAGCCTTAGTTTCTCAGGAAAGCTTACCTAATATGTATAGTTAGATCTCTTAATTTAAAGCAGAAGCTATATTTCACACATGCTTTGCATAATGCCAAAATCAATACAGTCTTTTATGAATTTGTTGGAGGCGGTGCCGGAGTCGGAAAGAGTCGACTTATATCAGCAATTTTTCAGTCATTATCCGAAATGTATAACAGTATACCAGCAGCTGATCCGACATCTGTTAAAATCCTCTTTTGTTAACCAACACGAAAAGCAGCATTCGGAATTAGTGGTTCGACAATGCATTCTATGTTTTCACTTCCTGTTAATCAATCTCGCTCAACACCTCTAAGGGCCTTAAGCCATGATTTAGTTAATACCCTTCATTCAAGGTTAATCGATTTTAAAATTAATTAATATTGATGAAATATCAATTGTTAGCTCTCTAATGTTTTCATATTTAGATTCCCGTTTGAAGCAAATTTTCCAAAATACTTCTTCTTTTGATGATGTTTCTATCATCGTATTCGGTGATCTTAGACAGTTACAGCCAGTAGGAGGTAGTTGGATTTTCGATCCAAATACCACTGACCCTTACCATGAAATATTTGGTACTTATCTCTGGGACCTTTTTTTGTATTTTGAGCTCACAGAGATAATGCGTCAACGTGACGATCAGCTTTTCGCTTCTGCCTTAAATATTATGGCATCAGGTTGTACAATATGACAGCCGATGATATTGTCCTTTTCCAATCTAAAACCTTAACTCAATTGCTACTGAGCAATTTTTCTCTACTGCTGAAGATTTTATTAAGGCGGGCCATTTGGAACCAGCTAGGAAACAAAGAATATTAGAAGAAGTGGGTTTTAAAACTCCCGCTACACACGGAATCTGTACGTCTCTTCTCTAAATAAATACCGCCAAGTACATGATGACGGTCAATGTAGACACAGGGGATGGATTAGTAAACAGGGCATCAGGTGTGTTGATGCAAATAGATTTCAATACATCCAACACTCCCAACATTTTATGGATGAAATTTACAGAGGAAACTGTAGGAGAATCTGCGCGTTCGAAGTGTACACATCGTACAGATCATTCATGAACTCCTATTCAGAAAATTGTTCGCAGTTTTCAATATTCAAATAACGCGCAAATTAACATTGACCTTAGGCAGTTTCCAATTGTGCCTGCTGAAGGCATCACAATTCATAAGAGTCAGAGAGCTACGTAAGGCAATGTGGTAGTCCATGCTAATTCAAGATGGAGCGTGCTGCATTATACGTTGCTTGCAGTAGAGCAACTACTGCTTTAGGATTATTATATTGTTCCTCCTAAGTCTCCCCAAAATAATGATAAAGTGAAAGCTCAATTGAAGAAATTGCGGACTGAAAAATTACTATGTACATTACGATTATTTAATTAACAGTTCTGCCCTCAAAATTTTCTTCCATAATTCTCAGAGCTTGAATTTCCATCTTGAAGATATTCGATCGGACAAGCTAAGATGCTTCAGTCATCAATATTATGCTTCGTGGAAACTTCCATAAGAAATAAAACTATTGTGGTTCAACTTGAATCAATTGGGCCTTTAACAGGCATCATAATTTAAGTAAAGAACGAGCTAGTAGATAGAGTTTCCCGTACCTTTAGCACTAGAAAATCTTTTAGCTCAGTAGTTTTTGAGTTCGGCATATTTATGTTTGATGCCATAAGTTTTCTTATATTATATAAAAGTCCAGACTTTCCTCTGTCCGCATTTAAGATAGAATTTGAGGAGATAATTCAGGAATTTTCTCGTTTAGATGATTTAGAGGATAGCTCGCTAGTTTTAGGAGACTTTAATTTATGCCTCAAAACCTTTAACAGGTGTAGGAGTATTTATAATTCTTTGATTAGCAAAGGACTTAGCAGTTTGTTAGATTTGAAAACGTGTTATAGATATTGGCCAATTTAAAATTTATAAAGAAATACCGATATATACTGCTCACACCGCTTTAGGAAATTGCGGAGATAAATTATTGGCAAAATATCGAAACTCAGCTGAGATCGAAACTCAGCATCTTGCCTACGCATCGAACGACGCGAAGTGTTGGCAAGTTGTTCGTCTGTTTTAATTTCAGAATCACTGCGACGTACACGGCGACGAACTGCATCCTACTCTCTTTCCTGATATCGAAGCTCAGCATCTTGACTGCGCCTCGAACGACGCGAAGGGTTGGCAAGTTGTTCTTGTAATCTGATTGGCGAACAAGCCCGAAGAGTAGAGTGACGAATTGTGTCCGGTAATTGCTCAACGACCCTAAATGTTCTATTACTTCTGCGGACTCGATGCTGTTGACTATCTCTAACCCTTTCAGCTTCCCTAAATTCGAAATTTTTCCTACGTTATCTATGTGCCTCTAGATTATTTACACGTTCCTGCTCAGAAAAATCTATATCTGACCTATTCAAACGATTATTTTTTCACTGTGTTTCACTCCTATTGCAAGCTGACTTTCTCTTAAGTCTAGGCATCTTCTAATATATAAGTTTTAAAATAATATGCATGTTAAAAAATAAAATTCTTATTAATTAATTTAATTTGAATATATATTTATCAAAAAATAAAAACATTTTAGCTGACTCAAGGTCAATATCGGTTCGATTTCTGCATCATAGCTTATCTAGTCGATATTTTTTATTTTTTATTTTTGCCAAACATAACAAGGACACTTGTCAAAAGACAAAGAGCGCGCTTGAATGTACAATTGTTTCACGAAGTAGCCAACTTCGATCATCAGCATTCACTTAGCTTGTCTCTAAAAATGTTTTTAGCAAATGCAGTTCGTAAGCCACGCCTATTACAAAGAACGGTAGACAGGTATTAAGTCCAAACACAACAAAGAGACAAGCTTGGTTAATTGAATTGGTTTCCACCTCGGCACCAATAGAATTCCCAACGAGTTCTAGCAGTGTGGAGATGAAACTGTTTTCGATCACTAAGTTAGTCAGCGATGAATGCTGATGATCGAAGTTGGCTACTTCGTGAAACAATTGTACATTCAAGCCCGCTCTTTGTCTTTTTGACAAGTGTTCTTGTTGTGTTTGGCAAAAATAAAAAATATCGACTAGATAAGCTATGATGCAGAAATCGAACCGATATTGACCTTGAGTCAGCTAAAATGTTTTTAACAAATGCAGGTCGTAAGCCAATTTTATTATAAATGAAAATAAATATCTAATGATAGAACAAATAAAATTTAAAAAAGAAAATAAAAATAAACAAAGTGTGGAAAAAATAAGAAATATAAATCAAAGAAATAATAAATTAAACGAAAATTTCAATTTGAATCGTAGAAACGAACCGATACCGATATTCACGCACAATCACACACACTTCAGAAGAGTCTAAGTCTTCTGTTAAGCTGATGTTAACATTAGTCAAATGCTTCAAACGGCAGCTGGTACGGAGCTGCGTTGAAAAGCTACGATCGCCTAATTGCATTCGTACATACAGAGCTGCATTGGAAAGCTCGGATCATGAAAATGCGTTCCTGCGTATATGGAGCTGCACTGGCTTGACGCCAACTTAATCTTTTTTTCCGTTTAAACCATCGTGCAAGTAAGACGTGCAAAATCTGTCGGAAAACTTTTTAATCTTTTAATAGAAAAAGCAAACTTAAAATACGCCAATCCGGTCGCGCAACAATCAGTCCTAGGCCGGAGTAAGGTTCTTCTGGCGATCGCGTCGTAATCCGCCCTAAGCCGGGGAAGCCTTCCAGTGGCAAACAAGCCATTATCGGCATGAGGCCGGAGAAGCACATCGCGGCAACCACGCCGCGATCAGCGCTAGGACAGAAGAGCGCCCCAGCGACACCGCGTCAAATCGACAACGGGCCAGAGGAGCGCCCCAGCGACGCACGCGTCACATCAGACAACGGGTCAGCGGAGCGCTCCTGCGATACACACGCCAAATCAAGGCAGGTCAGAGGAGCACCCCTGCGACGTTCTGAGCAGCAGCGCGGCGGCCATTGCGCAACGAAAACAACAAGCAAAAACATAATAAAATGGAATACAACTAAAACAGTTAAAAGCCAGTAAAAGAAAAATAAAACAAAATGAAACAGAATTAAATTAAATTGAAACTGAAAGACCGTGTAAATGAAATATAATGGAGCAAAATTAAAGTAAATCAAAGCTAAAAAACAGTTCAAGCAAAATAAAATGGAACAAAATTTAATGAATTAAAACCAAAAGACAGTGAAAACAAAATAAAATGAAACACCATTAACATAAAGTTAAAAGACAGTTAATCAAAGTAAAATTAAAACACAAAAGAAATAAAATTAAAAGACAGTAAAAACAAAAAAATTAAAATGCAACACTGTTAAGAAGAAAATCGTAAATCAAAAGAGAGATAGAAGAAAATGAAGCAAAATTTAAAAACAAAACCAAAAGAAATGAAATCAATGAAATAAATATATATTCAAATTAAATTAATAAATATGAATTTTATTTTTAACATACATATTATTTTAAAACTTATATATTAGAAGATGCTTGGACTTAAGAGAAAGTCAGCTTGCAATAGGAGTCAAACACAGTGAAAAAAAATCGTTTGAATAGGTCAGATATATATTTTTCTGAGCAGGAACGCGTAAATAATCTAGAGGCACATAGAGAACGTAGGAAAAATTTCGAATTTAGGGAAGCTGAAAGGGTTAGACATAGTCAACAGCATCGAGTCCGCATAAGTAATAGAATATTTAAGGCCGTTGAGCAATTACCGGACACAATTCGTCACTCCACTCTTCGGGTTTGTTCACCAATCGGATTACAAGAACAACTTGCCAACACTTCGCGTCGTTCGATGCGTAGGCGAGATGCTGAGTTTCGATCTCAGGAAAGAGGTCAAGATGCAGTTCGTCGCCGTGTTCGACGAACTGATTATTCAACTAGATATGCCGAACAACTTGCCAATACTTTGCGTCGATCGAGGCAATGTCCACAATTCAGGTCCAACGAAAGCGGACGAGATAGAAGTCAAAGGTCTCAGGTTGGAAACAATCCTATTCGCAGGATTGTTGAGCAGGCACGCAATACTAGTGCACGCCGCAGTGCTCGAATTCGAGCTCAACGTGAGGCCTTTGAAGCCCATAGGAATATGTCGCAAAGAGTGAGTCTATATAGGAGTAGTTGCACCAATAGGATAGCAGAGAATAGGAGAAACGTGTCCCGCAATAGAGTGGAACATGCGAATACCCTTCCAGATGATAGGACATCGCAGGTTAAAACTAGTTTAGATTGCCTAATAGCCAATTTTAATAATACAGTCAAGCAGGGACCCGATCAGGTTTGCATATGTTGCAAAGGTTTGTGGTTTCCACATCAAGTGGACAAAATTTCGCGTGAGGCCATAGAGGAAAAGTGTAGTGAGGCAGATAGTGTAGATATTTTATATCTTTCCTCTACGTTTCCATACCATAATAATAGGTTTAGCTTTTGCAAAACCTGCAGCCGCAGTATTAAGTCAGGGAAAAAACCAAAGGCTTCTATTACAAATGGCCTAAATTTTGCGGAGCTTCCGGAATGCCTGAAAGGCTTGACGCCTCTAGAAGAAAGGCTGATTTCTCCCGTCTTCCTTTTATGATCATAAAGTCTCTTGGTTATGGACGTCAAAGTGCCATTAAAGGAGCAGTGATCAATGTGCCAATTCCAGTTGCAAATGTTGTAACTTCCCTTCCCAGGGCATTTAATGAAGTCGAAGTAGTTCCGATTCATCTTAAGCGTAGGATGGAGTATAACCATGATTTCATGGCTGAAACCATAAGGCCCTCAAAGATAGTTGATGCAATTCGGTATTTAGTGAACACAGAACTTTATAAGAAGCACCAAGTTACTATCAATGAACAGTGGTTGTTTTCTTACTCTGCTGAGACTGTACCATTTATTGCGTCAGCAGACGACAGGGACATTTTGTGTCAAATGATAGAAAAGGCAGCAGAGCCTTATGAGCATACAGTTGTAGAAGAAGAAGTAGAGTTGAATCCAGAAGGTCAAGAAACCTTCATGGAAAATGTCTCTGTTGAAAACATAGGTATTCCTCGAATTGCTATAGCACCAGGAGAGGGTCAACTACCTATCTACATGATAACCGATTGTGATTCAGAGGAGCTGGCTTTTTCTACAATATTTGAAGGCATTAAAAGGAAATGTCAGGAAAGTTTTACAACTATAGTTAGATCAGAGCTTAGGATTTTTGATAGAAGAGGTTGTAGAACTGATAAATTATTTCATAGCTTCAAAAAATTAGAAATGATTAGCATTAGGAATAGCACATCAATTTGCTTACGTAAGCACTCTGCCACTCATGGTATTTCGGCTGCTAGTGTGCGTAATGATGAAACTTTAAATAGTTTAATACTTCATGATGATGACTATAGGCTTTTAAAAGGTATTCGCACGTCTCCTGCTCATTGGGAGGACAAGAAAAAGAAAGTAACGGCTATGATTAGGCAGGTAGGGCTTCCAACTTTTTTAATAACATTTTCCGCAGCGGAAACTAGGTGGCCGAAGCTTTTAGTCTTGCTATGTAAAAATGTAGACAAGCTACAATGGAAGTATCCGAAACAGAAGCGTTATATTTGCGATTTAATGAGAAAGCTCGTCTCATTAGAACAGACCCAGTGACCTGTGCCAGATATTTCGATTTTCGATATAGACAGGTTTTAAAACTGATAAAAAATGAAGGCGGTGTCTTTGGTTGTCACCAGGTCATCAAGTTTTATTGGCGAGTGAAGTTTCAGCAAAGAGGCTCTCCACATATACATGGCATGTTCTGGATGAAAGACACCGCCAAGCTCGACTTAAAGAATGACTCCACATTTAATCCGGTGCAGTCCTTTATTGATCAGTTTATTACTGCTGATTCTAGTTGCCGTAGAAAATTTTAATGATTTTAACAACTTTTTGTACCACGACCAACTTAACCTTAGTTATGAGGGCTACATTAATGCTGTAAGATCAAGTATAAAGAAACCAAAGCGATTTGAAGCGATCTTTTTCAGCAATCAATCTTAACGCTTATAACAAGCAGCTCCTTTTGTTGCAGCGAGCAAATATGGATATTCAGTTTATTTTAGACCCCTTAGATTGCTTCAGCTATGTCGTTAATTATGCAAACAAGTCTCAGAGAGGTATCTCAATGTTGATGCGTGAGGCAATCAATGAGATTAAAGAAAACAAAAATTTAACTATTAAGCAAAAGTTACATTTAGGTAACAAATTTATATTTGGCACTGAGATATCCGCTCAGGAAGCCGTCTACTGCTGTTTAGGTATGCATTTGTCCGCCAGCAGTAGCGCCAGTGTGTATATTAATACACACGTTCCAGAAAAATGGGTCAGGATGCAGAAATCTAGACAGCAACTTCAAAATCTGCCCAAAGACTCTAGGGAAATTTTTTACTTAGGACTTCTAGATCACTATATTCAGCGCCCAGACGCTTTAAAAAACTTATGCCTAGCCGATGGAGCATTTTATAGATACAGCAAACCAGAAGGAGGAGCTCGCCAAGAAAATGCAGATGACTTTGACGATGATGTGCCTAGGGTTTCTGAATCATTAGTTTGCGCTCTTCGCGATAATAGTGGCTTCATCAGAAAGAGGCGCACTGCGTGCATAATTAGGTATAGGAGATTTAATGTCAATACAGAAACAAGACTATTTCAGAGAGCTAAGAAAGCTTTACGCCCCACGACGAGATGAGCATTTGGACTTAGTCACACATGACTGTGAATTGTTCTGTAGGGAAAATCAGGAGTTAGTAGAGAACAATCGCAGAAAATATAATTTACTAGATGATAGGGAACTAGAAGATGCTCTGAGCCACTTAAGAGAGGAAGCAGAAAATGAGAATAATCAAGTACGAGAACAGGAAGTAGTAGATGATGGCTTCACAGTTTTAGGATTGCCTGATTGCTGCATTGACTGATAATTGTTTTCTTCAATTTCTGAGAGAACCCGTAAATAAACGGCTTGTGATGCGTATAAACTACAAATTGCCTTCCTTCGAGGATGTGTTGGAAGTGTTGGATAGACAAATAAATGGCGAGTAATTATCGATCATACGTGACATATCTCGATTGGCCAGGATTGAGTTTTTTTGAAGAGGATCCCAAGGGTTGAAGTCTTCCTTCAACTAGCTGATGTACTACCGCGGCGATGGCTTTATCTGAGGCGTCCGTGCTGAGTGAGAAGACTGCCTTTGGAGACGGAAAAGCAAGCAGAGTCGCGTTTGCAAGTTGATCTTTACATTGTTGGAATGCCTCCAATGAATCCGTTGTTCAATCGACTGGAGTTTTGTCGTTTTTCTTGTTGCCTTTTAGAGGCGCCTGCAGCCTAACTTGAATGTGAGCGGCCTTTTTTATAAATGGGCGATAGTAGTTAATCATTCCCAGAAACTTCTTTAATTCGATAGTTGTGCCAGGTTGTGGAAATTCACGAATTTCCGAAACTCTGGATTCGGATGGCAGGTTTCCCCTTGCATCAATTTTGTGGCCCAAAAACTGCACTTCTGATTTGCTGAATTGGCAATTGCCGATGTTGATAGTTAAATTGTTTTTTTACAGGCGTTCAAAAACTGTTCGCAAATGTCGTCCATGCTCCTCCGTATTGGCTGATGCGATCAGGATATCCTCAATGTACACAAATGCGAATTTCGAATCGCGTAGAATACTATGCATAAACCTTTGGAATGTTTGCGAAGCGTTTCGAAGCCCAAAAGTCATGTAGCAGAACTCGAATAAAACAAAAGGAGTCGTTATTGTCGTCTTGGGAATGTCCTTGGACTCGACCGCTATATATGATACTCTTTCTGCAAGTCGATGACTGAGAAAACGCGCTTGTTGTGCAGTATGGTGGTGACGTCAGGTACAAACGGGATCGGAAAGCGATCAGGCACTGTTTTCGCGTTCAATGATCTGAAGGCCCCACAAGGTCTCCATTCGCCGTTGGCTTTCCGCAGCATGTGAAGCGGGCTCGCCCAGTTGCTGCAGGATGGCAGACAAATTCCTTGTTTGACCATGGATGCAAATTCTTTTTTGGCTGCAGCGAGTTTTTCGCCTGATAGTCTGCGTGGCCGTGAAAAAACCGCAGTACCGCTGGCCTCGATGAGATGAGTTACATTTGAGGGAGACGGCTGCGTGTAGTGATTTTATTTAGTTTAGTTTATAGTCTTGAATTTCAAGTTGCTTGAATTCGACTAGTAGGTCATAATGACCAAGAAAGTCGGATCCGATGATTGGCGAGGCTACGTCAGCCAGTACAAAAGTCCACAGAAAGTCTCGGCGGAGACCAAGTGATAGCTTTAGGCGTTTCTCACCAAACGTTTTGATAGGTGTGCATTGCTGCAACTAAGCTAAAGGTTTTTCCGATGTTTAGTTTGTCCCTTGGGTGCGCTGGTTAACCTGAGATGTCAGCAACTGTGTCGATTAAAAAATTACGTTGTGTGCCCTTGTCGTATACTGTGATTCTTGCCACTCGACACAAATCTCCTGCTCCGGCGGGCGATGGCGCAGGAGAGGCGTCTAGTTTTTTGCATTGGGGAAAAAAGAGCAGGGCGGCTTGCATTTAGTTGCTTTCCTGACAAATTTTGTACGATACCAACACAGAGATGGCGACTTAGATCGTTCTTCTGAACGTGGCCAAGAATGGAAGCGCTTCTCCAATTTGGCCAGGTGATCTATTATTTCTTGCACAGAATCTGCTGGTGTAGTTGTGGCCATGTAGAGCTGCTCGCGTCCCGTGACCTGAAGCACTCTGTCAGCCAGTTTTGCCACGCCTTGCAAGTCTTCATTCGATGTCTGCAAAATGGCGCGTACGTTTTGCGGCAATCGCTGCATCCATAGGAACTTCAGGAGATCGTCATTCATCCGACCGTTATGTATCTGTGATATCATTAAGTAGATGTTATAGACGGCGATCGCCCAAGTCTAAGCCCGTGAGCAGTTTCTGCATTTTTGTGTGCTCATTTTCTCCAAATTGTTCCATGATCCATCGTTTTAAATTCATATATGTTATAAGTCAGACGGGGGTGGGGATAAAATTGCGTCAGTAACTTGTGCAATTATATGCGACTCCATCGACGCAACCAAGGTGTTGAATTTTGTTAGATCCGAGGTAATTCCCGACACGCAAAATTGCGCCTCAATTTGGACGAACCAAATTTCGTGAAATTCCTGTGCGTGAGCTTCGTGCAAATGTATTTGTGACCAATAAGTGGCGAATTGATTTGCCTGGTTTGTTTTGTAATTTGCGAAGCCCAATCTAACGTCAGGGTCAGTTATCGTGTTGCGATATTATATTTATTTAATTTCGCAAACATAATATTTTAACAACTTGTGTGTTTTTCATTCTCTCTCTAATGGCCGATTAGTGCCGTTACAAACATAGAGATCGTACTCGTTGAATTGTATCTATCGATAGAAACAATCGTATTGGTTAGAGTTATCGCTACAAGTTAAGTATAACCATTGAATGGAAAATTGGTTTATAATTATAATTGTTTTTATTATTTTTATACTCTGTAGTGTACATCCCTGGTCTTTTGTTAATTTATCGATATTTGTTTTGCTCAAGTCGCTAGTGACTAGCTTAGCCCTCTATCAACAAACTACCGAACAATTAATATCGATCAATGAAAAAGTTGAGCTTTATCAGATGTTTTTGTGGTGCGCATTTCTCAGCGCGCAAGCGTTAACCAAGTCTGTGATCAATAGTTTGCATAACACGGTGACCAGTGCTCATGGCGTCATGGCTAAAACTCTGGAGCTCATTAGGCGTAATTTATTTTGGCCCGGAATGATCACTCAGGTGAGGTATTACGTACGCAATTGTGACGTGTACAAGGCCACAAAAGGTCCCAACGTCACTTTGAGACCTCCGATGGGTAAAGCTGCCACGACGGATAGGTCTTTCGAGCGCATATACATCGACATCCTCGGCCCGTATCCGCGCAGTAAAAATGGAAACATAGGCCTTCTTATAGTCTTGGACCATTTTTCGAAGTTCCATTGACTGTGTCCTCTTAAAAAGTTCACTACTGCACCTATACAGGAATTTCTCCAGAATCAAATCTTTTTGTATTATGGCATTCCTTCATGCGTTGTTAGTGACAATGGCGTTCAATTCAAAAGCAAAGACTTTAATGCTTGGCTAACGTCCTTGGGTGTTCGTCACATGTACACGGCTGTATATTCACCGCAATCGAATGCATCCGAGCGCGTCAATCGCTCTTTGATTGCGGGTATTCGTGCGTTTCTATCAGATAATCACAGTGAGTGGGATAGACATATCCACGCGATTAGTTGCGCGCTGAGAAATGCGCACCACAACCCTTGGACCTTGTTATTGATATTGGTCAATTTAAAATTAATAAAGAAATACCGATATATACTGCTCACACCTCTTTACGAAACTGCGGCGATAAATTATTGGCAAAATATCGAAATTAAAGCAAGGTGGCAGCGCACTGCAGTATTATTATTTTATTTTATTTTTTTATTTTATTTATTTAGTTTATAGTCGAACTATGTATGATCAGTCGAATTTTTAAAAGTAAAGAAACAATTGAAATTTATAATTAAAAGTAAATTTAAATTATTTAGATCGAAATTTTAAACTAAAAGTAATTTTAAATGAAGGGTAAAACCTTAAATGTAAAGAAGAGAGATTATTTAAAAAATGTGCAAACTGGGATAAAGAAAAAGACGATCCAACATTTGCTGCAGAGGATTGGGGAAAACCCAGAAAAATCCAATCAGATTAGGAGAGTTAGTGTTAGTAACCAAATGCAAATAAAATCTTGAGTAGAGTGTTTAAGCATGCAGTTTGTTGAAAGTACTACTATGAATAGAAAGAAGATAAGTATGTATTTAACTAAATTCTAGATAAGTGGGCGAGGAGTTGTAATTTTAAGCTAGATATCAAGTTGTTATTGTTAGCTACAATGAAGTATAGTTTATTATAGTCCGAACTAGGATAGGAAGGAAGTCTTGAATTTACACCCCAGTTAAGGCATCGCAAGGCAAACATCAAGAAGTTTTTCTGTACGGATTCAATGCGGTCTCTATGAACTGTGTACTGAGGGTTCCAGACACATGATCCGTACTCGAGAATTGGACTAACAAGCGAAGTGAAGAGAGAGTCTTAGTTAGGTAAGGATCGTCAAACTCCTTGGACCATCTCTTAATAAAGCCGAGGACACCATTTATTAACCATTGATGATATATGTTCGGAAAACTTGAGTTTTCGGTCCAAACGGACACCTAGATCATCAACCAGGGAAATTCTTTCCAAGGTACAACCACAAAGAGAGTATGATACGTACTTTGGCCAGGCTCGTGAGAATGTCATCAGCTTGCATTTTGAGCTATTCGGATTAAGGAGATTTGCACGACACCAAGAAAAGAAACAATCTATGTCAGATTGAAGGCGAGAATGACAGGAGTCGTCTCTAAATTGAAAACAGAGCTTGACATCATCCGCATACATGGGAGTACGTGAGTTAAGTATGACCGTTGGGAAGTCATTGATGAAAAGTGTAAGGGGTGTAAGTGGCATCCCTGAGGAACACCAGATGTGGCATGAACGGGATAGGAACGAGTATATTTAAAGAGGACTCGTTGGGTTCTGACACCCAAATAGCTCAAAATCCAACTAAGAAGTTTTGGTTAGAAACCGAGAAGATTCAGTTTATGTGCAAGAAGGGAATGGTTGACTGAGTCAAATGCCTTACTGAAATCAGTATAAATGACATCAGTTTGAAGATTTTCCTGAAATCCTTTTACCACAAAGGATGTCAGCTCAAGCAGATTTGTCGTGGTAGAACGACGTTTCACAAATCCGTGTTGAAAAGGAGATTAACGGATCTACTAAAATGCTGCAAGTGAGGAGTAATAACATTCTCGAAGAATTTCGGTATAGCCGTCAATTTAGAGATACCTCTATAATTGCTTGCATCAGACTTGCTGCCCTTTTTATGTAAAGGGATGATAAAGAATTCGTTCCATATGGATGGAAAAGAGGCAGTTACTAAGGACAGCGAAAATAGTTTGAGCAATGGCTTACATAAGGAGTTGGCACAGTATCGAAGTACACAGGCGGGGATACCATCGGGACCTGGTGAGAAGACTGGTTTAACCAATCGAAGATCCTTAATAAGTGAACTTTCACTCAGTAGAAGATGCCATTCGAGCTTGGTGCGCTATAAGGATAGGAGTGAATGTTTGGCGTAGAAGAAGAATAAGTTGTTTGAAAAAACTTGGCAAGCATATCGGCAATGGCCTGATCTGTGTCCGCCTCAGCGTTATCAAACATAAGTTTAGAAGGAAAGCCCGCTGACATACGCTTCATGTTAACAAAACTATAAAACTGTTTAGGATTCTGAAAGAACTGAATCCTACATCTGGTCAAATACTATAGTTTTTATAACACTTCGCGTTAAGCGCGGTTAAATTTGCCCGAGCAGTTAGGTAGCGGGAAAAGACAAGCGGTGAGTTTTTCAGCTTGTATTTCTTAAATAAGCTACTCTTTAAGTTTTTTTAAGCGAGACAACTCTTTTGTAAACCAAGGAGGCCTACTTGAGTTTGTCGTATAGAAAGACGGAACACAGATATCAAAAGCAGAGTTAAGGCTTTTATAAAATATATTAATAGCCACTGACATATCAGTTGATAGATAAAAGTCAGACCAATCACAATATGAAATTAAATAATTTAAATATTCAAAGTCTGCTTTCTTAAAGCAGCGCACGCGATTGCACGGCTTTACACTTTTATCCACAAAGCTAATACCCAAGTCGAGATTCACTTCGAAAGTGGGATGATAAGGATCTTCAGGTAGGGAAAGAGGTTGTGCCTGTCTAAAATCACCATGGAAGGGTCTGAGACGAAACATAGATCAAGCGATCTGTTTAAAGTGTTTTTGACATGATTAACCTGCGACAAAGACATGTCAAACAAACCCTCAAACAGATCATGTTGCCGGGAGGGCATTCCGGGATATTAAAGTCACCCAGGACTATGAAATGATCTCTATCTGATAACAGGTTAAAAATAGTCTTAATTGCAGACAAGTGTTGCAAGTAGACTGATAATTCCTATAACGGCGGAATATAGGAGCAGATTATATACAAGAAAAAACCGGGTAAGTGTTGTTTTACTCAGATTAATTCAATGTCGAATTGAAACTCCGGTTTCGGTAAAGGCAATAATTTGGGAAGAAAAGGCAAGACTATGAAGATAAAGACTAGAGATTTTACTACAGAGGCCTCTAACATTTTGATAGGAAAGAATTAAGGAAGAAAGATTATTTGTGTGTCCCCTAGCATTTTCAGAAGCATGAAGAGAAGAGAACTTCAGTTTTTTGAGGACTTTGCACTTTTTGTAGGTCCACTTGGCGATGTAACGCCAATGTGGGAAGAGTGACGGTCGTTCGGCTTTTTTGTTTTGGAGTGAACTCCTTAACAATAAGGTCGGGCGGCCAGAAAGAAAAATAAAGACCAATTTTTTGGGTTTAATCGCAATCAGAGGTCTTATACTCGGTGCATGACTATCAGGCATGATTGCTGGAACATTACCCTTTACGTTGTTATCATTGCTCCTAATGGGAGTAGGCACAAGAGGGGCAGCAAGAGGTTTCGGTGCGGTAACATTGCTGCTAGCTTTTTTTTTTTGTGCAACTAGAAGAGCAAGACGGTATAGGGGAAATTAGGCTTAGAAGATCAGAAGAAGAAGCCTTGGAAGAAGGTAGATTGGTGGGCTTTAGATTCGTAGTAACTGAACCTAAAGGAATGCTAAGAGGAGCAGGTGGTTTACTAAGAGCCGTAAAGACGTTGAATTGGGTCTCCATCTCCAAAAATTCAGATTGGAGATTAGAGAATGCTGTGCGTATCCGATAAAACCCGAGTTTGGTTTTATTGTGGATTTTCCGTAGATCGGATTCACCCACACGGCACGCTTCACACGACCATTTAAGACCTATGTACATTGGCGTTGACGGCGTCTCTAACCCGCACAGTTTTAAGTGACTGAAATTGTCACAGAGCCAGCAACCAATGTAGTCCGCAGTAGCATCTAAAGAGCATATGCAATTTGCTGCAGAGCACGACACCATGATTATAAAATAGTTATGCCTTCGAATTGTAGGGGACAACGAAGAGAGCAATAGAATACCAAGTAAGACAAATTTCTTAAGAGAGAAAGAAACAGTTACAGCGCCGAAAACAGGCAAGCAAGCGAGAACGAAAATAAAAGAACAAATCTAGCGAGCACTCGAGGTAAACAAAACAGCAACAACTGTTACGTCTACAACAAAAGCACTACACAACTTACTCAGAGAGCGAAATTTACTTTCGTGAGCGTGAGAGCGGGAGAGCAGGAGAGTGTGAGAATAATAGTAAAAACAAAAACAAAAACTTGACGCTAAGACGCGCAAGTGAAAATAATTAAAATTTTTTTTAACGAATTCACTAATAAGGCAGGATTAGTATGCTACTTTTAAGTTTTTTCTCACAGGGTTAGTACTAGTAAGATACCGCACTAATAATAAAAGCACATAATCAAATCACTTCACCAGAATTATTAAAAACACAGGGAGCAAAAGGTAAACACGTCTAACCACCACGATAGTTAATTATCATTAATTCATAGCTCGCGATTAGTATTATAAAATTAAATTCTTTTTATGGCAACATACGTCCAAGGGTATCCCACTGTCGCGTGCCGCTCGACTGTTGCTCTCGTTTTTTATACCCTAGGACCATTGAAAATGGTCAAAAAAGGGTATACTAACTTTGTGCAAATGTATCGGACAATAAACACTGAAGTTATTAGATAAACCGTTTCGACCCTTCTTTGCAGGTCAAAGAAGTTGTCGATGACGTCAGAGCTAAATTACTTGTGCAGGAAAGAAAAGCACAAACGATGCGAACTCGACCTGTTTCTCGACTCTTTTCTTTTCCATGCACATGTCAACTACCGAAAATACATGTGCATACATGTGGGACTTGGGTTAAGTTTAGTCCCAGTTGTTGTGTAAAATACACGTTGGTTTTTAAGTATTAAAATTTATGGTTTTATTTGTAATACTTCAATGTATGTTTCTTATAATTAGTTAGTTATAGTAATTGTAGTTAATCGTTTTATTCTTTAGTGTCGTCGTTATTTAATAATTTTTTGAGCGTCAGCCTTGCTCTTTTTCGTCTGTACTCGTCACGTCTTTTCTCTTCGCGTCTTCCTCAAGAACTCCTCGCTCTTCTTCTTCTACATCTACGTCGTTGCCAGTCCGTCGACTGTTGCTTAGGCCATCTGACTCGGCGTTGCCAGATCATTCCCACAACTCGGCCATCCTACACTGCATTCGCCTCGAATGCGTCGTCGTTCATGCTCATCCAGGGCTTCATATATTCAGCACACGTCGTCGTCTTCTTTGGTCCATCGCAAAATGCTGCATCTTTAATTACGTCATAGGTGTTGTTCGTCTTTACATTGATGATTTTATACGGGCCTAGGTATTTGGGCTTCAGCTTAAGTCCACCACCTAGTTGTGTACGCTTGATCGCAACTAGCTCTCCTAGCTTGTATGTGTTGGCCGTCTTGCGTCGTAAATTATATGAATGTTTATTTTCGTTCTGCATTTTGATTATTTGCTGTTTTGCTTGTCGTCGGATTTCTTCTCGGTTGTCATCAAATATCTGGATCATCTCCGCGTGTATTATTTTTTGTATATCCACATCAGCTTTTGTCCGCATTTTGGTACCAATAAGGAGTTCGAACGGCGTCTTTGGGTACTTCGACAAAATGTTGAATTTATATTTTGCTGAACCTTATCAACAAACTTGTACCATTTACAGGGGTCGTCTATAGAAAGCTTAGCTAAAACAGGTACAATGATCGCATTGAGTCTCTCCACTTGTCCGTTAGCACGTGGTAATCCTGTTGTAACTACGTGATGTTTAATTCCTTCATCTTCGCAGTATTGCTTAAACTCTTCTGAAGTGAAAGCAGCTCCTCGGTCGGAAATTATAAGCGTTGGATTCCCAAAGGTCATACTCTGCGTTTTAAGAATCGTCGTAACTTCAATCGCTGTCGTCGTCTTTGTAGGATACAACCAACAGAACTTGGTAAATCCATCTATTATCGCAAGTATGTGCTTATACTGCTTGTGCGTAGATTCCAAAGGTCCAAGAAAGTCTACATGATACGTCTGAAGTGGCTGCTCGTCTTTCGGAATTGGATTAAGTTCACCTTCCTTCTTGCCTTGTTTCCTATTAGACACAATACAGGGTATACAGTGACTAATATGCTTTTGGATTTTTTCGTCAAGTCTGGGAATATAAAAGTCTTTAGTTAACAGCTCTTTTGTTTTTTTAACGGAAAAGTGTCCTCTTTCATGCGCTTGCTTTATGATTTCGTTTTGCATCCCAAAAGGCACTACAATTAGCTCGTCGTCGTTGACCACCTTGTGCAAAATACCAAATTTCATTAAATATCCATTGTGTGATGTCTTCTCTGTAAGGATGTCCATAATCGCACGTAATTCGTCATCTTGATTTTGCACATATTTTATTTTGCTATGTACAGTGTCGTCCTTTATAATCATAATCGGGTGACGGCTTAAAGCATCGACGTGTCGTATTCGTGTTCCACTCCTGTGTTCAATGTCGTAATTAAATTCCTGTAGCAAAAGAACCCATCGAGCAACTCGTGTAGATAAAAGATTCTTTTTGTCCAACGTTTTGGCAAAGGCGTTACAGTCTGTTATAAGTTTGAAACGAATACCTAGAAGATAAACACGAAACCTGTTTAGTGCTTCTACAACTGCAAGAATCTCCAAATGATAACTAGACAGCTTTTTATCAGCTTCGGACGTTTTTTTGCTCATATAATATACAGGGTGCATTAGGTCATCGTCAGGTGATTTTTGTAAAAGGACCGCTCCATATCCTTCCATCGAAGCATCTGTGTGCAATTCCGTCTCGTGTTGTTGGTGATAAATCTTTAATACCGGCTTCTTTGTTATAATATCTTTTAAGTTGTTGATTGCAAATAAAGCTTTTTCATCCATCTGAAACTTTGCATCTTGCTTTGTAAGATCGGTAAGAGGTTTCGCAATACTTGCAAATCCTGGTATGAATCTTCGAAAATAACCAACAAGTCCTAGAAAACTCAACAATTCTTTATTATTTCGTGGTTCAATGAAATTAGTAACAGCTTTCGTTTTTTCGTCGGAAAGACTTTTTTTTGGTTTTCTATTATATAGCCAAGAAATTCTATTTTACTCTTTAGGAAATGACTCTTTTTTATGTTTAGCATCAGACCATATTCTGCACATCTTTGAATAACTATTTCCAGGTTTTTAATCGCTTCGTCATCGTCTTTCGCTCGTATAATGACATCATCAATATAAGGTAAAGCTATACCTTGACTTGTCAGATCTCTAAATACTGCATTAACGTGTCGTTGAAAAATACTCGGAGAGTTGGATAAACCAAACGGAACTCTCTTGAACTCAAACTGACCATTGTGAGTTACAAATGAAGTAAACTTACGACTGTTCTTTTCTACGTCAACATGAAAAAATCCGTTTTTGAGATCAATTGTGCTAAAAATTTTAGCGTCTTGTAGTCGATCCAGCTGATCTTCGATAAGCGGCAAAGGGAAATGGTCTCGTATAATCACTTTATTGATGCGTCTGTAATCTATGCAGAGTCGTGGTGATCCATCGCGTTTTCGCACCAATACTACTGGGCTACTGTATTCTGATTCCGATGTCTGAATAATATCGTCTTTGAGCCATTCTTCAATCTGGTTGTCCACAATGCGTCTCTCGGAGTAGGGCAATCGATGAGGTCGTGAAAATATCGGCGTGTCTTCGTTTAATGTTATGCGCATTTGGATTTGAGTTGTTTTAGTTTTAATCGGTTTATAATTGTTTATTAGGTTAACGACTTTACTTTTTATTTGTGGACTTGCCCTTTCGTCGATATTAAGTTCAATCTCTTCACTACTATCTATTTTCATTAGAAAGTTTTCTTCTTCTTTTTCGTCTTTAATCTTTTTAATCGTTATTCTATTACGCGTTATTTTGATTTCTGCTTGTTTGCAAAACTGTTCACCGAGAATTATATCAATGTGTAGAAGCTCTGTGCTTACTACCAAAAAATTACTGATAAATTCTTCATTGTCTATTATAAAAGATTGTTCAAATTCACCAAAAGGTTTCACTCTGTCTTTATTATTCTTATTCCCAAATCCAATAAGATATACGTTAGTTTTAGCAAGTTTAACATTTAAGTTTTTATAAGTTTCCACCGTCATTATATTATGTTTACTTCCCGTATCAATAAGCGCTTTAAATTCATTTTCTTTAATTTTCACAGTCTTACACATCATTGAATCATCAGCTATCTTGTTCATATTTGCAACGTTAGAATTGTTTTTTGAACTTTGACATTCTTTGGAAATGTGCCCGAAATTGTTGCACTTGAAACACTTTTTTCCTTTTAGTTTATCGGCGCAGTTATTAGATGTGTGTCCTTTCTCACCACAATTAAAACATTTTATTTCATGATCATTTTTATTTACTGTATTTTCTTTTTCATTGTCAATTTTATTTTTATCGTAACGGCGGTTCGACTGATATTTCTTACGCATTGTTTCGTAGCACTTGAGTTTTTGTTTAAATTCTTTTAGATTATTTGCATCATATAAAATTGATTTATTAACACTTAAATCGTTTATGCCATCAATCACATATTCCATTAATGAATTATTGTCAATATCACCGCGAGATGATAGTTCTTTCATTATCAAAAAAATTCTTGAATGCTTTCACCTTTCTTTATTTTACGATCACTCATTAGTTTATGTAGTTGAGCACTGTTTGTTGTTGTTTTAAATTCGTTTAACAAGGCTTTTCTTAAATTGTGCCAGCTTGATATACCGCGTTCACTAGCTACAAACATTCGTGCCAGTCCTTTCAACGATCGTTTGGCAAAAATATATTTTTGTAAATCATCCCATTGCATTACTTGTGCAGTGTCTTCAAAATCTTCTAACCATACTTCAATCGAAAGTGTGTCATCACCACCGAATTTACGAATCGAGTCTTCAATGTCATGAAAGTTTAAAGCGAACCTCGGAGTCGCTAAACTATTTTGTATACCAGCATCACTATTTTGTGCCATCGCTGTAGAGTTCACTCGTTCTCCTTTGTTTCTGATATTCGCTTGTTCCAATTCCACCGTTTCGCACTGATTGTCACAGCCTACCAGCCTACTTTGTGCGTGCTCGTAGTCTTCACTTTGATCGTCTTCGTTATCATCGTATTCGTTTTCGTCTTCATCTTCATCGTCGTTGGCATTGAAATTGGCGTCCCTCAGTAAATTTCCTTTTTTCAAATTGCAAAAAATATGCAAGGCAACGTTACTTTTATTATGTGGAATGTTTAATAAATGACATATAAACACCAGATCTGCTTCTGTTAAATTATCGTTTATGTAATCAATTTTTTTAATAAATTTTTCATTAATTTCGTCATATTCAAATCCTTCAAACTCGCGTAGCCGATTTCGATTTTGTCTGTCACCATTTTTTTTGAATACAAATTTATGAAGAAGTTCAACATTGTCTTTTCTTTCTTTCCTTAGCATCTGCTTTATTACGTCGTATTCTGCAAGTCGCGACATTTTTCACTTTTCTCGTTTCTTAGTTCTTATTTTTTATTTCTTATTTCGCGCGCGACGCCTAATGTACATGTGTTTTTCGTTTCTCTTTAAACCGTTATTCTTGACGTCGTTGCAAACGCAATATGATGAAATTATTCTTGAAACTTGCGCTTGTTATACAATTTATATTTTTATACCACCGATTTTGAATTATTGTTTTTCTTAACGTTGAGTCTTTAAATTATTGTGTTTTTTAGGTTGAGCCCCCAAATTTGTGGGACTTGGGTTAAGTTTAGTCCCAGTTGTTGTGTAAAATACACGTTGGTTTTTAAGTATTAAAATTTATGGTTTTATTTGTAATACTTCAATGTATGTTTCTTATAATTAGTTAGTTATAGTAATTGTAGTTAATCGTTTTATTCTTTAGTGTCGTCGTTATTTAATAATTTTTTGAGCGTCAGCCTTGCTCTTTTTCGTCTGTACTCGTCACGTCTTTTCTCTTCGCGTCTTCCTCAAGAACTCCTCGCTCCTTTTCTTCTACATCTACGTCGTTGCCAGTCCGTCGACTGTTGCTTAGGCCATCTGACTCGGCGTTGCCAGATCATTCCCACATACATGCAAACACTTATACATATTTAATTTGTGTTCACACACACATGTAAAATAATATACAACCAATAGCGTGGTTGATCGGTATGCATGAATGCAGGTATTTACAATATAGACATATTATTATTATTATTATTGAATAATTTATATATTGACTATTTATTAAATAAATATTAATTTAGATTTCACGATATATTATGAGCTATCATATCGATAGATATATATGTATATAACATATCGATATATATTTTTTGTTTTGCATATTAATTGATTGATTCTATTGATTCTAGGTTTGAAAAATATGTACTAACATTTTATCTACTTTGTTTTGTGTGTATAGACTCTTCTGAAATGTGTGTGATTGTGCGTGAATATCGATATCGGTTCGTTTCCACGATTCAAGTTGGAATTTTCGTTTAATTTATTATTTCTTTGATTTACATTTTTTCTTTTTTCCACACTTTGTTTATTTATATATTTTTTTTTTTTTTTTTTTTTTTTTGCGCGCGGAACCCACACGAAGTCCACCTCCCGCCTGACCGACCGAGAGGCACCGTCGCTTAACGTACGACACGGAAACGCCGTAAAAATGCGAGTAGAAACGCGAGAGAAATAAAATTAACGCGATAGGGAATAAAAAGTCGAATAGAGGATACACGCGACATGGAAGTGAAGAATGAAAATTAAGAAAAAGAAGATAGAATGACGAGAAAGATACTATTACTAATTAATACTAATACTAATTACATGCTAGATAGACAAGGATTAAAGACGTGTTGAAGTTTATTGTAGTCCGAACATAATACCCTGAACGGATCTTGCAGTGCATAGTTCGATCTACAATAAGGAAGAGTTAGTGGAAGGTAATTACGTGTAGTTCTGCAAGGAACAGAGAAGTGTAGCTGCCTTACCAGGGCCTTACTGTCAATGTCACCTTGCATAAGGTTGTTAATAAATAAGACGCCTAGCATGGTTCTGCGATTGGTTAGGAAAGGCAGGTTTAATAATAGAAGTCTATTAGTATAGGAAGGTAGTCTTAAATTTTCATCCCAGTTAAGGCCACGTAAGGCAAAAAGTAAAAAGTTCTTCTGTACAGATTCGATGCGTTCCTTATGAATAAATAGTGTACTGGGGATACCATACGCATGACCCGTATTCGAGAATGGGCCGAACAAGTGAGATGTAGAGGGTCTTTGTAAGATAAGGATCATCAAAGTCCTTAGACCATCTCTTAATAAAGCCTACGACACCCATGGCTTTATTGACCATATTAGAAATATGATTGGAAAACTTAAGTTTTCGGTCCAAAAGAACCCCCAAATCATCAACTAGGGTGATTCTTTCCAAGGCACAACCACAAAGAGTATAAGAAGCATACTTTGGACTGGCTCGAGAGAATGTCATCAGCTTGCATTTAGAGCTGTTCAGGTTTAAAAAATTGGCACAACACCAAGAATAAAAACTATTTAGGTCGGCTTGTAAGAGTGAGTGACAGTGGTCGTCTTTAAATTGGTAACAAAGCTTTACATCGTCCGTATACGGGAGTTACGTATCACCAAAGGAAGGTCATTGATGAAAAGCGTAAAAAGTAGGGGACCGAGGTGACTCCCTTGAGAAACACCAGATGTGGCATGAAGTGGGTTTGAAAGGGTGGTTTTAAAGAGGACTCCTTGAGTTCTGTCAGTCAGATAGCTAACAATCCAACTAAGTATTTTTGGTGAAAAAGCTAGAAGGTCAAGCTTATGTGCCAGAAGGGAAATAGTTTGAGCAATGGCTTACTTAAGGAGTTGGCACAGAACCGAAGTATACAAGCGGTGGCTTAACTAAATAAAGATCCTTGACAAGTGAGCTTTCGTTTAGAAAGGGAGAGAAGATTCCGTTCGAACTTGGAATGTTGTATGGATAAAAGTGAGTGTGATGTGTAGAAGGTGAATAGGTCGTTTGAAAAAACTTTGCAAACAAATCGGCCATGGTTTGGTCGGTATCTGCACAAGCATTTTGAAACGTTAATTTCGTTGGAAATGCGGTAGACTTCTGAATAAACAGAACCTTGCAACGAGTTAAACAGCTCTTATAACATTTTGCGTTTAAGACTGTAAAATCTGACCGCACGCTTAAGTAGCGAGAAAAGGCTGAAGGCGAATTATTGCTTTTATACTTTTTAAATAGACTCGACTTTAAATTTTTTAACCGTTACAACTCTCTTGTGAACCATGGCGGCTTACTCGAGGAAGTTGGATAAAAGCACGGAACACAAATATCAAAAAATGAATTAATTGTGTTATAAAAAATATTGGTCGCTACTGAAATATCTGTAGACAAATATAGTTCCGACCAATCAAAATTGGAAATTAACAAATTTAATAAGTTAAAATCTGCTTTTCTAAAGCAGCGTACATACATGCGTCAAACTCAAAAGTAACTTCAAGAGTGGGATGGTAAGGATCTTCAGGAAGATAAAGTGGTTGTGATCTGTTTAGACTCACTCTGGATGGATCGGAGACAAAGCATAAATCTAACGATCTGTTACTACAGTTTAAGATATGATTGACCTGTGACAATGACATATCAAACAGACCGTCGAAAAGTTCATGTTGCCGTGAAGGCAACAGAGTATTTGAGTCAACACTTGTTGTCCAATTACAATTAGGAATATTAAAGTCCCCAAGGACTGAAAAGTGATCTCTGTCTGATAACAGATTAAATGTAGTCTTTATTGCCGACAAATGTTGCAAATAGACTGATAACTCCGATGACGGCGGAAAATAAGAACAGGTTATATAATGAAAGAAACCGGGGAAGTGTAATTTTACACAGAGTAATTCAATAGCAGATTGAATCTTCGGTTGTAAAAGTTCCGAATCGATGGTGGAATCAACTGCAATAAGAACTCCACCACCACGACGGTCAGGTCGATCACACCTGTAGGTTGTGTACTTTGGAAAGACTTCGGAGTTAAGGATCTCCGGCTTTAACCAAGTCTCAGTAAACACAACAATTTGAGAAGAAAAAGAGAGACTGTTTAAATATAAAGTTGAAAGTTTTGTACAAAGACCTCTAACATTTTGATATGAAAGAGTTGAGAAGCTTGTTAGTTTTTTTTGCTCGGATTTTTTTTGGCAGATGCTAAAGAAGGCAAAGGAAGTTTAATCGGTGGGCGATTTTTTTTCTTCTTTGCTTCGAACTCTTTGGCATTATATGTTCCGCACAATTTTGGCCGGAACACGTAATTTTTAAAGAGTTCGAAGCAAAGAAAAAAAAATTACGTGTTCCGGCCAAAATTGTGCGGAACATATAATGCCAAAGAGTTCGTTGGGGACACTTATTTTGAAGGACGATATGTCCCTCTCATAAGAAAACTTAAATTTTTCCACTTTTATATCCAAGGCTTGATTTTTTTGCTTGAATATAAGCAGTAACATTGTTTGATGTGAGTTCAGGGGCAAGCCTCGAAACAAAAATTTGTCTCTTTTGTGGAACACCTACAAGCTTTTTTGGCGCCTCCGGTATAATACCAGAGCAGAGGTTCTCTTCTGGTAATCCACAACTTGAACACGCCCTATGAAAATCTAATAACTGTGGCACAGGCAACGAGACCACAGCAGACATATCGGATGTTTTAGGCGTCACTGATTGCACACCCCCAATGACATTCTCTAGACGAACCGCAGATCTCGTTACCATCGGAGGATTGGTAAACGGCATCAGCGGCTGTGTCACTGGCGTACCTGGCTGGTCAATTAGAGGGAGCTTGGTGGCGCTAACAGAAGACTTCTCTACCCGTGTGGATTTCTTCCGCTTAACTTAAGGTTATTGAAAGAAGAATCCAGCGCCGAGAACTGGTCGGAAAGTTTACGAAAACTTCCAAGCAGTTCCTTAAATCCAGTCTTCGTTTGACGCATAAACGAACACATGTCGTTCTCCACCTCCCTACACACATCGCAGCAATAACGCAAACCAGTGCGCTTGGCTACGGCGTCAGCCGTCTGGCCAGAAAAGCCGGCACACTTCGCGTTTACTACGTTGGTAGATAGCCAGCACGAAATGCTTGCCTGGGCGGCAGTCACCTGCTTAAGGCAGAATTTTTTGAAACAAATTACCCCGTCCATTATAGGGGACACCTACTGTAAAACGAGAAATGCCAAAAAGAAAACGAACAAAAACAGGAAGAGGTATGTGCGCGAGAGAAAGAAATTAGCGCGCGTAGAGGGCAGTGAGCACAGAGAGCAGAAAGATAGAGCAACAACAGTGCAGCAAAGAGAGCGGCAAAGAGCTGCTTAGGCACACTCAAAGAATTGGGAGAGATAAGAAGAGAGCTATAGCGGTGAACTAACTACAACAACGTCGCTTACCAAAAATAAAAAGACTAGACAAGCAGAACCAATGAACCAATGCACAACAAATGTAAAATTAGCTAACAAAGTTTAGTTTGACTAATCTATCAGGCATGCACACGCGTCGTGAACGGGCTAGCAAAAGGAGATATTTAAATTTAGATATTTAAACAAAACACCGGTTGGTTTGAATTCAAATCAAAATAAGATCGAAGCGCACAAAAAAAACACGTCCGCTCACTGTGTAATGGCCCGCGCTTTGCAATGCGTCCCATTATTGATTTATTTTTTTTCAATAACGAAAATAATACCTTCGGCTTTGTGGTAGCCAAAGGTAAAGCAGTGCAACGCTAACAGTAGTAAACAACATGCACTGTTGATAACACCGGTTCTTATCAGAGCATACTTCTAAGCTTATCTTAGAAAGCAATGCAAATTTTCTGATAAGTCCCAAGGTGTTAAGCTGACCTTGCAAGCAGTGCAACTGTTATCATTCCACCTTCCCAGCTAATTAGTGCCTACTTCGAGGCTGCTATCAAAATACTTAAAGCTTTAACTAATCAGCAGGACTGCGATCACAGCCAACTTCACCAACTCCGAATACCTTCCAAAAAGCTAGTGAGGGCTATTTACTATTTAAGGTCCACACGCGGCTGCAGTGACCCTTTTTCTTTTCTTGGTTAGTTAAAAATTCAAAAAGAACACCGCAACGTACCGAAGTGCGTTTGTGAAAAATCAAAGAATAAAAATTTAAAAAAAAAAAAAATGTGAGCAAGTGACCTTACAAAGGAGTATTGGAGGATTCGGAGGAGTGCTCCCCATATAAGTGACCTTTGGCTGGCAGGGGCATTTGGCACCCTAAAGTCCAACGACTGCATCGCTGCATACAGATATCACAATATAGGTAAAAACCATCTACATTGCTTGTCGCCCACACCCATGCAAGTCCATTTTTTTCAGTTCTTCCCGTATAAATTGATCCCTGTTAAGCCGGTGCAACAACGTTGTCTGGCCAGCGCCGTGCTCAGGGCAAAGCTTCGCAATTTCGCATCGCATTGCTGAAGCTCAACAGTATTGCGTGACCTCTGCACGGTATTGCGTGACCTCTGCACGGTATTGCGTGATCTTTACGCAGCCGTGCCTTCTTTTTTTATTCTGCAAAGAATCCCTTGGAATCCTGTCTGCTTGGAAGGCATTGCCTATTCACATCTTGGAGTTGCACCGTGGGATACAATTGGTCCCACCTTGTCATCATCTGGCGCTGCTTTCTACAATTCTCTTGGCCACAGATCAAGAAGCTAGCTTGTGTTTTTTTTGTCTTTGAGTCTTTGTTTAAACTGCCCGAGTGCAATTAAATATTGAAAATTAACTTAAATTGTTGAGTGTGTGCTAGGGATAAAACAAAAGTACAAAATATAAGTATATAAAAGAAAACAATTGTACATGAAAAAACAAGAGCAACAGTCGAGTTGCACACGACAGTAGGATACCCTTGGACGTATGTTGCCATAAAAAGTATTTAATTGTATAATACTAATTGCAAGCTATAAATTAATAATAATACTGGAGTGCGCTGCCACCTTGCTTCAATTTCGATATTTTGCCAATAATTTATCGCCGCAATTCCCTAAAACGGTGTGAGCAGTAGATATCGGTATTTCTTTATAAATTTTAAATTGGTTAATATCGATAACAAGGTCCAAGGGTATAAAAATAAAAAAATAATAATAATTATCAAACCAATTTTCCATTCAATGATTATACTTAACTATTAGATAATTAAATTTACATTATTAAAATATGCCTACATACATATTTACATATATCCTGTCATTTAGATTTCTTAATTTCTAACCTATTCCAAACATTACAAACTCATGCCTGAATACTAACAGATATCCCATTGTGATGGCTATGCAAAACCTCAAAAGTCCTCTTTTCATTATCTAGTATATTTGAAAACGCCCAATCAATATGTGTATCCATATTGGTAGTGGACGTTTTCAAATCTAACAAACTCCTTAATCCTTTGCTAATCAAAAAATTATAAATACTCTTACACCTGTTAAAGGTTTTGAGGCACAAATTAAAATCTCCTAAAACTAGCAAGCTATCCCCTAAATCACCTAAACGAGAAAATTGATGAATTATCTCCTCAAATTCTATTTTAAATGTGGACAGAGGAAAGTCTGGACTTTTATATAATATAAGAAAACTTATGGCATCAAACCTAAATATGCCGAACTCAAAAACTACTGAGCCAAAAGTTTTTCTACTGCTAAAGGTATGGGAAACTCTATCTACTAGCTCGTTCTTTACATAAATTATGATGCCTGTTAAAGGCCTAATTGATTCAAGTTGAACCACAATAGTGAACCCAGGTATTTCTACAGTTTCATTGCTTATGGAAGTTTCCACGAAACATAATATTGATGACTGAAGCATCAGCTTGTCCGATCGAATATCTTCAAGATGGGAATTCAAGCTCTGAGTATTATGGAAGAAAATGTTAAGGGCAGAACTGTTAATTAAATAATCGTAATGAGTACACAGTAGTTTTTCAGTCCGCAATTTCTTCAATTGGGCTTTCACTTTATCATTATTTTGGGGAGACTTAGGAGGAACAAAATTCCCAATAATGAATAATCCTAAAGCAGTAGTTGCTCTACTGCAAGCTACGTATAATGCAGCACGCTGCATTCTGGAATTAGCATGGACTACCACTTTGCCATACGTAGCTCCCTGACTCTTATGAATTGTGATGCCTTCAGCAGGCACAATTGGAAACTGCCTACGGTCAATGTTAATTTGTGCGTTATTTGAATATTGAAAACTGCGAACAATTTTCTGAATAGGAGTCCATGAAGGATCTGTACGATGTGTACACTTCGAACGCGCAGATTCTCCTACAGTTTCCTCTGTAAATTTCATCCATAAAATGTTGGGAGTGTTGGATGTATTGAAATCTATTTGCATCAACACACCTGATGCCCCGTTTACTAATCCATCCCCTGTGTCTACATTGACCGTCATCATGTACTTGGCAGTATTTTTTAGGAGAAGAGACGTACAGAGTCCCTGTGTAGCGGAAGTTTTAAAACCCTTCACTTCTTCTAATATTCTTTGTTTCCTAGCTGGTTCCAAATGGCCCGCCTTAATAAAATCTTCAGCAGTAGAGAAAAATTGCTCAGTAGCAATTGAGTTAAGTTTCGTTACATTAAATAAATCAACCTCATTATTATTACTAAACAGATGAATTGCATCATCGGGCACTGCCGATGGTTCGCATATTCTAGATTGGAAAAGGACAATATCATCGGCTGTCATACAACCCGATGCCATATTATTTAAGGCAGAAGCGAAAAGCTGATCGTCACGTTGACGCATTATCTCTGTGAGCTCAAAATACAAAAAAAGGTCCCAGAGATACGTACCAAATATTTCATGGTAAGGGTCAGTGGTATTTGGATCGAAAATCCAACTACCTCCTACGGGCTGTAACTGTCTAAGATCACCGAATACGATGATAGAAACACCACCAAAAGGAGAAGTATTTTTGAAAATTTGCTTCAAACGAGAATCTAAATAAGAAAACATTAGAGAGCTAACCATTGATATTTCATCAATAATAATTAATTTAAGATCGATTAACCTTGAATGAAGGCTATTAACTAAATCATGGCTTAAGGCCCTTAGAGGTGCTGAGCGAGATTGATTAACAGGAAGTGAAAACATGGAATGCAGTGTCGAACCACTAATTCCGAATGCTGCTTTTCCTGTTGGTGCACATAAGAGGATTTTAACAGATGTCGGATCAGCTCCTGGTATACTGTTATACATTACGGATAATGACTGAAAAATTGCTGATATAAGTCGACTCTTTCCGACTCCGGCGCCGCCTCAAACAAATTCATAAAAGACTGTATTGATTTTGGCATTATGCAAAGCATGTGTAAAATATAGCTTCTGCTTTAAATTAAGAGATCTAACTATATTAGCTAAGCTTTCCTGAGAAACTAAGGCTGGAAGCTTGATAAAACAGACATTACTATCTTCATCATTCATATCAATATTTCCATCCACATTTAAAACATTTAGATGTGGATCTATTTCAGGCAATCCTAAAACTGTGAAGCCATCATCTACCACTTCCTGTTCTCCTACTTGATTATTCTCATTTTCTGCTTCCTATGTTAAGTGGCTCAGAGCATCTTCTAGTTCCCTATCATCTAGTAAATTATATTTTCTGCGATTGTTCTCTACTAACTCCGAATTTTCCCTACAGAACAATTCACAGTCATGTGTGACTAAATCCAAATGCTCATCTCGCCATGGGGCGTAAAGCATTTTTAGCTCTCTGAAATAGTCACTTGTTTCTGTATTGGCATTAAATCTCCTATACCTAATTATGCACGCAGTGGTCCTCTTTGTGATGAAGCCACTATTATCGCGAAGAGCGTAAACTATTGATTCAGAAGCCCTAGGCACATCATAGTCAAAGTCATCTGCATTTTCTTGGCGAGCTCCTCGTTCTGATTTGCAGTAGCTATAAAAAGCGGATATCTCAGTGCCAAATATAAATTTGTTACCTAAATGTTGTAACTTTTGCTTAATAGTTACATTGTTATTGTCTTTAATCTCATTGATTGCCTCACGCATCAACATTGAGATACCTCTCTGAGACTTGTTAATATAATTAACGACGTAGCTGCAGCAAGCATAGGGGTCTAAAATAAACTGAATATCCATATTTGCTCGCTGCAACAAAAGGAGGTGCTTGTTATAAGCGTTAAGCTTGATTGCTGCAAAAGATCGCTTCAAAAAAACTTTTGGTTTCTTTATACTTGATCTTACAGCATTAATGTAGCCCTCATAACTAAGGTTAAGTTGATCGTGGGACAAAAAGTTGTTAAAATCGTTAAAATTTTCTACGCTTTCACGATCAAATGGGAAGTCGAGCAGACTTTGAATTTTTTCGAAATTCCTACGATGCTCGGCCAAATTTGGAGCATTTTCTTCTAAAGGGAGAAGAATTTCTGTTTGAGGCATGGGAGGGTATGGGATACCAAATCTACAAATTTGTTTTGACCTAATTTCTCGCCTGCAAGAGTGCCCGTGACTATGGAGTTGATACTCCAAATATGGAGCAACGTCCGGGCAACTAGAATCAGCAGTAATAAACTGATCAATAAAGGACTTCACAGGCATAAATGTGGACTCATTCTTTAGGTCGAGCTTTGGGGCGTCTTTCAGCCAGAACATGCCATGTATATGTGGAGAGCCTCTTTGCTGAAACTCCACTCGCCAATAAAACTTGATGACCTGGTGACAACCAAAGACACCGCCTTCCTTTTTCATCAGTTTTAAAACCTGTCTATATCGAAAATCGAAATATCTGGCACAGGTCACTGGGTCTGCTATAATGAGACGAGCTTTCTCATTAAACCCCAAATTTAACGCTTCTTCTTCGGATACTTCTAGCTTGTCTACATTTTTACATAGCAAGACTAAAAGCTCCGGCCACCTAGTTTCCGCTGCGGAAAATGTTATAAAAAAAGTTGGAAGCCCTACCTGCCTAATAATAGCCATCACTTTCTTTTTCTCGTCCTCCCAATGAGCAGGAGACGTGCGAATACCTTTTAAAAGCCTATAGCCATCATCATGAAGTATTAACCTATTTAAAGTTTCATCATTACGCACATCAGCAGCCGAAATGCCTTGAGTGGCAGAGTGCTTACGTAAGCAAATTGATGTGCTATTCCTAATGCTAATCATTTCTAACTTTTTGAAGTTATGAAATAATTTATCAGTTCTACAACCTCTTCTATCAAAATTCCTAAGCTCTGATCTAACTATAGTTGTAAAACTTTCCTGACATTTCCTTTTAATGCCTGCAAATATTGTGGGAAAAGCCAGCTCCTCTGAATCACAATCGGTTATCATGTCAAGAGGTCGCTGACCCTCTCCTGGTGCTATAGCAATTCGAGGAATATCTATGTTTTCAACAGGGACATTTTCCATGAAGGTTTCTTGACCTCCTGGATTCAACTCTACCTCTTCTTCTACTACTCTATGCTCATTAGGTTGTGCTGCCTTTTCTAACATTTGACACACAATGTCCCTGTCGTCTGCTGACGCAACAAATGGTACAGTCTCACCTGAGTAAGAAGACAACTCATTGATAGTAACCTGGTGCTTCTTATAAAGTTCTGTGTTCACTAAATACCGAATTGCATCAACTATCTTTGAGGGCCTTATGGTTTCAGCCATGAAATCATGGTTATACTCCATCCTACGCTTAAGATGAATCTGAACTACTTCGGCTTCATTAAATGCCCTGGGAAGGGAAGTTACAACATTTGCAACTGGAATTGGCACATTGATCACTGCTCCTTTAATGGCACTTTGACGTCCATATCCAAGAGACTTTATGATCATAAAAGGTAGACGGGGAGAAATCAGCCTTTCTTCTAGAGGCGTCAAGCCTTTCAGGCATTCCGGAAGCTCCGGAAAATTTAGGCCATTTGTAATAGAAGCCTTTGGTTTTTTCCCTGACTTAATACTGCGGCTGCAGGTTTTGCAAAAGCTAAACCTATTATTATGGGATGGAAACATAGAGGAAAGATACAAAATATCAACACTATCTGCCTCACTACACTTTTCCTCTATGACCTCACGCGAAATTTTGTCCACTTGATGTGGAAACCACAAACCTTTGCAACATATGCAAACCTGATCGGGTCCCTGCTTGACTGTCTTATTAAAATTGGATATTAGGCAATCTAAACTAGTTTTAACCTGCGATATCCTATCATCTGGAAGGGTATTCGCACGGTCCACTCTATTGCGGGACGCGTTTCTCCTATTCTCTGCTATCCTATTGGTGCAAATACTCCTATATAGACTCACTCTTTGCGACATATTCCTATGGGCTTCAAAGGCCTCACGTTGAGCTCGAATTCGAGCACTGCGGCGTGCACTAGTATTGCGTGCCTGCTCAACAATCCTACGAATAGGATTGTTTCTAACCTGAGACCTTTGACTTCTATCTATTGCCCTTTCTAAAATTCTCGTCTCCTGATTTTGTCGCTGAATCGCCCTTCTAACAGCATCTCGTCCGCTTTCGTTGGACCTGAATTGTGGACATTGCCTGCGCCTCGATCGACGCAAAGTATTGGCAAGTTGTTCGGCATTTCTAGTTGAATGATCAGTTCGTCGAACACGGCGACGAACTGCATCCTGCTCACTTTCCTGAGATCGAAACTCAGCATCTTGCCTGCGACTCGAACGACGCGAAGTGTTGGCAAGTTTTTCGTCTGTTTTAATTGCAGAATCACTGCGACGTACACGGCGACGAACTGCATCCTGCTCTCTTTCCTGAGATCGAAACTCAGCATCTTGCCTGCGACTCGAACGACGCGAAGTGTTGGCAATTGTTCGTCTGTTTTAATTGCAGAATCACTGCGACGTACACGGCGACGAACTGCATCCTGCTCTGTTTCCTGAGATCGAAACTCAGCATCTTGCCTGCGACTCGAACGACGCGAAGTGTTGGCAAGTTGTTCGTCTGTTTTAATTGCAGAATCACTGCGACGTATACGGCGACGAACTGCATCCTGCTCTCTTTCCTGAGATCGAAGGTCAGCATCTCGCCTGCGCCTCGAACGACGCGAAGTGTCAGCAAGTTGTTCTTGTAATCTGATTGGCGAAGAAGCCCGAAGAGTAGTGTGACGAATTGTGTCCGGTAATTGCTCAACGGCCCTAAATGTTCTATTACTTCTGCGGACTCGATGCTGTTGACTATCTCTAACCCTTTCAGCTTCCCTAAATTCGAAATTTTGCCTACGTTCTCTATGTGCCTCTAGATTATTTACGCGTTCCTGCTCAGAAAAGTCTATATCTGACCTATTCAAACGATTTCTTTTTCGCTGTGTTTGACTCCTATTGCAAGCTGACTTTCTCTTAAGCCTAGGCATCTTCTAATATATAAGTTTTAAAATAATATATAGGTATGTTAAAAATAAAATTCTTATAAATTAATTTAATTTGAATATATATTTATCAAAAATTAATATATAGTTATATATATAAAATAAAGTTAGTATATTTATTTATATATATAAATATATTCATATATTTAAATAGATATATATATATATTATAATTATATTCATATATTTAAATAAATATATGTATATTATTTAAAATAATTATATTATAAATGAAAATAAATATCTAATGAAAGAACAAATAATAATAAAATTTAATAAGGAAAAAAAAAATAAACAAAATGTGGAAAAAAGAATAAATATAAATCAAAGAAATAATAAATTAAACCTGCAAGAAATTCCAGCGAAAATTCCAATTTGAATCGCGGAAACGAACCGATACCGATGTTCACGTACAATCACACACACTTCAGAAGAGTCTATACACATATATGTATCCATGCACAAAAATACGTTGCGCTGTGTACCGCACTTTTCTAAAATTGCGCGCCACGTTCCGGGCAGGGCGCAATCATTCACACGCATAAAAAATGTTCCGTTAACGCATAACAATCACACACGAGGATTTACTTATTATATACTCGACTTATATTAATTTGCATTAAATGTTAAATGTATCACGAACACGCGAATTAATTATATATTATTTTATATTTAATATCGAAAATACAAATGATAATCGATAATCGACGACGACACCGAACACGCCAATCGCAAACTACAAATTAACATAACACTGAAGCGCGCTGCCACCTTGCAACAATTTTGATACGTTGCCAATAATTTATCGCCGCAATTAAAAAGTGCGCGAAACCTTAAATTTATAATAATGATCTATAGAATCTAATATACATACAAAATATACATATATTAAAAAAACAAAGTAGAAGAAATGTTAGTACATTTTTTTCAAACATTGTTTCAATAGACGTGGGGATATAATATAATTTACACATATTAATATAATTTATATGCAAAACATATGAAATATATATCGATATGTTTAATATATATTAAAAGCTATCGATATGATAGCTCATAATATATCGTGAAATCTAAATTAATATTTATTTAATAAAAAGTCAATATATAAATTATTAAATAATAATAATAATATGTCTATATTAAAAATCTAGTAAATACCTGCATTCATGCATGCCGATCAACCACGCTATTGGTTGTATATAATTTTACATATGTATGTGTGAACACAAATTAAGTATGTATAAGTGTTTGCTTTTATGCTTCGCGCTCGCATCGTTTATCCTTTTCTTTCATGCACAAGTAATTTAGTTCTGACGTCATCGACAACTTCTTTGCTTTCTTCATATTCATATATACGCCTCCTATTGGTTGAGTGTTAGCATATATTTATGCACATGTATTTTCGGTAATTGACATGTGCATGGAAAAGAAGAGTCGAGAAACAGCTCGCGCTTCGCGCTCGCATCGTTGTCCTTTTCTTTCATGCATAAGGAATTTAGTTCTGACGTCATCGACAAGTTCTTTGCTGGTCGAAGTGTCGAAATGGTTTATCTAATAACTTCAGTGTTTATTGTCTGATCGGATTGCAATTTGGAGGATAAGTTCATATATTAATTATCTATATATATGCTAAAGCAGAACGTTAAGAAATGAGTTCTTCGAATGTAAATAGCAATGTAAAACAAAATTGGCGGTTTGCGGGGGCGGTAGGCGTGTTATTCCAAATTGAAAATAAACTTGATCTGCGTATGGTATACAGGAATCTTCATGCTAAATTTGGTGTCCGTAGCTTTTGTAATAGCTGAGATCGGCGCGTTCATCCAGACAGACAGACAGACGGACAGACAGACGGACATGGCTCAATCGACTCGGCTATTGATCCTGAGCAAGAATATATATACTTTATGGGGTCTCCGACGCCTCCTTCTGCCTGTTACATACATTTGCACAAAGTTAGTATACCCTTTTTTGACCATTTTCAATGGTCCAAGGGTATAAAAAACAAGTTAGATTGCTAAACAATGTAAAATCGTTCAAGAAAATTTAACAATTATCTAATGTATCAAGCTTTAGTTCCAATAACGATCTGCTTCACCATTACGCTGGAAGGCCTTTCAACGCTGGAGAAATTCAATTGTGAGTACTAAACAACAACTGTGCATGTCCTAGGCTTGTAATATATTTGATTTTGTTTTATTCTCTTGAATGCTTTGCTGATCCTTTTGATCACGAAAACACTCTTTTTAAAAAGACAAAAAAAAAGAACAATAACAAACAAATTAAAAGAAGAAAAAAAAAATTAAAACAAAGAACGACACCAACAATAAAATAATGGTAACAGTTGTTGTAAATCCATAATAAGGTGTCAGGATCAATAAAAAAAAAATTATTTTGTACTTTCACGATCCTTAAGCGCACTCTTCAACAATATTATATTGTAATAATAATCATATATATTAAACATACAAAAACAAAAAAAAAAAAAGAAACAAAACAGATCCATGAGTGCCCCTTGTAAACTTAAACTATAGACATTGTAAGCTTCATTTTTTTTAAAAAAATTCCTTTCAACAAAAAGTTGAAAGAAATGAATGCAACATGGAAATTTAAATTATATAAATTGAAGGCCTCAGTTTTGTTAAAAATCTTTTCGTAAAAAGCTGTCAGCAATGAATGCTACCTGTCCCCTTAACCTATATAAATTGTAAGCCTTATTAAAAAATCATTTGCACACCAAAACTGTAATCAATGAGTGCCACATAAGAAAAACAAAAATTAAATTAACAAAACTATGAGAAGCAAATTCAGTTGCATAATGTTATACGAACATCCCCCTTTGATTTCGAAACAAACATAAGAAATTAGAAAACACATATACATAAATTCGTATCCAATTGAAACATGTTCTCTTTACGAAGAGTTATGAAACTTATTGTACACGGTGAAATATCTACCGGGATAATATTATTAGAGATTATTATGTCAACCCAATTTCTGCCTCTTTAAGTTAGGAATAAAATATGAACATCGCAATGAATACAATGATGTGCTGAATTTTTATTTTCTCTGCATAGACATGGCAACATAAGTTAATAGTCGGACTGTTATAGGGTATCTTCGTATACAATAATTTTTTTTTGAAGATTATGGTAGGGTGGGTAAAGACAGCGAGGTTGCACAACACCTTTGAACCCTGCAAACTTTATATCTGCAGTCCGAATTTTTTTATTTATTTAACCTTCAATCGTTTTTGTTAGTTACACCCGCTAGTTTTGTATTTTTCTTGGAGAACGCCTCCCTTTTTAGTTTCTGTTAGGAATCCTAAATAATAAAGTTGTGTAGATGTGGAGAAGGAATATGGCAAAAACCCACCCCACGCCGAAGAGCTAAGGCACAAGAGGATTCCGTCCGCTATAATTCTTGATCCGACTGTCGGATATTGAAGATGTTGGTTCAGCACTACTTCATTATTCGCACCATTAGACCATTACAACTGTGAAAGTTCAAGATAACTTCTTTATAAAATTTTATTATTATTTGTTCTATCATTAGATATTTATTTTCAATTATAATATAATTATAATATATAATATACATATATTTATTTAAATATATGAATATATTTATATATATAAATATATATACTAACTTTATATTATATATATAACTATATACTAATTTTTGATAAATATATATTCAAATTAAATTAATTAATAAAAATTTTATTTTTAACATATATGTTATTTTAAAACTTATATATTAGAAGATGCCTAAACTTAAGAGAAATTCACCTTGCAATAGGAATCAAACACAACAAAAAAGAAATCGTTTGAATAGGTCAGATATAGATTTTTCTGAGCAGGAACGAGTAAATAATCTAGAGGCACATAGAGAACGTAGGAAAAATATCGAACTTAAGGAAGCTGAAAGGGTTAGAGATAGTCAATAGCATCGAGTCCGCAGAAGTAATAGAACATTTAGGGTCGTTGAGGAATTACCGGACACAATTCGTCACTCTACTCTTCGGGCTTCTTCGCCAATCAGATTACAAGAACAACTTGCCAACACTTCGCGTCGTTCGAGGCGCAGTTAAGATGCTGAGTTTCGATATCAGGAAAGAGAGTAGGATGCAGTTCGTCGCCGTGTACGTCGCAGTGATTCTGAAATTAAAACAGACGAACAACTTGCCAACACTTCGCGTCGTTCGATGCGTAGGCAAGATGCTGAGTTTCGATCTCAGGAAACAGGTCAAGATGCAGTTCGTCGCCGTGTTCGACGAACTGATTATTCAACTAAATATGCCGAACAACTTGCCAATACTGTGCGTCGATCGAGGCGCAGGCAATGTCCACAATTCAGGTCCAACGAAAGCGGACGAGATAGAAGTCAAAGGTCTCAGGTTGGAAACAATCCTATTCGCAGGATTGTTGAGCAGGCACGCAATACTAGTAGTTGCACCAATAGGATAGCAGAGAATATGACAGAAGCGTCTCGCAATAGAGTGGAACGTTCGAATACCCTTCCAGATGATAGTATTTAGATTGTCTAATAGCCAATTTTATTAAGACAGTCAAGCAGGGACCAGATCAGGTTTGCATATGTTGCAAAGGTTTGTGGTTTCCACATCAAGTGGACAAAATTTCGCGTGAGGTCATAGAGTGTAGTGAGCCAGGTAGTGTAGATATTTTGTATCTTTCCTCTATGTTTCCATCCCATAATAATAAGTTTAGCATTTGCGAAACCTGCAGCCGCAGTATTAAGTCAGGGGAAAAACCAAAGGCTTCTATTACAAATGGCCTAAATTTTTCGGAGCTTCCGGAATGCCTGAAAGGCTTTACGCCTCTGGAAGAAAGGCTGATTTCTCCCCGTCTTCCTATTATGATCATAAAGTCGAAGATGGGATAATAAGGATCTTCAGATAGGGAAAGGGGTTGTGCCCTGTCTAAAATCACCCTGGAAGGATCTGAGACGAAACATAGATCAAGCGATATGTCTAACGTGTTTTTGACATGATTAACCTGCGACAAAGACATGTCAAACAAACCCTCAAATAGATCATGTTGCCGGGAGGGCAGAAGGAAGTTTCCCTCCGCAATGGATGTCCAATTCCATTCCGGGATATTAAAGTCTCCCAGGAAGTGATGTCTGTCTGATAACAGGTTAAAAATAGTCTTAATTGCAGACAAGTGTTGCAAGTAGACTGATAATTCCTATAACGGCGGAATATAGGAGCAGGTTATATACAAGCAAAAACCGGGTAAGAGTAGTTTTATACAGATTAATTCAATGTCGAATTGAAACTCTGGTTTCGGTAAAGGCAATAATTTGGGAAGAAAAGGCAAGACTATGAAGATAAAGACTAGAGATTTTACTACAGAGGCTTCTAACATTTTGATAGGAAAGAATTAAGGAAGAAAGAATATTTGTGTGTCCCCTATCAATTTCAGAAGCATGAAGAGAAGAGAACTTCAGTTTTTTTGAGGACTTTTCACTTGTTGTAGGTCCACTTGGCGATGTAACGCCAATGTGGGAAGAGTGACGGTCGTTCGGCTTTTTTGTTTTGGAGTGAACTCCTTAACAATAAGGTCGGGCGGCCAGAAAGAAAAATAAAGACCAATTTTTTGGGTTTAATCGCAATCAGAGGTCTTATACTCGGTGCATGACTATCAGGCATGATTGCTGGAACATTACTTTTTACGTTGTTATCATTGCTCGTAATGAAAGTAGGCACAAGAGGGGCAGCAAGAGGTTTCGGTGCGGTAACATTGCTGCTATTTTTTTTTTTTTGTGCAACTAGAAGAGCAAGACGGTATAGGGGAAATTAGGCTTAGAAGATCAGAAGAAGAAGCCTTGGAAGAAGGTAGATTGGTGGGCTTAAGATTCGTAGTAACTGAACCTAAAGGAATGCTAAGAGGAGCAGGTGGTTTACTAAGAGCCGTAAAGACGTTGAATTGGGTCTCCATCTCAAAAAATTCAGATTGGAGATAAGAGAAAGCTGTGCGTATCCGATAAAACCCGAGTTTGGTTTTATTGTGGATTTTCCGTAGATCGGATTCACCCACACGGCACGCTTCACACGACCATTTAAGACCTATGTACATTGGCGTTGACGGCGTCTCTAACCCGCACAGTTTTAAGTGACTGAAATTGTCACAGAGCCAGCAACCAATGTAGTCCGCAGTAGCATCTAAAGAGCATATGCAATTTGCTGCAGAGCACGACACCATGATTATAAAATAGTTATGCCTTCGAATTGTAGGGGACAACGAAGAGAGCAATAGAATACCAAGTAAGACAAATTTCTTGAGAGAGAAAGAAACAGTTACAGCGCCGAAAACAGGCAAGCAAGCGAGAAAGAAAATAAAAGAACAAATCTAGCGAGCACTCGAGGGAAACAAAACAACAACTGTTACGTCTACAACAAAAGCACTACACAACTTACTCAGAGAGCGAAATTTACTTTCGTGAGCGGGAGAGCGGGAGAGCAGGAGAGTGTGAGAAAATTAGTAAAAACAAAAACAAAAACTTGACGCCAAGACGCGCAAGTGAAAATAATTAACATTTTTGTTAGCGAATTCACTAATAAAGCAGGATTAGTATGCTACTTTTAAGTTTTTTCTCACAGGGTTAGCACTAGTAAGATACCGCACTAATAATAAAAGCACATAATCAAATCATTTCACCAGAATTATTAAAAAGACAGGGAGCAAAAGCGAAACACGTCTAACCACCACGATAGTTAATTATCATTAATTTATAGCTATTCTTTTTATGGCTTATTCTATTATAGCTTCTTTTTATGGCAACATACGTCCAAGGGTATCCCACTGTCGCGTGCCGCTCGACTGTTGCTCTCGTTTTTTATACCCTAGGACCATTGAAAATGATCAAAAAAGGGTATACTAACTTTGTGCAAATGTATGTAACGGGCAGAAGGAGGCGTCGGAGATCCCAGTATATATGTATATTCTTGCTCAGGATCACTAGCCGAGTCGATTGAGCCATGTTCGTCTGTCTGGATGAACGCGCCGATCTCAGCTATTACAAAAGCTAGGGACACCAAATTTAGCATGAAGATTCCTGTATACCATACGCAGATCAACTTTATTTTCAATTTGGAATAGCAGGCTTACCGTTCTCGCAAACCAATTTTAATTAACATTGCGATTTACACATTTCTTAACGTTAGTATGTATATATAGATAAATACTATAAGAACTTATCCTCCAAATTGCAATCCGATCGGACAATAAACACTGAAGTTATTAGATAAACCATTTCGACCCTTCTTTGCAGGTCAAAGAAGTTGTCGATGACGTCAGAACTAAATTACTTGTGCAGGAAAGAAAAGCACAAACGATGCGAGCGCGACCTGTTTCTCGACTCTTCTTTTCCATGCACATGTCAATTACCGAAAATACATGTGCATACATGCAAACACTTATACATACTTAATTTGTGTTCACACACACATGTAAAATAATATACAACCAATAGCGTGGTTGATCGGTATGCATGAATGCAGGTATTTACAATATAGACATATTATTATTATTATTGAATAATTTATATATTGACTATTTATTAAATAAATATTGTAGTAGGCAATAAAATGTTTATTGAGTCTTTTAGTTATTAAATAGATTATAAATTTATTTATTTTACAGCTTTTTTTAACTTCACTCTTATTCTCTTCTTTTCACTGACGCTTCGAGATCAAACTTCTTCTTCTTCTCCCCGCCTTCATTCATTCTACATTTCATTGGATATATCGATATTATACATGGTTGCTTTTCTTTACAATAAATCGATATCAAAGTATTATTCTCTACGATAGTTATGTTGTTACAATATGTGTTTATCTTACATGCTATGTTATCTAAATCTATTACAATTCGACCATCCTGATTAAAAGATAGCCCTCTATCTTCCTTTAATTGTTTGTAACATACATTAAATATTCTAGATTTTTATCCAAGGCTTCATATTATGCGCACCCCACACTCCATGATACGGGTTTCGAGCTAATTGAAAACCATCGACGTCCTTCAATATATATCTATCATTCTTTAACACTTTAAATATTTCATACGGACCTTTCATTTTAGGTATTAATTTTCTTGCTACCCCTGCTGTGCTATCGAAATTTTTTACCATCACATAATCCCCCACACTATATTTGATCGCTACTTTTTTCTTTTCATTAAATGTCTTTTCATTATTTGCTTGTGCTAATACTTGATTTTTTTCACCTATTTCTCTAATATGTTCTAAATTCCGTTCATTACTATTTTCTAACTGATTCATCGTTTCTAACATTGCTTCTAATTCATCACTGACCTTCCCTTTCTGAGCTAATCCAAACAGCATTTCACTTGGTAATTTCTTCGTACTACAATGTTGCGTGTTGTTTAACGTATACTCTACTTCCTCAATCACAGAGTCCCAATATTGTCCGTTCTCAGGTTCCCTTAATTTTAAAATCATAGGTCCTAAACTTCTATTAATTCTTTCTACCTGTCCATTTGCCTGTGGAGAACCCGAAGCAATTTTAATGTGTTTTACATTTAAATCATTTAGAAAATCTTCGAAATCCGCCGATGTAAAACAACTACCACGATCAGATATAATACAAGTTGGTTTACTATATGCCCTAAAGTATTCTTTTAATGCACTTATAACCTCCTTAGTGTTTGTAGTCTTAGTTGTATATAATCTTACAAACTTCGTAAACCCATCTACTACTACCAAAATATGTTTTTTCAATCTGCTATTATCAACTGGACCATAATGATCTATATGAATTATCTCAAACGGTTTATTTCCTTTAGGTATACTGTGCAACAATCCTTCCCCTTTACCATATTTTGTTGAAAAAGCAATACACTTTAAACAATTTTCAATGTGCTCCATAACTTTGTTCCTCATATTCGAAAACCAATAACTTTTCACTATCGCACTTAACATCTTGTCTCTACCAATATGTCCTAACTGATCATGATACTCATATAACACATGATCCTCCATCCTTTGTGGCACACAAAACAATAATCTACCATCATTGGTTTTCCTAAACACAATGCCATTTCTCATTTCGTAAAGCTTATGCTCATTTTCCTCCAATAATTTCTTAATATTCTGTAACTTTTCATCTTTGGCCTGAGCAATTATTAAATTGGTTTCAAAACTATTTGCCTCAGTGATCATTATCGCATCATTACATCTGCTAAGTGCATCTACATGTTGCATTTGTTTACCCGCTCTATGCTTCAGTTCATAATCAAATTCTTGCAATTCCAAAGCCCACCTGGCAATTCTCTGATTAAGCTCAATCTTATTTAACGTTAACGTTAAAGAATTACAATCTGTCACTATCTTAAAGTGTCAGCCTTGCAAATATATCCTAAATCTCCGTAAAGCATATATAATTGCTAAGGTTTCTAATTCAAAACTATGATATTTGGCTTCTTTTTCTGTTGTCCTTTTCGAAAAATCATGCTCTTTTTGCATCAATACCGCCCCAAATCCTAATGCACTGGCATCACAATGAAGTTCAGTTTCCTTCTTATAATCAAACATGGCCAAAACCGGTGCCTCAACTAATTTGTCCTTTAACTGTTGAAAACAATCTAACTCTTTTTCCTCAAATTTAAACTTTTTATCTTTTCTAAATAAATCATATAACGGTTTTGCTATCGTCGAAAAATTTTTTATAAATCTTCTAAAATAAGAACACAACCCCAGGAAACTATGAACTGACTGCGTTTTCACCGGTATGGGAAAATTTCTAACTGCTTATAATCCCTTTCCTTCTGTTCTAATCCCATCTTTAGATATTTCAAATTCCAAATACTTAACCTTATCCTGTAAAAATTCACATTTGTCTAGCCTTAATTCTAATCGATTTTCCACTAAACGTTTAAAGACTTCTTTCAAAATTAGTAAATGTTCCGTCACACTCGCACTCGCAATCATAATGTCATCCATATATATTATAACCTTATTTTCTTTTATCATGTCCATAAATATATTATTAATAAATCTTTGAAAAGCTTGTGGAGCTGTCTTCAACCCCATCGGCATTCTTAAAAATTCGTATTGGCCTAAAGGATATATATATTTTATCGATTCCTTACCCATCAACACATGGAAATACCCATTTTTTAAATCCAGCTTCGTAAATATTGTTTTATTCACTAACCTGTCAAGCAAATCATCTATTAACGGTAAAGGATAGTTGTCTTTTATCACCACCTTATTAAGTCTCCTAAAATCAATACACATTCTTAACTCCCCTGATTTCTTTTTAACTAACACTATTGGCGATGCATACTCTGAACTACTCTCTCGTATTATACCATCCCGCATATACTCATCTAACATCACCTGTAATTTTTCTCTCTCTACATATGATAGTCTTCTTGGTGAACAACTAAAAGGTTTTGCATTATCTACCGTAATATTCATTTCGTATTTAACCTTTTGTATCATAGGCTTTTCCGCATTAATATACATTGTTCTTAAAATTTTTTCTAATTCACATCGCACTTGCCATTCTACCTGTTCCCCAATATTGTATGAATGTTCCTTTATTTCATTGTCCAAAATGCAAATCTGTAATAAAGCTTCTTCAAAATTATTATTTACCTGTGCATGCCCTTTTGTATTATCTTCTAATTCACGTAATCTCTCACTAAGTAATCCATTGTCTAATAACTTACTCTTACTCTTCATTTCTAACAATTCTTCATCTAACACATTCTCTTCTAACTGTCTACTATCTAACAATTACTTATTTAACAATTTCTCTTCTAACTGTCTGCTATCTAACAATTTAACTAATTTTATTTCCTGCATTGGGACTTCATTTACTAAATCTTCATTTTCCAATACACTAATTTCTTCCTTCGTGTTTTCGTCTTGATTTTCAATACGCTCTACCGTCATAATTTTTAATGCCGAAAAATCAATTTTCAGATCAAATTTTTTCATAAAGTCTCTACCCAGAACTACTCCGCACCTCATAGATTCGTCGGAAACAATTATCAAATCAAAATATATTTTATCTTAATAAATGATACTGGACTTCCCGAATCTATGAGCGCTTCTGTAATAATTGACTTATTAATACCTTTGCTAAAATAAATTTCAACTGGTCTTACATAATTATTTTCAGCCTCCGATTTCCTCTTAGGGCATTGAGCTACCAGGTGCTCTGCAGATCCACATCCATAGCATGTTCCCCTCTCTCGAAATGGTAGCTTGCAATCTTTTTTCCAGTGCCCTTTCATATTGCAATTATAGCAACGCAACTCCTTTACTGCAGCGCTGCGCGCTGCCTCCAACTTAGCATCACTTCGTTGTCGTCTCGGTAGTACCATCCCAGCAAAGACACGCAACACTTTCTCAGCACTCTCAAAACCCTGCAATTTTGCTTGCATGCGAAGATTGTCCACTGGAATCCCTTCGATAATTCCATCCACCAACTCTTCGTGCCAACTCGACCTTACTATCATAGTAAGTTACGAAACTCTCTCCAAACTTCCAGTTACGCCGTTCAAAATTTCGTCGTAATTCTCCTTTAGTTACTTTCCCATCGAATGCCAGTTTTAATTCCTGCAACAACTCCTCGAAAGGTTGAATAATGCGTGCTGGGTCAGCATGAAGCCATTGAAGTGCAACACCTTTAAGTTTTGCCATGCACAACAAGCGACATTGCATTTTGGTCAAATTATATGCGATAGCCACATTTCGCAACTGCATTATCCAATTACGCACCGATGTTTGACCAGTAAATTCTAGCAATACTTCCTTTGCCAGTAGAAACATGCTCGAAGACCCTGCAGCGTTGTCGTCAGATTTCACGCCAATTTGAATTTCATCACTATTTGAAATACCAGCGTCATCTTGTCGGGCGTCTAACTTATTTTCAAGCGCTGCTTCTTCTTGCTGCTCATCGCAACTCGCTTTAATGCTACTGCGCATTTGTAATTGTGTAACCATGTCTGTTGCCGCTCCTATCTCCGCCTGCAAATTCCTGAGAATTTCTCGATTCTTGGAAATCTCTTCCATTTGCACCACCAACATTGCATCATGCATCTCAGTTTCCATTTCTTCAATTGTGTCACCGAGACTGCCGAAATATCAATATCCATGACGTGAATATTCGGACCACTTCTGATATAAAATGTTTATTGAGTCTTTTAGTTATTAAATAGATTATAAATTTATTTATTTTACAGCTTTTTTTAACTTCACTCTTATTCTCTTCTTTTCACTGACGCTTCGAGATCAAACTTCTTCTTCTTCTCCCCGCCTTCATTCATTCTACATTTCATTGGATATATCGATATTATACATGGTTGCTTTTCTTTACAATAAATCGATATCAAAGTATTATTCTCTACGATAGTTATGTTGTTACAATATGTGTTTATCTTACATGCTATGTTATCTAAATCTATTACAATATTAATTTAGATTTCACGATATATTATGAGCTATCATATCGATACATTTTAATATATATGTATATAACCTATCCATATATATTTTATATGTTTTGCATATAAATTATAGTAATATGTGTAAAGTATATTATCTTATTATTATATTATTATATTATTAATTTTCGTTTAATTTATTATTTCTTTGATTTACATTTTTTCTTTTTTCCACACTTTGTTTATTTTTATTTTCTTTATTAAATTTTATTATTATTTGTTCTATCATTAGATATTTATTTTCATTTATAATATAATTATAATATATAATATACATATATTTATTTAAATATATGAATATATTTATATATATAAATATATATACTAACTTTATATTATATATATAACTATATATTAATTTTTGATAAATATATATTCAAATTAAATTAATTAATAAAAATTTTATTTTTAACATAAATATTATTTTAAAACTTATACATTTGCCAATACTTTGCGTCGATCGAGGCGCAGGCAATGTCCACAATTCAGGTCCAACGAAAGCGGACGAGATAGAAGTCGAAGGTCTCAGGTTGGAAACAATCCTATTCGCAGGATTGTTGAGCAGGCACGCAATTCTAGTGCACGCCGCAGTGCTCGAATTCGAGCTCAACGTGAGGCCTTTGAAGCCCATAGGAATATGTCGCAAAGAGTGAGTCTATATAGGAGTAGTTACACCAATAGGATAGCAGAGAATATGAGAAAAGCGTCTCGCAATAAAGTGGAACGTGCGAATACCCTTCCAGATGATAGTATTTAGATTGCCTAATAGCCAATTTTAATAAGACAGTCAAGCAGGGACCAGATCAGGTTTGCATATGTTGCAAAGGTTTCTGGTTTCCACATCAAGTGGACAAAATTTCGCGTGAGGCCATAGAGTGTAGTGAGCCAGGTAGTGTAGATATTTTGTATCTTTCCAAAGGCTTCTATTACAAATGGCCTAAATTTTCCGGAGCTTCCGGAATGCCTGAAAGGCTTTACGCCTCAAGAAGAAAGGCTGATTTCTCCCCGTCTTCCTTTTATGATCATAAAGTTTCTTGGATGTGGACGTCAAAGTGCCTTTAAAGGAGCAGTGGTCAATGTGCCAATTCCAGTTGCAAATGTTGTAACTTCCCTTCCCAGGGCATTTAATGAAGCGGATGTAGTTCAGATTCATCTTAAGGGTAGGATGGAGTACAACCATGATTTCATGGCTGAAACATAGGTTTATAAAGGCAAGATCAACAGCTAATAATCTTTTAGAATTTTCATCTCTCATCAAAAGCTCAAAGCTCAAAAGCTCATTCTGTGGATATCTGATTATTAAACTAACAGGTCTCAATAAGTTCTTTTTAAAGAATGTCTTTCTAAGCCGATCTTACTTACTTCTGGTGTTCCTCAGGGCAGCCACCTTGGACCATTGCTATTTAACCTTTTTATTAACGATCTTCCTTCAATACTTCTTCACTCTAACATTCTTATGTATGCTGATGATGTGAAACTCTGTTTGACACACAATAATCATTCAAATAACCTTCTTCAAACAGATCTTGATTTGTTTTTTGAATGGTGCAGCCATAATCTGCTGCATCTTAACTGTTTGAAGTGCAAGGTTATGTCATTTTACAGATGTAACAGATGTAACTTTCATGTCATCAATTACAATCTTAACTTAACCCCACTCTTAAGAATATCTGAGGTAGCTGATTTAGGTATCCTCTTTGATCATAAATTGAAATTTGATCGTCACATTACACAAACTGTCAATAAGGCATTTCGACAACTCGGGTTCATCAAAAGGTGGACCAAAGAATTCGAGGATCCTTGCACGACAAAGTTGATTTACACTTCCCTTGTTCGTCCAACTCTTGAATATGGGTCTTGCGTGTGGTCGCCGCAATACCATATTCACCAAGATAGAATTGAGTCTGTTCAAAAGCAGTTTCTACTCTTTGCCTTGCGCAGTTTTAATTGGGTTCCGGGTGTAGACATACCACCATACTCTAGTAGACTACTTCTAATTAACCTACCTTCTTTAACTAACCGGCGTTATGTTTATTGTAAAGCTAATAAAGTACAATATAGATTCCCCTACTCTGCTTACTCAACTTAATTTCTGTATTCCTTCTAGAGTTACACGTAATTTTATGCCACTATCCTTGGCCTTTTGTAATACTAACTACAGCTACAGCATGACCCTTTCCGAGTTCTCTGTGCTGACTACCATAGTTAAATTAATAAATAAATAAATAAAATAAAAAAACCATAAGGCCCTCAAAGTTAGTTGATGCAATTCGGTATTTAGTGAACACAGAACTTTATAAGAAGCACCAGGTTACTATCAATGCACAGTGGTTGACTTCTTACTCTGCTGAGACTGTACCATTTGTTGCGTCAGGAGAAGGTCAGCGACCTCTCTACATGATAACCGATTGTGATTCAGAGGAGGTGGCATTAAAAGGAAACGTCAGGAAAGTTTTACAACTATAGTTAGATCAGAGCTTAGGAATTTTGATAGAAGAGGTTGTAGAGCTGATAAATTATTTCATAATTTAAAAAGTTAGAAATGATTAGCATTAGGAATAGCACGTCAGAGTGCTTACGTAAGCACTCTGCCACCCAAGGCATTTCGGCTGCTGATCATCTCGAAAAGCCACCTAATGGTGCAGGATTTGAGACCCCATATTCTACCGAAAAGCCTTCTACATGCCCACATGGCATGAGTGGCCTTTGATAGAGTGTTATGCAGGTGGGAGTTCCAGTTTAGTCGCTTATCAAGGGTTACCCCTAGATACTTGACTTCGTTGGAAAGTTCCACAGGAGAGCCGCCAATATGTAATTGACCAATGTCAATAGAGTAACGCTTAGTGAAGGGAACAATGATTGCCTTTTGAGGATTGATGCTAAGACCTACATCATCGCACCATCTACTGACCGTGTTCAGAGCTGATTGCATCAGCTCTGTCACGGTGTTGGCATAGTTCCCGTTCACTACGAGAGCCAGGTCGTCGGCATAGCCAATCGCTTCCACGCCCTGTTCTGCGAGTATGATTAGTAGTTCGTCAACTACTAGGGACCAGAGCAAAGGGGATAGAACCCCTCCCTGGGGACACCCTTTTACCGCACTAATGTGGGCGGTCGTCGTGTCCAGGGTAGAGGAGATAGTCCGGTGTTTGAGCATGGCGTCAATCCACCGGATTATGGGACGGGCAATGTTCCTGCGCTCAAGCGCAGTAGAGATAGACCCGTAGCCGGTATTATCGAAAGCACCCTCTATATCAAGAAAAGAGCACAAAGCAATGTTCTTTGATACGAAGGCCTTTTCGATCTTACTCACTAATTTGTGGAGAGCGACCTCTGTCGATCTACCGGCTACCGATCGAAGATGGTACCAGATAAACTGGTTCCACGTGAGTCAGGTGACCAGGTGGCGTCAACGTGACTGGATAGATCTGGGTTGGCCACGGAACCTGGGAAGTGAACTTGTAGTAAAAGTTCAAGTGCTTCCCTACGATCTTGAGTGAAAGAGCCATCTGCTCTTTTACGAAGCCCTATACCATTAGACGATCCTTTGGCTAATACCTTGTGGAGCCTCGTTGCCTCTGGCAGAGATTCTATGCTACCACAGTAGCTGCGCCACGTATCGCGTTTGGAGCGTCTAATGTTCTTATTATAGTTTGTGAGAGCGTCCCTATAGACGTCCCAACTTATACGGTTAGATCTGGCCTTGTTAAAAAGGCTTCTAACCTTCCTTCTTTGAGCAGCCAGCTCTTCGTTCCACCAAGGAACTTTACGGTTGACCGTTAGTGTCTTCCGAACTGAGCTGGCTTCGAAGGACGAAATAAGCACATCTTGGAGCAGGTTGGCAGCAAGTTCTATCTCACTGACAGAGTTAGGATTGCTGATCAACATGTCTGCTTTCAAAGCCACAGAGGCTTTGAAGAGTTCCCAATTAGTCTTTTTAGGACAAAAGGAGTTCTGGCGGATCTCGACTTGGCCAGGAAGGTCGAACCTGATGTGCTGATGGTCCGACAAGGTGGCTTCGTCTGTGACCCGCCAGTTTATAAGCGAACTCGCAATTGAGTTGCTTATTAGGGTGAGATCTAATACCTCTTCCCTAATAGAATTAATAAACGTCGGTTTACATCCGACGTTCGCTATGTCTAAATGACAACACATTAGATAGTCAAGGAGAGACTCACCACGTTTGTTGACGTCGCTGCTCCCCCAGATTGTGTGATGGGCGTTGGCATCACAGCCAATCACGAGCAGCTTGTTGTGGAGGCAGCAGAATCCCACAAGCCGCTGAACCTCTGCGGGGGGTACGTCATCCACATCGCCCGGGAAGTAAGCAGAGGCGATCACCACTTCCCGGACGCCATCAGCAGTGGCTACCTCCATAGCCGTTGCCACCAGGTCTCTGTGGATGAAGTTGGTTAAAGGAAAGTGTCTCACACTGTTATTGATCAGTATAGCAGTGCGAGGGGCACCTCCCATACGGTCATATAATAACTTACATGATCCGCATGATAGTCCACGGACGAGGCCACCTATTAACCATGGCTCTTGGACGAGAGCCAGGTCAATCTCCTCTTTACAGACGACCCTGCACAGGGTGGCTGACGCTCCTCTGGCGTGGTGCAGGTTCGCCTGGAGCACTCTAGTTGCGCTCCGCATCCTCTCTCAGCGCCTTGGTGACAAGGCCACATGCCTTGCCCCCCCGAGAGTCGTTGCCTCGGATGCCCTTCGGCAGTCTGGCTGAGCTGCTCGGGGGAGGACGCCTAGCGATCCCAGTCGCGGGAGGTGCCCTTGCGGGTTGTTTGCGCCCAGCGCTGACTGTGGGTCTGGCAGGGGCCAGGAGGCGCCCGCAGCCAGCCACCGGCCTGGTGCGGCCCGTTGAGGGGTTGGGGGCGGAGACCAGAATGGTCGGGGGTTTGGGGATGGGGGCTTTCAGCGCCACTGCGGCCGCAGCACTGGTGGACGCCACCGGTGCGGCAGCCACTGCTGTCGCATAGGTAGGGGCCACCTTTGACGCTTCCGGAGGGGCGCTGGAAGGGGGGAATGGTTGGAGAGGGGGGATGGGGGACGGGCCGGGGAGGGAGAGGCTCTGGGGACGGAGTTCTTCAGGAGAAGTTTGACTCGTCCAAAGACGAATTTCACCTTCCCGTTGCACTCCGTCAGAGCCTTATACGACTCCTCGTCGACCAACATCGCGAGGTGGGTCGTAGTACCGCTGAGGGTATGCTGGACCACACGCAACAGTTTAGTCGAGAAAAACTCCTCGTTTTGGATACCAAGGTATCGCAAAATATCGGCGGGTGTGAGTCCAGCACTACTGGGGAAGTATCCTCTAATGAGGTGAGCTTTGGGGAACTCAGACTCCTCCAGTAGTTTAATGTCAAGGGAGCTGATGGACCTGATGTATCCAACGGCTCCCCTGACCCAGTCGGCAGTGCGGCTATCCTCGCACACCAGGAGCAGCCACTCATTTCGAGGTATGCAACCCTCGAAACCCGGACTGGCACCCGATGTGGGATGAAGCAGCAGAGCCTTGGCAATGCTAGCTTTCACCGTGGCCATTTGTCCGGTGAAAGCGGGTTTTTTGAGTCAGCCGAAGTGAAGCCCAGTTTCACGCTGCTCGACACCTGGCTGAGAGGTGGCTTTGTGGACTCCACATGAGTCTTTTTGGGCTTCTTTGAAGACCCTTGAAGTTCGAGGACGGTATCGTCAGCGCGCGTCCGTTTGGCCTTGGTTTCCACGGGGGGCGTGGTGGCGATAGCCAGAGCTTCTGCTCTGCTCGAACCCTTTGCGAGTGCGGCTTTGAAAAGCCTCTTCTCACGGGTCTGTATCTTCACAAAGGCGTTCTCAGAGTCCAGTCGCAGCCGCTGTATCTGAGAGCCTGCTTCCGTGAGACCTGACCTCTGCGAGGCCACGGAAGCGTCGTCAACGAGGCTGATCAGGTCAGCGTCAGCTTCAGCGTCAGAGGACATCACCTCGACGAGCTGCTGCCGGCCTGAGCAGCTATTGGACGAGAAGTCAGCACTGGCGAACTCATCGTCCAAGGGAGTCCGTGGCCTGTCCGGGTCCCCTAAAGTACCAGGGCCAAGACCCGTGGTATTGGGGTGGAAGCCAGCAGCCCACTGGCTGCAGTGCTGTTGTTGGGGTCGGCCGTTAAGGCCTCGCCCTGGGTTGATGCTATCGAAGTCGCATCGGACTTATCTTTTGTAAAATTTATATCCATACTTTGGACCCACGAGTAGGCGGGAAGGGAAGGTCACCCACGGCATAGCCCGCGTGTCGTGGGAAGTCTTGATGAAACTGGAGGGCGACAGGTATCCAGAGTCCGCATACTAACGACCGGGCTACCCCCGGCCATGCATCCCTTGGCGTATGCTGTTCCGCCTTGGATTGGGGTGATTTATAGAATCACAATCTTCGCCCGACTACAATTAGTCAGCACCCCTAGCAGAGACATGACCGTGCTAGGGGCCTGCTTCCAGCCGCCCTCACGTGGAGAGTATAGCCGCACTTCCGACAGTAGGAGCAAGGACGGCACGTACCCCAGCCAAAGCTGGGGTTACATGTGATTCCCCTTACTGTCTCTGACGGCTGACGGCCAAGTGGCGACGGATACGCTTAGCGTTAATGACGCAATTGGCGTCTTGAAAAAGGGTTCGGTAACTGTTGGCTGGTCTCGCTGTCGCATCATCCAGGACACACGCCCCACAAGATGCTACAAGTGCCTGGGTTACGGTCACAGGGCCATCAACTGCAAGGAGCCTGATCGCTCGGACTGCTGTCTGCGGTGCGGCGAACGAGGGCACAAAGCGAAGGGCTGTGATAATACGCCGAAATGCCTGATCTGCATCGGCAGTACAAAGTAGGAGATTATATTATGTTTAAGAATTTCGATAGTACAGGAGGAGTTGCTAGAAAGCTAATACCTAAACTTAAGGGTCCATATGTAATAGAGAAAGTATTGAAAAATGATAGGTTTTTAATTAAAGATGTTGAAGGTTTTCAATTGGCGCGTAATCCATATCAAGGTGTCTGGAGTAGTCAAAATATTAAACATTGGATAAGGAGCAGAAAATGAATTTGTATAATTAAGTATGAGAAAATTGTAAAAATTAAACAAATAGCGACTAAGAACAATGTAATAGGCAGCTGAGCCTAAGCATTTATACACGTAAATACCAGTTGAAATTACAAATTATAATGAAATTATAATGAGAAATGAAATGGCAACTTTGTGAAATCTATTAACGAGCGAAAAGCGTGTAAGTACTCCCCATAAACATATTAACGACAACTCATTTTACTAGATCTTTTATGGTATGCTATAAAGTAAAACAAGTATATACAATATATAGTATATATCTTTCACTTAACGTTATAGTTGGTAAGGAGCTTTGATTATTCAGTGCTTAATCATTCAGCTCGGGATTGTTAAGCACATGGTCATTCAGCCTTTAATTATTCAAGAAGGCAAATTACTTCGGTGCCTTTACTTTGATCTCAAGAAGTCCCCGCTTTTTGTGCAAAATGTTGTAGAATTCGAGAAGGCGTCTATGCACCGGAGGGGTAACCTCTTCAAGTACATCGACAAGCTTTCTTGCACTACAAAAGAGGGTTTGTTAGTTTAGTCCACTGGGAATCGAATAGAATGGGAATTGAAAAAGTGAAGTATGAGTGAGAACTTAAGATTCTTGTAACCCACCGTTCCAAGCGCTTGGGAAGATATTCATCCTGTGTTAGTAAAGACGGAACCCTACAGAGAAAAAATTTATAAGGAATTTTGTTTAATACGATACTTATTCGAACTGATGTAGCTCACTTTAACTTGGCAGCTGTTCCTGCTGTTTCCTTCATAAGTGAATCGTCTGATATCTGAAGTTCTTGCCTCTCATCGATATCCAAATAAGGTCTTACTTTCTGCTTGCGCAAAATGAGCCAAAAAAGCCAATCATAGAAATCTCTAAAGTACAAATAGATGGCATCTATAAATCGGTAGGAACGCCTTCCAGTAATCATATTGACCTTTAAAAAGCTGTTCATGATAATTGTTTTGAAGGAGAGAAAAACAATTATATAGATGAGAACGAGAAACGAAAGGAAATAGATCTGCACATTTATTCCATTGCAACGGAGTGCTTCTTTGGTGTGAATGTCACCCACTGTCCAGCGTACCATGGTCAATACTGAATTAAATCCGTTTCTAAAACCCTCATCGCATTCTCCAAAAAGAATCTGAGCACAGCATGCGTATGACATGACGAAGGGAAAGAACAACAAGAGAAAGCCCAGAACTTCATCCTTACTCTAGAAAAAGATCTTAGTTCATAAATAGATTTTACTTGTACTTTTCAAAATTTGTATATACCTCATGCAGTACAATCCAAAAGATCACCAAGTTGCGATTAAATACATAAAAGCCGAGAAAACGAATGCAGGCTAGAAATACGAGAAATCCAGAAACATTCTTCGACAAAATATCAATTAAATGAAGTACGTCCAGATTGAAATAGTGATGACTGGTTTTCATATGATTAACTATCTCAGTCCCACATAAGTGATGGGCAACATTCAAAAGTACCATTAAAATGGAAAACTGGCGGAAAATAGTAATCAGTATAAGAAAATCGTTATCAATGGACCAATTTTTTTACTTACTGTACATGCCATGAAATCTATAACATTAACCACGTAAGATAAATAACTACAAAAACCCATTTTACTCATACAGTCTATCTCCCTGGCAGCGATAATAAGGATAACAGTGTAATGCAGTATGATGGTAAAGATCACAAGAGAACTTTCTTTAAGAAACGACTTGTGTCTAATGGATTGCAATTGAAATGAGGGCACGTAAGCCCCGATAAATGTCCGCTCTGCCATAAATCTAGACAAAAAGATATCATAAGTACTACTATTCTATTCAGTAAGGGGGCTTACTTACTTGGCGGTATGAAAGAGTTGCGTATTTACATGGTACAAACTGAATTCCAGTGCCACAAGTACTGTGCGATGATCTAACCATTTTTGTGTCCTCAATCGATCGATTAATTCAACATTTTCCTTTCTATTGTGGCTCAAACTAACCATATATCCACTTCCTAAGTAGATCTCAATCCTACCCAAGATTGGCAAAGATTTGTCCTCAGATAAACACAACCATTTAAAATCCTGATGATCTGTTTTATCTTCGTTATACCATTTATAAGTTCCGAAACATTCAACTTTATTTTGAGTGAATATTGATTTCCTATCACACCATCTTAGTTGTACACGTATTTGTCTTAGTCGTGGCGATCCTAGAAATACATTTCCATGCAATAATGTTCGATTAAAGACATCACCGTAGATTTCATCAAGTTCCCATGTTTCATTAACATCCTTATAGACAGAGGCCGGATCAGAAGGCTGAAAATCACTCAGAAGAAGCAGTGGTAGAGTAGTGAAATTAAGGAAATTCCAATAATTATCTTGATTGTAGATGTTTGTGAATTCACTTGGTAAACTATGTTTCATTGCGTCATTATAGAAGAATTGCACATCCTGATTGGTTCTCTGTGTAACTGTGAGAATAAAATATATTATATGTAGTATAAAATTATTGACTGCCCTTCTTGATTCACGAGTCGTATCATATTGGATCTTCTTTCTTTCTTTTAGGAAGCTCTTGAAGAAGCATTGTTTCTTTTCAGACTTGGATTCCACATTTTCCTTTGACATTTTGAAGTGAGTTCTGAATTTAATAAGGGAGAAATTATTGCTTACTGAGTATATCCATACCTTGTCGCTTTGATGTCATAGGTTCCTTTATGCGAAAGTTGAAGAAAGATTTTAAATTGATCTCAAACTGTAAACACAACTCCCCTTCCACACACATAATTGTATACAAAACTCCCCCAATTACTCTAAGCATAAACATGTAAAACTATACCACTGTACCACAGAACAAAAGCCCTTCGATTAACCTCGGTCGTCGTTCACATACGTCACCCTCACCATAAAAGTCCGTTCTAACAAATATCATAAAATCTGAGACATAAACAATAATAAACAATTGTCCCCCAAAGTCCGCGTCATAAACAATCTACGACATAAACAATTGTCCCCCAAAATTCGGAGACAATAACAACAGTCTCCTAGGCTACTCGAATTCGATCTTCGATCACTTGGCGTCGACCACTTGGCGAGCCAAATAATAAAAACAAACTATCCGAGTCAGCTCTCACGCACTCGTCTCAGGATTCTCCAGTTACCACTATTTTTCGGGAATCTCTCTCTCCTCACGAGAATAAGAGTTTACAAACTCAAACTCTCTTAAATCTTCGCTCTTTGGCTAAGCCAAATTGCCTATAAAAACTCAAGCGCGCCCCCAAACGCTAGTTCAATACTGAGTACGCTATCAACCGCGATAGCACTGCCTAACTTCGATATTATCCCAACCCCGAGATAATCCAAAGGTTTCGGTTCTTTTTGATAGAATTGAATAAAAAGTGTTAATTAATATTATAAAAACCAACTTTATATTTTTTTTAATTAACCCTCGGTTTGAATTCGTAATTGGCGCAGCCGGTAGGATTCTCAAGTAAAATTCGTGCGACTCGTTCCAAAAAACTAATCTAGTGACAAAGGAGTCGTGTACGACCAAGACTTATCCTTTAAAGAGATTAGACCACGCGAATCGGCGCTATAGTGAACGCGAATCGTAATACGACGAAAACTTAGAATCCGCCAAAGAACTACGTGAGTCGGTAGTTGACATATACGAGTCAACTTATTGCAAACAAACCATAAAAGTGTAAAAACAAAAACCCTATCACTAACTCTATCACTACAACAAAAGTGCGAAAACCAAAAACTCTATCACTACAACAAACTTCATCACCACAACACAAAAAGTATAACACCAAATGATGACGACGTTAACGGAACAAGTTAAACTACTGTCGGAGACACACTTGAATCAGGCCTTGAGAAAAATAAGACAAGTGCCTTCATTCAGTGGCAGTACCCAGGAGCTCAGTGCCTTCATCCGAAGGATTGAATTCATACTACAATTATACCCAACGACGGACACCAGGCAACAACATGTGTGCTTCAGCGCAATCGAAATGCAGTTAGCAGGAGACGCTCAGAGAGTATCGCAATTATCTGGAGCCAGGACTTGGCCGGACCTGATGAATGCTCTTATCAGCGAATATAAGACGCAAACACCATGTGAGGAATTACTTCGCCGCCTTTATAACACCCCTTTCGCTGGAAGTATCCGTAAGTTCGTAGAAGACCTAGAGACTAAGTCATTCATTATTTCCAATAAGTTAATGTTAGAAAACATTGTTAGCAACACGATATTATACACAAATGCCTTGAACAACACGGTCAAAGACGTTATAATGAGGAAATTACCCGATAGATTGTTTATGACCCTAGCTAGGCACGATATAACAACTGTGTCCAAACTTAAACAGGTAGCACAGCAAGAAGGCGTTTACGAAACGGTCTTCAACGATAGAACAAAACCACAAAACAATTCTAACTCAAATACAAATTCACCACAAAACTCCAAGAATAAGGGAAACTATCAAAATTTCTCAAACAATGCCATGCATAATGCAGGCAAACCGAATCAGAACACCCATTCTAAGCCTGCTGAAGCTAATTCGCAAGCTATGAATGAGTTCAAACAGAAATTAAGCCATGGTAGAGCCCAGAACCCCTTAAATTATCAACAGCAAAATAATAGTGCACCAAACCCTCCAGTTAAACGGCAAAGAGAAAGCACCAGTGACCAGTACAAAATGGACACAGGTGAAAATTTTCTTCAACCAGCCTCGGAGTCGGAAAGCGACTCAGAGGAAGAGGAAACCCGTTCTTAAAAATTAAATTAAATAACATCACCCTCAAATGTTTAATAGACACCGGCTCGTCTATTAACATCATGAAGCAAAACTTCTTGAACTTTCCTATTAAAACCTCCAAAGTAAAAGTCCATACTATAAATGGCATCATAGTTTTGAACCAAAGCGTTTCATTTCACCCAAGCAAACTTTGCCCTAACAAGCAAACTTTCTATATTCATAACTTTTCTGAGAAATATGATTTGCTATTAGGAAAAAATTATTTAGAGTCAACTAATGCTCAAATCGATTACTCAACTCAAACAGTCATTATAAATGGCTATCCTTTCAAAATGTGGTACGACCACATTCAAACAGATGAATCAAAGGCTACCAATGAGTGCCCTAAATCATCTAAAGCAGAGGAAACCCCTCTAACTACCCTAACTAAGGAGAAAACCCTCCGAAAATCAAAGGAAACCCCTTTAAACACTTCAACTAAGGAGAAAACCCTCCGAAAATTTAAGCGGAAATCCCACTTAAAATCAGATAAGTCCAAGGTTACCAATGAGTGCCCCAAGTTATATAAATTAGAAGAGTCCAAGACCACCAACGAGTGTCCCAAGTCTTCTAAAACTGAGGAAAACCCTCAAATCACCCCTTACATAGAAGAAGCCCTTCTAGCAATCTCCTCTAACTACGCCTTAGACGACAAGTTAAGAGAGTCCAATGTATTCAGATTAGAATATCTAAATGCAGAAGAAAGGGAGCAACTTTCGCATGTCTTGCTTGAATATAGTGATATTCAGTACAAGGAAGGTGAAAATTTGACCTTCACGAGTACGATTAAACACTCTATTCACACAAAACACGAAGACTACAAAAAACCTTACAAATATCCCCAAGCTTTCGACCTAGAAGTCAACAGACAAATTAACGAAATGATTGAACAAAAGATAATTAGAAAATCTAAGTCTCCTTATTGTTCTCCGATTTGGATTGTCCCCAAAAAAGGTGACGCTTCTGGCAAAGCAAAATTTCGATTAGTCATAGACTATCGCAGTCTCAATGAAATAACCATTGATGACAAGTTCCCCATTTCACTAATGGATGAAATATTAGACAAACTCGGACGTTGTCAATATTTCACAACTATCGATCTAGCTAAGGGTTTCCATCAAATCCAAATGGACCCGCAATCAATTCCCAACACAGCATTTTCGACAAAACATGAACATTACGAATATACTCGTATGCCCTTTGGTCTAAAAAATGCACCAGCAACCTTTCAACGTTGCATGAACAATCTCTTAGAAGATTGGATCTACAAGGATTGTTTAGTCTATTTAGATGATATTTTTATTTACTCCACTTCGTTGGAAGAACATATAACATCACGATAGTGATTACGTGTCCGCTTTTGAGAAACTTAAGGTACTCATCACGTCCGATCCCATTTTAATATACCCTAATTTTGAAAAGAAATTCTCACTAACCACAGATGCGAGTAATATAGCTATAGGTGCTGTATTATCCCAAGAACATAGACCTATTTGTTACGCAAGCAAAACTCTAAACGAGCATGAACTCAACTATTCGGCAATAGAAAAAGAACTATTAGCCATAGTTTGGGCAACAAAATACTTTAGGTCCTACTTATTCGGAAGAAAGTTCGACATATTAAGCGATCATAGGCCACTTGTCTGGTTAAACAACATGAAAGATCCTAATATGAAACTGCAAAGATGGAAGATAAAACTCAATGAATATGATTACAACATTCAGTATCTACCTGGTAAAGAAAATCACGTAGCTGATGCCCTATCTAGAGTTCAGATCCAAGAAAACTTCCTAGGTGAGGAAAATACAGTTTCCCTTTCCACAGCAGCCACTGTGCATAGTGCACAAGAAGACAGCCAAAGTCACATCCCCATAACTGAAAGACCTCTTAATTATTACAACAGACAGCTAGAATTTATAAGAGATAGTTTCGATGATGTCCAAGTAATAAAATATTTTCATAAAACAAGAATAAAAATCAGTTACAAAGAAATGACGGATACCCTTGCCAAAGAATTAATTAAGGAATATCTCTGCACTAAAAAAAAGTGTTATCTATTTCCCCAATGAGGCCGATTTCCAAATCTTCCAAAATGCTTATGTCCAAATAATAAGTCCAGATAACCTCACTAAAACCATGAGAACCAGCGGTAAATTGATAGATCTTCAAACATACGCCCAGTTTAAGGAGATTATTCTTAAAACGCATAAGGAATTAGTACACCCTGGAATAGAGAAACTTATTCTTCAGTTCAAAGAACACTATTACTATCCTGATTATCAGAAACTTATTCAAAACATTATAAATGAATGCGAAATCTGTAATACAGCCAAAACTGAACATAGAAATACTAAACTAACCTTCGAAACAACTCCAGAAACCTTCAACCCCAGAGACAAATATGTCATGGATTTCTATTTAATAAATAACAAACAGTTTCTATCATGTATTGACATTTATTCTAAATACGCCTCCCTGATAGAAGTAAACAGTAGAGATTGGCTTGAAACCAAAAGAGCTATTTTACGCATATTTAACGATATGGGCAAACCCATAGAGATAAAAGCTGACAAAGACTCCGCTTTCATGTGCACTACACTCAAACTCTGGCTAGATTCAGAGAGAGTAACTCTAAACATTACGACAAGCAAAAATGGAATTTCTGACATTGAAAGATTTCATAAAACTGTCAACGAAAAATTAAGAATTATAATGAGTGAAAACGAACCCGAAAATCAATTTACAAAGTTCGAGAAAATACTTTACGTATATAATCATAAAACAAAACATAATACAACGGGCCGAACACCAGCAGATATCTTTATTTTCGCAGGAACACCTGCCTATAACACTCAACAGAACAAAATAGATAAAATCGACAAGCTAAATGAAAATAGAACAGACTTCGGTATAGATACCAACTTCAGAGAATCCCCTCTGGTCAAGTCAAAGACAACCAACCCTTTTAGAAAAACAGGAAATATAAGGCAGATAGATAACAAGCACTTCGAGGAAACAAACAGAGGCAGAAAAATAATCCACTACAAGTCTAAATTCAAAAAGAAAAAGAAAACTAACAAAAGTAAATACGATAATGATAATTCCAGGCTTACTCCCGAGCATGATCTTCACGATATGCCTCCTAACAACGGTTAATGCACAGAACTTAGAAGTAACTCCTATCCAGGCTAAAAATGGTTATTTAATATTTCAAACCGGATCAATAGACTTACCCATAAACTATGAATACCATTATCTATCCGTTAATTTAACCAAGACCGAAATTATTTACGAGGAACTCATTAAGCAGGCTCAATTTTTTGAGAATTTACAGCAAATTAAGTACCTAATAGAAAAACTCAATAGGGAAATGAATGGTGTAAGAATCGCAAAACGCAGCAAGCGTGGTCTTGCTAATTTTATGGGAACAATTTATAAGTATTTGTTTGGCACCTTAGACCAAGAGGATAAGGAAGAGTTGCAACAGCAAATAGGCGATATTTCCAAGAACAACATACAGATAAGTGAGCTTAATCATGTAATAGACGCAATCAATAAAGGAATAGAAGTGACAAATCATCTAAATCACCTCCGCGAACAAGAGCAAATGTTGGCTTTAGTAATTTTCAACCTACAGCAATTCACAGAGTATATAGAAGACATAGAACTTGGTTTACAACTAACACGTTTAGGTATCTTCAACCCCAAACTCCTAAGAAAGGATTCATTAATTCACGTAAATTCAGAAAAACTCCTTAGTATTAAAACTTCTGCATGGCTCAAGTCTGACACTAATGAAATCTTGATAATTTCCCATATTCCAAGAGAAATAGTTAAAACCCCAATCTTTGAAATAGTACCATATCCAGACAAACAAAACAATATACTAACAGAAACTATTCATGATAAATACTTTTCACATAATAACCAGACCTATACAGCGGGCTCCCAAAGCTTAGTCATAAACAAATGCATAACGGGTATATTAAATCAAATAGCAACGCAATGTAGATATATCAAAACACATTCCGATTTTGAAATCAAGTACGTTATCGTTTGATAAGTCCGTGACTTTTTGAATAAAATATATTTTTTTCGTCAAAGAAGCGTTTTATTTCTCAACATAATCTCCTTTTAGCTCTATACATTTAGTCCAGCGTTTTTCCAATTTTTTTATTCCTTCCAAATAATAGGTTTTCTCAAGGCCCTCAAAATAGTCGTTTGTTTCTGTGATGACCTCTTCATTTGACCCGAATCTCTTACCGCCGAGCCATTTCTTCATGTTTGGAAACAAAAAATAGTCACAGGGGGCTAAATCTGGAGAATATGCTGGATGGGGTAGCAGTTCGTAGCCCAATTTATGAAATTTTGCCATGCTGACTACACACGTGTGCACCCGTGCATTGTCCTGATGGAACAGCACTTTTTTTTTCGCCAAATGCGGTCGTTTCTGCTTCAAATCAATATCGAATCTGTCCAAAAGCTCTGAATAATATTCGCCGGTGATCGTTTTACCCTTTTCAAGGTAATCGATGTGAATGATACCTTGTGCATCCCAAAAAACTGTGGCCATGACCTTGTTGGCCGACAGACCCACCTTGGCCTTCTTTGGTGCACGTTCACCCGGAGAAACCCACTGTCTTGATTGTTCTTTGGTCTCTGGTGTGGTGTGGTGGATCCATGTTTCGTCTACGGTAACGAAACGGCGCAAAAATTCGTTTGGATTGCGGTTGAACATCGCCAAACACTCCTTTGAAATGGTCACACGGTTGCGCTTATGGTCGTGTGTGAGCAATCGCGGCACCCATCGCGCGGAAAGCTTTTTCATGTCCAAATATTCATGTAAAATGTGATGTACCCGTTCAGTTGAGATGCCTACAGCCTCAGCTACCTCACGCACTTTCATTCTCCGATCATCCAATATCATTCCATGGATTTTGTCGACGATTTCTGGCATGACGACCTCTTTTGGGCGACCTGAACGTTCGGCATCACTTGTACTGGTACGACCACAACGGAACTCAGTAAACCATTTCTTAACCATTGAAATTGATGGTGCAGAGTCCCCATAATATTTATCAAGTCTTTCCTTGGTTTCGGTGATGGATTTTTTACGCAAAAAATAATGCTTAATTAGCACACGAAATTCACTTTTTTCCATTTTCGTTAAAATTCACGAGATCGTCTGCTTTCAATGCCTATAAAACGCAAACTAAGAAACGCAGCTTTCTCAAAATTTTACAGTCAGCTGTTAATCGATAACTGCTGACAGGAGCAGTGTTGTATTTAGAGCAGGTGCGCGGCAAATACAAAAAGTCACGGACTTATCAAACGACCCTCGTAATTACAACTTGGAACCTTCCCAAGACAGTCTTAAACCAGAATTGTATTAATAGAGAAATCACAATAGAAGGCAACAATGTGATTAAAGCGTTCAATTGCTCTGTTCAGTTAGAAGAAATATTAATCACTAATACAATGCCAGATTACACTCAGACCATTTATGTAAACAACAACGTAACTAAGTTAGAACCACTAGAGTATATCCAAGCAAAAGAAATAATCGAACAGCACGCTCAGACAAATAATATTTTTCAAGTAATAATAATCACAGCACTAGCCATAATAATTGTACTTGCCCTAATGTATTTCATTTACAAATATAAAACCATACCCCATAAGCTAATTGTAAAATTTAGAAACCCAAATCCAGAGAATGAAACCATTGTAAAACCAGAAATTGAAAATGTTTTACCAACAGTAGATACCTCGGTATTGTACCCTAGAATAAGCGCCTGAGGGCAGGCTTTTTTCTTAAGGATGGGGAAGTAACATATCCATTCTACACTACACCCACACCACACAAAACTCAAACTGTAAACACAACTCCCCTTCCACACACTTAATTGTAAACAAAACTCCCCCAATTACTCTAAGCATAAACATGTAAAACTATACCACTGTACCACAGAACAAAAGCCCTTCGATTAACCTCGGTCGTCGTTCACATACGTCACCCTCACCATAAAAGTCCGTTCTCACAAATATCATAAAATCTGAGACATAAACAATTGTCCCCCAAAGTCCGCGTCATAAACAATCTACGACATAAACAATTGTCCTCCAAAATTCGGAGACAATAAAAACACTCGAATTCGAACTTCGATCACTTGGCGTCGACCACTTGGCGAGCCAAATAATAAAAACAAACTATCCGAGTCAGCTCTCACGCACTCGTCTCAGGATTCTCCAGTTACCACTATTTTTCGGGAATCTCTCTCTCCTCACGAGAATAAGAGCTTACAAACTCAGACTCTCTTAAATCTTCGCTCTTTGGCTAAGCCAAATTGCCTATAAAAACTCAAGCGCGCCCCCAAACGCTAGTTCAATACTGAGTACGCTATCAACCGCGATAGCACTGCCTAACTTCGATATTAGAGGTATATTATCCCAACCCCGAGATAATCCAAAGGCTTCGGTTCTTTTTGATAGAATTGAATAAAAAGTGTTAATTAAATATTATAAAAACCAACTTTGTGTTTTTTTTAATTAAGCCTCGGTTTGAATTCGTAATTATATAGATATTCTAAATCAGCATCAACATCGTATATATTGCAGTGTCTCGAATATTTTTTCAAATTGGGACACGCCTCTTCCCGCGTCTATAAATCAGTAATAACTATTTACAAGCAATAATATATTCTAAAAAAAAAAAATAATTATTCCCCCAAAATAAGGGGATTTTTTTAAAAATTTTTTTTTTAAGTTTTATTTAAAATAATCAAATTTTATACGAACTTAACTCTATTTGAACGTGCAACTTTGACGATTGTTCAAAAAGTGGTTCGAGTGTGTAGTATGCGCGTTGATACATCTTTGACCGGGTATTACGTAGAAGCACTCGGACTTTTCATCGAAAGAAAATTCAACTTGTGTATGACTGACTAGGCTTCGTGCACGTCTTGCTCCGGACTTTCTGCTCGCCGGATGGGGCGGGGTTCTTTCCTAATCTCATCCTACGGCCTCATAAATACAATGATTAAGTGCACTTCTACTTCTCTAACTAAATGATAAAAAAAAAAGTGTTTGCGTAAGTCGGTTTGATCAATGGACTGGGTTATGGACGACTGATTTCGGAAAAGGATAGTTGGGATGCACTAGATTTTACATGTGCCCCCTTCTGTACCCACCCTGCCTTGGTGACGCCATTGTATATCTTGGGTCACCCCTAGTATAATTTATATATTATTTACTGTGCTGCTGAACTACTACATACTTATTGTTCCGGCGAAGAAACATTAAGAGACGGTAAGACGTGAGTTGTGCGATTCATTATGCTTACAAACTTCATTTATTACAAAGATTAAATTTGATTTCAAGATAAAACATGATTTAGGTTTCACTACGTATTTGGAACTTTCGGATATTAAGAATATTTCTATGCGCACGGGGAACTAATTCATATCATTCTTTTAAAGGACAATATAGTCGCAAAATCTACTCTCTCTCACATGACGGTACGTGGACCTAATTGACGAACGATAATAGATTTTATGGTACTGCCATGTCACCTGGGCGGGCGTTGCACATTGATCGAAAACTGAGTTGAGCGCTGCAACACTATACACAAAAAGCTTAGGTACAGCCACACGGTGCGAAAAGTCTAGCGCCGTCTCTCAGAGCAAGAGTGGTGTTGAACAAAAGAAATCAATCAATCACAATTAGTTTACAAAATTGCAAGTGAACAGACACAAATATCACTTTTTTGTATGGAATTTTATACACTTGCTATTATAAATGTATGATTCCGATACCAGGGCGCCTTTGGCATATAATTTTATATTGCCGACGTGGGTATAAGTTATTTAACAAGACGATGTGGACTTACAATTTATTTTGCCACGTGTTTATTTATTTATTTAGCTTAGTTTATAGTCGAACTATGATCAGTCGACTTTTTTAAAAGTAAAGAAACAATTAAAATTAGATTTAAATTATTTAAGTTGAAATTTTAAACTAGAGGTAATTTTAAATTAAGGGTAAAACCTTAAATGTAAAAAAAAAAGAAAAAATTAAAAATTGTGCAAATGTGCAAACTGGGATAAAGAAAAGCCGACCTAACATTTGTTGCAGAGGATTGGGGAAAACCCAGAAAAACCCAATCAGATCAGGAGAGTTAGTGTTAGTAACCAAATGTAAATAAAATTATGAGTAGAGTGTTAAAGCATGCAGTATGTTGAAAGTACTACTATGAATAGAAAGAAGATAAGTATGTATTTAACTAAATTCTAGATAAGTGGGCGAGGAGTTGTAATTTTAAGTTAGATATCAAGTTCTTATTGTTAGCTACAATGAAGTATAGTTTATTATAGTCCGAACATAATACCCTGAATGGCTCATGCAGGGCATAGTTCGAGCTACAATTGGGAACTTTTAGAGGAAGGTAATTACGGGTGATTCTACCAGGGACAGAAAAGTGTAGTCTACTAAGTAAGTCGCTACTATCTATGTCACCTTGGATAAGGTTGTTAATAAATATAACACCAAGCATGGTTCAACGATTGGCTAGAGAAGGCAGATTAAGTAATAAAAGTCTACTAGGATAGGAAGGAAGTCTTGAATTTACATCCCAGTTAAGACCTCGCAAGGCAAACATTAAGAAGTTTTTCTGTACGGATTCAAATCGGTCTCTATGAACTGTGTACTGAGGGTTCCAGACACATGATCCGTACTCGAGAATTGGACGAACAAGCGAAGTGAAGAGAGTCTTAGTTAAGTAAGGATCGTCAAACTCCTTGGACCATCTCTTAATAAAGCCGAGTACACCCATAGCTTTATTAACCATTGTTGATATATGTTCGGAAAACTTGAGTTTTCGGTCCAAACGGACACCTAGATCATCAACCAGGGAAATTCTTTCCAAGGTACAACCACAAAGAGAGTATGATACGTACTTTGGGCAGGCACGTGAGAATGTCATCAGCTTGCATTTTGAGCTGTTCAGATTAAGGAGATTTGCACGACACCAAGAAAAGAAACAATCTAGGTCAGATTGAAGGCGAGAATGACAGGAGTCGTCTCTAAATTGAAAACAGAGCTTGACATCATCCGCGTACATGAGAGTACGTGAGTTAAGTATGACCGTTGGGAGGTCATTGATGAAAAGTGTAAAAAGCAGGGGACCTAAGTGGCTTCCCTGAGGAACACCAGATGTGGCATGAACGGGATAGGAACGAGTATTTTTAAAGAGGACTCATTGGGTTCTGTCACCCAAATAGCTCACAATCCAACTAAGAAGTTTTGGTGAGAAACCGAGAAGATTTAGTTTATGTGCAAGAAGGGAATGGTTGACTGAGTCAAATGCCTTACTGAAATCAGTATAAATGACATCAGTTTGAAGATTTTCCTGAAATCCTTTTACCACAAAGGATGTCAGCTTAAACAGATTTGTCGTGGTAGAACGGCGCTTCACAAATCCGTGTTGAAAAGGGGATATAACGGATCTACTAAAATGCTGCAAGTGAGGAGTAATAACATTCTCGAAGAATTTCGGTATAGCCGTCAATTTAGAGATACCTCTATAATTGCTTGCATCAGACTTGCTGCCCTTTTTATGTAAAGGGATGATAAAGGATTCCTTCCATATGGATGGAAACGAGGCAGTTACTAAGGACAGCGAAAATAGTTTGAGCAATGGCTTACATAAGGAGTTGGCACAGTATCGAAGTACACAGGCGGGGATACCATCGGGACCTGGTGAGAAGACTGGTTTAACCAATCGAAGATCCTTAATAAGTGAACTTTCATTCAGTGAAGGTGTGAAGATGCCATTCGAGCTTGGTACGCTATATGGATAGGAGTGAATGTTTGGCGTATAGGAAGAATAAGTTGTTTGAAAAAACTTGGCAAACATATCGGCAATGGCCTGATCTGTGTTCGCCTCAGCGTTATCGAATATAAGTTTAGAAGGAAAGCCCGCTGACCTACGCTTCATGTTAACAAAACTATAAAACTGTTTAGGATTCTGAAAGAATTGAATCCTACATCTGGTCAAATAGTTTTTATAACACTTCGCGTAGCGGGAAAAGACAAGCGGTGAGTTTTTCAGCTTGTATTTCTTAAATAAGCTACTCTTTAAGTTTTTTAAACCAAGGAGGCCTACTTGAGCTTGTCGGATAGAAAAACGGAACACAGATATCAAAAGCAGAGTTAAGGGTTTTATAAAATATATTGATAGCCACTGACATATCAGTTGATAGGTAAAAGTCGGACCAATCACAATATGAAATTAAATAATTTAAGTATTCAAAGTCTGCTTTCTTAAAGCAGCGCACGCGATTGCACGGCTTTACACTTTTATCCACAAAGCTAATACCCAAGTCGAGATTCACTTCGAAAGTGGGATGATAAGGATCTTCAGGTAGGGAAAGAGGTTGTGCCCTGTCTAAAATCACCCTGGAAGGATCTGAGACGAAACATAGATCAAGCGATCTGTTTAAAGTGTTTTTGACATGATTAACCTGCGACAAAGACATGTCAAACAAACCGTCAAACAGATCATGTTGCCGGGAGGGCAGAAGGAAGTTTCCCTCCGCAATGGATGTCCAATTACATTCCGGGATATTAAAGTCACCCAGGACTATGAAATGATCTCTGTCTGATAACAGATTAAAAATAGTCTTAATTGCAGACAAATGTTGCGAGTAGACTGATAATTCCGATAACGGCGGAATATAGGAGCAGGTTATATACAAGAAAAAACCGGGAAAGTGTAGTTTTACACAGATTAATTCGATGTCGAATTGAAACTCCGGCTGTAGGAGGTCCGACATAATGGAGGAGTCTACTGCAATCAGTACTCCACCACCCCGTCGGTCAGGTCGATCAAGCCTGTAAGTTGTATACCTATCTGGAAAGACTTCAGAGCTTAGAATCTCTGGTTTTAACCAGGTTTCGGTAAAGGAAATAATTTGGGAAGTAAAGGCAAGACTATGAAGATAAAGACTAGAGATTTTACTACAGAGGCCTCTAACATTTTGATAGGAAAGAATTAAGGAAGAAAGAATATTTGTGTGTCCCCTAGCATTTTCAAAGGCATGAAGAGAAGAGAACTTCAGTTTTTTGAGGACTTTGCACTTGTTGTAGGTCCACTTGGCGATGTAACGGCCAATGTGGGAAGAGTGACGGTCGTTCGGCTTTTTTGTTTTGGAGTGAACTCCTTAACAATAAGGTCGGGCGGCCAGAAAGAAGCTTCGCAAACGTCTTTAAACTGTTCTGCAGGGAGAATAATTTTGAAAGAAGAAATGTCGCGCTTTAATTTGAAGTTGAATTTTTTAACTATCAAATCATTTACAGGGATCCTTTCGAGAATGTACGATTCTACATCTTCTATGGTTGTGTCTGGAGCCAAGCGAGAGATAAACACCAATTTTTTGGGTTTAATCGCAATCAGAGGTTGTATACTCGGTGCCTGACTAGCAGGCATGATTGCGGGAACATTACCCGTTACGTTGTTATCATTGCTCGTAATGGGAGTAGGCACAAGAGAGGCAGCAAGAGGTTTCGGTGCGGTAACATTGCTGCTAGTTTTTTTTTTTTTGTGCAACTAGAAGAGCAAGACGGTATAGGGGAAATTAGACTTAGAAGATCAGAAGAAGAAGCCTTGGAAGAAAGTAGATTGGTGGTCTTTAGATTCGTAGTAACTGAATCTAAAGGAATATTAAGAGGAGCAGGTGGCTTACTAAGAGCCGTAAAGGCGTTGAATTGGGTCTCCATCTCCAAAAATTCAGATTGGAGATTAGAGAAAGCTGTGCGTATCCGATAAAACCCGAGTTTGGTTTTATTGTGGATTTTCCGTAGATCGGTTTCACCCACACGGCACGCTTCGCACGACCATTTAAGGCCTACATTGGCGTTGACGGCATCTCTAACCCGCACAGTTAGGCCACAGCATTTTAAGTGACTAAAATTGTCACAGAGTCAGCAACCAATGTAGTCCGCATTAGCATCTGAAGAGCATTTGCAATTTGCTGCAGAGCACGACACCATGTTAATAAAATAAATATGCCTTCGAATAGTAGGGGACAACGAAGAGAGCAATAGAATATTAAGACAAATTTCTTGAGAGAGCAAGAAACAGTTACAGCGCCGAAAACAGGCAAGCAAGCGAGAACGAAAATAAAAAAACAAATATAGCGAGCACTCGAGGTAAACAAAACAACAGCAGCTGTTACGTCTACAACAAAAGCACTACACAACTTACTCAGAGAGCGAAATTTACTTTCGTGAGCGGGAGAGCGGGAGAGCAGGAAAGTGTGAGAATATTAGTAAAAACAAAAACAAAAAAACTTGACGCCAAGACGCGCAAGTGAAAAGAATTAAAATTTTTGTAAGCGAATTCACTAATAAGGCAGGATTAGTATGCTACTTTAAGCTTTTACTCACAGGGTTAGCACTAGTAAGATACGGCAGTATTAATGAAAGCACATAAGCAAATCAATTAAACAAAATTATTAAGAAACACAGGGAGAAAAAGCGAAACACGTCCAACCACCACGAGTAAGTATCGAAGTTTATTATGTTTTTAAAAAATTTTATATATTTCTGTTGTGCGAACTTCAGCTTCGGAGCCAATTATTATATGGAAATGTGCCCTCAGCATCTATTTGTAGACAGAAGGTGGCGCTGTCGAAAATTCTCGAAGCAACTCTAACTGCATCAACTAACTGTTTAATGGTGTGATATTCTTGATTCTCTTTTGTAAAATTCGATTGTCTCGGTATTTGACATTAGTTGTTAGCTTGCCTAGAACGGCCGGAACGACCGGAACATCTTTTTGTTTTCGGGTGCTTTAGCAGTTGAGTGGCGGCTTTGTCTCCGAGAAGGTAAGGGGTTGCACCCGAATCAAGAAGAGCAGTGTATTCCTTAACTTCTATATTTATTTCGGTGTACAAACGGTTGTCTGAATTGGTAAATAAAGACGCTACCATCTTTTTACGACACAACCGAACTTTCTTCCAAAATTCTCGCATGCGTAATGTGGAACGACTGGTTTTAGGTTTTCTGTCTAAGCTGTCAGATAATTTGCGTATCGAGCGTGAAAAGGTTGACGCCTATATGATGAGGTTTCATCTTTATTATCAGAATATTTCTGTGGACAGACTTTGTGATGGAGTTTCAGTCTGAAATGCATTATAAAGTTTTACTGGGTCAGATGCGCCGGAATTTTCAGCGCATCCAACGGAGGGTTTTCCGAAGGATTGCATGATAGGCAGTTTGGCTTTTAAGTGTCTTTCTTACCACAGCCGTAACAAAAAATAGACTGTGGCTCAAAACAAACATCGTAGCGATGCCCAGATTTGCCACAGTTCCAACATTTGATGCTATTGTGCTGTATAGCTGCTATTTCCGAAGAGTCATCTAGCTCGGAAACAAAAGGTCTATTGAACCTAGGTGGTTGTGTTCTGTTCTGTTTACAGAATTGCTCATGTGTATGAATTTCTTCTCGTAGCCTAGCCAAGGTAAGTATATTCAAGTGCATTAGCTCGGAATGTCAAATTAAAAGTCGCACTAGAGATTCTTATTGTATGGGATTTCTTAACCGAGCAACAAGTTTCTCGACTTCAAATTGAAATTCTTCAAAAGACTCTTTTTCACCTTGTCGCCTAGAATTTATTGATTCCCAAATATCCATATCTGTTTCTATGTCCTAAAAATTATTTCTAAATTCTACGCAAAACGTATTCCAAATAAAATGTGGATATGTTTTGTGGAATTCCCAGAACCAATCGTTAGCCTTGCCTACCAAGAGTAGATGTAAATGGTCACACAATAGGCTGTGTTTGTGGCGGCGACAACAGAAGACTTCCTTCCTTCTTTTATGATAATAAGGATCGCTGAAAAAACACTATGGCGAAATTGGAACCGACGCGATAAAACAATTCGAATAAAAAGAAACAATTCGGGGCGCGTGGTCCGTTCACTTCACTTATATTTTTTCAACTGGTTTTATGATATTACATATTATTACATGTTATTACATATTATTGCTTAACATTATGAGCTGGATAAAAGAGCGCGAGAGCCCTTAGGTGACTCTCGCACTGTTTACGCCGAAGTGCTGTCTACTTTCCGGCGGCGAGTTTTCGACGTAAACATCCCGCCCCTCTTGCAATATTATTGCAACTATGAGGGTGGAGACGGGGTCCTTTGGATGCCGCTGGAGGGGATTTAGGAGCGCAGGCGGACTATGTCTTGAAGACACCTGATAGTACCCAGCCAAACAGAGTGTTCTGGGCCAACGGCAGTCCACCGTGGGATGGAACAAGCCCTGGAAGGAATACGTCTCCATAGACGTCGGCCTCCAGAACTATGGAGACTCTGCTCGGCACATGGCACCGAGTGTCCGCCAACGTAATGTCCGGGTATCTTGTTTGCAGCTCTTTATTGACCTTTAGTGCCGGAGTCCTGATCTGCACATCTTTCATCTTCAGAGTCGCTGTAATGGAGAACTCTGGCGACGCCCTTGACCTGAACAAGGCGCGGCAAAACCCATTTTCGGCGGAGAGGCCAAGGGCCTTTGCCAGTGAGGTGGGCATGCGACTATATGGACTACACGCGTCCAAGAGCACGTGCACCTCGAAGATTATGCCGGCCATGTCCAGGTTGACTATGGCGGTCGGCATCATGCTGATTGCCACAGATGGGGATGTCACCAGGGATTCTGAAGGTGGAAGAGGCGTCACGGATGGCGAGGTTGCCAGAATCTCGTGTTGAGGGGTAGTTGGAAAGTGAAGCAGTGTGTGGTGGCCCTCACCACATATGCGGCAGGTGCCGCCATTGCGACATGAACCCTTAGAGTGTTCATGGGCACGACAGTTCGGGCAGTATTTGTTGATCAACACTGCCCGAAGACGTTTTTCTGCAGCCAGCCGCAGAAAACTTTGGCACTTCTTTAAGGTGTGGACTCCTCTGCAGACGCGGCATCTGAAGGAGTTCACTCCTTTTGGCTTCGCTGGTGATCGTGCCTTGCGTGGTGCCATCTCACTAATCTGAAAGAAGAAGGTGGATATATGGATTAGTGTTTGGAGAGCATATATCCACTGATGGACAACACAAGGTTCGAGGAAATCGGCGTTTAATAGATAAGCCTTGGGAATATTAGCTAGCACATCTTTGTGGTTGGAGGTCCAATTTCTTAAAGGAAAACCAGCTGTCTCAAGAGCTTTGCGTAACTCTTCAATGGACACTGTGGCGCGCTTTATGGAATGCGCGCCAGCGAGGACATCGTCTACGTGCATGTATTGTAGTTGGATATGATGTCACTGGCGAGATGAAAATGTTTGCTAACATCCTGGGAGAGCTGTCGAAGAACCCGAATGGCCAAGAATGGAGCGCAGTTTACTCCGAAAGTGACTGTGTTAAGTTCATAATCACATACTTCACCATTTGACGGGTCCTGGATATAGGATATCGTTCAAGCTCTTCCCATTGGAGGACGGACTGGAGGCGTTGAAAACAACGCGAACTTTGGTCGTGGTGCTCTCAGGTTTGAACACAGCATGATGAGGGAGATACAAATTGTTGCAGTCGTTACTTGGGGAGACTGGCCTCATATGGCCTAAATCTAAATACTCCTGAATAATGGAGTCGTACTGCTCTTTTAAAGGAAAGTTCCTCTTTAGACGACATTCATTCCTGAGAAACTGAGCGAGTGTGATGGACCTAGAATGTCCTAATTCGAAGGTTTCAGAATTTTTGAACGGAAGCGTAATGACATATCTGCCCTCTCTGGTTCTGGAAGTAGTGCGAAGAAAGTTGTTTTCACACACTGAATCAGAAACTTTTACCAGCTTTGCTGGTAGATCTTCCACAACCCAAAACTTGGTGAGAAGATCATCAAGCCTTTGTTCATTGCTGATCTTGATCCTCGTGGTGAAGGACGAAACTGTCGTGGAATTCGACATGGCTGCTGGTCCTGTGAGGACCCAGCCGAATATAGTCTCTTGACCGAGCAGGGTTTCACAAATTTTGGATACAGAGCCACTCTTTTTTATTTATTTATTTATTTATTTATTTATTTATTTATTTAACGTCATCTAAAACAGTCGACATAATATTAAAATTAAAATTAGATTACATCAAATTAAAATTGGAAATTTAAAAAAAAAAAAGAAAATAATATAGATTTTAAAATTATAATTTTGCAATAAGTCAAGAATTAAAAATATATTTTTAAATTTAGGCTGGGGATAACACAACAAGAATTCTCGATCCAACATTTGCTGCAAAGGATTGGGGAAAACCCAGTAAAACCCAATCAGATGGGTAGATTAATATTAGTTGTTAGCATGTAGTGTTAATTGATTGAGGATAGACAGTTTAACAGAGTAAAGGGAGGACCCGGAGTTGAAAACTCTAGACAGTCTGTTGTAGTCAGCACAGAGAACTCGGAAAGGCTCATGAGTAACTCTAGAAGGAATACAGAAATTAAGTTGAGTGAGCAGAGTAGGTGAATCTATATTGTACTTTATTAGCTTTACAATAAACATAACGCCTAACATCATACGACGGTTAGTTAAAGATGGTAGGTTAATTAGAAGGAGTCTACTAGAGTATGGTGGTAAGTCTGCACACGGAACCCAATTAAAACTGCTCAAGACAAAGAGTAGAAACTGCTTTTGAACAGACTCAATTCTATCTTGGTGAATATGGTATTGCTGCGACCACACGCAAGACCCATATTCAAGAGTTGGACGAAGAAAAGAAGTGTAAAGCAACTTTGTCGTGTAAGGATCCTCGAATTCTTTGGCCCATCTTTTGATGAACCCGAGTAGTCGGAATGCCTTATTGACAATTTGTGTAATGTGATGATCAAATTTCAATTTGTGATCAAAGAGGATCCCTAAATCAGCTACTTAAGATTTTCTTAAGAGTGGGGTTAAGTTAATATTGTAATTGATGACATGATCATCTGTATAATGACATAACCTTGCTCTTCGAACAGTTCAGATTCAGCAGATTATGGCTGCACCATTCAAAAAGCAAATCAAGATCTGTTTGAAGAAGGTTATTTGCTGGATCATTGTGTGTCAAACAGAGTTTTACATCATCAGCATACATAAGAATGTTAGAGTGAAGGAGTATTGAAGGAAGATCGTTAATAAAAAGGTTAAATAGCAATGGTCTAAGGTGGCTGCCCTGAGGAACACCAGAAGTAACTAAGATCGGCTTAGAGAGACATTCTTTAAAAAGAACTCGTTGAGACCTGTTAGCTAAATAATCGGATATCCACAGAAGGAGCTTTTGAGAAAAACCAATAAAATTTAACTTATGAAATAAGAGATTATGATTTACGGAGTCAAATACTTTACTGAAGTCAGTATAGACCACATCAGTTTGCATTTTTTTCCGAAATCCTAGATTGATGTAAGATCAGAATTCTAAAAGATTAGTAGCTGTTGATCTTGCCTTTATAATCCCATGTTGATGGGGTGAAATTATAGATTTACACATAAAAGTTCACTGAGCCGCATAATTTTTTTCAAAAATCTTAGGAATTGCGGACAATTTGGAAATACATCTATAGTTCTTCACATCATGGTTAGAACCACTTTTGTGAAGAGGAATGGAAAAAGAGTTTTTCCAAATAGGTGAGAAATAACTATTGGATAGTAACAAGTCAAGTAACTTATGAATTGGCTTCAAAATCGAATCAGCACAAAATCTAAGTACGCATTCTGGAAATCCGTTAGGGCCAGGAGAAAAAACTGGTTTTATCGATTTAAGATCAATTAGTAGAGAGGTTTTGTGTTAAAAGAAGACAGTGTTAAAATTTTCCATACTATAAGGGTATGTATGTAAAGGGGAACTATAAGGTTCAGTTAAATAAGTTGATTGAAAAAAATCTGCAAACAAATCGGCGGCATCCTGATCATCAGTTGCTTCCTTATTTTCGTATGATAGAGAGGGAGGAAATCTACTTGATTTACGTTTTAAGTTAACAAAGTTATAAAACTGCTTTGCGTCCTGAGTAAACTGCAAACGGCAGCGACGCAAATACTTTTTGTAACAATTTGCATTCAGAGCAATAAAGTTTGGTCTTGCAGCAATACAACGTGTAAAATCAGAAGGATTACGAGTTAATTTACACTTTTTAAAATACCGAGATTTCAAATTTTTCAGCCTTACTACCTCACGTGAAAACCAAGGAGGCCTATTTGACTTTACGGGAAAAGTAACAAGAAGACATTGATCAAAAAATGAGTTCATAGAGGAATAAAAAATGAAATGCATTTATTTATATCAGAACATGAATAAAGAAATGACCAATCATGTTCCAAAATTAAACAATTCAATTTTTGAAAATATGTCCTACGAAAACAACGTGATTTTTTTATAGGGGAGACAGTTGCAGTTTGCATAGAAGTTGGCAGAGTTAGAACCAGGTCCAATGTAGGATGATAGGGATCTTCAGGAAGAACTAAGGGTTTCATTCCAGAGATAGTATTTAGTAAAATGTCGGAAGAGAATATTAAATCAAGCATTCTACCACTACAATTAGGAAGAGTGTTTATTTGATAAAGAGATAGCTCCGAGAGGCCATTTAAAAAAGAGTTAAATACAGAGGGCACCAATATATCTGATTGAGATGACCAAGTAACTTCTGGTAAGTTGAAATCCCCAAAAACTAGCAGATAATCTCTATCAGATAGTTTGGAGGCAACAGATTGGATAGATGAAAGATGGTCTAGGTAGACAGATATATCAGAAGAGGGAGGAATATACGAACAGGTAATGTAAATTGAAATTTGACACATCGTCATTTTAACACATACAAATTCTAAGGAAGAACCATGGTATAATGGAACAAGTTCGGAAGGAAGATATGACTTTACAGCTATAAGAACACCACCTCCAATTCGTGATAAACGGTCACATCTGAAGGAGGTGTACTTATTAGGAAAAATTGAGCAGTTTTCTACATCAGGTTTTAACCAGGTTTCAGTAAATATTAAAATTTGATGATCGAACGAAACACTATTCATAAACAATTTAGAGAGCTTAGAGTTTGGGCCTCTAACGTTTTGATAAGCTAAATAAAGATGGGATATCTCTACTGGTTTTTTGATACTCCACTAGAAGAAGAAGATGCGCGAGAAGTTGAAGGAAGCGGTACCGTAGTTCGATTTATTGGTTTTGGAGAATACTCTTTTACATATAAGTCAGGCGGTCAGAAGGTTCTGCTGCAAACAGATTGAAAATTGTCTGCAGGTATACTTATTTTGAAGGATGAGATATCTCGCGTGTAGTTAAATTTAAACTTTTCTACTACAATGTTCGGTTCAGAAATTTTTGATTGAATAAACGATTTTACATCGTTTGAGTATTGACGGCAGTGTTTTTAAAAGATTTTTGAAGATTCTTTTTGGATAAAAGCGCGACTGGAAAGGTGTTGATCAAAAGTGGTGGATCGCACAAAACAGCCGGGGCGGCTGGAGGAATGTTAGGAGACGTAGACGTAGAGGGGGTTAAGTAGGCAATAACTGGAGATGTTATACCTGAAGGAGTTGCCGGTGGAGGTGCACAAGGCTCATCGGGACATTCGAAACTAGTAAATTGAGTTTCCATATCTGAAAATTCAGATTGGAGATTTGAAAATGCTGCACCCAGCTTTTCAAATTTCAATTTGGTCTCCCTAAGCATTTTACTCAAAGTTAGTTCTTTCACCCGACAAACTTTGCATGACCATTTCAGGCCAGAATCATTGTTGTTGGGGGTGTCTTTGATTCGTGCTGTTAAGCCGATGCATTTTATGTGATAGAATTTATCACACAACCTGCAAGAAACAAAGTCTGGCTTTGAATCGGCCTTGCATTTGCAAGAGGTTGCAGAGCACACCAGCATTTTTATTGCGGACTAATATGCCTACAAGAAATATGGTAGGGAACACCAAAAAAACAAACAAAAATGTTAAAGCGAAATACGAAAAATTAGTTCCAAAAGGAAAAAGTTAAAAAAGAGCAAGAAAGCAAAAGTAATCTAATGTTACACAGCTGGTTACCACTACTAGTATACCAGAGAGCGTAATAAAGCGTGAGAGCGAGAGCGCGAGACACGAAATCAAGAAAGAGCAACAAAACAACTATAACTCTTAGCACAGCGCTGCCCTCTCAGAGACCGATGCAAGCGCGAATGAGCGTGGGAGTGCGAAATAGGAACAAAAACAAAAATAGCAAGACGCTTAAGACGCGTCAGTTAAACAAGAATAAAATCTACTTTAAACACAATTTTAGTAGTTATGCCAGACTCCTGTGGATCTCACTTGTTAAACTGCTAAATCACAAATTTAAAACACAATAAATACAGCAAATCACATTAGTTTCTAGTTTACAAAATAAAATAAGCGGAGCGAAATAAAAGCACAGCCGATCACCAATACGAAAATATTACTTTAGTATAGATGGTAGAATATCGGCTCCTAGGAGCACGTCTATCTGAGAGCTCTGGTGGAAGTGCGGATCAGCTAGTTGGCGGGTCCTTCAGAAGGTCCTTGGAAATGGTGTAAGATGGAAGGTTACCTGCCAATTGAGGGAGAACAAAGGCTGCAGTTTCTAGCTGTAACCTAGGAGTGATCGGGGAGCCAATCTGAAAGTGACACAACCTTTGTGGATTGGCTGAGATGGCTTGATTTAAGCCAGCTACTTTAATTTGCACGGCTTGGTAGGAGGGCTTTATGATGTTAAACATCCGTTCGGAAATGAACGTAGCCTCTGATCCAGGATCGATCAGTGCACGTGCTTAAAAGTCATGCCCAAATGGCACACATTTATAAGAGCCACGATGCAGGAGTGTATTATGGCGACCCTTGCACGTAAAACAGTTATGTTGACTTGTGCAATCTTTAAGGACATGTCCTCTTGCCAAGCAGTTCAGACACAACTTTTACTGTTTGATGAAATTGCACCTTTCATCAACAGTCATTTGGAGAAAGCGCGGACACAGACGTATTGGATGGTTCTCCTTTAAGCAAAGTTTGCAGGTTTGTGGTTTGCCTACTACCTTTGTCTCAAAAGAGTTGACCTTCCTTGTAGGAGGCTCTTTTCGAGCAGCTTTGGAGCTAGTCTGTGCGCTTGTTGTAGGGTGTACGTCCTCTATCGCTTCTAATGTGCGATATCACTCTGAAAGAAAATCGGACATTTCCTTCCACAACGGAATTTCAGCCTTATTTTGTACGGACTGCTCCCAAAGTGACAACGTCAGACGAGCATAGGAAGACTAGAAGGCAATCCCAGTTCTCTGTGCTGATTTTGAAATGGTCTAGAGCCGTTAAGCAACTTTGTATTGTGCTTTGAAGTACTTGGATGGCGGCTCCAGACTCGTGAGGAACTGACGGAAGGTTGAAGAGGATTTTAAGTTGGCTGTTTACTAACAGTTGGCCATTTTAAATAGTCACCGCTGAAAAGTTCAGCATCGAAGGGTGGTGACCTGTAGCTTCGTGTCTGGAAGGCTACTTGTGCTACTGCAGGTGCTGGAGAGAGAGCCGTTGCGGTCTCTATATTCTCATTTAACTGAGAGGCAAGTTCCTCGTAAACTAAATAGCAGTGGTCATATCGGGCTTGCATGGCGATTTTGTCCTCAGCATTTATCTCCGTTTGAGACAGTGCGTTGGAACAGAGTTCGTATTTAATTTCTACAAGACTCCATATGGAGCGAAGCTGCTCAAGACGCACTCTGTGAGTGTGAAGTGAGGCTGTAGGAGAATTTTGAATCCTAGCTTCGAATTGCGTGAGCTTATCTGAAGCGTTAATGAACTCTTGTAGTGCCATTTTTATAGCCTGGGAAATTTGATGACCAACTGAGCGAGTGATTGGAGGAGCGTGCACCAAAATTTTTGGTACCTGACTAGCCTTGGATATGGCCGGAGTTGAAACTTTCCTTTGTGTGGCGGGAGAGGGTGTTCTGCCAAGATGGGAACTTGGAAGAGAACTTGAACGTCTATGCTGAGTCGCTTGTACAGTAAAGTGTTTCTTGGTGTCTTTACCGCTATCAATTGGCATAACCGAACCTATAAAAGGCGAGAAAGATGCAATTGATGGTGATGAAGAAACCAGAAAGGTAAATTGGAAATTGGACGGGAAAGTTGATTATTATTATTTTAATAATAAACAACAGAAAAGATGAGGTAAATCGATCGGAACTTTATCGAATCTTTTGAGCGAGGAATATGTTGTTAAATTACAAGGCAGCACCTTTTGGAAAAACAGTTGCAAAAAAAAAAAAAATTATTTAAAGGAATCGAAATATTTTATTGAGTAATAATAATTATCGAAACAATTATTATACTCAGCGTGAAACTCTGAGTAAAGACGCAATATAATTTATTTAGAAAAAAATAAATAATATTGTAAAAAAAAAAAAATATTTATTTGTTATTAGGATATATTTTCTCAGACGGAGGAAAATATATTCGATAATTCTTTTGCAATGTTGCAGCGCTTTGTAATACCACCACACAGTGCAAAATGAGACGTTAATTCAAAAATAAGTGACTTTAAAAGTCACGGTTGCCCACTAAATGATATTTTAATATTTGAGCTAGTGCAGCCCTGGAAGCGATAACACTGACTGAATGGAAAAAGTTGTGGTCGGTCGATTGTAATCGAACTGCGATCACTAAAGCCGGCAAAGAGTAAACAAATGTATAATTATTTATATATTTGTACAATAATACAATATAACTATATTTATATTTATAACGAAAATTTGCAGTGGATAATAAAAACGAAATTTCCTAGTAGCTTATTTGTGTGCCTTGTGCCGGTGTAGCCGAAATATTGCTGCTGGTAGATATGTATGTACGTATGTATGTAAGGAGAACTGTATGTGAATTTTACTATCAATAAATAAATTTTACCCGTTTTTAAAAATGGAAAAATAGTGTTATGTTTTTAGTGTTTGGCATTGGAGATACAATTGCCGGTTGAGGGTTTGACCTTGGCAATATATTTTAATGGGCAACGTAAGTATGTAATATGTGCAAATATATAAAATCAGTGCACATACACTCAGCGACATTAAAAAAGCCGCACTGAAATTTTTCACGCACTTTGTACTTTTCGTTCTTAGAGTTTTTTCAAAACTGTTTCTTTTAGTCTAATTCAATTTTTTGGAGGTAGTTAGTATATTTTTGAACATAAATACATTGTAAATATTTTGGTAGACAAGTAACATGATTGGAAAAAAAATTTTTTTCCCGTTCCCTTTTTATTTGACTAAGTTTTAGCCAGTACGACAATATTCAGTAAATTAATTTTATAAATCATACAAACATTTTTATTCAACAAATGATAATTTTTTCTATTGATATTCTCCAATAGAAGTCAAAAATTCAAAATTTATCGAAGTGCGGCTTTTTTGTTGTCGCTGAGTGTATGTATGTATTTGCATACCATATATTAACATACAATTTGAAACAATTCTGTATATACCTTTTTTAGACAGAACGAGAGCAACAGTCGAATATGAATATTATGAATATGTACACAAGCATGTAAATACTTGCATACATTCATATTCATTTATGGCGGCGGAAACGGAAGACTTCCTTCCTTCTATTATGATAATGGGGATCGCTGAAAAAACACTATGGCGAAATTGGAACCGACGCGATAAAACAATTCGAATAAAAAGAAACAATTAGGTGACTCTCGCACTGTTTACGCCGAAGTGCTGTCTACTTTCCGGCGACGAGTTTTCGACGTGAACAGGCTGTGATTACCGTATAAGTTCTAATTTGTCATAGAGCGTACTCTATAAAGAAAATCTTCCGTAGCCAAGCCACTTTTGGAACCATCGAACTTTATATGCCAGTTCTGGATAATGTTCGACACCTTTTCTGGGGGTATTAAGGTACTGTTATTCAAGGATCGATTACTACTATCATTTTAACCCTGATTCATGTTAATGTTACGAGGGAGATCAACGCTTGCAATGAGCGGAGGTTAGATGTGTTGCTCCTTTTGTATATGGATATTCGCTAATTGATTTTGACATTTTGCATGATCTGCTGCTGTTGATTTCGTAAAGCGTTTTGTAATAAGGAATCAAAATGGACTGTACTTGTAGTCTGGTGGGGTGCTGCATTCAAAGGTTTTGAGCGTTATTGTTGTTATTGGTGGTGCAGTGTTGTGACTGTGCCTAACAGACATTTTGTTTACCATAGTTTGTAATTTTGTAATGGTTTATAACAATTTCATTAAATCTTTGGTTCGTCGCTTTCCCAAAATGATGTTTTCGTTCAGGCCAGTAAATAATCCTATTCCTCAAAAAGTTACTAGTTGTTTGCTTAAAAGAATACTTTCACACTGAAATTGATTTCTTTGAATTGTAAAGGTCGAGCTTCCAATGAATATACTATAGTCGCTCGCGATTCTATGGAAATCAATTGACAGCTATTATTTTGCGGACCGTTAAATTTATCAAAAATATGATAGCTGAAAATGGGGTTGATTCGGTCGACCACTTTGTTAATTACCAGCTATTATTCGTTATTCCAGAAATCAAAGTTCCATTCGCACTCTCATATATTGATAAATTGCAGTATCCGTTTTACAAACTCGAGAATTAAAGCTTAAAGCTAAGTGATCATGCAGGTCCATGTAGGTCGATCAATCCTTTTAGCAGAATTGTGATCGCTGTTTCATATTATGGATACACCTGATCTATAAGCTTTATGACTCGTTTTGGTTTGTTGTATAAATTGAATTTATACTGGAGGGAATAATATATAAATATTATATTATAAGGCTTGTAAATACCTGCATTCATGCATACCGATCAACAACGCTATTGGTTGTATATAAATTTACATTTGTGTGTGTGAACACAAATTAAGTATGTATAAGTGTTTGCATGTATGCACATGTATTTTCGGTAATTGACATGTGCATGGAAAAGAATAGTCGAGAAACAGCTCGCGCTTCGCGCTCGCATCGTTTGTCCTTTTCTTTTCTGCACAAGTAATTTAGTTCTGACTTCATCGACAACTTCTTTGCTGGTTAAAGGGTCGAAATGGTTTATGTAATAACTTCAGTGTTCAGGATAAGTTCATATAGTATTTATCTATACACGTATATACTAAAGCAGAACGTTAACAAATGAGTAAATCGTAAAGTAAATCAAAATTGGTGGTTGCCGGGGGCGGGAGGCGTGTTATTCCAAATAGAAAATAAACTTGATCTGCGTATGGTATACAGAAATCTTCACGCTAAATTTGGTGTCCCTAGTTTTTGATCGGCGCGTTCATCCAGACAGACAGACGGTAGACGGACAGACAGACGGACATGGCTCAATCGACTCGGCTAGTGATCCTGAGCAAGAATATATATACTTTATGGGGTCTCCGACGCCTCCTTCTGCCCGTAACATACATTTGCACAAAGTTAGTATACCCTTTTTCGACCATTTTCATAGGTCCAAGGGTATAAAAAGCACAAAATGTGGTTAAATGAGCTATGTCCCGGACTGATGTCGACTGTATTCTTGGTTGGTTTTCTGCCACGATCGACATGTCAAATGTTTTTGTTGATTTTCATTAAATAAAAATAAACGTTCAATAAATATTTATTAAAATATATTTAAATAACGCATAATAAATAAATCGAAATCAATGAAATCAAATTGAGGAAAATTTATTTTTAATTTAACGTGATATATAATTGAAAATTTATATAAAATTGAAAATTAATTTAACATGAGTAGTAGCGGATTTAGATATCACAGCCTCCTCGGCTGCTGCTTTCGTTTTAGTTTATTAGAATAAAAGAAATATTGTAAGATTAATAAGTAATAAATAAATTGCAAAAAATACAAACGCTTTCGCACATGAGAATCGAACTCGCGTCACAAAATACACAAGTCTACAAAAAACCGTCCGCCACTCTAACCACTTAGCTATTGGCTCTTCTGTGTGTCCGAGTACTGTATATACGTTCAAAACGAATTTAATTCGTATCATATCTTACTTATTTATAGTCCGATTTAAACTTTCACAAAACGCACGTGGCAAGGTATTTGTCGTGAGTGATATTCAACTTTGGTTGTTGTTGCTTCTAAGCAGTTTTTACTGATTTACCGAGGCGGGAAGAGACGCGTCGCAATTTCAATTGAAAATTTTGGAACACTGCAATATACACGACTCTGTTACAAAAGTTGATTGCTATAGCTTACATATTTAGTTTCTGAGATATAGACTTTCATACAAACAGACAGACGGACAGAAAGACATAGCTCAATCGACTCTTCTGTTTATGATGATTCAGAATATATTATATATAGTTTATAGTTCGCCGTCCAAGTAGACGGAGCTATAGAAAAGCGTTGCAGTCACAACAGCCGAGAGAGCGCTGCAGATGGCATAGGCGGCTTAAGCTCAGCGACTGCGCTGCCAAGATCAACACCGGCACATGGAGGGAGAAAATAATTGCTGGACGGTGAACAAGTGCAACGAGACTAGTAAAGACGCGTGTGACCAAGGAAGAAATCAAAGATAAGGAAGACGACCCTTGCCACGAGCAAAACAACAACAAGGACAACGAAAAGGAGACGAGCTTTCTTCCACGAAGACGACACCAGGTCCAAGAGAAAACAAGGACGAGGACAACACCGACAGACGCGTGGACCAAGGTGAGCGAGCCGCTACATGGTCGATTCTTATGCAGGGCCCGTTTCCGGGCAGAAAACAAGACGATGTTTAGGTAGGGTAAGTTTAGGTTTATATATTAGTTTAATTTTAAGATAAGGTAGAAAAATAAAGATGTGTTTTGAAAATGAAAGTGCGCGTGTGAAATTAGGTGTCGGTGGGGACGGAGGGGCGTGTCTGTCTAGGGAGAAAGAAAAGGGGCGTGTGAGTGTGTGCATGTGCCTGTGCAGGCGGCGAACGTGAGACCGCGTGGCCCAAGCTGTTCCAGGGTTCCACTGGTGTGCCAGCCGGTAAATACCCAGCACATACAGTGGAACCTCGGGAGCAGACACGAGTCGGTGATCCCGGAACGCGAGGTAAATACCCGGTTCTGAGATTTAACCGAACTGTGAAGGCGGCCACAAGTCGAACGCCTGCCGTGCTTGCATGGTGCGCGAGTTACAATCCTGTGGCCGGGGGAGGAAAGCTTTCAAGAAAACAACTGAGTAGTTCGCGGTATGAAACGAGAATTTATTACAAAAGTTGTATGTTTTTGGCAAATGTCTCTTCGGCCGAGTTCGTGTTGGCGATCTTCGTTGAATCTCCTCGGCTCTGAGTTTTTGTTGCCGGGTCGGTGTTGTTTCCCTGTGGCCGGCATGTTAACTCCTCCCCCACCAGTCCGAAGAGAAGGCCAAAAGGGGAATGGCCGGATCGGAAAAAGGTGATTAGGCGACGTGTTGTTGGTGTATGCCACGAACTATGACGGCATTTTAAATTTAACGGTTTTTAAAAATGGGTATCTTAATGTTAAACATGAGTGTTGTTTTTATAAACGTTACATCTTATGCTAAAGCTACACTTTGTTTACTTATTATCTATCTTATATTATTATTTGTTCCTTATGAAATAACAGTTTAGGAATAATGTTTAGTTTACTGTCTAATGGCTATTACTTTGTTTACATAATCAGACAGTATCTATATTTTAGTTTATCCTATTTTATAATGCATAAGTGTTATTTCTGACTTCTCTAAGTTCGTTAAAGAAACATTTTTGTGCCTTTTCAGATTTTTTTTTTATCGTAGATTGTTTCTTGTTAATGTGGGCAAAAGCCCAAAGTTACTTAGTTTGATAATAATATATTTATTGAATAGTGCTTGTCTATCTTATGTTTCTTCCACTGTTTTCTTAACTGTTTTTCTAATTTTTTGCTTGTGTATCTTTTGACCTTTAGTTGTTAGAAAAGTGACGCCTTTGTCTCTATCTACTTTGTGTAGTGAAAATCTCGGTGCTATCTTGTTTCTACGGTTTTCTTTTCTAAATATTTTATCATTATGCTCGACTTGGATTGGTGTCTCTCTGTCCTTGTTTAATTTAGCCAATCTTCTTGTGGTTGCGTTTAAATGTTCCTGTATGTTGGGCTGTCGCGTCGTCGGTTTTCTTGGTGTTTGTTCAGGCTTCTAGAGAAGTTTAATTCAATCTGTCCGTACTCGTATGCTTTCTCGATTGTCTCTGGCCTTTGATACCTAACGGCTGACCTAAGTGGGTCCTTTAATCCAACTAAGAATGTATTTAGGCAGAATCTGTCGTATTGGTCACGTTTGGCCGCGAGAGACTGTCCACTAGGGTCTGCTTCTCTGGCGAGTGACATTAATTCGCTTCTTATTTTTGCGGTTGAGTAATACAATTTCCCCATAGTGAGTCCGTCCGGAAAATTGTGTAGCTCTCTAACAAGCATTTCTGTTTTCTTGCTAGAGTATAGTCGCTTGAGGTTTGCTTTGATGTCATCCCAACTAAGGAGTACATCGCAGACATTCAGCGCTTCGTCTGCCCTGCCTTTAATTTTGTCACGGATAGTTCCAAGTAAGTACTGTCCGCATGTTGCTTGGTCCACTGATGAGGCTAACAAAAGGAGCTGATCTACTCTGTCTATAAATCTACCAAGATTATCAGGTGGGCCTTCGTAGGTTGGTAGTTGATGTACAAGGGTTAGTAGTTGTTGTAGATTAAGGTTTGTGTTTATTGAAGACTTGCTAACGGTGGGACTTAGTGGCCCTGATGCGTTACCGGAATCCATATCGTTGGTGGGATTATTGTTTTAGGATGGAACCGACTGGTCTTTCTCTTTTGTTCCTGTCGCTTCCCTTCTCTCAGATAGACTTGATCCGCTCCTTAACCCTAATCTGCACCTAACTGTGTTACTGGTGTTGGCTTTTTTCCTTAACATTTACGTGTATTGTATTTTTGTTTGCAAATAATGTGCATTTGTATATAAAATAGTATTAATATGTGTAGTGTAAATAAGTATATTAATAATATGTATGTGTTTTTTGTTCTCTTTTTTTTGTATAGGGAAAATTTTGGGTGTTTGTTTGGTTTGTATTGTTTTCGTTTGTATATTAATGTAGCAATATATTGTATTATATTTTGTGATACTATGTATATGTATCTATGTTTAAATGTGTATTATAATATGTGTGTATTCTTTCCAAAATAAAAGAGAACCTGTATGTGTGTGTCTGTTACGCAGTTTCCTCTTTTCCTTGTTTCCCGGTTTTTAGTATTAATTGTATGTCATTCGTGTAGTGCTGCTGTGCTTCCTTCCACCTTTGTAGTTTTTTTTTTTTATGTCTTCGACTTTAACTGTAATGCATAAATTAAATAAGTATTCAATAGGATGTATTTTAGAGGTTAGTGAACATGTGACAACAATAGACGTTAAGTTGTTTGTGGATTGTTTTGTTGTTTTCTATTATTTTTCTTGTCTTTTTCTCTTTATAAATGTATAATATATTTCTTTAATTAATTTTATTGCTTCTATTTTTTTTTTTGAAGTGGTTCTTTTCTCGCAGTGCGTGGTGTGCAAAAAGAATTCGACAGAATTCAATAGTGTATAAGCGAACGCGGCGTCAAGCATCGCGCCGCTACTCTGGCGCGACATCAGCTCTTGGCGGCAGCCAATGTACAGTGATGCGCCGACGTCGCAAGGGTTTTACAAGCGGCGCAACACAAACACATACATGCTTACTTGATTTTGCCGAAGGAAACTGTATCACTGTGTATAAATTTTATTTTTTATTTATTATTTTATTTTTTTATAGTAATGAATAATAATTGTCCAACTTTTATTATTATTATTATTTTTTTTTTTTATTTGTAAATAAATTTGCTTTCATGTAAATTGATAAATGAAAATGATCCCGGTGCCTTAACAGCGATTGTTGTACACATATTTGGTCGTTAATTACACAACTCACATTTATTTTTATAAACCACTGTGCGGAGGATCCCGCTTCCTTGGCGGCGACTGATGTACACATTCACTTCTTGCGCAGCGAGTTCTGGTCACAACGAAGTCTAATATTCCCACCACCCAGATGGCAAAGCCCATGGGGGTACTGGAATATTAATAAGATCTCGGCTAAAGCACTATCCTCAGAACACGTTTGAAAAATACTGTCTGCAATCCACGTCGATCAGCATACAGACCAGAAATGGCCCTATCACACTTGCAGCAGTATACTGCCCTCCGCGGTTCACACTTACAGAAGACAACTTCATGGAATATTTTAAAACGCTAGGAGAGCGCTTTGTCGCAGCAGGGGACTACAATGCAAAACACACACACTGGGGATCTCGCCTGGTCACGCCCAAAGGGGCAGCTTTACAATGCAATCATCAAACCAAACCGAAAGCTAAACTACGTTTCTCCGGGTAGACCTACATACTGGCCTGCAGACCCAAAGAAGCTTCCTGACCTCATTGACTTCGCTATAACCAAAGGAATTCCCCAGCACCTCATAACAGCAGAGTCACTTCCAGACTTGTCCTCAGATCACTCTCCTGTCATCTTTAGCTTTCTACAGCAGCCCCGGTTAATTGAGAAGCCCTATGGGCTTACAAATAACCATACTAACTGGGCCAAATATTCAAGATATGTCTGTTCTCATATCGACGACACAGGATTGCCAAACACCGAAACAGACATCGATAACCTGAACGGCTCGCTTGTATCGACCCTAGTTGCAGCAGCACAAGTCTCTACTCCACCAGACCCACCTGCTCCTATGAGATACAACCAAACAAACAGAGATATCGAGAAACTGGTGCTTGAAAAACGACGCTTGCGCAGAGAGTTGGAAAAGCACCGATCGCTCACCTTGAAGCAAAAACTGAAAGCAGTTACGCGTTTGCTCTCCAGAACACTCAAGCTAGAGGAAGAAAAGGCACATTACGAGTACATCGAGCAGCTCTCACCAACCAGCACAAAACACTCCTTATGGATAGCCCACCGACACCACCAGGCACCAACAGAGACTGTCACACCACTGCGAGATGCCAATGGAAACTGGTCCCGAAGCGATGAACAAAGAGCTCACACTTTTGCTGACCACTTGCAAAAAGTGTTTCAGCCTAATCCGCCTACAAACACCTTCATCCTCCCCTTGTCACGTAGCAATTGCGCACCGCTGGAGCCAATGGTCTTCCGGCCAGATGAAATAGCGAAGACGGTTAAGGAATTAAACCCTGGAAAATCACCTGGACACGACATGATGACTTCCATGATGATCAGCCATTTGCCCCGATGTGCGCTAATGGTTCCTAAGCCAGGAAAAAATAAAACGTCACCAGCATCCTACAGGCCAATAAGTTTGCTAACCACCCTTTCCAAACTTTTTGAAAAGGTGCTTCTGCTACGTCTTATGCCTTACATAAATCTCCATGACATCATTCCTACGCATCAATTCGGAATCCAAAAGAAGCATGGAACCATTGAGCAGGTGAACCGAATCACAACGGAAATACGCGCTACCTTTGAAAACCGTGAATACTGCTCTGCATTATTCTTGGATGTAGCTCAAGCTTTTGATAGAGTCTGGCTTGACGGTCTTATGTTCAAAATCCAGAAATTGCTGCCTCAAAACACCCACAAGCTGTTGGAGACATACCTCTACAAGCGCACCTTCGCAGTTAGATGCAACAGCAGTATGTCTTACGACCATAACATCAACGCTGGCGTCCCCCAAGGTAGCGTCCTGGGCCCTGTCCTCTATCTCCTGTTTACATCGGACATACCTACAAACTCCCAACTAACTACCCACACGTTCGCCGACGATACTGCGATCCTCAGCCGATCCAGATCTCCAATGGAAGCAACTGCGCAACTAGCTCGACACCTACTACTCGTGGAAACATGGTTTGCAGACTGGCGCATCTGTATCAACAAGGACAAGAGCAAACACGTAACATTCACGCTCAACCGACAAACATGCCCTACTATACTTCTACACCCGTGTGGTGGCGGGTCCTAGAATACCACCTCAGCAAGTTACCGCTGGTCGTACGAGGCGACTAAAGGGACACAACGGGGATGGCCTCTCCCCGAAAGGCGCCAGGGAGGTGGAAAGGCCCTGTTTGCCACTACCTCTAGTAGTGGACGGGACGATTCCTTTACGGGGAAAGGCAAGTAGCTCGCAACCGCCGGCCAATGACCAGGTATCCCCTGGACAGTCCGCGAACACCTGTTCAAAGACTGGCTAACGCGAGAAGGCGAGTCTTTTGCGGGTAGACTATAACAACCGCATGGGTGATTCCATCAAAATCAAAATGGTAGGTCCTTTAAGGAATACTCTTACGGTGCAGGGGGTCGGATCCCCAGTGCCGGCGACAGGAAGGGGCGAGCAAGCGGGCCCCTCGTCGTCGATATACAGCGACCGCAATGCCTCGGTGGTGGGAAACTTGGCCACCGTTGCAGATAATATCGCAAGAAACACCCCTACCAGAGACAGGGAAAAAAACGTGGAGGAACTCCCCTCCACTATAAATAAGAATGGAGAGGATGAAAGTGCCTTCTTCAGGAAGAGCACAAAAATGGCTAGATCCCCTGTGGGATCAATAGCTCAGCCGGCAGTCCCCAAAAAGCCACCCCCAATGGCCGAAAAGGAGACAGAAGCGCCAGCAAGTTCCCCACCTATGGATAGCAGCCAGGTGGAAGACGTCACCGAGCTCAGCCAGCTATCAAGCATAATTGACCAAGTGCTTGAGATGGTGATCGTCAAAGGTGTCCGTCATATCAACCAGGGTATGAGGGATACCTTTGTAGAAATGAAAGCACTGTGTAGCAGTGCACTTGAGAAGGCTAAAGGGGTATCTGAAGGACATAAGGTCCCTCAGGTATTATCTACGGCAGCCAATACCCCAAAAAGACCTAGGGAGAGTGTCGCTGGAACAAGGCCCACTCCCCCAAAAAAGAGTCGCCACCTGGAGCCAGCTGGGGCAAACAGGACGACTTTTAAAAAGGTCAGCCCGACTGCAGCAAAAATGCCAGTTAAGGCCAAAAAAGCTGAACAGGCCAAACCGGTGATAGAGATCACCCGGGGAAAGCCAGCAGAACAGACGGGCAGGCCCAAGGTTGCTAAACCAAACAAAGAAGGGAGCCCAGTAAAGCAACCAAGGAAGGAAGGGTGGACCAAGGTCACAAAGAAGGTGACAAAACCCAAAAAGGTCGCCGCCAGACCCGATGCTATCATCGTGTCTACAAAAGGCGACATGTCTTATGCAGACATTCTCCGCACAATAAAGGGGAATGATGCGCTCAAGGGCCTAGGTGACAATGTCACAAAAATTAGAAGGACGCAAAGTGGTGACTTGCTCCTTCAACTTAAGAAGAAGCCTAGTGAGGTGCCGCAGAGCTACGAGGTAGCTGTGCAGCAAGTCCTAGGAGATAAGGCAACCGCAAGAACACTTACAAAAGAAGTGTTCTTGGAGGTCAGGGATATTGACGAGGTCACCAATAGGGATGACATTGTAGAGGCGGTCCAGCACCAGTTAGGAGAAGGTAGAAAGCTGGGCGGGATTTTGAAGAGTCTGCGTAAGTCTTTTGGGGAGACACAAACAGCTCTTCTTAAGGTACCGGTAGAAGTGGCCAATAGGGCCATAGAAAAGGGGCACCTTAAGATGGGGTGGGTTAGATGCAGGGTTAGGGTGAAAACCAACACCCTGAAGTGTTTTAAATGCTGGCACTACGGGCATACGGCTCGCACATGTACCAGCACCGTAAACAGAACGGAGTGCTGCATAAAGTGCGGTCAAGAGGGGCACAAAATTAAAATGTGCAAGGCTACGGCTTGCTGTGCGGTCTGCAAAGACCAAAAGCGTCGAGACGTAGATCATATTGTGGGCAGCAAAAACTGCCTAGCTTTCCAGGACGCAGTCAAGAAGACTCACAATTAAGGTCCTGCAGATAAACCTTAATCATTGTGAGGCAGCGCAAGATCTCTTGACGCAAACCTGCTTTGAGGAAGGCATAGACGTTGTTCTAATCAGTGAACAATACAAGAACCTAGCTACAACCAACTGGGTTAGTGATAAAACTGGTAAAGCGGCGATTTGGGCATGTGGAAGCAAGCCCATTAACGACAAGCCGCTGACCACTGAAGTTCATTTCGCTAGGGCAAAAATAGCCGGTGTACATTTTTATAGCTGCTACCTACCACCGAGCTTAGAAATGTACGACTACGATAGGACTTTAGACAATATAGGGACCCATGCTAGAAGTAGTCACCCAAACATCATAGGCGGGGACTTCAATGCCTGGGCTGCCGAATGGGGCAGTCGCCTCACAAATGTAAGAGGCCATGCAGTTATTACAGCCTTCTCCTTATTAGACGCAGTGCTGCTTAACACAGGCAATAAAAGCACTTTTGAGCGAAATGGCAGGACATCAATCGTTGATATATCCTTCGCCAGCTCCAATATAAGTAGAACGATCTCGTGGCAAGTGAGCGATATCTACACTCATAGTGACCATAGAGCCATATTAATGAGTGTAGATAGACACAGCAGTAGAAGCACCCAGGAACGAGTAATCAATGGTTGGAAAGAAGACACTCTGGATGAGGACGTCCTTAGGTACCTCATCACAGAGCAGAACAATGCTGTCCTTCTGCATGGTAATACCTCTGACGCGAAGGCAACATCACTTTCCAATCTATTGACTTCTGCCTGCGACGCCTCTATGGCGAGAAAATCCAAAGGTGGCTCAAGATGGAAGCCAGCCTTTTGGTGGAGTCACGAGATCGCGGATTCTAGACGTAAATGCATACGAGCTAGAAGAACCCTATGCCGATGTAGAGATGAGGAGCAACGGGAAACCCTCAGATCGCGCTTCAAGGACGCAAAAAGGGAGCTAAAGAAAGCGATAAAGCTAAGCAAAGCATCGCACTTTAACACCCTGCGTGATGGTATGAATACCAACCCTTGGGGCGGGGCATATAAGGCTGTAATGAGCAAGATAAGAGGACAGCGAGCAACCGCTCCGGCTTGTCCCCAACTCTTGCGCACAATAGTCGAGACCCTTTTCCCAACACAGGTGAATCGACATAACGAACCTGCAGATGTTTGGACTGAGGGGATGAGTAGACACCAGGAGGAAGTAGAGATAGGGGAGGTATTAGAAATAGCTAAGACCTTCGCAAACAGCAAAGCGCCGGGACTAGACGCAGTACCCAACAAGGTACTGAAGATAGCGGTAGACGCGAACCCCTCCATATTTGCAGAAGTATACACAGACTGCATACAGACAGGGACTTTTCCGGAAATCTGGAAAAGACAAAGACTGGTACTAATACCAAAAGGTAACAAACCGCCAGGTGAGCCTAGTTCATACAGACCGCTCTGTATGATAGATACAATGGGGAAAATGCTAGAAAAGGTAGTAGCTAGCAAGCTTAGCACCTTCATTGAGGAAATAGGTGGTCTATCGGATGACCAATACGGATTTAGGAGAAATAGGTCGACAGTAGACGCGATCAGTAGGGTTAAGCAGATTGCTGAAGAAGCAATAGCGGGAGTTAGGTGGCGAGGAGGCCAGAAGAAGTACTGCGCTATAATTACCCTTGATATAAAAAATGCCTTTAACTCAGTGAGTTGGCATCATATCATGCAGGCGCTGCGTAACCTCAACACGCCTCAATACTTGTTAAGAATTGTTGGTAGCTACCTGAGTGACCGTACACTTGTGTACGACACTGAGGAAGGGCGAAAACAATACCAAGTTACAGGCGGCGTTCCGCAAGGATCGGTTCTTGGACCGCTCCTGTGGAACATAGTATATGATGGGGTATTACGCCTTCCACTCAGGGATGAGGTCAAGATCATCGGATATGCTGATGATATTGCCGTCATCATAGTTGGAAAGCACCTGGCGGAGGTGAAAGACAATAGCACCGATGCCACGCAAAGGATAAAGCAGTGGCTGACAGAGCACGATTTGAGACTAGCCGGGGAAAAAACTGAGGCGGTCCTTATTTCAAGTAGAAAGAAACTTGAAGATGTGACGCTCAGTATTGACGGATTCAATATCCGCACGGGCTATTGCTGAGCCCCTAGGCGTACTTATAGACGCCAGGCTGAGCTTTAAAGGCAATATCATTGCAATGAGCGAAAAAGCAGCCAGAGTACAAATGGCACTCGCAAGAGTAATGCCAAACATCGGGGGTCCAAGACAAGCTATACGATCACTCGTATCGCGTGTTACCCTATCGGTGTTAATGTATGCAGCCCCTATATGGGCATCAGCGCTAAAAAAGGCAACCTACGCCCAACACTATAACGCTGTAGTGAGACGTAGCTGCCAAAGAGTCTGTAGCGCCTTCCGGACGGTATCCGGTGATGCTATCCAAGTTCTAGCCGGCATTATGCCGGCTGACTTGATCGCGCTAGATTACCAAGCGCAATATAATAAGAGGCACAGCCTAACCCCTGTTACCTACGATGAAGGTAAATCCATTAGGGATTGGCAACAAAGGTGGGATGCAACCAGCTGCGGGAGGTGGACACACCGTCTGGTGCCGCATATAGAATCATGGGTCAGAAGAAGCCACGGACAAGTGGACTTCTATATGACCCAGTTTCTTACAGGACATGGCTGTTTCAGGCGCTACCTGAATAAGTACGGTCATGACCCTGAAGTGGTTTGCTACCTTTGCAACGAAGACGATGAGACTGTGGAACATATTTTCTTCCACTGCCCTTATTACGCAGACAAACGGGAAATCGTCAATAGACGCTTAGGAGTAGATGCAAGCCCAGAGAATGTTGTAGGGCTTATGTTAGAGACCCCAGAAAACTGGGACCTTATAAAGGAAATGTGTGTGTGCATTATGGTAGAGCAGCGTAGGCTAGAAAGACTGCGAAACTCTTCCGTGCAGCAACCATCAACCAGGTAGAGCCACCACAGGGCTAAGCTCGGCCTCTTGCGAAGATTTATACTTTAGGAGTGGTTCCGCAAGGGGTACTACAAACGAGCCGTAGGGAGGAGTGTTCCTGAGCGGGTTTTTAGTGGGTGCGGATCCCACACTACCGTCACTAGGACGGTGTCTCTCAAGATTTTTTCCCATGAACACTCTTATAAAAAAAAAAAAAAAAAACACACACACACCTCACACTCACGCTAAACAAAAAAATTATTAAATTCATTCATGCATCTTTATTGAATACTTAAAAAAGATCAAATTGAATTTACTATAAATATTTCAAAAGAAAAAAACAAGGAAAAATGAAAAGCTCATAGGCAGCTGCTTAAAGGGCTAAAAATTAAATCCCCCTTAATATGAGTACTAAAAAGAATTAAATTTGGTTTTCTATTTGGGTGCATTCACAGCCCATATGGACATAAAGGATCTTGAGCTTAATTTTGAAAATAGGTTCAATAATTTGTTTTCTTCGTCATTTTTATAAAGCTGCACAAACACAAAATCCTATGCGGTCAAGGCAGTGTGCTTAACTGATCATGCAAAAAGAAATACAGATACAGAAAAAAACGTGAGCAACAGTCGAGCGACCCGCAAATCAACCTAGTCGTAGACGTAATATTGACATAAAAGGATCTAATACTTGTATAAGCTTGTACGCTAATACTAATCCCTGCAAACAAATTATTACAAACTATACAAATTATTCATAACACTGCAGCGATCTGACCAACTTGCCCAGCTGTAATTTCTCGATACGTTATACAACAATTTAATTAAAAAAACAATTGTATTCTAAAATAGATTAAGACTGTAAAAACTTTTTGTTAGTGATCAGTAAACTTCGAGTAGATTCATTATAAATTTTGAATTGGCCAATATTGGTAAAAAAAAAAAAAAAAAAAGTCAATATATCGAGTAATCAAAATTAATATTTACTTGCATTTTATCAGTTTTGTATTTTTTACTGACCCTAAAATCTAAATTATAGAATAAGCAAATAATTTAGCTCTTTACGTCATTTACTTCTTCTTTGCTGGTACGAAGTCAGCTAAAAACGGTTGTTCTCAGATACCTTCAGAACTACAATGTCCGCCATTCGGATTGCAATTTGGAGGATAAGTTCATATATTACCATATGTGATAAAATACTATACCAAAGGTGAACGTTAAGAAAAGAGCATATCGCCATGTACACTCAAGTTTGGCGGTTTGCGGAGGCTGTAAGTGTTATTCCAAATTGAAAATAAACTTGGTCTGCGTACGGTACACAGGAATCTTGATACTAAATTTGGTGTCCCTATCTTTTTTTATTAATTTACTATTTGCGCGTTCATCGAGTACAGTTTAGACAGACGGACAGTACGGACATGACTCAATCGACTCGGCTAGTGATCCTGAGCAAGAATATATACACTTTATGCGGTCTCCGACGCCGCAACTTCTTCCGGTACAGTTGTTGTAAATTTGTCCCGCACAAAGTTAGTATCCCTTTTTTTGAAAAACACTTCCGTTGAAGGAGGATTTGTTTACAAAAGAGCGTCTGAGAAGCAGATTATGAGAGCGTTGTTTGTAATTCGGTTCTTTTGATTTATGTTGACACTTGGACAGTTCTGCTTAGGATGTTTCAATAACTTTTTATTTAGATGTCAATATTTTACGACTCACTACTAAAATGCGCAGTTTAACCACTGCCGTCTTGGAAAAGATTGTTCACCTCTTTAGAATTAAAACGATAAGCGTAGCTGGGCATTGTTAATCCTTTGTGCGTAGTTCTAAGAGACTGCGCGCAAGAGTACGAATCGATTTGGCCGAGATGGAATGACGCAATGGGATAACAACTAGAGCAAAAAATGGGTATCCCAAGTGAGCTATTTCGAAAAACTGTTTAAAATTTCCATAGTGAATATAGAGGGACTGATTATTATTTATTATTATAGAAGAGGGAGTCTCCCAGCGGAGAAAGCGCGAGGCACTGCGACCAATATGATCTTTTGTACCCAGAATGCTCTCCCTGTCATGACAAAAGCGGTTCTGCTTCCCTAATGAAGCATAACAGATCTTTCGTCGAGGAACGGACAATCTGCTCTGGAGTTACGATTTCCACGTGCAGATGTTTCCTCCTTGTCCATACCAAGGCCGGACAGTCACATGTGTTTAGTAGTTTCATCGTCCTCTTTGCAGAGCCTGCACTCTGCGTCCGAGGACAAACGCATTTTTTGAGGTGGTAGTTCACCAAGTGGTGGCCACTTAGGTAGCCAACAAGGAGATAGAGGTCTCTCCTGGAGAGTAGCTTGGTCCTTCGATCAACTTTGGGATTGGTAAGCTCTTTAGCCTGCCGCATCCCTGGTTGGAAGAACCAGTAGCGTTCAGTCAATCTTCCAGCCCAGGTTTTCACAAGGGAGGAGATAGTAGACCACCCCACGCCACAGAAGGGTTCGGGGCCGAGCAAGGTGGCTGATGACCCAGCCTTCGCTAGTTCGTCCGCCAGCTCATTGCCCTGGAAGCCAGAGTGCCCAGGTACCCAAATTAGGGTGACTTTATTCCTTATTGACAGCCTCTGGAGACAATTCCAGCAGTCAGCCACCATACGCGAGCCTACTCTTTTTGAGGAGAGGGCTAGTATGGCCGCTTGGCTGTCCGAGAAGATGTATATTTTCGCTCCTCTAGTCCCCTTCTCAAGGATAAGACGGCAGCAGAACTCAATGGCGTGAACCTCTGATTGGAAAACTGTGGGCCAGTTGCCCATAGCAATCGAGGTCCTGGAGTTGGGACCATGTATCCCAGCTCCAACCCCCTGTTCAGTCTTTGACCCGTCGGTGTACCAATGTATACCATTTGGGTCTCTGATGGGGTTGCCAGCATCCCAAACCCTGCGGTCCGGGATGAGGGTTCTAAATTTTGCACCAAAGAAGAGTTCCTTGGTCATAGAATCTGATGTAGTGCAGATCTCTAAGCCAGGAATATATTTGAGTAGGCTAGCATGCCCAGATTCGGTAGCTAGAAGCCCAGAGTGGAGCTTGATTCTAAGAAGGCTCATAGCAGCAACTTCTTTTATACGGATATGCAGCGGAGTCAGATTCAAAACCGATTCCATTGCTGCAGTGGGACAGGTGCGGAGTGCACCCGTCAAGGAAAGGCAAAGCAGCCTATGCAATTTCGTACATTTATTGATGGCAGTGACCTGCGTAACCTTGGGCCACCACACAAAAGCAGCATAGGTTACGATCGGTCTTACCATCATCTCAAAAAGCCACCTAATGGTGCAGGATTTGAGACCCCATATTCTACCGAAGAGCCTTCTACATGCCCACATGGCATGAGTGGCCTACGATAGAGTGTTATGCAGGTGGGAGTTCCAGTTTAGTCGCTTATCAAGGGTTACCCCTAGATATTTGACTTCGTTGGAAAGTTCCACAGGAGAGCCGCCAATATGTAATTGACCAATGTCAATAGAGTAACCCTTAGTGAAGGGAACAATGATTGCCTTTCGAGGATTGATGCTAAGACCTACATCATCGCACCATCTACTGACCGTGTTCAGAGCTGATTGCATCAGCTCTGTCACGGTGTTGGCATAGTTCCCGTTCACTACAAGAGCCAGGTCGTCGGCATAGCCAATCGCTTCCACGCCCTGTTCTGCGAGTATGATTAGTAGTTCGTCAACTACTAGGGACCAGAGCAAAGGGGATAGAACCCCTCCCTGGGGACACCCTTTTACCGCACTAATATGGGTGGTCGTCGTGTCCAGGGTAGAGGAGATAGTCCGGTGTTTGAGCATGGCGTCAATCCACCGGATTATGGGACGGGCAATGTTCCTGCGCTCAAGCGCAGTAGAGATAGACCCGTAGCCGGTATTATCGAAAGCACCCTCTATATCAAGAAAAGAGCACAGAGCAATGTTCTTTGATACGAAGGCCTTTTCGATCTTACTCACTAATTTGTGGAGAGCGACCTCTGTCGATCTACCGGCTATGTACGCGAACTGCGTGGGGTGCAGAGGGTTGTTTACCTGCAGAGAGCACCGAATGTGCAAGTCTAGGAGCCTTTCCGCAGTCTTAAGCAGAAAGGAGGTAAGGCTGATCGGTCGGTAGGACTTAGGCTGGTCAAGAGGACGATCTCCCTGTTTGGGGATGAATACCACATTGACTCTCCTCCAAGAGTTGGGTATGTGTTCCCACGTGAGACTAGCTCTAAGAAGGCCGACCAGTGGATCAAGGATATGATCCAGACTGTTTTGGAGAAGGGCTGGAAAGATTTGATCACCCCCTGGGGCTTTGAAGGGAGCGAAGGAATCTACAACCCATTTGACCTTTTCAGGATCGAAGATGGTACCAGATAAACTGGTTCCACGTGAGTCAGGTGACCAGGTGGCGTCAACGTGACTGGATAGATCTGGGTTGGCCACGGAACCTGGGAAGTGAACTTGTAGTAAAAGTTCAAGTGCTTCCCTACGATCGTGAGTGAACGAGCCATCTGCTCTTTTAAGAAGCCCTATACCATTAGACGATCCTTTGGCTAATACCTTGTGGAGCCTCGCTGCCTCTGGCAGAGATTCTATGCTACCACAGTAGCTGCGCCACGTATCGCGTGTCTAATGTTCTTATTATAGTTTGTGAGAGCGCCCGTTAGACGTCCCAACTTATACGGTTAGATCTGGCCTTGTTGAAAAGGCTTCTAACCTTCCTTCTTTGAGCAGCCAGCTCTTCGTTCCACCAAGGAACTTTACGGTTGACCGTTAGTGTCTTCCGAACTGAGCTGGCTTCGAAGGACGAAATAAGCACATCTTGGAGCAGGTTGGCAGCAAGTTCTATCTCACTGACAGAGTTAGGATTGCTGATCAACATGTCTGCTTTCAAAGCCACAGAGGCTTTGAAGAGTTCCCAATTAGTCTTTTTAGGACAAAAGGAGTTCTGGCGGATCTCGACTTGGCCAGGAAGGTCGAACCTGATGTGCTGATGGTCCGACAAGGTGGCTTCGTCTGTGACCCGCCAGTTTATAAGCGAACTCGCAATTGAGTTGCTTATTAGGGTGAGATCTAATACCTCTTCCCTAATAGAATTAATAAACGTCGGTTTACATCCGACGTTCGCTATGTCTAAATGACAACACATTAGATAATCAAGGAGAGACTCACCACGTTTGTTGACGTCGCTGCTCCCCCAGAGGAGGCGGCAGAATCCCACAAGCCGCTGAACCTCTGCGGGGGGTACGTCATCCACATCGCTCGGGAAGTAAGCAGAGGCGATCACCACTTCCCGGACGCCATCAGCAGTGGCTACCTCCATAGCCGTTGCCACCAGGTCTCTGTGGATGAAGTTGGTTAAAGGAAAGTGTCTCACACTGTAATTGATCAGTATAGCAGTGCGAGGGGCACCTCCCATACGGTCATATAATAACTTACATGATCCGCATGATAGTCCACGGACGAGGCCACCTATTAACCATGGCTCTTGGACGAGAGCCAGGTCAATCTCCTCTTTACAGACGACCCTGCACAGGGTGGCTGACGCTCCTCTGGCGTTTTGCAGGTTCGTCTGGAGCACTCTAGTTGCGCTCGGCATCCTCTCTCAGCGCCTTGGTGACAAGGCCACATGCCTTGCCCCCCCGAGAGTCGTTGTCTCGGATGCCCTTCGGCAGTCTGGCTGAGCTGCTCGGGGGAGGACGCCTAGCGATCCCAGTCGCGGGAGGTGCCCTTGCGGGTTGTTTGCGCCCAGCGCTGACTGTGGGTCTGGCAGGGGCCAGGAGGCGCCCGCTGCCAGCTACCGGCCTGGTGCGGCCCGTTGAGGGGTTGGGGGCGGAGACCAGAATGGTCGGGGGTTTGGGGATGGGGGCTTTCAGCGCCACTGCGGCCGCAGCACTGGTGGACGCCACCGGTGCGGCAGCCACTGCTGTCGCATAGGTAGGGGCCACCTTTGACTCTTCCGGAGGGGCGCTGGAAGGGGGGGAATGGTTGGAGAGGGGGATGGGGGACGGGCCGGGGAGGGAGAGGCTCTGGGGACGGAGTTCTTCAGGAGAAGTTTGACTCGTCCAAAGACGAATTTCACCTTCCCGTTGCACTCCGTCAGAGCCTTATACGACTCCTCGTCGACCAACATCGCGAGGTGGGTCGTAGTACAACTCCTCGTTTTGGATACCAAGGTATCGCAAAATATCGGCGGGTGTGAGTCCAGCACTACTGGGGAAGTATCCTCTAATGAGGTGAGCTTTGGTGAACTCAGACTCCTCCAGTAGTTTAATGTCAAGGGAGCTGATGGACCTGATGTGTCCAACGGCTCCCCTGACCCAGTCGGCAGTGCGGCTATCCTCGCACACCAGGAGCAGCCACTCATTTCGAGGTATGCAACCCTCGAAACCCGGACTGGCACCCGATGTGGGATGAAGCAGCAGAGCCTTGGCAATGCTAGCTTTCACCGTGGCCACTTACTCCGGTGAAAGCGGGTTTTTTGAGTCAGCCGAAGTGAAGCCCAGTTTCACGCTGCTCGACACCTGGCTGAGAGGTGGCTTTGTGGACTCCACATGAGTCTTTTTGGGCTTCTTTGAAGACCCTTGAGGTTCGAGGACGGTATCGTCAGCGCGCGTCCGTTTGGCCTTGGTTTCCACGGGGGGCGCGGTGGCGATAGCCAGAGCTTCTGCTCTGCTCGAACCCTTTGCGAGTGCGGCTTTGAAAAGCCTCTTCTCACGGGTCTTCATCTTCACAAAGGCGTTCTCAGAGTCCAGTCGCAGCCGCTGTATCTGAGAGCCTGCTTCCGTGAGACCTGACCTCAGCGTCAGCTTCAGCGTCAGAGGACATCACCTCGACGAGCTGCTGCCGGCCTGAGCAGCTATTGGACGAGAAGTCAGCACTGGCGAACTCATCGTCCAAGGGAGTCCGTGGCCTGTCCGGGTCCCCTAAAGTACCAGGGCCAAGACCCGTGGTATTGGGGGTGGAAGCCAGCAGCCCACTGGCTGCAGTGCTGTTGTTGGGGTCGGCCGTTAAGGCCTCGCGCTGGGTTGATGCTGTCGAAGTCGCATCGGACTTATCTTTTGTAAAATTTATATCCATGCTTTGGACCCACGAGTGGGCGGGAAGGGATGGTCACCCACGGCATAGCCCGCGTGCCGTGGGAAGTCTAGATGAAGCTGGAGGGCGACAGGTATCCAGAGTCCGCATACTAACGACCGGGCTACCCCCCGGCCATGCATCCCTTGGCGTATGCTGTTCCGCCTTGGATTGGGGTGATTTATAGAATCACAATCTTCGCCCGACTACAATTAGTCAGCACCCCTAGCAGAGACATGACCGTGCTAGGGGCCTGCTTCCAGCCGCCCTCACGTGGAGAGTATAGCCGCACTTCAGACAGTAGGAGCAAGGACGGCACGTACCCCAGCCAAAGCTGGGGTTACATGTGATTCCCCTTACTGTCTCTGACGGCTGACGGCCTACCCAGCACATACAGAGGAACCCCAGGAACAGCCGCGAGTCGGTGATCCTGGAACACGAGGTAAATACCCGGTTCCGAGATTAACCGAATCACGGAGGCGGCCAGCACATACAGTGGAACCTCGAGAACAGCCGCGTGTCGGCGATCCCGGAAGTTGAGGTAAATACCCGACTCCGAGACCGACCGAACCGCGGAGGCGGCCACAAGCCGGGCGTCTGCCGTGCCTACACAGGGCACACGTGTAGAGCCGAAACGCAAGGCTGCGCGGCCCAACTGTTCCGGATTTCCACTGGTGTGCCAGCTGGTCAATACCCAGCACATACAGTGGGACCTCGGGAATAGCCGCGTGTCGGTGGTCCCGGAAGTTGAAGTAAATACTCGGCTCCGGGATCAACCGAAACAGCGGAGGCGGCCGCGAGTCGTGTGGGCGTGCGCGGAAGCGGACAAAAGTCCACGTAGCCCCACACTGCTCCGTCGTTCTACTGACGCGCGAGAAGGTAAATACCCAGCACGTACAGTGGAACCTCTGGAACAGCCGCTAGTCGATGGTCTCTGAGGCTTGAGGTAAATACCCGGCTTCGAGACCGCCGAGTCCGCTTTAACGGCCCTTGCACACAATCACCAACAGCACACACGTTACATAGGGAAAATACAGTCGGCCATGCCGGCTGAGCACAACACCACGTCTTCATCTTTGCTATGACCCCAAAACCTCAGAAGGTCACTCTCCTCGTTTCGGCTCGGGTCTCAGCAAGTTTTACAAATTTTTCCTGTAAAGTGGCCCTGGCGCGACTGAGCTCACCTCAGCCTGAGACGCTACCTTACAAGATGAATTGCATCATCGGGCACTGCCGATAGTTCGCATACAATGCCCGATGCCATATTATTTAAGTCAGAAGCGAAAAGCTGATAGTCTCGTTGACGCATTATCTCTGTGAGCTCAAAATACAAAAAAAGCTCCCAGAGATACGTACCAAATATTTTATGGTAAGGGTCAGTGGTATTTGGATCGAAAATCCAACTACCTCCTACCGGCTGTAACTGTCTAAGATCAGCGAATACGATGATAGAAACACCACCAAAAGGAGAAGTATTTTTGAAAATTTGCTTCAAACGGGAATCTAAATATGAAAACATTAGAGAGCTAACCATTGATATTTCATCAATAATAATTAATTTAAGATCGATTAACCTTGAATGAAGGGTATTAACTAAATCATGGCTTAAGGCCCTTAGAGGTGCTGAGCGAGATGGATTAACAGGAAGTGAAAACATGGAATGCAGTGTCGAACCACTAATTCCGAATGCTGCTTTTCCTGTTGGTACACATAAGAGGATTTTAATAGATGTCGGATCAGCTCCTGGTATACTGTTATACATTACGGATAATGACTAAAAAATTGCTGATATAAGTCGACTCTTTCCGACTCCGGCACCGCCTCCAACAAATTCATTAAAAGACTGTATTGATTTTTGCATTATGCAAAGCATGTGTGAAATATAGCTTCTGCTTTAAATTAAGAGATCTAACTATATTAGCTAAGCTTTCCTGAGAAACTAAGGTTGGAAGCTTAATAAAACGGACATTACTATCTTCATCATTCATATCAATATTTCCATCCACATTCAAAACATTTGGATGTGAATCCATTTCAGCCAAAGCTAAAACTGTGAAGCCATCATCTACTACTTCCTGGTCTCCTACTTGATTATTCTCATTTTCTGCTTCCTCTCTTAAGTGGTTCAGAGCATCTTCTAGTTCTCTATCATCTAGTAAATTATATTTTCTGCGATTGTTCTCTACTAACTCCTGATTTTCCCCACAGAACAATTCACAGTCATGTGTGACTAAATCCAAAAGCGAAAAGCATTTTTAGCGCTCTGAAATAGTCACTTGTTTCTGTATTGACATTAAATTTCCTATACCTAATACTGCACGCAGTGAGCCCCTTTATGATGAAGCCACTATTATCGCGCAGACCGATACTGATTCAGAAGCCCTAGGCACATCATCGTCAAAATCATCTGCATTTTCTTGGCGAGCTCCTCGTTCAGATTTGCTGTAACTATAAAAAGCTGCCAAATCGGCTAGGCATAAGCTCTCTAAAGCGTCTATGCGCTGAATATAATGATCTAGAAGTCCTAATTAAAAAATTTCCCTAGAGTCTTAGGGCATATTTTGAAGTTGCTGTCTACATTTCAGCATTTGGACCCGTTTTTCTGGAACGTGTGTATTTTATACACACTGGCACTACTGCTGGCGGACAAATACATACCTAAACAGCAGTATACGGCTTCCTGAGCGGATATCTCAGTGCCAAATAAAAATCTGTTATCTAAATGTTCTAACTTTTGCTTAATAGTTACATTGTTGTTGTCTTTAATCTCATTGATTGCCTCACGCATCAACATTGAGATACCTCTCTGAGAATTGTTTATATAAATAACGACATAGCTGCAGCAAGCATAGGGGTCTAAAATAAACTGAATATCCATATTTGCTCGCTGCAACAAAAGGAAGTGCTTGTTATAAGCGTTAAGCTTGATTGCTGAAAAAGATTGCTTCAAAAAAACTTTTGGTTTATTTATACTTGATCTTACAGCATTAATCTAGCCTCATAACTAAGGTTAAGTTGATCGTGAGACAAAAAGCTGTTCAAATCGTTAAAATTTTCTACGCTTTCACGATCAAATGGGACGTCGAGCAGACTTTGAATTTTTTCGAAATTCCTACGATATTCGGCCGAATTTGGAGCATTTTCTTCTAAAGGGAGGAGAGTTTCTGTTTGAGGCATGGGAGGGTATGGGATACGAAATCTACAAATTTGTTTTGACCTAATTTCTCGCCTGCAAGAGTGCCCGTGACTATGGAGTTGATACTCCAAATATGGAGCAACGTCCGGGCAACTAGAATCAGCAGTAATAAACTGATCAATAAGGGACTTCACAGGCTTAAATGTGGACTCATTCTTTAGTTCGAGCTTGGGGGCTTCTTTTAACCAGAACATGCCATGTATATGTGGAGAGCCTCTTTGCTGAAACTCCACTCGCCAATAAAACTTGATGACCTGGGGACAACCAAAGACACCGCCTTCCTTTTTCATCAGTTTTAAAACCTGTCTATATCGAAAATCGAAATATCTGGTACAGGACACTGGGTCTGCTCTAATGAGACAAGCTTTCTCATTAAACCCCAAATTTAACGCTTCTTCTTCGGATACTTCTAGCTTGTCTACATTTTTACATAGCAAGACTAAAAGCTCCGGCCACCTAGTTTCCGCTGCGGAAAATCTTAAAAAAAAAAATTGGAAGCCCTACTTGCCTAATCATAGCCATCACTTTGTTTTTCTCGTCCTCCCAATGAGCAGGAGACGTGTGAATACCTTTTAAAAGCCAATAGCCATCATCATGAAGTCTTAACCTATTTAAAGTTTCATCACTACGCAAATCAGCAGCCGAAATGCCTTGAATGGCAGAGTGCTTACGTAAGCAAATTGATGTGCTATTCCTAATGCTAATCATTTCTAACTTTTTGAAGTTTTTATTTGTCAATTCTACAACCTCTTCTATCAAAATTCTTAAGCTCTGATCTAACTATAGTTGTAAGACTTTCCTGACATTTCTTTTTAATGCTTGCAAAAAGCCAGCTCCTCTGAATCACAATCGGTTATCATGTCAAGAGGTCGCTGACCCTCTCCTGGTGCTATAGCAATTCGAGGAATATCTATGTTTTTCAACAGGGGCATTTTCCATGAAGGTTTCTTGACCTCCTGGATTCAACTCTACCTCTTCTTCTACAACTCTATGCTCATTAGGCTGTGCTGCCTTTTCTAACATTTGACACACAATATCCCTGTCGTCTGCTGACGCAACAAATGGTACAGTCTCAGCAGAGTAAGAAGACAACCACTGTTCATTGATAGTGACCTGGTGCTTTTTATAAAGTTCTGTGTTCCCTAAATACCGAATTGCATCAACTACTTCGGCTTCATTAAATGCCCTGGGAAGGGAAGTTACAACATTTGCAACTGGAATTGGCACATTGATCACTACTCCTTTAATGGCACTTTGACGTCCATATCCAAGAGACTTTATGATCACAAAAGGAAGACGGGGAGAAATCAGCCTTTCTTCTCGAGACGTCAAGCCTTTCAAGCATTCCGGGAGCTCCGGAAAATTTTGGCAATTTGAAATAAAGGCCTTTGGTTTTTTCTCTTACTTAATACTGCGGCTGCAGTTTTTGCAAAACCTAAACCTATTATTATGGAATGGAAACATAGAGGAAAGATACAAAATATCTACACTATCTGCCTCACTTCACTTTTCCTCTATGACTTCACGCGAAATGTTGTCCACTTGATGTGAAAACCACAAACCTTTGCAACATATGCAAACCTGATCGGGTCTCTGCTTGACTGTCTATAACAAACGGATACTCAACAGGTTACGGAATTGGAACCGTATTCCCTTTCGTTCAAAATTATCAAGTGTATAAAAAAATCAATTTGATATTCTTTACTTGAAAATTTTCGCCTTTCGCCTTGAACTTAGGACCGACTAACTCGTGATCAACCACTGTTCACACGAAACCCTTCTCCACTTCAGTCCTCCAAGGTCTCATTCGATTATTTGACATGCATAAGACGCCAACAAGTGAATGGATTGCAGTGCATCAAGCCCATTTACTCTCCAGGGATGTCAAGGCACGATGAACATGACTCGCCCTATCACCATCTTGAGGAGGAAGAGCTGTTTCAGCACTATTGCATTTCAACAACCACGGGGTATTCTTTTACCAAGCAACATTGGCTATAAGGCAATTTAAACTAGTTTTGACCTGCGATATCCTATCATCTCAAAGGGTATTCGCACGTTCCACTCTGTTGCGGGACGCGTTTCTCCTATTCTCTGTTATCCTATTGGTGCAACTACTCCTATATAGACTCACGCTTTGCGACATATTCCTATGGGCTTCAAAGGCCTCACGTTGAGCTCGAATTCGAGCACTGCGGCGTGCACTAGTATTGCGTGCCTGCTCAACAATCCTGCGAAAAGGATTGTTTCTAATCCGAGACTTTTGACTTCTATCTATTGCCCTTTCTAAAATTCGCATCTCCTGATTTCGTCGCTGAATTGCCCTTCCAACACCTGACCTGAATTGTGGACATTGCCTGCGCCTCGATCGACGCATAGTATTGGCAAGTTGTTCGGCATTTCTAGTTGAATGATCAGTTCGTCGAACACGGCATTTCTAGTTGAATGATCAGTTCGTCGAACACGGCGACGAACTGCATCCTGATCTCTTTCCTGAGATCGAAACTCAGCATCTTGCCTACGCCTCGAACGCCGCGAAGTGTTGGCAAGTTGTTCGTCGGTTTTAATTTCAGAATCACTGCGACGTACACGGAGGCGAACTGCATCCTGCTCTCTTTCCTGAGATCGAAACTCAGCATCTTGCCTGCGCCTCGAAAGACGCGAAGTCTTGGCAAATTGTTCTTGTAATCTGATTGGCGAAGAAACCCTAGGACAAGAGTGAAGAATTGTGTCCGGTAATTGCTCAACGGCCCTAAATGTTCTTTTACTTCTGCCGACTCGATGGTGTTGACTATCTCTAACCCATTCAGCTTCCCTGAATTCGAAATTTTTCCTCTAGATGCCTCTAGATTATTCACTCGTTCCTGCTCAGGAAAAATCTATATCTGATCTATTGAAACGATTTCTTTTTCGCTGTAATTGACTCCTTTTGCAAGCTGACTTTCTCTTAAGGTTAGGCATTTTCTAATATATAAGTTTTAATATACTATATATGTTAAAAATAAAATTCTTATTAATTAATTTAATTTGAATATATATGTATGTATCGAAAATAAATGTATAGTTATATATATAATATATAGTTAGTATATTTATTTATATATAATATATAAATATATTCATATATTTAAATAAATATATGTATGTATATTATATATTATAATTATATTATAAATTATTTCGCCACTTTCCGGGCAGGGCGCAATCATTCATACACATAAAAAATGTTCCGTTAACGCATAACACTTACACACGAGGATTTACTTATTATATACTCGATTTATATTGATTTGCATTAAATGTTAAATGCACCACTAATACGCGAAATTATATTATATTTAATATCGAAAATACAGACACCGAACACGCCAATCGCAAACTACAAATTAAGATAACACTGAAGTGCGCTGCCACCTTGCAAAAATTTTGATACGTTGCCAATAATTAATCGCCGCAATTAAAAAGTGCGCGAAACCTTAATTTTAAAATAATGATCTAAAGAATCTAATATATATTACAAAATATACATATATCAAAAAAAACAAAGTAGATAAAATGTTAGTAAATTTTTTTCAAACATAGACTCAATAGACGTTGGGAGATAATATAATTTACACATATTAATATAATTTATATGCAAAACATATAAAATATATATCGATATGTTATATATATTTTAAAAGCTATCGATATAATAGCTCATAATATATCGTGAAATCTTAAATAATATTTATTTCATAAATAGTCAATATATAAATTATTAAATAATAACAATAGTATGTCTATATTATAAAGCTTGTTGATCAACCACGCTATTGGTTGTATATAATTTTACATTTGTGTGTGTGAACACAAATTAAGTATGCATAAGTGTTTGCATGTATGCACATGTATTTTCAGTAATTGACATGTGCATGGAAAACAATAGTCGAGAAAAAGCTCGCGCTTCGCGCTCGAATCGTTTGTGCTTTTCTTTCCTGCACAAGTAATTTAGTTCTAACGTCATCGACAACTTCTTTGCTGGTCAAAGGGTCGAAATGGTTTATCTAATAACTTCAGTGTTTATTGAAGGATAAGTTCATATAGTATTTATCTATATACATATATACGAGTACTAAAGCAGAACGTTAAGAAATGAGTAAATCGTAATGTAAATCAAAATTGGCGGTTGCCGGGGGCGGTAGGCGTGTTATTCAAATATAAAATAAACTTGATCTGCGTATGGTATACAGGAATCTTCATGCTAAATTTCGTGTCCCTAGTTTTTGTAATAGCTGAGATCGGCGCGTTCATCCAGATAGACAGACGGTAGACGGACAGACAGACGGACATGGCTCAATCGACTCGGCTAGTGATCCTGAGCAAGAATATATATACTTTATGTGGTCTCCGACGCCTCCTTCTGCCCGTAACATACATTTGCACAAAGTTAGTATACCCTTTTTTGATCATTTTCATAGGTTCAAGGGTATAAAAAGCACAAAATGTGGTTAAATGAGCTATGTCCCGGACTGATGTCGACTGTATTCTTGGTTGGTTTTCTGCCGCGATCGACATGTCAAATGTTTTTGTTGATTTTCATTAAATAAAAATAAACGTTCAATAAATATTTATTAAAATATATTTAAAAATAATTATTTATACTAAATGTAAAACAAATAATATAGTTTATTTGTCTTAAATATCGCATAATAAATAAATCGAAATCAATGAAATCAAATTGAGGAAAATTTATTTTTAATTTAACGTGATATAAAATTGAAAATTAATTTAACATGAGTAGTAGCGGATTTAGATATCACAGCCTCCTCGGCTGCTGCTTTCGTTTTAGTTTATTAGAATAAAAGAAATATTGTAAGATTAATAAGTAATAAATAAATTGCAAAAAATACAAACGCTTTCGCACATGAGAATCGAACTCGCGTCACAAAATTCCGAGTACTGTATATACGTTCAAAACGAATTTAATTCGTATCATGTCTTACTTATTTATAGTCCGATTTAACTTTCACAAAACGCACGTGGCAAGATATTTGTCGTGAGTGATATTCAACTTTGGTTGTTGTTGCTTCTAAACAGTTATTACTGATTTACCGAGGCGGGAAGAGACGCGTCGGAATTTCAATTGAAAATTTTGGAACACTGCAATATACACGACTCTGTTACAAAAGTTGATTGCTATAGCTTACATAGTTTCTGAGATATAGACTTTCATACAAACAGACAGACGGACAGACAGATATAGCTCAATCGACTCGTCTTTTTATGATGATTCAAAATATATATAGTTTAGGAGGTCGGAGATGCCTCCATCTGCCTGTTACGCACATTTTCGTTCCGACAAACACAATAGTCAACGAATTTTTTTAAAATCCATGTCCTAAAAAGTGGCCTAAAAAGTCTGAATCAAGGAATAGCTTTACCTTACATTGATGACGTCAATATACCAGACGAAGACGAAGGGATAATCGAAAACCAAAACATAAGTATTTCTGACGAAAAAACAATAACCGTTACTAATTTAATGCAACCACGAAATGACAAAGAATTGTTGAGTTTTCTAGGACTTGTTGGTTATTTCTTATTTATACCAAGATTTGCAACTGTTGCGAAATCTCTTACCTATCTAACAAAAGCTGATAAATATATCATAAATTATACACGGCGAGATGATCCTGATTTTAGACGACAATGTGGAATGGCCGAGTTGTGGGAATGATCTGGCAACACTGAGTCAGATGGCCTAAGTTATAGTCTACGGACTGGCAACGGCGTTGATTTAGAAGAGAAAGAGAACGGAATTTTTGTGGAAGACACGAAGAATAAAGACGTAATAGAGCAAGGCTGCCGCTCAAATCATTAATAAACAAAGAGTTCGTTGACGACGCGAAGAGCAAAGACATGAAGAGCAAGGCGCTCAATCAATTAATAAACGACGAGTTAACGAAAAGTACCAACTAAACTAAAGAACTTACTAATTTTAAGAAACCTACATTGAAATAACATACTACGAAATAAAATGATTTTATTAAATATTAAAATAATCGTTTATATTACAAGGCAAGTCTGACTTTAACTTTAAACAGTTTATACATAAGTCCCACAAACATATATAAATTTATCATAAAATCTATTATATTGCTGCGATAGTGAGAGGCTAAAATTAAAACATTCTTATATCCGCTGTCATATTTAGTAAAATTATCTATATTGTTTCACTTAAATTAGAAAATAGTCAAACCTGCAAAACGAAGAATTGTGTTAGCAAAAGTAACGTCAGTTTTTTTAGAATAAAGAGATGGGCGATAACGTTGATTCCTTTGATGAAACACAACAGCAACCCCAAAAATAATTCGATGTACATGAATGCGTGCAATGCTGTGTGTTGGAGTGGGATACCAATACATACATATGGATATGCTGAGATTTATGTATAGGCATCCCACTTGAATATTCTTTACTTTTCAATGATCGCTGTAGTGTTTACGGATTCGAAATACAAAATGTGGAGATAAAGACCAAGTTGCAACATCGAATAGGAATCATAAAAAAAATGTTTATTTTTTATCAATCTTTATGTTGTCCCCTTCAAAGTAGTCCCCCTCAGATACAATACACTTATGCCAACGGTTTTTCCAATCCTCAAAGCACTTCTCATAAACACTTTTCGGTATAGCTTTGAGCTCCTCCTTCGATGCCGTCTTTATATCGTCAATCGTAGCGTAACTTCGTCCTTTCATGGGCCTTTTCAGTTTAGGGAACAAGAAAAAGTCGTAGGGGGCCAGATCTGGGGAATTAAGGTGGCTGCGGCATCATTGGTGTGTTTTTTTTGGTCAAAAACTCGCGCACAAGCAAAGCTGAGTGAGCAGAGGCATGAACGGTTTTTCCCCAATTCTGGACGTTTTGTTCGTATTGCTTCTCGCAAACGGTGCATAACTTCAAGATAATACTGTTTATTGACCGTACAACCATATGGTAAGAGCTCCTGATGCACCACGCCCCTGCAATCGAAAAAGACTGTCAGCAAAACTTTCGCGATACTTTTTACAGACGTATACAGACATTTACTTATTAAGCCAGTTAGGAACTCCGCGCCCGCAAGAGCAGACGTGAAAAATATATGTATGTAATTTAATATTGGCCGTCAGCCGTCAGAGGCAGCAAGGGGAACTACATGTAGCCCTAGCATTGGCTGAGGTACGTGCCGTCCTTGCTCCTACTGCCGGAAGTGCGGCCATACTCTCCTCGTGAGGGCGGCTGGAAGCAGGCCCCTAGCACGGTCATGACTCTGTGGGGGTGCTGACTAATTGTAGTCGGGCGAAGATTGTTATTTTATAAATCACCCCAATCCAAGGCGGAACAGCATACGCCAAGGGAAGCTTGGCCGGGGGGTAGCCCGGTCGTTAGTATGCGAACTCTGGATACCTGTCGCCTTACAGTTTCATTTAGACTTCCCACGGTACGCGGGCTATGCCGTGGGCGACCTTCCCTTCCCGCCTACTCGTGGGTCGAAAATTATGGATAATTTTCTCAAACAAGCCAGTGGGCTGCTGTCTTCCACCCCCAATACCACGGGTCTTGGCCCTGGCACTCTAGGGGACCCGGACAGGCCACGAACTCCCTTGGACGATTCGCTAGTGCTGAGGTCAGGTCTCACGGAAGCAGGCTCTCAGATCCAGAAGCTGCGACTGGAGTCTGAGAACGCCTTCGTAAAATTGAAGACACGTGTGAAGAGGCTATTCAAAGCCGCACTCGCGAAGGGTTCGAGCAGAGCGGAGGCTCTAGCTATCGCCACCGCGCCCCCCGTGGAAACCAAGGCCAAACGGACGCGCGCTGACGATACAGTTCTCGAACCCCAAGGGTCTTCAAAGAAGCCCAAAAAGACTTATGTGGATTCCACAAAGTCACCCCACAGCCAGGTGACAAGCAGCGTGAAACTGGGCTTCACGTCGGCTGATTCTAAAAACACGCTTTCACCGGAGCAGGTGGCTACGGTGAAAGCTAGCATTGCCAAGGCTTTGCGGCTTCATCCCACACCGGGCGTCAGTCCAGGTTTCGAGGGTTGCATACCCCGAAATGAATGGCTGCTCCTGGTGTGCGAAGACAGCCGCACTGCTGCCATCAGCTCCCTCGACATTAAACTACTGGAGGACTCTAAGTTCCCTAAAGCTCACCTCATAAGAGGATACTTCCCCAGTAGTGCTGAACTAACTCCCGCCGCCATTTTGGGTTAGCTTGGTATCCAGAATGCAGACTGCTTCTCCCCGAAGCAGTGGCGGGTGGTCCAGCATAGCCTCAACGGCACCACGACTCACCTCGCGATGTTGGTCGACGAGGAGTCGTACATGGCTCTGACGGAGTGCAACGGGAAGGTGAAATTCGTCTTTGGACGAGTTAAGCTTCTCCTGAAGAACTCCGTTCCCAGAACCTCCTCCTCTCCTGCCCGTCCCCCGTCCCCTTCTCCAACCATTCCACCCAACCAGCGCTCCTCCGGAAGCGAAGAAGGTTTCCCCCACCTACGCGACGGCAGTTGCTGTCGCCCCGATGGCGTCCACCAGCGCTGCAGCAGCAGTGGTGCGGAAAGCCCCCCTCATCAAACCCCCGACCATCCGGGTCTCCGCCCCCAACCCCTCAACGGGCGCCTCCTGGCCCCTGCCCGACCCACAATAAGCGCTGGGCGCAAGCTACCCGTAAGGGTACCTCCCGCGACTGGGATCGCTAGGCGACCTCCCCCGAGCAGCTCCGCCAGACTGCCGAAGGGCATCCGTGGCAATGACTCTCGGGGAGGCAAGGCATGTGGCCTTGTCTCTAAAGCGCTAAAGGAGGATGCGGAGCGCAACTAAGGTGTTCCAGGCGAACCTGCACTACGCCAGAGAAGCGTCAGCCACCCTGTGCAGGGTCGTCTGTAAAGATGAGATTGACCTGGATCTCTTCCAAGAGTCATGGTTAATAGGTGGCCTCGTCCGTGGACTATCATGCGGATCATGTAAGTTACTATATGACCGTATGGGAGGTGCCCCTCGCACTGCTATATTGGTTAATAACAGTGTGAGACACTTCCCTTTAACTAACTTCATTCACAGAGAGCTGGTGGCAACGGCTATGTAGGTAGCCACTGCTGATGGCGTCCGGGAAGTAGTGATCGCCTCTGCTTACTTTCCGGGCGATGTGGATGATGTACTCCCCGCAGAGGCTCAGCGGCCTGTGGATTTCTGCCGCCTCCACAACAAGCCGCTTGTGATCGGCTGTGATGCCAACGCCCACCACACAATCTGGGGGAGCAGCGATGTCAATAAACGTGGTGAGTCTCTCTTAGATTATCTAATGTGTTGTCATCTAGATATAGCTAACGTAGGGTGTAAACCCACGTTTATAGACTCTATTAGGGAAGAGGTTTTAGATCTCACCCTAGTCAGCAACTCAATTGCGAGTTCGCTTGTTAACTGGCGGGTCACTGACGAAGCCACCCTGTCGGACCATCAGCACATCAGGTTCGACCTTCCTGGCCAAGTCGATATCCGCCAGAACTCTTTCTGTCCCAAAGAGACAAACTGGGGACTCTTCAAAGCCTCTGTGGCTTTGAAAGCAGACCTGTTGATCAGCAATCCTAACTCTATCAGTGAGATAGAACTTGCTGCCAACCTGCTTCAAGATGTGCTGATTACGTCCTTCGAAGTCAGCTCAGTTCCGAAGAATTTAATGGTCAACCGTAAAGTTCCTTGATGGAATGAAGAGTTGGCAGCACAAAGAAGGAAGGTTAGAAGCCTCTTCAACAAGGCCAGATCTAACCGCATAAGTTGGGACGTCTATAGGGACGCTCTCACACACTATAATAAGAACATTAGACGCTCCAAACGCGATACGTGGCGCAGCTACTGTGGTAGCATAGAATCGCTGCCAGAGGCATTGAGAATCCACAAGGTCTTAGCCAAAGGGTCGTCTAATACAATAGGGATTCTCAAAAGAGCAGATGGCTGTTTCACTCAAGATCGCAGGGAAGCACTTGAACTTTTACTACAAGTTCACTTCCCAGGTTCCGTGGCGAACCCAGATCTCTCCAGTCACGTTGACGCCACCTTGTCACCTGACTCATGTGGAGCCAGTCTATCTGGAACCATTTTCGATCCTGAAAAGGTCAAATGGGCTGTAGATTCCTTCGCTCCCTTTAAAGCCCCAGGGGGTGATAAACTCTTTCAAGCCCTTCTCCAAAACAGCCTGGATCATATCCTCGATCCACTGGTCGGCCTACTTAGAGCTAGTCTCACGTGGGGACACATACCCAACTCTTGGAGGAGAGTCAATGTGGTAATCATTCCCAAGCAGGGAAACCGTCCTCTTGACCAGCCTAAGTAATATCGGCCGATCAGCCTTACCTCCTTTCTGCTCAAGGCTGCAGAAAGGCTCTTGATATGCACATTCGGTACTCTCTGCGGTACAACCCTCTGCACCCCACGCAGCTCGCGTATATAGCCGGTAGATCAACAGAGGCCGCTCTCCACAAATTAGTGGGTAAAATTGAAAAAGCCTTCGTATCAAAGAACATTGCTTTGTGCTCTTTTCTTGATATAGAGGGTGCTTTCGATAACACCGGCTACGGGTCTATCTCTGCTGCGCTTGAGCGCAGGAACATTGCCCGTCCCATAATCCGGTGAATTGACGCCATGCTCAAACACCGGACTATCTCCTCTACCCTGGACACGATGACCGCCCATATCAGTGCGGTAAAAGGGTGTCCCCAGGGAGGGGTCCTATCCCCTTTGCTCTGGTCCCTAGTAGTCGACGAACTACTAATTATATTTGCAGAACAGGGCGTGGAAGCGATTGGCTATGCCGACAACCTGGCTCTCGTAGTGAACGGGAACTATGCCAACACCGGTCAGTAGGTGGTTGTGAAGATGTAGGTCTTAGCATCAACCCACAAAAGGCAATAATTGTTCCCTTCACTAAGCGATACTCCGTTGACATTGGTCAATTACACATTGGCGGCTCTTCCGTGGACCTTTCCAATGAAGTCAAATATCTAGGGGTAACCCTTGATAAACGACTAAATTGGAACTCCCACCTACTCAACACTCTATCAAAGGCTACTCATGCCATGTGGGCATGCAGAAGACTCTTCGGTAGAATCTGGGGTCTCAAATCCTGCACCATCCGGTGGCTATTTGAGATGATGGTAAGACCGATCGTAACCTACGATGCTATTGTTTGGTGGCCTAAGGTTACGCAGGTCACTGCCATCAACAAATGCACGAAACTGCATAGGCTGCTCTGCCTCTCCTTGACGGGTGCACTTCGCATCTGTCCCACTGCAGCAATGGAATCTATTTTGAATCTGACTCCGCTGCACATCCGCATAAAAGAAGTTGCTGCTATGAGCCTTCTTAGAGTAAAGCTCTAATCTGGGCTTCTGGCTACCGAATCAGGGCATGCTAGCTTAATCAAAGATATTCCTGGCTTAGAGATCTGCACCAGATCAGATTCTATGACCAAGGAAATCTTCTTTGGTGCAAAATTTAGAACCCTCATCCCGGACCGTAGGGACTGGGATTCTGGCAACCCCATCAGAGACCCCAATGGTATACATTGGTACACCGACGGGTCAAAGACTGATCAGGGGGAAGGATCTGGGATATATGGTCCCAACTCCAAAACCTCGATTACTATGGGCAACTGGCCTACAGTTTTCCAATCAGACGTTCACGCCATCGAGTTCTGCTGCCGTCTTATCCTTGAGAAGGGGATTAGAGGAGCGAACATATACATCTTCTCGGACAGCCAAGCGGCCGTACTAGCCCTCTTCACAAAAAGAGTAGGATCGCGTATGGTGGCTGACTGCTGGAACTGTTTCCAGAGGCTGTCGAATAAGAATAAAGTTACCCTTATTTGGGTACCTGGAAATTCGGGCATCCATGGCAACGAGCTGGCGGACGAACTAGCGAGGGCTGGGTCATCAGCCCCCCTGCTTGGCCCCGAACCCTTCTGTGGCGTGGGTGGTCAACTATCTCCTCCCTGGTGAAAACCTGGGCTGGAAGATTGACCGAACGCTACTGGTTCTTCCAACCAGGGATGCGGCAGGCTAAAGAGCTCACCAATCCCACAGTTGATCGAAGGACCAAGCTACTCTCCAGGAGAGACCTCTATCTCCTTGTTGGCTACCTAAGTGGCCACCACTTGGTGAACTACCACCTTACAAAAATGCGCTTGTCCTCGGATGCGGAGTGCAGAGGACGCCGAATCTACTAAACACACTCTATGTGACTGTCCGGCCTTGGTATGGACTAGGACTTAACAATCCCATTTTGGAATTTTGTGTTTTAGCCCTGAAGACGGTTACCGCAGTGTAACCGAAATATATTGGAATAAAAAGAAAATATTTATATTACTTGATCTTGACCTCGAGCCAGCCACCAAAATAATGAAAAACAAAGGTCGCCAAAACTCTATAATAAACCCAACGGAAGGAACGCCGCTTGCAGAAACCACACCTAGAATGGAATATGCAAATATAAAACAAAACAACAAAAACTAAAAAAAACAAAATGGAAATTAACAGGTTTCAAACTATTACCAAGAAACACACTAATCTGAAGTTATATATAAAATTTTTAAGAGGCTGTATACTATAAAACGCATGTTTGACATATCTGACAAAATATATCATAAGGAGATTAAGAAGAAAGTTTCCGCCTGTCCTTTTCCCTCTTAAAATATTCTCAAGATCACGAAAAAAAAAATACGTCTGGTACAAGCAACTTCGGTTTCAATTATATTTCTTATTATATATAGTGATCATAGACCATTAGATGTTTATCTTACATATCGATGTTTATCTTACATATCGTATGTAACATATGTTCATATGATCGATAGCATTTAGCTTTTATCCATATTATTTACATTTTAACAGATGATTCAATTCAAATCATTGAGGTCATTTCTAACAAAACAAAAATTTATTAAAGATACTCTTTTGTCCTATTTCGTCGCAAACATACTCCCGGCCTTGGAAGCTCCTTCCTCGTCTTCATCTAAGGGCAATGGGCAGATCTTGTGAACTTTGCGCTTAAAGTGACCTGATTTGCATCGCAGAGTCACCACTCAAACAGCTCCATCAGCACCAGGATGTATTTCTGCTACACGGCCTAAAGCCCATTGACCTGGTGGAATATTGTCCTCTGCTATTAAAACTAAAGCACCTTCCATTAGATTTTTGTATGGAGTCTTTCACTTGGCCTTTTCTTGTAGTGTTGTTAAATATTCTAGCGACCACCGCTTAAAAAAGGCTTGCTGGACTGCAACGATTCGTTTCTATCGAGTTGTGGCAGACATCTTAAGAATGCTCTCGTCGAATGGCTCTGGTAGAGTGTTGAGAGGCAGACCAATTAAAAAATGGCCCGGGGTCAATGATTCAAAATCGTTTACTATGACTGTAGCAAGCTCTTCGTAGTTTAACGTTTTTCCATTGTCGCTTCTGCCCAGTAGCTGTTTTGCTACCTTCACCGCACTTTCCCATAAACCCCCGAAACGGGGCGATCTTGGCGGTATGAAGTGAAATTTGACGCCGAGCTGACTGCAGTGATCCAATACATTGTGTCTGCTCTTGTCGTTACACAAGCGATCGGCTTGAGCTCCCGTGATGCACCAACGAAATTTGTGGCATTGTCGCAGAACAGCTCCCTCGTAATCCCGCGGCGTGCAAAAGATTGCTTAAGCGCAGCGATAAAAGCGTTTGTGCTAAGATCTGACACCAGCTCTAGATGGCAAGCCTTGGTCAGAAAGCACACGAAGACGCACAAATTCACTTTCACTGGACGTTTTCCTCTTTGGTTAAAATGCATCCACAACGGTCCAGCGTAGTCTACGCCTGCTCTTTCAAAGGGGTGCACTCCTATTTGCACTCGGCCTGCTGGTAGAGAGCCCATTAATTGGTTATGTCGATGTCGAAAACAAATAATACAACTCCTCACTGTACTCCGAGCTAGTTTTCTAGCATTAATGACCCAGAATCGTTGTCGCACAAAAGCACACAAAGCGTGCGCTCCGGCATGCAGATTAATTCGATGTGTGTACTCAAAAATGCTTTGGTATGGGGTGCCTCACATTAAATGTTATACTTGCACGAGCTAGTCTACCACCAATATAACTTAGCATTATTTCCATACCATTACAATTAATTATAAACGGGTTAAGCCCTTGAATTTTGGCTGATTTGACTGGCTTTTTCTCTAACAACTTGTCCATCTCATTGTGAAAGTTTAAAGCCTGTAAATTGGCAATAAAATAAATTAAGCCTCCTTTTAATTCCGTTGATGTTAGGGTTTCTGATCGAATTGAATTATTTTTACTGATACGATACAACGAAAAACATATGCAAAGACCCTATTTAATTTTAAAAAATCCCTTGTATATTTGCAGACAGATATTAAATCTGAGGGCATGGGTCGAACATTTGCTTATAAGCTAAATTGAGAATTGCGCTGTTCTCCAAGTTCCTTAGGGGCTTGCCATTCTATTAACTGCCAACTATCTTCGGAATGTTGTAAAACCTCTAGACCTCGGCACCACAAGGACGAGTCCATTAATTCCAACGTGTGCAGACCACGAGAAACAATGTCTGCGGGATTTTGTTTTGATTCAATTTGATTTAATTATCTTGTACTCTAGATAATTCTTGATAATTATTGAGACCCTATTAGCAACGAATGTATTCCAACGACAAGTATGAGACCCAATCCAATTAAGAACAATAGTAGAATCTGTGAAATAACAAACCCTATCAGTTGATTTAGGTGCGCAGTTTTTGATTTAATCCACAAGTTGAGTCAAAAGTCGAGCACCTTCCAGCTCTAAGCGAGGTAGCGATACTACACAAACTGGCGCTACTTTGGATTTTGCTGTCAATGAATGTATTGATATGACGCCCTGCTTATCTATGCATCGAACATAAACTGCAGCGCCAAAGGCTCGACAAGAAGCATCAGTAAATCCAATTGACTCTACTCTATCAATTGCATTCTCTACTGGTACTACCGCTCGAGGCAATGAACACTTATGAACAATTTCTAATTCTTTTCTATACTTTTTCCATTGAGTTGCTTAGCTAGTCGGCAATTCTTGATCCCAATCTTGGTTAAGTAGCCACAACTCCTGCATAAAGATTTTTCCTAGAATCAGGAACGGACTCAGAAACCCAAGTGGGTCGAACAATTGCGCTAACTCTGATAATTAGTTATCAAGATGGACTCATTTGTAGTATACGAAAATTGAAATTTGTCAAATTTAGAAGTCCAATAAATACCAAGATTCTTTGCCGTCTCTGTTGTGTGAAGTTCTAATGCTTCAGTAGAAGTATTGCTCTCGTTCCACTGATTTTAAATTACGAAACCAAAGTACAACAATAACGAGAGCAACTGTCGAGCGGCACGAGTCAGTGGGATACCCTTGGACGTATGTTGGCATAAAAAGAATTTAATTGTATAATACTAATCGCAAGCTATAAATTAATAATAATACTGCAGTGCGTGCCACCTTGCTTCAATTTCGATATTTTTCCAATAATTTCCTAAAGCGCTGTGAGCAGTATATATCGTTATTTCTTTATAAATTTTAAATTGTCCAATATCGATAACAAGGTCCAAGGGTATAAAAATAATAATAATTATTAAACCAATTTTCCTTCAATGGTTATACTTAACTATTAGATAATTATATTAAAGTATTATTAAAATATGCCTACATACATATTTACATATATCCTGTCATTTAGATTTCTTAATTTCTATCCAATTCCAAACATTACTGTTTACGTCGAAACGTAGTCGCCAAGAAGTAGGAAACGTTGCGGCGTAAACAGGGCGAGAGTCACCAAGGGCTCTCGCGCTCTTTTATCCATAATGTTAAGTTAGGCTTAAGCTCCCCCATTGTAATAACATGAAGTAAAAATATATAAGTGAAGTGAACAGACGCGCCCCGAGTTGTCCTTTTTTCGAATTGTTTTTTCGGTTCGATAATTTACAGCCAACCCTAAAGAAGCCATCGCCGCCACCACAAACATTGGTCCTTCGAGCCGGATTTGTAAAATTACATCTACATCGGACTCACGTCGATGGATTTTTTCATCCCCTCGCTCCGCTCGAACAACCACACCGGTTTCGGCATCTTCATGGACTTAGTTCAGATAAGTACATACTCTTTTATTTATCTGAGGTGGAGGTGCTGTGTGCAACTGCTGCAAATTTACAAAAAATTGCTTAATTTCCGTGTAAAAGCACTGGCGAACATCGGTATGTGCAAATGTGCACTTGTAAGTACATACATAGAGACGATCGCCATATTTAATCCAGTGGAAAAGATTAACATATGTTCATATAAATACATATGTATGCAAGTCCATTTGTCAATTGCACACAGTTTTTTTCTCTCCATAAATATAAAATTTTTTACATCCGCCACATATTATTTATGTATGTACTAAATCCTATCAAGTGCATAAGAAACTCCTATCACAAGTTCATACGTACTCTCTCTAAAAAAAAAAATATATATGTATATACTTGCCCAAGTACCTTGCCAAGTTCCGAACCTTAACCGGCAATTGTACCTCCAAAACTAAAATAATCACATAACACTTATTTTCCATTTCAAAAAAAAAAAGGGGTAAAATTTATTTATGTATAGTAAAATTCGCAAACAATTCTACTTACATACATACATACATATCTACCGACAGCAATATTTCGGCTACACCGGCACAAGGCACACATATAACATACCATATAACCTACTCGAAAATTTCGTTTTTATTATTCACTAGAAATTTTCGTTATAAATATAAATATAGTTATATTATTATACAAATATATATATATGTAGGATATTTATTGTTTAGCACAATTGTTTATCTTAGTAATATTTTGATATTATAATAGTTTGCTTATTATATTTGGTATTTAATAAAAAGATGACTCGTGCCAACACTTCTTGATCTCCGGACATACGACGACTACACAACTTTGCCTTACTCCGGACACGACAACTTTCGGCTTGACGATCTTTTTTCTGCACAACTTTCAACTCGCTTTGTTCTTCTTCGACTGCCTCTATGCTTGTCCTTTTTCTTATATCTCCTTCTTCCTCTTCTGCCTGCGCTCACGACGCTACCCTTTGCGATGATTATCGACCATCGCATATCGATAACTATCGTTACATTCGGCCATCCTGATCATTGTCGTCTGACCCAGACGACCATAGATCTTCATTTGTAGACGCGTACTTCCATAGCTTCATATTTTCTGCACATGTTGCAGTTATTGTAGAGCCTTCCACCTTAGCTGCTTTCCGTACATCGTATCGGCCGTTTCTTTTTACCTTAGTTACTTCATATGGCCCGAGAAAACTGCTAGCTAGTTTTTTGCCAGTCACAAACTGAGTTCGTTTAATAGCCACCAGATCTCCTTCTTTAAATGTACGCCCTTGCGTTTGCGATCATAGCCGTCTTTATACTTTTTCTGCGCCTGCTGAATATGTGTTTTTACCTCCTTGTTCCAGAGTAGTTAGTATATTGTCACTAACCTTATTCCTCATGTTTACTCCAAACATTACTTGAAATGGCGTCTTCTTTGTGGAGCAATGAATATGGGCATTGATCGCTTTCTGCACCTGGGATACATGCTTGTACTACTTTGAAGTGTCATCAATTGATAACTTGCTGATTATTGATAGAATGCATCTGTTGACTCGCTCTATCTGACCGTTGCCGCGAACAACTCCTGTTGTTGTCCAAACGTGTTCAATAGCATTTGACTTGGTATATTCTTCAGAGCTGTTTGAGGTAAATGCCACGCCCCTGTCACTGATAATGTGTAGCGGCTTACCAAAAATATTAGACCATTCTTCCAACTTTTTTACAACTTCATCGGTGCCTGTGCTCTTAGTGGTGAAAAGCCATACGAATTTGGAAAATCCATCTACGATTGCAAATATGTATTTGTAGCCCTTTGACGTTGAATCCATGGGCCCCAAGTGATCGATGTGGAGGGTATGAAGTGGCTTATCTCCCTTTTCAATGCAGTTCAAAAATCCTTCTGGTTTCTCCAACTTCTTGTTGATAATAATGCACTTGTGTTAATCAGCTGGGCTACTTTTCGTTCCATATGTGGTATCCAGAACTGCTGCTGTAGTGTGTGAATTGTTTTTTGCAATGCAAAATGGCCAACACTTTGTGCATCCGCTATAACTTTATGCTCCATTGCTTTGGGTACCACCAACAAGTCACTGCCATTCATGGTTTTGTATACAATTCCACCTTTCAGCTTTAAATTTTCATACGGCTGCAATTTTAATATTTCTGCTATAGCTTTAATGTAGTTATCCTTTTCCTGGGCAACTTTTAATCTAGCTGCAACTTCTGAAGTTATGGCAAAAACATCTTGTGGATATCGGCTGAGACTGTCAACGTGCTTCATCCTGCTGCCGGAGCGATGCTCGACTTCGAAATCTGCGCAATCTGTCACCAACTTGAAATGTATGCCTAGCAGGTAGTAGCGTAATTTCTGCATGGCAAGATATGCTGCTTTAACCTCCAGAATGTAGCTGTGGCGCTTTGAATCACTCTGCGACGTCTTTTCGCTCCAATAAAATACTGGATGCTGCTGCTTGTCAAACTCCTGTGTCAATACTGCACCAAATCCATCCTTGGACGCGTCAGTATGTAGCTCAGTTGGCGCCTCTCGACAGTATATGCTTAGTACAGGTTCTGATGCCAATGAATTTTTTAGACAGCATATAGCGTTTAGTTCTTCTGCCTCCATCTTGAAAATCACGTCTTTTTTTAACAAGTTAGTTAACGGGCGAGTGATCTGAGCGTAATCTCGAATGAATTTGCGGAAAAATCAACCCCAAAAAGGATTGGACGCCTTTTATGTTCTTTGGACATTTGAACCTCTGCACAGCTTGCGTCTTCTCTTGTCCTGGTCGAATCTTGCCCATTTCCACGAAGTGGCCCAGAAAGTCAATTTTGTTCTTAAGAAAGTGGCACTTACTCCATTTGATTTTTAGATTAAACTTGGCTGCTTGATTTAGAACTGCTCTCAACTTTGACATGCATTCTTCGTTTGTGTTTGCGTATATGATAATGTCGTCAATGTACAACTGGAGTACGTCCTGCATAATCAAGTCTTCAAATACGCAACTGACAAAACGATTGAAAACGGCCGGCGAGTTGCAAAAACCACACGGCGCTCGATTGAATTCAAAAAGCCCTTCCTTGGTTATGAACGCTGTAAACTTGCGGCTGGACTCCTCAATTGGTACGTGGAGGAAGCTATTCTCCAGATCCATAACTACGAATACATTTGCGGACTGAAGCTGTTCCAGCACATCATCCATGCGTGGCACTGGGAAGCAGTCTTTAAGTACCATACTATTTAATTGACGAAAGTCAACGCAGATTCTGTTCGTGCCATCCTTCTTCTTGACCACAACGACTCGACTGGCAAAGTTCGATGAAGATTTGCGCACAATGTCATCCTGCAACCAGGCGTCAACTTGTTTTCTGATCGACTCGGATTCCACAGCTGAGTGACGGCTTGGTTGATGACGAAATGGTTTTGTACGCTTTTAGCTGGCTTGTACTCTGCTATCATTGACTCGATCATCGGCTTGTACTGTGGAGAAGCATCTATGCTATTACCAGTCTCAACAATATTGTACATATTTAGCTCTTTTGATTCAGCGCATTCCGGCCGCGCTGACGCCTTTGTAAAGATGAATTCTCCGTCATTCAAAGTCACGCAGAACTGCGATGCAAAGTCAAAGCCAAGTATTACGTCGTTCTCGATGTGATTGTTTGGTATCACAACAAACTTTTGTATGGCTTCGATCCCGTCAACGTGTACTCTGCCCATAAAAGAACCTAGCGGCTGCGTCTTAGCGTTTCCAAGGCCTCGTAGAACGGAATAACACTTCTGCATCACAGTACTTTGAAGTTTATTGTACAAAGACTGACATACGATTGACACATCGGATCCTGTGTCCACAAGGCAGGCGACCTCTGTACCGTTCAGCAAAACTACTTTCAAGTGCTTAGTATCTTTTACGATTTGAACACTTTTTACAGCTTGTGGACAATTTGAAGATATATGACCGCTGCCTGCACATTTAAAACATTTTGTTTCTGCCTTGCAGTCTTTTCTCATGTGTTCATTAGAGCCGCAGTTGTAGCAACGAATACTTTTTCCATCGGTTATATTTTTTCTGCCACCACTGTATTGCTTTTGCGGTTTTTTTTTTTTTTAACACACTTGCTCTCGCACAACTCATATTTTTCCAACAGTTCGCTGTCTGATTTGCTGCCGTACAATGCAAATTTGAACTCGCTTTTAATATCCAGCCCGTCAACTATATAAGCGATAATAGACTCAACATCGACTTGTCCAAGCGCTGCAATATTTTTCATTGTTAGCATGTATTCGTGCATGCTTTCGTCGCTCTTCTTCTTCCTGTGCGTCAACTTCGCATGTACATCGGCCCTTTTCGACGCGCGCTTAAATTCGCCAATTAGGGCATTTTTAAGTTGTTCATATGTGATCACCAACTCTGACTCCAGAAACAAGTTGCCCATTTTAACCATTTTTCCTCGTGCCTGCACATATCGTTGCTTTTCCGTAAGCTCATATGCATCTGCATTCTGCTCAAAATTTTCAAGCCAAATCTCCACTGGGATGCTGACGCCATCGAAGTCGGGTACAATTTTTGAAAAATTGTCTGCAGTTACTTTCGGCTCTTTCTGGGTAATTTCATCAGCCTGAATCTTAAGAGTAAGCAGCTGAATTAATTGTTGTAGACTTTTATTACTCTCTGCTTGCATCTCTTTTATTTGGTCTGCACACACTTCTGATAGACGCTGCTCTTCTGCATTTTCATTTTCGTCTCCTCGCTTTACCGACGACCGTGCGACAGCACCATATCGCTGTCCTTTTCTCTCCTCTCTACTCATGCTTTCGTATTCCCTGCTTGACGCCAACTCAATTTTATTCACCACACTTCTTGAAATTTCTAACCGACGCCAACCAACTTGCGAAACTCACCACGCTTCTAGGAATTTCCGACCGACGCCAACCAACTTGCTAAATTTCGACACTTTTTATTTAGCACTTTTGACGTAATTCCACAACAGTTCAACTTTCTGCACTTTACAATTGGGTCAACTTTTTATTGTTTTATTGGTTGAGCCCCCAAATGTAGGATATTTATTGTTTAGTACAATTGTTTATCTTAGTAATATTTTGATATTATAATAGTTTGCTTATTATATTTGGTATTTAATAAAAAGATAACTCGTGCCAACACTTCTTGATCTCCGGACATACGACGACTACACAACTTTGCCTTACTCCGGACACGACAACTTTCGGCTTGACGATCTTTTTTCTGCACAACTTTCAACTCGCTTTGTTCTTCTTCGACTGCCTCTATGCTTGTCCTTTTTCTTATATCTCCTTCTTCCTCTTCTGCCTGCGCTCACGACGCAACCCTTTGCGATGATTATCGACCATCGCATATCAATAACTATCGTTACATATATCTTATTTTACATTTGTTTACCTTTTGCCGGCTTTAGTGATCGCAGTTCGATCACAATCGACCGACCACCACTTTTTTTTCCACTTTAAGTGTTATCGTTCCAGGGCTGCACAAGCTCGAATATTTTAAAAATAATCTCTTGGTGGGAAACCGTGAATTTTCTTAGTCACTTTTTTAGTTTGTCTTTTTTTTTTTGTGCATTGTGTTGTTATATTCCCAAAGCGCTGCAGCGTTGCAAAATTATCGATTATATTTTCCTCCATCTGAGCAAATATTTTCAAACAATAAAAAATTATTTTTAGTTATTTTCACAATTTGCGCAGAGTTCCACGCTGAGTATAGTAATTATTCCGATAATTATTTCTACTCAATAAAATATAGCGATATTTTATAAAGTTTAATATTTATATATTTTTTTTGCAACGTCCTCCACCTTTCTACGAAACCGTGCTGCCTTGAATTTAACAACATATTCCTTTGCACAATAATTTCGATAAATTTCCGATCGATTTGCATAATATTTTTTGTTTATTATTTTATTGTTTTTTTTTTTAAATAATAAGTAACTCCTCACGGCGTCGGCATAAATTGCATTCTTTCCCGCTTGAAAGCTTGGTATGCCAATTGATAGTGGTAAGACACCAAGAAACACCTTGTTGTATAAACGACTCAGCATAGACGCTCAGGCTCTCTCCCAAGCTCCCTTCTTTGCAGAGCTCCTTCTACGGAAAGTTCCAACTCCGGCCAAATCCATAGTCACTCAGGTACCAACAATTTCGGTTCGCGCTCCTCACTCGTTCAGTTGGTCATCAGATCTCCCAGGCGCTAAGAATGGCACTCCAAGAGTTCATTAATTCGTCCGATTAGCTCACGCATTTCGAAGCTAAACTTCAATCTTCTCCGACAGCTGCACTTCACACTCATAGAGTGCGTCTTGACCAGCTTTGCTCCATATGGACTGCCGTGGAACCTAAATATGAACTCTGTTCCAACGCATTGTCTCAAACGGAAACGAATACCGAGGACCATGCAAACCAGGTATGACCATTGTTATTCCATATACGAGAGACTTGCCTCTCATTTAAATGAGAGCATAGAGAGTGCAACGGCTCCCACTCCAGCACCTGTAGCAGCACAAGTAGCCTTCCAGCCACGAAGCTACAGGTCTTCACCCTTCGATGCTGAAATTTTCAGTGGTGACTACCTGAAATGGCACACTTTCCGAGACCTCTTCACAGCGGTCTACATTTCCGATCCCGGTTTAAGCCAGATCGAGAAACTGTTCCATTTGAATTCAAAGACCAGTGGCGAAGCGAAGGCAATCGTTTCCAAATCTCCTCTTACGAATGAGGGTTTCTCTTCTGCTTGGAAGGACTTGACGGACAGATTCGATTCTAGTCTTCCTCTGCTTGTCTAAGCTGCCAAGGCTGACGCTATCACTTTGGGAACAGTCGGTACAAACAAGGCTGAAATTCCGTCATGGCAAGAAATGTCAGACTTCCTACCAGAACGCTATCGAATTCTAGATAGAAGATGTTCAACCTAGCACAAGCGCACAGGCTACCTCCAAGCCTGCTCGAAAAGAGTCCAAGTTCATCAAACAGCAAAAGTTGTGTCTGAATTGTTTCGCAAGAGGGCATATCCTTAAAGATTGTACGAGTCAACACAACTGTTTTACGTGCAAGGGTCGCCACAATACACTCCTGCATCGTGGCGCACCTCCTCCTGCGCCCTTTTCGGCAACTTCTGCACCAACTACCCAGAATTCTAATATACAGTCCACTCCTCCGACGACTAATATACAGAATTATTTCACGGAGAACACACAAGGTGTTCTTTTTGGCACTGCTCTTATAAACGTTTGCCATTTGGGCATGACTTATAAGGCACGTGCACTGATCGATCCAGGATCAGAGGCTACGTTCATCGCCGAACGGATGTTTAACATCATAAAGCCCTCCTACCAAGCCGTGCAAGTTCAAGTATCTGGCTTAAATCAAGCAGTCTCGGCCAATCCACAAAAGTTGTGACACTTCCAGATTGGCTCCCCGATCACTCCCAGGTTACAGCTAGAAACTGCAGTCTTTCTTCCTCAATTGGCAGGTAACCTTCCATCCTACCCAATTTCCAAAGATCTTTTAAAGGATCTGCCAAACCTACAACTCGCTGATCCGCCTTTCCACCAGAGCTCTCAAATAGACGTGCTCTTGGGAGCCGACCTTCTCCCATCTATTATAAAGAGTGGCTCTGTGTCCAAAATCTGTGGAACTTGCTCGGTCAAGAGACCATATTCGGCTGGGTCCTCACAGGACCAGTAGCCAAGTCGAATCTTTCGACCGTTTCATCCTTTACCACGAGGATCAATTCTACTGATCTTGCCATTGGTAATAGTCTCTGGTGGCAAGGACCCGATAGGCTGATCCTTCTAGCAGAACAGTGGCCTGTTGCGATTGATATTTCTCACGAAACAGACGAAGAGCTTCGTCCTGTTAAATGCAACTTAACTAAGTTGCCTCCTTCATCCGATTGTATCTTGGAGAGATTTCCGAGCTCGACAGAGCACTGTGGGTGATGGCTTACGTATACCGCTTTATTCAGAGGTGTCCCAAGCCCGATCTTATGCTCTCTCCAGATGCCAGCAACTCTGAACTCTCCAACGTCCAAGATTTGCTCATCCGGAACATCCAACGTACTCAATTCCTAAAAGAGTACAACTGTCTGTTGAACAAGGAACAGATTGCAAGGAGTAGTGACACCATTAATTTGAATCCAGTTATTGACGCTAGCGGAGTTATGAGATCATGCGGTTGTGTGAGAACATCCCCTTCTTTAATCTATGATGAGCGGCACCCAATCATCCTTCCGTACTCATGTACCTTCTCACACCTCCTCGTCCGTTTTACACATCGTATCTCCCTCCATGGTTTCCAGTTTGCATCCTCCAATGAAAAAAATTTCAAACTCAACTCATGGGTACTTTGCCCTCTGCAAGAGTCTCTTTTTCTCGACCTTTCACCTACACGGGACTCGATTTCGCGGGTCCTTTCGAAATCAAAAATTTCACGGGTCGAGCCTGCCTCATAACCAAGAGCTATGTATGTGTCTTCGTGTGTGAAGCAACCTCGGATCTAACAACCGAGAAGTTCCTCGCAGCCTTCGCACGTTTCGTCGCGAGACGCGGCTGCCCCCACTGCGTATACTCCGACAACGGAGAGACGTTTGTCGGAACCTCCAAAGTCCTTTTAAAAGAGTTTATGAAGGCAGTGAAGGCCGATGTATCCACCAAATACAGCCATCAAAACCTCGCATGGCACTTCAATCCTCCCAGTGCGCCGCACATGGGTGGCTTATGGAAAGCTTGAGTAAAGAGCTTCAAAACGCTCTTCTACAAATCCACAAATCCTCACTAAAATATATGTTTGAAGAATTATCCACCTTTGCAATGACGAAGCGTGCCTCAATTCCAGACCAATTTCTCCAATGTCTGAGAGCCCCACCGATCTTTTAGCTTTGACTCCCGGCCATTTTCTGATCGGCGGTCCGCTCATGTCCATCACAAAGCCTGAAATCCAAGAAGACGCTGTATCCATCATCAATCGATGGCAACGATTCAAGGCTCTACATCAACAGTTTTGTTTCCATTGGAAAGAGGAACGCTCCAAATGGCAACTACAAAGAAGACAACCTACCAGTCAACGAATGGCGTCTGGGCCGCATCCAAGTTGTTTATCCTGGCGCTGATGACATTGTCCGCGTGGTGGATATCCTTACCACCCGTGGCGTCATCAAAAGTCCCACTATAAAGGTACATAGTCCTCTTTCCAATAGAGGACACAGGCGAGACACCCTCCTAACCTTGTGTTGTCCTTTAGTGGATATATGTCCGGCATACACTTATCCATATATTCACCTTACTATTTTGAGATTAGTGAAAAAAAATGGCACCACGGAAGGCACAACCGCAAAATGCAGCAAAGCCAAGCGGACCGAAAGGAGTGAACTCCTTCCGGTGTCGCGTCTGCCGAGGAGTCCATGCGCTGAAGAAGTGCCAACGTTTCTTGCATCTGGCCGTGGAAAAACGTCTCCGGGCAGTACTTATCAATAAATACTGCCAGAACTGCCTCGCCCAAGAGCATTCAGCAGGCTCATGTCAGTCCGAGATGCAAGCCCCCATGCCATCCCCGTCTCCTCTTCCACCGGCAGAGTCCCTGGCATGCTGCACACAGCCGCATGTCCACCACACTGGCACCGGTCTTGGGCCTTTCCGCCAAAAGGGGTTTTTGCCGCGCCTTGTTCAGGTCGAGGGTAGCGCCAGACTTCGCTATCACCACGACTCTGAAGTTTTTTTTTTTTTTTTTTTGTTGTATTGCGCATACGGTCTGAAAATAAAATCTTCGAAAGACCACCGTCCGTAGATGGCATGCACGATTCATAGCCCCCCCATTAGGGTTATCCCTACGTACTAAAAAAAAACCTCCGTATGCTCTCCAGTCCACTTCACGCTTACCGGGACTGCCAGTCAAGGTATTACTTCGGTGAGCAGGATGCGATGCCAGATGGCACTCCCTCTCCTGTTGCAGCGTAGTGCTCCTTTCTTAGCTCATTAGTCGCCTTTTACGAAAAGCCGAGTCCGCTGAGGTAGTATTCTTACCCCGCCACCACACGGGGGTGCTTCTCATCCCTCACTTCTGTTGCACATCTCGTCATGACGGACACGCTTCATCATCTTAATAATGATTCCATGTGCCCTCTCCCAAACACATTTGTCTGCCATCATAGTGGCAATCAGAACTCTCGGGCTGAGCGAAGCTTCTAAGAATGATTCCAGTAACTCCCTCTCCGTAGAGAACCTAGAGCAGTGCATGAGGACGTGCTCCGCTGATTCCACTGCATCCGAGCAGAAGAGGCACCGGTCCGAGTCCACATGGTGGAACCTGAAGAGGTACCCTCGAAAGCAGCCGTGGTTGGACAGGAACTGGGTCAAGTGGTAGTCATCCACTTTATGCTCACATCCCGCCCATTCTGCCAAGTCAGGAATGAGCTGCTAGGTCCATCTCCCTTGTTGTGACCTCTGCCACCTAGCTTGCCACGCTCTTTGAATCTCGTGGATTTCAGTCCGGCTAACACCTTCTCGAGAAAGGTATTGCGCTTCGATCTCCAAGTCGACCGGCGGGATGCCCGCAAGAGCATGCGTTGCTTCTTCGGATATAGTCCTAAACCCTCTGATGAGTCTAAGAGCCACGGTCCGTGATACTACACGCGCGTTGTTTAGATAAGTCACTTTCTTGTTGACACCCCTCCAAATAGGGGCAGCGTATATGAGAGTCGTATATGACCGACGCAAGCAGCCTCCTAGCTGGCATATTGGGTCCTCCCACGTTGGGCATTAGCCTTGTCAGCGCTGCAGCTGTCATCGCGGCTTTCCTGCTGGCGTATATCGCATGCTCCTTGAACGACGGCCTATAGTCAAGTAGGACTCCCAGGTACTTAAGAGTTCTGGCTGAGTTTATTTGCACGCCTTTTACTGTGATCTGCATACTCTCGACAGCTTTCCTGCTACTCAACAAGACTACTTCAGTCTTATGCGCAGCGATTCGTAGACCGACTTTTTCAAGCCAGTCGATTACCGAACTAATCGCCGCATTGCTCGTGTTCAGGAGCTCTGATATGCTTTTGGCAACAGCTGTGACAGCCACGTCGTCGGCAAAGCAGTGTAACTCCACACCTCTAGACTTGCTGGTGCACAATATGCCGTTGTTCATTATGTTCCACAATATTGGTCCCAGTACCGACCCTTGAGGTACACCTGCAGAGACATAGTGTCTTTTCGGCCCGGTTTCAGTGTCGTACCATAGTATACGGCCCCTGAAGTAGCTGCCAATACTGATCCTTAGGTATTCCGGTATCCCCATTGTGCGCATAGCACCGAGAATGTTTGGCCCTCTCGTCGTATTGAACGCGTTCTTGACGTCCAGCGTGATGATGGCGCAGTACTCCTTACTGCCGCCTAGCCATCTGTCACCGTCGAGAGGGCTTTTGGCTACATCTCTTACGGCCGTGAGAGCGTCGAGCGTTCTCCTTCCCTTACGGAAGCCATAATGATGTTGTTGTAGGCCATTGGGACTCTCAGTAATCATCTCTATGCGTGTGTATAGGATGCGTTCGTAGAGCTTCCCCACATTGTACAACAAACATAATGGCCGGAAGCTGCTTGCAGCATTTGTGGGGCCCTTACCTTTCGGCAACAGGACAAGTCTCATGCTTTTCCACCGCTTTGGATAGACTCCGTTCAGGAGACACTGTTGGAAGGTGTCCCTGAAGATTTCCGGTTTTGCAATGGCAGCTGCTTTGACTATACCTCCTAGGATTCCATCGAGACCAGGGGCTTTGTTGGCCTTAATCTTTTTGGCAGCTTCGACGACCTCGTATGTAACACATGGGAAGTCGGGGTCCGGGGTTTCTTGCGCAGGTTGCCATAATGTGTCCTGCGTCGGGAACAGTTCAGCCACAATGTTGGCAAGTACGACCGGGTCCTGTAGAGTTCTTCCACCAGCGGCTTTCAGCTTTTTTCTTGCTATGTTGTAGGCGAGACCCCAGGGATCTTCGTCTACGCTAGCTAGAAGCTCTTTAAAAGCATTCGCTTTGGCAGCCGATATGCCATTTCGCAGCTCCGCACGCTTAGCTCTGTATGCCTCGTGAAGTTGGGCTTTTTGAGGATCATCTCTGGCTCGTTGCGCTTGTCTCCTTGCACTGAAGCATTCCGCTCGAAGCTGGTGAAGAGAGGCATTCCACCAGTATACAGGTGGCTTGCGTTTGGCCTTTCGTTTTCTCGGCATCATTGCATCACAAGTTGCTTCCCATGCCTGCCCTAGGGCACCTCTATGCTGTCTTTGTATGGGGCTTGTCGTTCGTATGCTAAACGAAATTAGGGCATGATCACTCAGCGTTACGTCGTCGTGTACCAGCCATTTTGCGGTAGGGGCTAGCCTTCTGCTAACAAAGGTGACATCAATGAATGATGTACCTCTGTCGTTGTTAAACGTCGGCTTAATCCCATCGTTCAGCAGAACCAGTTCTAGTTGGTTCATGGCATCTATCAAGGCCCGTCCCCTGGGATTAGATGTCCGGCTGCCCCATTCTAGCGCCCATGCGTTGAAGTCACCTGCAATGACTACCGGGCTGCGCCCTCTCGCATGGTACACGAGCTTGTTCAGCAGCTCCTCGAACTGTTCCGCACTATCACTATCACTATGGCGGAGCATAGCAACTATATAGATACACGCATCTCGTGGGTCGTGTATCTTGGGTGATGCGACATCGTGACCAGCCTATAGTTACAGAGCCTTTTTTGAGTACGGCAATCATGTTCACACTAAGCATCACCGTCGCTACCTGGGTTCCATCACGCATCTTGCGCAGACCACGCACATCGTCTGGGTTCACCAGGATGCCCTCAAACTGAGAGACCAGGAAACTATGGAGCTCTTCTGATGTAGTTGCCTCATCCATTCCACCGCAGATTATCGCCATTCTTTGCGCACCCGTGCGAACCGCAGCCATCTCGCGCAGTAATTCCTCAATCGCTCCTCTATATTTTGGCATACTTGCAGAAGCTTTTCCCTCTACCTCGAGCAATAACTCTCCCTGTTGAGTCCTTCCAATTTTTTTGACATAATTGCCAAACTCGTTCAGGCTCGGATCCGCTTTAAGTTTTCGGAGCATATCAGCATACGGGGCTTCTCCCGTCTTTTTGATAATGATTGCCTTTGTCCACTCTACCTTCTTGTTACAAAGCTGGGGGGGATTGTCTCATTTGCATAGGACGCCGACAGTCCTGTATCCTTGTTAGAGGGAGGTTTCAATACAGGAGGCTTCAATACGGGAGGCATCAATACGGGAGGCTTTGCCCTATCTTCATCTGAACTTCAGTCTGTGTTGCGGCGCTCTTTGAAGGGGCCCCTTTTTCTGCCTTATACTGCAATTGTATATGTATAGCTCTGGAATTGAGAGCAGCCAGCTCCGCGATCGTGCCTTTGGTGTCCAGTGTGACGTGGCGCTGCGTCTCGAATGCGGTTAGTAGCATATTGATTTCCACCTTCATTCTGTCCAAAATGCCTCGCAGGTCCTCGTCTTGATACACCGACGGGTCTAACGGATCGGTGACACGGTTTTGGATTTTGCTGCCAGTTTTTGTGCCGTCATGCTAATCAGGTCGGTTATAATACTAGTAGTATTATTAGCTGTGGCTAAGTTGACCACTTCTACAGCACTGCGGATACTGGGCTTTGACGGTTGAGTGCCCGCTTGCTCACTTATCCCAGCCGCCTGCACTGGGTTCTCAGCTCCTAGCACCGTCATTCCTACTCCTCTAGTGGTGGACCTCGATAATCGGGAGCTCCTCCTGAACGGGTCGTTGGGATCGGGGGGACTGCCCCCCTCTGTTTTATCCATCTGGTATTATGAGCGGTCTATCCAACTTTAGAAGGAATCAGAAACACATTCAGATTTGAATTTGAATTACGCGCCCACTGTTGCAACGCAAAAATTATCGCAACGCACCGCAGATCAGTTAACAGCAACGCAGAGAAGATCACAACGCAAAAAAGATTGCAACGCCCAGCAGATCAGTTAACAGCAACGCAAAAAGAAACGCGACGCAAAAAAGATCGTGACGCAAAAAAGATCGCGACGCAAAGAAGATCGCGACGCACCACAGATGAATTAACAGAACGATCAGCTGGTCCTTTTTTTTTCCTTTGGCGGTGCCTCCCGCCAAAAACTAATTTTCCGTGAAATTATGTATTATTGTATATTGTCATTCGCGCTATCCACGTTCGAAGCAATAAGGCATTGCCCCGGTATGCGTCCGCACAACTTAGCACCTGTTCTCGCAACGACGCTGCTGAAATATATATAACTCCGCGCAGCGCTTGAAAAACACGTCGTTCTACTTCGTTGGAAGATGTGCATGTGTGGACTCCGACACAGAAGGTTGACAGGGATCCCAACCAATGCTATCCATGCTGGCGGACGACCGGTGCCACATCCCAAAACGAGTATCCATTGTTTTGGGGCCGACGTCTATGGTGACGTTCTTCTACCCGGGCTTGTTCCATCCCACGGTGGACTGCCGTTAGCCCAGAACAGTCGGTTTGGTTGGGTACTATCCGCTGTCTTCAAAACGTAGTTCGCCAGCGCCCCCTAACGCCCATCCAGCGGCATCCAAAAAAATCCCAGCTCCATCCGAATACTTGCCATAGTATCGCAAGGGGGGCGGGATGTTTACGTCGAAACGTAGCCGCCAAGAAGTAGGTAACGTTGCGGCATAAACAGGGCAAGAGTCACCAAGGGCTCTCGCGCTCTTTTATCCATAATGTTAAATTAAGCTTAAGCTCCCCCATTGTAATAACATGAAGTAAGTAAAAAATATATAAATGAAGTGAACAGACGCGCCCCGAGTTGGTTCGTCGGTTCGACAATTTACAGCCAACCCTGAAGAAGCCATCGCCGCCACCACAAACAATTACAAACTCATGCTATCCTGAATACTAACAGATATCCCATTGTGATGGCTATGCAAAACCTCAAAAGTCCTAGCACTATTCTTTTCATTACTTTATCATTATTTTGGGGAGACTTAGGAGGAACAAAGTTCCCAATAATAAATAATCCTAAAGCAGTAGTTGCTCTACTGCAAGCTACATATAATGCAGCACGCTGCATTCTGGAATTAGCATGGACTACCACTTTGCCATACGTAGCTCCCTGACTCTTATGAATTGTAATGCCTTGAATATTGAAAACTACGAACAATTTTCTGAATAGGAGTCCATGAATGATCTGTACGATGTGTACACTTCGAACGCGCAGATTCTCCTACAGTTTCCTCTGTAAATTTCATCAATAACATGTTGGGAGTGTTGGATGTATTGAAATCTATTTGCATCAACACATCTAATGCCCCGTTTACTAATCCATTCCCTGTGTCTACATTGAACGTCATCATGTACTTGGCAGTATTTTTTAGGAGAAGAGACGCACACGTACTGTGTAGCTGGCATACAATCCGATGCCATATTATTTAAGGCAGAAGCGAAAAGCTGATCGTCACGTTGACGCATTATCTCTGTGAGCTCAAAATACAAAAAAAGGTCCCAGAGATACGTAACAAATATTTCATGGTAAGGGTCACTGGTATTTGGATCGAAAATCCAACTACCTCTTACTGGCTGTAACTGTCTAAGATCACCAAATACGATGATAGAAACTCCAACAAAAGGAGAAGTATTTTTGAAAATTTGCTTCAAATTGGAATCTAAATATGAAAACATTAGAGAGCTAACCATTGATATTTCATCAAAAATAATTAATTTAAGATCAATTAACCTTGAATGAAGGGTATTAACTAAATCATGGCTTAAGGCCCTTAGAGGTGCTGAGCGAGATTGAATAACAGGAAGTGAAATCATGAAATGCAGTGTATAGACACTAATTCCGAATGCTGCTTTTCCTGTTGGTACACATAATAGGATTTTAACAGATGTCGGATCAGCTCCTGGTATACTATTATACATTACGGATAATGACTGAAAAATTGCTGATATAAGTCGACTCTTTCCGACTCCGGCACCGCCTCCAACAAATTCATAAAAGACTGTATTGATTTTGGCATTATGCAAAGCTTGTGTGAAATATAGCTTATGCTTTAAATTAAGAGATCTAACTATATTAGCTAAGCATTCCTGAGAAACTACGGCTGGAAGCTTAATAAAACGGACATTACTATCTTCATCATTCATATCAATATTTCCATCCACATTTAAAACATTTAGATGTGGATCTATTTCAGGCAATCCTAAAACTGTGAACTTCCTGTTCTCCTACTTGATTATTCTCATTTTCTGCTTCCTCTCTTAAGTGGCTCGGAGTTCTCTACTCACTCCTGATTTTCTCTACAGAACAATTCACAGTCATGTGTGACTAAATCCAAATGCTCCTCTCACCATGGGGCGTAAAGCATTTTTAGCTCTCTGAAATAGTCACTTGTTTCTGTATTGACATTACATTATATATACCTAATTATGCAGGCAGTGAGCCTCTTTCTGTTGAAGCCACTATTATCGCGAAGAGCGTAAACTATTGATTCAGAAGCCCTAGGCACATCATTGTTTAAGTCGTCTCCATTTTCTTGGCGAGCTCCTCGTTCTGATTTGCTGAAGCTATAAAAAGCTGCAAAATCGGCTAGGCATAAGCTCTCTAAAGCGTCTAGGCGCTGAATGGATTGATCTAGAAGTCCTAAGTAAAAAATTTCCCTAGAGTCTTCGGGCAGATTTTGAAGTTGCTGTTTCAGCATTCTGACCCGTTTTTCTGGAACGTGTGTATTAATATACACACTGGCACAACTGCTGGCGGACAAATGCATACCTAAACTGCAGTAGACGGCTTACTGAGCGGATATCTCAGTGCCAAATATAAATTTGTTACCTAAATGTTGTAACTTTTGCTTAATAGTTACATTGTTGTTGTCTTTAATCTCATTGATTGCCTCACGCATCAACTTTGAGATACCTCTCTGAGACTTGTTTATATAATTAACGACATAGCTGCTGCAAGCATAAAATAAATTGAATATCCACATTTGCTCGCTGCAACAAAAGGAGGTGTTTGTTATAAGCGTTAAGCTTGATTGCTGAAAAAGATCGCTTCAAAAAAATTTTGGTTTCTTTATACTTGATCTTACAGCATTAATGTAGCCTCATAACTAAGGTTAAGTGGATTGTGGGACAAAAAAATTTTCTACGCTTTCACGATCAAATAGGAAGTTGAGCAGACTTTGATTTTTTTCGAAATTCCTACGATGTACGAATTTCGAGCATTTCTTCTAAATGGAGGAGAATTTCTGTTTGAGGCATGGGAGGGTATGGGATACCAAATCTACATATTTATTTTGACCTAATTTCTCGCCTGCAAAAGTGCCCGTGACTATGGAGTTGATACTCCAAATATGGAGCAACGTCCGGGCAACTAGAATCAGCAGTAATAAACTGATCAATAAAGGACTTCACAGGCTTAAATGTGGGGGGCGTCTTTCAGCCAGAACATGTCATGTATATGTGGAGAGCCTCTTTGCTGAAACTCCACTCGCCATTAAAACTTGATGACCTGGTGACAACCAAAGACACCGCCTTCCTTTTTCATCAGTTTTAAAACATGTTTATATCGAAAATCGAAATATCTGGCACAGGTCATTGGGTCTGCTCTAATGAGACGAGCTTTCTCATTAAACCCCAAATTTAGAGCTTCTTCTTCGGATACTTCTAGCTTGTCTACATTTTTACATAGCAAGACCGGCCACCTAGTTTCCGCTGCGGAAAATGTTATAAAAAAAGTTGGAAGCCCTACCTGCCTAATCATAGCCGTCACTTTCTTTTTCTTGTCCTCCCAATGAGCAGGAGACGTGCGAATACCTTTTAAAAGCCTATAGCCATCATCATAAAGTATTAACCTATTTAAAGTTTCACCATTACGCACATTAGCAGCCGAAATGCCTTGAGTGGCAGAGTGCTTGAGTAAGCAAATTGATGTGCTATTCCTAATGCTAATCATTTCTAACTTTTAAAGTTATGAAATAATTTATCTACCTCTTCTTCTACAACTCTATGCTCATTAGGTTGTGCTGCCTTTTCTAACATTTGACACTCAATGTCCCTGTCTAATATATTTGAAAACGCCCAATCAATATGTTTATCCATAATGGTAGTGGACGTTTTCAAATCTAACAAACTCCTTAATCCTTTGCTAAAGGTGTTGAGGCACAAATTAAAGTTTCCTAAAACTAGCCCTAAATCACCTAAACGAGAAAATTGCTGAATTATCCCCTCAAATTCTATTTTAAATGCGGACAGAGGAAAGTCTGGACTTTTATATAATATAAGAAAACTTATGGCATCAAACCTAAATATGCCGAACTCAAAAACTACTCAGCCAAAAGTTTTTCTACTGCTAAAGGAATGGGAAACTCTATCTACTAGCTCGTTGTTTACATAAATTATGATGCCTGTTAAAGGCCTAATTGATTCAAGTTGAACCACAATATGAACCCAGGTATTTCTACAGTTTTATTGCTTATGGAAGTTTCCACGAAGCATAATATTGATGACTGAATCATCAGCTTGTCCGATCTTCAAGATGGGAATTCAAGCTCTGAGTATTATGGAAGAATAAGTTAAGGGCAGAACTGTTAATTAAATAATCGTAATGAGTACACAGTAGTTTTTCAGTCCGCAATTTCTTCAATTGGGCTTTCACTTTATCATTATTTTGGGGAGACTTAGAAGGAACAAAGTTCCTAAAGCAGTAGTTGCTCTACTGCAAGCTACGTATAATGCAGCACGCTGCATTCTGGAGTTAGCATGGACTACCACTTTGCCATACGTAGCTCCCTGACTCTTATGAATTGTGATGACTTCAGCAGGTACAATTGGAAACAGCCTACGGTCAATGTTAATTTGTGCGTTATTTGAATATTGAAAATTGCGAACAATTTTCTGAATAGGAGTCCATGAAGAATCTGTACGATGTGTACACTTCGAACGCGCAGATTCTCCTACAGTTGCCTCTATAAATTTCATCCATAAAATGTTGGGAGTGTTGGATGTATTGAAGTCTATTTGCATCAACACACCTGATGCCCCGTTTTCTAATCCATCCCCTGTGTCTACATTGACCGTCATCATGTACTTGGCAGTATTTTTTAGGAGAAGAGACGTACAACGTTTTAAAACCCTTCGCTTCTTTTAATATTCTTTGTTTCCTAGCTGGTTCCAAATGGCCCGCCTTAATAAAATCTTCAGCAGTAGAGAAAAACTAAAACTTGAAAACTACGAAAAATTTTCCGAATGGGAATCGAAATTCAACATAAAAACGCCATGGCCAAAACATTAACAAAGACGAAATACTAGTCTCTTTCGACGTAGTATCACTGTTCCCTAGCATACCATTACACTTAGCTTTGACAACAATTAGATCAAAATGGACACAAATACAACAACAGACTGAGATATCTGAACAAACTTTCCTAGAAATAATTATGGTAAGTACTGCATTATGGAAAAAAGATATTTAAAATATGAAGACACATTTTTCTCCCAGTTGAAAGGTATGCCAATGGGTTCCCCAGCTTCACCCGTAATTGCAGACATTGTCATGGAGGAATATCGACAATCACGATGGAAAAAATAAAAACAAAACCACGACTACTATCAAAGTATGTTGATGACCTCTTTGCGATTACAAACTCCAACGAAATAGAAAACTTACTAGTCGAACTAAATTCCTACCATAAAAATATTAAATATACGATAGAGAGAGAACAAAACGACAAACTACCATATCTGGATTCCATAATTAATAGAGTAGGGGGAAAATTAAAACTTAAATGGTATAAGAAACCGATGGCTTCTGAAATACTTATAAACTACAACTCAAAACACCCAAGGACGATGATAATAAATGCACCAAGAGGCTGTATAAAACGCATGTTTGACATATCTGATAAAATATATCATAAGGAGATTAAGTACGAAATAACAGAAATACAAACAGACAATGACTTTCGAAGAACGCTTATCAAAAAACTAATTAAAAAATATCAGGAAACACCAAGAGAAACTACAAATAGACAATTAAAATCATATAGATCTTTAATCTATGTACCAACATTATCAGAATAATTAATGAGATCCGATTGTTATAATAATACAGAAATACAAATAGCACAAAAGCCGTTCCACACATTAAAACATTTTTATAATAATACTAAGTCCAAAATAGATCCACAAGAAAAAAACAATGTGATTTATAAAATTCTTTGCAGTGGCAACAGTACGGAAACATGCAATGGTGTATACGTAGGAATGACAAAACTAAAACTGAAAATAATATTAACACAACACAAATCTGATTTTAAATAACGACACCAAAGTACAACACAAAACAAGAGCAACAGTCGAGTTGCACACGACAGTAGGATACCCTTGGACGTATGTTGCCATAAAAAGTATTTAATTGTATAATACTAATTGCAAGCTATAAATTAATAATAATACTGGAGTGCGCTGCCACCTTGCTTCAATTTCGATATTTTGCCAATAATTTATCGCCGCAATTCCCTAAAGCGGTGTGAGCAGTAGATATCGGTATTTCTTTATAAATTTTAAATTGGTTAATATCGATAACAAGGTCCAAGGGTTTAAAAATAAAAAAATAATAATAATTATCAAACCAATTTTCCATTCAATGGTTATACTTAACTATTAGATAATTAAATTTAAATTATTAAAATATGCCTACATACATATTTACATATATCCTGTCATTTAGATTTCTTAATTTCTAACCTATTCCAAACATTACAAACTCATGCCTGAATACTAACAGATATCCCATTGTGATGGCTATGCAAAACCTCAAAAGTCCTAGCACTAATCTTTTCATTATCTAGTATATTTGAAAACGCCCAATCAATATGTGTATCCATATTGGTAGTGGACGTTTTCAAATCTAACAAACTCCTTAATCTTTTGCTAATCAAAAAATTATAAATACTCTTACACCTGTTAAAGGTTTTGAGGCACAAATTCAAATCTCCTAAAACTAGCAAGCTATCCCCTAAATCACCTAAACGAGAAAATTGATGAATTATCACCTCAAATTCTATTTTAAATGTGGACAGAGGAAAGTCTGGACTTTTATATAATATAAGAAAACTTATGGCATCAAACCTAAATATGCCGAACTCAAAAACTACTGAGCCAAAAGTTTTTCTACTGCTAAAGGTATGGGAAACTCTATCTACTAGCTCGTTCTTTACATAAATTATGATGCCTGTTAAAGGCCTAATTGATTCAAGTTGAACCACAATAGTGAACCCAGGTATTTCTACAGTTTCATTGCTTATGGAAGTTTCCACGAAACATAATATTGATGACTGAAGCATCAGCTTGTCCGATCGAATATCTTCAAGATGGGAATTCAAGCTCTGAGTATTATGGAAGAAAATGTTAAGGGCAGAACTGTTAATTAAATAATTGTAATGAGTACACAGTAGTTTTTCAGTCCGCAATTTCTTCAATTGGGCTTTCACTTTATCATTATTTTGGGGAGACTTAGGAGGAACAAAATTCCCGATAATGAATAATCCTAAAGCAGTAGTTGCTCTACTGCAAGCTACGTATAATGCAGCACGCTGCATTCTGGAATTAGCATGGACTACCACTTTGCCATACGTAGCTCCCTGACTCTTATGAATTGTGATGCCTTCAGCAGGCACAATTGGAAACTGCCTACGGTCAATGTTAATTTGTGAGTTATTTGAATATTGAAAACTGCGATTTTCTGAATAGGAGTCCATGAAGGATCTGTACGATGTGTACACTTCGAACGCGCAGATTCTCCTACAGTTTCCTCTGTAAATTTCATCCATAAAATGTTGGGAGTGTTGGATGTATTGAAATCTATTTGCATCAACACACCTGATGCCCCGTTTACTAATCCATCCCCTGTGTCTACATTGACCGTCATCATGTACTTGGCAGTATTTTTTCGGAGAAGAGACGTACAGAGTCCCTGTGTAGCGGAAGTTTTAAAACCCTTCACTTCTTCTAATATTCTTTGTTTCCTAGCTGGTTCCAAATGGCCCGCCTTAATAAAATCTTCAGCAGTAGAGAAAAATTGCTCAGTAGCAATTGAGTTAAGTTTCGTTACATTAAATAAATCAACCTCATTATTATTACTAAATAGATGAATTGCATCATCGGGCACTGCCGATGGTTCGCATATTCTAGATTGGAAAAGGACAATATCATCGGCTATCATACAACCCGATGCCATATTATTTAAGGCAGAAGCGAAAAGCTGATCGTCACGTTGACGCATTATCTCTGTGAGCTCAAAATACAAAAAAAGGTCCCAGAGATACGTACCAAATATTTCATGGTAAGGGTCAGTGGTATTTGGATCGAAAATCCAACTACCTCCTACGGGCTGTAACTGTCTAAGATCCCCGAATACGATGATAGAAACACCACCAAAAGGAGAAGTATTTTTGAAAATTTGCTTCAAACGAGAATCTAAATAAGAAAACATTAGAGAGCTAACCATTGATATTTCATCAATAATAATTAATTTAAGATCGATTAACCTTGAATGAAGGCTATTAACGAAATCATGGCTTAAGGCCCTTAGAGGTGCTGAGCGAGATTGATTAACAGGAAGTGAAAACATGGAATGCAGTGTCGAACCACTAATTCCGAATGCTGCTTTTCCTGTTGGTGCACATAAGAGGATTTTAACAGATGTCGGATCAGCTCCTGATATAAGTCGACTCTTTCCGACTCCGGCGCCGCCTCCAACAAATTCATAAAAGACTGTATTGATTTTGGCATTATGCAAAGCATGTGTAAAATATAGCTTCTGCTTTAAATTAAGAGATCTAACTATATTAGCTAAGCTTTCCTGAGAAACTAAGGCTGGAAGCTTGATAAAACGGACATTACTATCTTCATCATTCATATCAATATTTCCATCCACATTTAAAACATTTAGATGTGGATCTATTTCAGGCAATCCTAAAACTGTGAAGCCATCATCTACCACTTCCTGTTCTCCTACTTGATTATTCTCATTTTCTGCTTCCTCTGTTAAGTGGCTCAGAGCATCTTCTAGTTCCCTATCATCTAGTAAATTATATTTTCTGCGATTGTTCTCTACTAACTCCGAATTTTCCCTACAGAACAATTCACAGTCATGTGTGACTAAATCCAAATGCTCATCTCGCCATGGGGCGTAAAGCATTTTTAGCTCTCTGAAATAGTCACTTGTTTCTGTATTGACATTAAATCTCCTATACCTAATTATGCACGCAGTGGTCCTCTTTCTGATGAAGCCACTATTATCGCGAAGAGCGTAAACTATTGATTCAGAAGCCCTAGGCACATCATCGTCAAAGTCATCTGCATTTTCTTGGCGAGCTCCTCGTTCTGATTTGCAGTAGCTATAAAAAGCGGATATCTCAGTGCCAAATATAAATTTGTTACCTAAATGTTGTAACTTTTGCTTAATAGTTACATTGTTATTGTCTTTAATCTCATTGATTGCCTCATCAACATTGAGATACCTCTCTGAGACGTGTTAATATAATTAACGACGTAGCTGCAGCAAGCATAGGGGTCTAAAATAAACTGAATATCCATATTTGCTCGCTGCAACAAAAGGAGGTGCTTGTTATAAGCGTTAAGCTTGATTGCTGCAAAAGATCGCTTCAAAAAAACTTTTGGTTTCTTTATACTTGATCTTACAGCATTAATGTAGCCCTCATAACTAAGGTTAAGTTGATCGTGGGACAAAAAGTTGTTAAAATCGTTAAAATTTTCTACGCTTTCACGATCAAATGGGAAGTCGAGCAGACTTTGAATTTTTTGAAATTCCTACAATGCTCGGCCAAATTTGGAGCATTTTCTTCTAAAGGGAGAAGAATTTCTGTTTGAGGCATGGGAGGGTATGGGATACCAAATCTACAAATTTGTTTTGACCTAATTTCTCGCCTGCAAGAATCCCCGTGACTATGGAGTTGATACTCCAAATATGGAGCAACGTCCGGGCAACTAGAATCAGCAGTAATGAACTGATCAATAAAGGACTTCACAGGCATAAATGTGGACTCATTCTTTAGGTCGAGCTTTGGGGCGTCTTTCAGCCAGAACATGCCATCTATATGTGGAGAGCCTCTTTGCTGAAACTCCGCTCGCCAATAAAACTTGATGACCTGGTGACAACCAAAGACACCGCCTTCCTTTTTCATCAGTTTTAAAAGCTGTCTATATCGAAAATCGAAATATCTGGCATAGGTCACTGGGTCTGCTCTAATGAGACGAGCTTTCTCATTAAACCCCAAATTTAACGCTTCTTCTTCGGATACTTCTAGCTTGTCTACATTTTTACATAGCAAGACTAAAAGCTCCGGCCACCTAGTTTCCGCTGCGGAAAATGTTATAAAAAAAGTTGGAAGCCCTACCTGCCTAATCATAGCCATCACTTTCTTTTTCTCGTCCTCCCAATGAGCAGGAGACGTGCGAATACCTTTTAAAAGCCTATAGCCATCATCATGAAGTATTAACCTATTTAAAGTTTCATCATTACGCACATCAGCAGCCTAAATGCCTTGAGTGGCAGAGTGCTTACGTAAGCAAATTGATGTGCTATTCCTAATGCTAATCATTTCTAACTTTTTGAAGTTATGAAATAATTTATCAGTTCTACAACCTTTTCTATCAAAATTCCTAAGCTCTGATCTAACTATAGTTGTAAAACTTTCCTGACATTTCCTTTTAATGCCTGCAAATATTGTGGGAAAAGCCAGCTCCTCTGAATCACAATCGGTTATCATGTCAAGAGGTCGCTGACCCTCTCCTGGTGCTATAGCAATTCGAGGAATATCTATGTTTTCAACAGGGACATTTTCCATGAAGGTTTCTTGACCTCCTGGATTCAACTCTACCTCTTCTTCTACTACTCTATGCTCATTAGGTTGTGCTGCCTTTTCTAAAATTTGACACACAATGTCCCTGTCGTCTGCTGACGCAACAAATGGTACAGTCTCAGCTGAGTAAGAAGACAACCACTGCTCATTGATAGTAACCTGGTGCTTCTTATAAAGTTCTGTGTTCACTAAATACCGAATTGCATCAACTATCTCTGCTCAACAATCCTACGAATAGGATTGTTTCTAACCTGAGACCTTTGACTTCTATCTATTGCCCTTTCTAAAATTCGCGTCTCCTGATTTTGTCGCTGAATCGCCCTTCTAACAGCATCTCGTCCGCTTTCGTTGGACCTGAATTGTGGACATTGCCTGCGCCTCGATCGACGCAAAGTATTGGCAAGTTGTTCGGCATTTCTAGTTGAATGATCAGTTCGTCGAACACGGCGACGAACTGCATCCTGCTCTCTTTCCTGAGATCGAAACTCAGCATCTTGCCTGCGACTCGAACGACGCGAAGTGTTGGCAAGTTGTTCGTCTGTTTTAATTGCAGAATCACTGCGACGTACACGGCGACGAACTGCATCCTGCTCTCTTTCCTGAGATCGAAACTCAGCATCTTGCCTGCGACTCGAACGACGCGAAGTGTTGGCAAGTTGTTCGTCTGTTTTAATTGCAGAATCACTGCGACGTACACGGCGACGAACTGCATCCTGCTCTCTTTCCTGAGATCGAAGGTCAGCATCTCGCCTGCGCCTCGAACGACGCGAAGTGTCAGCAAGTTGTTCTTGTAATCTGATTGGCGAAGAAGCCCGAAGAGTAGTGTGACGAATTGTGTCCGGTAATTGCTCAACGGCCCTAAATGTTCTATTACTTCTGCGGACTCGATGCTGTTGACTATCTCTAACCCTTTCAGCTTCCCTAAATTCGAAATTTTGCCTACGTTCTCTATGTGCCTCTAGATTATTTACGCGTTCCTGCTCAGAAAAGTCTATATCTGACCTATTCAAACGATTTCTTTTTCGCTGTGTTTGACTCCTATTGCAAGCTGACTTTCTCTTAAGTCTAGGCATCTTCTAATATATAAGTTTTAAAATAATATATAGGTATGTTAAAAATAAAATTCTTATAAATTAATTTAATTTGAATATATATTTATCAAAAATTAATATATAGTTATATATATAAAATAAAGTTATATATATAAATATATTCATATATTTAAATAGATATATATATATATTATAATTATATTCATATATTTAAATAAATATATGTATATTATTTAAAATAATTATATTATAAATGAAAATAAATATCTAATGAAAGAACAAATAATAATAAAATTTAATAAGGAAAATAAAAATAAACAAAATGTGGAAAAAAGAATAAATATAAATCAAAGAAATAATAAATTAAACCTGCAAGAAATTCCAGCGAAAATTCCAATTTGAATCGCGGAAACGAACCGATACCGATGTTCACGTACAATCATACACACTTCAGAAGAGTCTATACACATATATGTATGCATGCACAAAAATACGTTACGCTGTGTACCGCACTTTTCTAAAATTGCGCGCCACGTTCCGGGCAGGGCGCAATCATTCACACGCATAAAAAATGTTCCGTTAACGCATAACAATCACACACGAGGATTTACTTATTATATACTCGACTTATATTAATTTGAATTAAATGTTAAATGTATCACGAACACGCGAATTAATTATATATTATTTTATATTTAATATCGAAAATACAAATGATAATCGACAATCGACGACGACACCGAACACGCCAATCGCAAACTACAAATTAACATAACACTGAAGCGCGCTGCCACCTTGCAACAATTTTGATACGTTGCCAATAATTTATCGCCGCAATTAAAAAGTGCGCGAAACCTTAAATTTATAATAATGATCTATAGAATCTAATATACATACAAAATATACATATATTAAAAAAACAAAGTAGAAGAAATGTTAGTACATTTTTTTCAAACATAGTTTCAATAGACGTGGGGATATAATATAATTTACACATATTAATATAATTTATATGCAAAACATATGAAATATATATCGATATGTTTAATATATATTAAAAGCTATCGATATGATAGCTCATAATATATCGTGAAATCTAAATTAATATTTATTTAATAAAAAGTCAATATATAAATTATTAAATAATAATAATAATATGTCTATATTAGAAATCTAGTAAATACCTGCATTCATGCATGCCGATCAACCACGCTATTGGTTGTATATAATTTTACATATGTATGTGTGAACACAAATTAAGTATGTATAAGTGTTTGCATTTATGCACATGTATTTTGGGTAATTGACATGTGCATGAAAAAGAAGAGTCGAGAAACAGCTCGCGCTTCGCGCCCGCATCGTTTATCTTTTTCTTTCATGCACAAGTAATTTAGTTCTGACGTCATCGACAACTTCTTTGCTTTCTTCATATTCATATATACGCCACCTATTGGTTGAGTGTTAGCATATATTTATGCACATGTATTTTCGGTAATTGACATGTGCATGGAAAAAAAGAGTCGAGAAACAGCTCGCGCTTCGCGCTCGCATCGTTGTCCTTTTCTTTCATGCATAAGGAATTTAGTTCTGACGTCATCGACAAGTTCTTTGCTGGTCGAAGTGTCGAAATGGTTTATCTAATAACTTCAGTGTTTATTGTCTGATCGGATTGCAATTTGGAGGATAAGTTCATATATTATTTATCTATATATATGCTAAAGCAGAACGTTAAGAAATGAGTTCTTCGAATGTAAATAGCAATGTAAACCAAAATTGGCGGTTTGCGGGGGCGGTAGGCGTGTTATTCCAAATTGAAAATAAACTTGATCTGCGTATGGTATACAGGAATCTTCATGCTAAATTTGGTGTCCGTAGCTTTTGTAATAGCTGAGATCGGCGCGTTCATCCAGACAGACAGACAGACGGACAGACAGACGGACATGGCTCAATCGACTCGGCTATTGATCCTGAGCAAGAATATATATACTTTATGGGGTCTCCGACGCCTCCTTCTGCCTGTTACATACATTTGCACAAAGTTAGTATACCCTTTATTGACCATTTTCAATGGTCCAAGGGTATAAAAAAGCTCTTATGACCCACTGTGCAAACAAACATCACATTCCGAATTTTGACGCAACAACAATATTACAACAAGAACAACACAATGCTTAACGTTACACTCTCGAAATGCTACACATAATAAACACACCAACAAAAGATAGATTAAACTACATAACGGACACAGAAAACTGCGCTCACATACAGACATTTACTTATTAAACCACTTAAGAACTCCGTGCCCGCAAGAGCAGACGGGAAAAATATATGTATGTAATTTAGTATTGTTCAATTTAGTTTTTAAAAGAAATATTGTTAACAAGCCTATTTTGTAATTTTGTGTTTTAACCCTGAAGACGGTTACCGCAATAAAAAGAAAATTTTTTTTACTTGATCTTGACATCGAGCCAGCCACCAAATTAATGAAAAACAAAGTTCTCCAAAACTCTATACTAAAATTAAAAAAAATAACAATAGTTTATAACGGTATATAGTACTATAATCCAAAGCCTTAAGCCGTTAGAGTTGAATGTGGCCCTGACTGGTTTTAATTCGTTAACGGAGAAAAACATAATCTTCAAAAGATACAATCTACCTTCCGTTGATGGCATACACGATTCGTAGCATTTCTATAAGGTTATGCCTACGTAATAAACAATAACCTTCTTACGTTCCCCAGTCCTTGTAAACGGGACTGCCAGTCAAGCTATGACTTAATGTAGACAATGTAGTCCCATCCTTTCGGTCATTAGCCGCCTTCTACGACAAGGTAGTATTCCGCTAAAGAAGTATTCTCTTCCCGCCACCATACGGGAATACGCCTCCTCATTCAACTTCCAGTTCTGTTGGCCGTCTCGTCCGCTCGGTCTCGTTTTATAATGCCAATTATAATGCGGTGCCCTTACTTCCATGCATCTTTGTTTTTGGTGGCACTGCTTCAAATTGGCGCGGCATAGAGTAGCGTGGACTTTGCTACCGCCACCAGTAGCATCAAGGGTACTTCTTCCATTTCGTAAGCTGTATTGTTGCCTCCCTAGGCCATTGGGGCTCATATTTGTCGTCTCTATGCGAGCATACAGGATGCGTTCGAACAATTTACATACTGCGTCCAATAGAGGCCGTTAGCTGCCTGCAGGATGTGCTGACCCCTTCCGTTTCGGCGATAATACCCGCTTCTGCCTTTTCCACTGCTAAGAGAAGATCCCGGAGACACTGCTGGAATATGTCCCTAAAGATTTCAGGTATGGCCACCGCCACTGCCTCAACGACTTCGCACAGGGTGACATGCGGAAAGGAAGACGCAGGGGATTCTTCTATTGGTTGCCATAGGGTGGTCTTCTTAGGGAAAAGTTCAGACACAATACTGGACAAAATCTCCAGATCATCTGGATTACTATCCCTCGTGCTCAGCTTTTTGATTATAAGTTTATGAGCTAGTCCCCAAGAGTCCACACTTTCTAGCAGATTCTTATTTTAATATGGTGTTTAATAATTATTATTGTGGTGTTGTGTGCGTCATGTGTTGCTGATGATTGTATATGGCTGAGATTTTCGTGCGTGTGGTGTTGCGGAGTGGTTGGTTATGCTTGTGTGTGTGTGAGTGTTTGTGCATGCATGTGTTTTGTGTTGTGGCAGGTCGCGGTTTGCACCACGGGCCAAGTTGATGTTTGAGTAGTGATTTTTTATTAATTTTTTTTTTGTTGTTGAGTTAATTGTTCTTTTTGCAGTATTTGCGTGATGGAGTTTACGTGTGTTGGTGCTGTTGATTTGTTTCGTGCGTGCGATGTTGTTGCGGAGTGGCTGGTTATGCTTGTGTGGATGTGTGTTTGTCTTTTTGTGCATGCATGTATTTTGCGTTGAGGCAGATCGCGGTGTGAACCGCGGCCAAGTTAATGTTGAGTAGTGATTTTTGTTGTTGGATTAAGTGCTCGTTTCTTTTTTTTTTTGCAGTATTTGCGTATTGGCGTTTAAATATGTTGGTGTTGTTAATATGTTTTTAGAGTTTTGTATTGGTTGATGTATTTAGATGTTTATTAGAGTTTATGTTGTGTTGTTTATGTTTGTGTTATGTGTTTGTAAGATTAATTTTGTAATTATTAGCAATGTTTATTATTATATTTTGTTATAGGTGATCAGCAGGTAGTGGACGTTTCCTTGGATGGCGATGAGTTTGGATTAATTGTTCATTTTTTGAAAAATTTGCGAATTGGCGTTTAAGTGTGTTGGTAATGTTGGTTTGTTTTTTTTTTTAGAATTTTGTATTGATTATTAGAGTTGTTAATGTGTTGCTTATGTGTGTTTTATGTGTTTGTGGAGTTAATTTATAATTATTGGTATTAATGTTTATTATTATTTTGTTTTGTTATAGGTGGTCAGCAGGTTGCGGACGATTCCCTGAGTGGCGATGAGATTGGCAGGAGTGACAACAGTTTAGGTAGGTTATTATAGCTTGCGATTCTTTGATTTTATGCGATTGTATTTATTATTTATTAGTTTATATGTTTATTTATTTATTAGTTTATGAATTAATTTGATTATTTAATATTATTCCAGGTGGGAAGGATGACTGGCGAGCGGTTCAAGACGGCGAGCGGAGACGGACGATGAGTGTTGGTGTAGATCCATGGTGAGTAGCAGGGCTTTATGTGTTGAAATTATATTTAATTAATGGCGTTTAAATTTGCATTTTTATATGGCGAGCAGGTCGGGAATTGCTGGATACGACGGCAAGGCAGGATTGGCATCAGGTCAGGATAGTTTAGTTGATTTTGTATTGATTTAATTTGTTGATGACTTTAATGTCTGTTTTGTTCTTTTGTTTTTTGCAGGTGTCCAGAGGATGACGACGATCATTTGAAAGGCAAATTTAAGAAGCAAGGATTGACGGTATAGATGAGTATTTCGTTGTTGTTATAAATTACTTTTTGTCTGGGCTTATTTTGTAGCTGGGCTTATGTATGTTTTGTAGTATGTTTATTTAATGGCATTTATATTTGTATTTAGGTGGCGAGCGAGTTGGAAGTTGCTGGATACGGCGACGAGGTAGGATTGGCGTCAGCTAAGGACAACCTTAACCAAAATGTGACCGGCAGATGAAGGCGACTATTTTAGGCGGTAGTATATCAACAGGATTGTCTTTGGCAGGATTGGCGGCGATGGGCGTTTTATTTGGTTGTTTTATGTGTCTTTATATCCAAATAGCTTTTACATTAATTTGTGTTTTTAGGTGAACGGGATGACGGACAAGCAGCTCCCGTATGCGGGATGATACGGACGGAGGAAAATGATGGGCTGGACTTGCGGTAAACATATCCAATTAGCTCAAGGCTTTGGTGGTATATTATATGTGTGTTGTATTTTTTTTCTTTTCAGTTATTGGCAGCCAACTGGCTAGTTTCAACAAGTTATTGGTACTGTCGTTTGCATACAAGTTTGAATTTTTGTTTGCTGTCTCTAAGTTGACGTAGTGATGGTTAATATTGTAAAGTAGTTACTCTGGCTGAGGTACGCTCGGTCCTGTCCAGTGCCACTTTTACAAATTATTTGTAAAGTTGCCGAGACTGTGAGACGGAGAATAGCTCCCTTTTGGGAGTGAGAGAGGGCGTTTCGGTATCGGCGGGAGGGGAAGGGGAATGCGCGCACGATGCCTCGGTTACACCGAGTCGAATGGCCATACACGTTGTACGAGTATGTGGTATCTATGCCTGCCACGCCATTGATATTGGCGCCAGTCGGCGTCAACACCACTAGCATGCCGCTGTGCCACCAGTTCGACATGAGCATGAAGTGGTTGAGCCCAACTATCCTGCTCTACCGAACTATTGGCTTAGGGATAGATACCATCGTACCCGTGAGGCACGAATCAGTACACTGTGCCCCGCGCACTTCTCAGTCGACATCGCGGCCAGTCTGTGAGACAGGGCCGCCAACATCGCTGACATGTGGCTGCTTCGAATGTTGGGCGCAAGTGTGACGTGGTTGAGCCCGACTGCCACACTTTCGCCAAACCTTCGATTCAGTTGGGGTGCCAAAATACTGACCGTTTCCTCTGCGGTGGTCCCACTGGGTCTCACGCTTCTACAGGCACTGTTCCTGACGCCAAATAATTGCCGATTCTGTTCATTGTTTTCTTTCTTTTCTTTATTGTTCGTTATAAATCTGGCCTCAGAATAACTTATATTAGAGCCCTGCCTAGCACCGTAGCCGTTTGACAAAGTAAACTATTCTAACGCTGCGTCGCAGCCCTGACTACTCAAGCATAAAGATACTACGCGTCGCTCACCAGAAATCAGTCCCGCTGGGGTCGTCGCTGTCGCTGTTGTTGTTGCTGTTGTGACGTCGCTCTCGGGGATGCTGCTGTTGTAATCGCTGCTGTGAAGTCACCGGGAGAATCTGCTGCTGTTGTTCTTGGTTGCCGTGGTGTTGTTTTTGGCAGTGGCTGCTGTTCTCGTTGCTGTTGTTGTTATTGCCGCTGTTGTTGTTCTCGAGCCCCGTCGCTGACTTGCTTTTCAACTTAAAATTTTCACTCCCGAGTTTCGGCAACTTGACCTAGTTTCGTTTTTCGACTCGGAGTCATCTTCTGGAATTCTGCGGCTCGTCCACTGAGGGGTGTGGTTCCCATCGATCTCACAGGATTGTGAGGTCGGCGGTCCGGGCTAGGGCTAGCTCCATATTGAGCCTTCAGTGCTTTTAATCGCGCGAGGGTGGACGGCGAATGGTCCTTTCGCCCGACGAAGGCAGCCATGCGGCTCCGCAGCTCCTCCACCGTGCCTTCCCTGTCGAACCCGAACTCCCCCGCGAAATTCTCTAGTTCGTTCTTCCTGCGGAACGAGACCCATCGTATCCCGACCATGGTGATCCTTGTTGCTTGTTGTAGTTGTTGTCGTGGTCCTTAATCCTTGCCTGCGGTCGTCGCCCTTTGATCCTTGCTGGGTATACTTTAAATTTCCTGAAACTTGGTGTCTGATTAATCTGAATAATTTTTCAGATGCGATTTAATAAAAAAGAAAACGAAATTAAATTGACCCGGTATTAAAATATTATTGGCGTGTATTCTTTCGACGTTCAATCGTTCGAGATCAGTACAATACTAAAATTAACATACTCTAGTTGCTCTCTTCAGCCTCTTTGCAGCGGATTTAACAGCCGCAGCAAAGACGAGCGTTAACATAATATAAGAGTTATTTTTGTTTTACATGTAATGTTATTCAACTTATGCTTCTATGTATTTATGTATGTATTTCAATGTAATTTCAATGTACTTCAATGTATTTCAATGTACCATAATCTTAATTTCTATATTAGTTATCTCTATATTTTATTATTAAATGCTGCAGCGCTCCAACATTCCGCCACCATTAAAGGACTCCAGTTCTTTGATCCATGGGATTGGAGCCAGCTTGTGCACCGCTCTCTTAATGATGCCGGTTGCGGTTTGCACCTCTGCCACTCGGACCTTGTGGTCGTCTCCCGCGATGACTTTGGTGACGCGCCCTAGATGCCATTTCTGGGGCGGTGTGTTGTCTTCGTGGATTAGCACCACGCGACCCACCTCCAGGTTGTTGGCCTCTGTTGTCCATTGTGCGCGCTGCTGGAGGCTGAGCAGATAGTCCCTCGACCAGCTGTGCCAAAACCGCAGCTTGAGCTCCGACAGCTGCCGCCACCGCTTTAAACACGGACTGCTTGCCATGTTGCAAGGCGTGCCTGGCGCGTATTTGCGCGGCTGCGTGGTGAGAGCCTGACCCAGCAGCAAATGGCCTGGCGTTAGTGGCTCGCCGTCGTTGGGATTGCTGCCCTCGGCCGCCAGTGGCCAGGGGTTCAGCAGCGCTTCGACGTCGATTATATGTGTGTTGAGCTCGTCGTGTGTGAGGTTGGCGTTGCCGGTCCCTCTCACTAGCCGATGCTTCGCGGCCTTGACTGCCGCCTCCCACAGCCCTCCGAAGTGTGGTGCCCTGGGTGGAATGAAGATCCACTCCACTCCCCTCTCCGCGGCGTAGTCCTGAAGCTCGTCCTTCTGTTTCTTGAACGCCGTTTGGAGATCTTTCAACACGTTGCTCGCTCCTACGAAGTTGGTCGCATTGTCGCTGTAGATCTTCTCCGGCAGTCCTCGTCTGCCCGCGAACCTTTTAAATACATTTAAGAAGGAGTCAGTGGACAAGTTAACTACGAGTTCAAGGTGAACAGCCTTTGACGTGAAACAAACAAATATAGCGACATACGCCTTTACTGGGGGTCTACCGCGCAATCTGTAGCTAACATAAAAAGGTCCGCAAAAATCAACACCGCAAACTCTGAATGGGCGACCGATCTGCAGGCAAGTTGCCCATGATTTGGTCTAATATCTTTGGCTTATATCTGAAACAATGCACGCAGTTGCGAACAACTGCTGAGCACATTTCTCGTGCGTTTATTAGCCCAATTTGCTGACTCAAAAGTGCCATCAGTACTTTTGGACCAGCGTGATAATTTTTAATGTGCAGATTGCGCACAAATATCTTGACGAAGGTTTCGTCTCGAGGCAACAACAAAGGAAATTTCGAATCGTAAGGAATGTTACTCTGCAATAATCTACCACCCACACGAATGACTTTAAAATGTATTCCAGATTCGTCAAATTCATGCATGAAAGGGTTTAACGACTGAATACTAGGCTGCAGAACGTGCGACCTTTCAAGCAACAATATTTCTCTTTTGAATCTATGTTCTTGCACTATTTGCACTATTTTCCAAAAGGCAAGTCTTCTTTCAATGGCCGATACGACATGAGAATTGGGTCGATAATTTCTATAGCAGAATCGCATGACATACGCTACTATTCGAATGACTTTAGAGAAGGAAGATCGTCGCTCAATTAGCTCTAAAATTCTATTTACCACTGTCTGTTCATGAACTATTGTATTTTGAGCTCACAGAGATTACGCGTCAACGTGACGATCAGCTTTTCGCTTCTGCCTTAAATAATATGGCATCGGGTTGTATGACAGCCGATGATATTGTCCTTTTCCAATCTAGAATATGCGAACCACCTATGATGCAATTCATCTGTTTAGTAATAATAATGAGGTACATTTATTCAATGTAACGAAACTTAACTCAATTGCTACTGAGCAATTTTTCTCTACTGCTGAAGATTTTATTAAGGCGGGCCATTTGGAACCAGCTAGGAAACAAAGAATATTAAAAGAAGCGAAGGGTTTTAAAACGTTGTACGTCTCTTCTCCTAAAAAATACTGCCAAGTACATGATGACGGTCAATGTAGACACAGGGGATGGATTAGAAAACGGGGCATCAGGTGTGTTGATGCAAATAGACTTCAATACATCCAACACTCCCAACATTTTATGGATGAAATTTATAGAGGCAACTGTAGGAGAATCTGCGCGTTCGAAGTGTACACATCGTACAGATTCTTCATGGACTCCTATTCAGAAAATTGTTCGCAATTTTCAATATTCAAATAACGCACAAATTAACATTGACCGTAGGCTGTTTCCAATTGTACCTGCTGAAGTCATCACAATTCATAAGAGTCAGGGAGCTACGTATGGCAAAGTGGTAGTCCATGCTAACTCCAGAATGCAGCGTGCTGCATTATACGTAGCTTGCAGTAGAGCAACTACTGCTTTAGGAACTTTGTTCCTTCTAAGTCTCCCCAAAATAATGATAAAGTGAAAGCCCAATTGAAGAAATTGCGGACTGAAAAACTACTGTGTACTCATTACGATTATTTAATTAACAGTTCTGCCCTTAACTTATTCTTCCATAATACTCAGAGCTTGAATTCCCATCTTGAAGATCGGACAAGCTGATGCTTCAGTCATCAATATTATGCTTCGTGGAAACTTCCATAAGCAATAAAACTGTAGAAATACCTGGGTTCATATTGTGGTTCAACTTGAATCAATTAGGCCTTCAACAGGCATCATAATTTATGTAAACAAGGAGCTAGTAGATAGAGTTTCCCATTCCTTTAGCAGTAGAAAAACTTTTGGCTGAGTAGTTTTTGAGTTCGGCATATTTAGGTTTTATGCCATAAGTTTTCTTATATTATATAAAAGTTCAGACTTTCCTCTGTCCGCATTTAAAATAGAATTTGAGGATAATTCAGTAATTTTCTCGTTTAGGTGATTTAGGGGATAGCTTGCCAGTTTAAGGAGACTTTAATTTGTGCCTCAACATCTTTAACAGGTGTAGGAGTATTTAGAATTCTTTGATTAGCAAAGGAGTTAGGAGTTTAGGAGTTTGTTAGATTTGAAAACGTCCAGTACTATGGATACACATATTGATTTGGCGTTTTCAAATATATTAGATAATGAAAAGATTAGTGCTAGGACTTTTGAGGTTTTGCATAGCCATCACATTGGGATATCTGTTAGTATTCAGTATAGCATGAGTTTGTAATGTTTGAAATACGAGGGTCGTTTGATAAGTCCGTGACTTTTTGTATTTGCCGCGCACCTGCTCTAAATACAACACTGCTCCTGTCAGCAGTTATCGATTAACAGCTGACTGTAAAATTTTGAGAAAGCTGCGTTTCTTAGTTTGCGTTTTATAGGCATTGAAAGCAGACGATCTCGTGAATTTTAACGAAAATGGAAAAAAGTGAATTTCGTGTGCTAATTAAGCATTATTTTTTGCGTAAAAATCCATCACCGAAACCAAGGAAAGACTTGATAAATATTATGGGGACTCTGCACCATCAATTTCAATGGTTAAGAAATGGTTTACTGAGTTCCGTTGTGGTCGTACCAGTACAAGTGATGCCGAACGTTCAGGTCGCCCAAAAGAGGTCGTCATGCCAGAAATCGTCGACAAAATCCATGGAATGATATTGGATGATCGGAGAATGAAAGTGCGTGAGGTAGCTGAGGCTGTAGGCATCTCAACTGAACGGGTACATCACATTTTACATGAATATTTGGACATGAAAAAGCTTTCCGCGCGATGGGTGCCGCGATTGCTCACACACGACCATAAGCGCAACCGTGTGACCATTTCAAAGGAGTGTTTGGCGATGTTCAACCGCAATCCAAACGAATTTTTGCGCCGTTTCGTTACCGTAGACGAAACATGGATCCACCACACCACACCAGAGACCAAAGAACAATCAAGACAGTGGGTTTCTCCGGGTGAACGTGCACCAAAGAAGGCCAAGGTGGGTCTGTCGGCCAACAAGGTCATGGCCACAGTTTTTTGGGATGCACAAGGTATCATTCACATCGATTACCTTGAAAAGGGTAAAACGATCACCGGCGAATATTATTCAGAGCTTTTGGACAGATTCGATATTGATTTGAAGCAGAAACAACCGCATTTGGCGAAAAAAAGTGCTGTTCCATCAGGACAATGCACGGGTGCACACGTGTGTAGTCAGCATGGCAAAATTTCATAAATTGGGCTACGAACTGCTACCCCATCCAGCATATTCTCCAGATTTAGCCCCCTGTGACTATTTTTTGTTTCCAAACATGAAGAAATGGCTCGGCGGTAAGAGATTCGGGTCAAATGAAGAGGTCATCACAGAAACAAACGACTATTTTGAGGGCCTTGAGAAAACCTATTATTTGGAAGGAATAAAAAAATTGGAAAAACGCTGGACTAAATGTATAGAGCTAAAAGGAGATTATGTTGAGAAATAAAACGCTTCTTTGACGAAAAAAATATATTTTATTCAAAAAGTCACGGACTTATCAAACGACCCTCGTAGGTTAGAAATTAAGAAATCTAAATGATTGGATATACGTGTATGTTGCCATATTTTAATAATACTTTAATTTAATTATCTAATAGTTAAGCATAACCATTGAATGGAAAATTGGTTTGATAATTATTATTATTTTTATACCCTTGGACCTTATTATCGATATTGGCCAATTAAAAATTTATAAAGAAATACCGATATATAATGCTCACACCGCTTTAGGAAATTGCGCCGATAAATTATTGGCAAAATATCGAAATTGAAGCAAGGTGGCATCGCACTGCAGTATTATTATTAATTTATAGCTTTTAATTTTATGCTTGTATTATACTATTAAATTCTTTTTATGGCAACATACGTCCAAGGGTATCCCACTGTCGCGTACCGCTCTTCTGTTGCTCTCGTTATTGTTCAAATTTCACAATACCTTTGACGGAGTGATTGGCATGGATATACTTCAGCAAATAGGAGCAGAAATTGATTTGGTAAAATCACAATTGAGAACGACATTATCTCACTTACCCATTTGCTTTCAAAACAAATCGAATCCTTAATATATGTTTTAGAACCCGGGAATGTAAAGATCATTCCAATGACATTGAATTTGCAAAACGGCACATTTCTTAAAGAACTAAAAAAAGTTGCTCCGGATCTGTTTTCGTCTGAAGGATTGTACCAGGCCACAGATTACATCAGCTACATTGAAGTAGTAAATCATTCTGATTCCTTTAAACATATTGACTTGAGCACGCCATTAGTAGTTGAAGAATGGGAACAAGACAATGTTATAGAATTTAATTTGTCCGATTATATAAAATTAAAAGACAAACCGGACACTAATTTTTTGAAACAATTTCATCTAGAACACCTTAATACGGAAGATTATATAGAACTAAAGAAACTTTGTTCATAAATTGAAGACATATTTTATAATGAAGACACCAAATTAACTTTTTCCAATACAATAAAACATAGCATCCCAACTACGGATGACATCCCCATATACACCAAGCCATTCAGGTATGGACACTTCGAAAGAATAGAAGTTCAAAACCAAATAAGAAAGTTATTGGACATGAACATTATTAGAGATAGTTATTCCCCATGGAGCGCACCGGTTTGGTTGGTCCCTAAAAAGCAGGATAAAAACTTAAAAAAAGAGTGGAGATTAATGGTGGATTTCAGAAAACTAAATGAAAAAACAGTTAAAGATAGATAGCCTATGCCAGTTATTACCGATGTTCTCGATAAACTAGGAAAGGCCACTTATTTTTCCGCTTTAGATCTGGCTAGTGGCTATTATCGACTCGAAATGATTGCCGAAGACATTGCAAAAACAGATTTTTCCATTACGAATTTGCCAGAATGCCCTTCGGATTAACGAACGCTCCAGCAACATTTCAGCAAGTGATGGACAATGTGTTTATGGAATTAATTGGAAAATGTTGTTTAATTTATTTAAACGATATTATAATTTACTCATCTTCGCTGCAAGAACATATGCAAGACCTACATAAGGTGTTTTCCAAACTAAATTTCACAAACCTCAAGCTGCAAGTTAAAAAATCAGAATTTTTAAGAAACGAAATCGAATACCTTGGACATGTTATATCAGCTGATGGCATTAAGCCTAACCCAAACAAATTAACAGCAATAAAAAATTTTACACTCCCCAAAACAAGGAAGGAAATTAAATCATTTTTAGGATTGCTAGGATACTGCAGAAAGTTTATTCGTGATTTCGCAAGGATAACGAAACCCTTAACAGCACAACTGAAAGGAAAGAAGACGGATAAAATTGACCAAAATTTCGTTGATAGAAAGGAAAGAAGACGGATAAAATTGACGAAAATTTCGTTGATACATTCGAAATATGCAAAACTCTTTTATGTAATAATTCTATCATACAATATACAGACTTTTCTAACCAATTTATTCTGACTACAGACGCTAGCAATGGAGCATTGGGAGCGGTACTGTCTCAAGGCATTTTAGGAAGCGAAGAACCTGTATCCTTCGCCAGCAGAACTTTGAACGATACCGAGCAGAATTATAGTACAGAGATTATTTGGGCAATAAAATATTTTAGACCATATTTATTTGGTTAAAATTCAAAATTGTTACGGACCATCGACCCCTGATTTGGTTAATGAATTTTAAAGAACCGGGCAGTAGTCTTGTCCGCTGGAGACTTAATCTACTAGAATACGAGTTTGAAATTGTTTATAAAATAGGTTCACAAAATGTCGTTGCAGATGCTTTAAGCAGAATAAATGTAGAAATTAACTGTAATGACATTGAAACATTGGAAGGCACAACGGGTTTTACCTTTCATTCAGAACAACCAAACGACAATATTCATATATCAGAGAAACCACTTAATGATTTCAGACTTCAATTGATCCTTGGAGAAGGGCCGAACTCCGAGTCCTTTACAATAGTCCCATTTAAAAATAAAGAACGACGAACAATCATAAACCCAGAGTTCAACTTAGAAAGCATAGCCAAAACATTAAAAATTCTTCTAAAACCCAAAAAAATCTGCGCAGTGTATACAACAGATAGAATATTTAATTTAATTCAGAAGGCGTACTCACAATATTTTGCTCAGAGTAATATTTATAAACTTGTTAAATGCAAGATATTATTAACAGTCCTGATAGGCATCAACAAACAAGAAGAAACAAGAGCAACAGTCGAGTTGCACACGACAGTAGGATACCCTTGGACGTATGTTGCCATAAAAAGTATTTAATTGTATAATACTAATTGCAAGCTATAAATTAATAATAATACTGGAGTGCGCTGCCACCTTGCTTCAATTTCGATATTTTGCCAATAATTTATCGCCGCAATTAATTATCAAACCAATTTTCCATTCAATGGTTATACTTAACTATTAGATAATTAAATTTAAATTATTAAAATATGCCTGCATACATATTTACATATATCCTGTCATTTAGATTTCTTAATTTCTAACCTATTCCAAACATTACAAACTCATGCCTGAATACTAACAGATATCCCATTGTGATGGCTATGCAAAACCTCAAAAGTCCTAGCACTAATCTTTTCATTATCTAGTATATTTGAAAACGTCCAATCAATATGTGTATCCATATTGGTAGTGGACGTTTTCAAATCTAACAAACTCCTTAATCCTTTGCTAATCAAAAAATTATAAATACTCTTACACCTGTTAAAGGTTTTGAGGCACAAATTAAAATCTCCTAAAACTAGCAAGCTATCCCCCTAAATCACCTAAACGAGAAAATTGATGAATTATCTCCTCAAATTCTATTTTAAATGTGGACAGAGGAAAGTCTGGACTTTTATATAATATAAGAAAACTTATGGCATCAAACCTAAATATGCCGAACTCAAAAACTACTGAGCCAAAAGTTTTTCTACTGCTAAAGGTATGGGAAACTCTATCTACTAGCTCGTTCTTTACATAAATTATGATGCCTGTTAAAGGCCTAATTGATTCAAGTTGAACCACAATAGTGAACCCAGGTATTTCTACAGTTTCATTGCTTATGGAAGTTTCCACGAAACATAATATTGATGACTGAAGCATCAGCTTGTCCGATCGAATATCTTCAAGATGGGAATTCAAGCTCTGAGTATTATGGAAGAAAATGTTAAGGGCAGAACTGTTAATTAAATAATCGTAATGAGTACACAGTAGTTTTTCAGTCCGCAATTTCTTCAATTGGGCTTTCACTTTATCATTATTTTGGGGAGACTTAGGAGGAACAAAATTCCCAATAATGAATAATCCTAAAGCAGTAGTTGCTCTACTGCAAGCTACGTATAATGCAGCACGCTGCATTCTGGAATTAGCATGGACTACCACTTTGCCATACGTAGCTCCCTGACTCTTATGAATTGTGATGCCTTCAGCAGGCACAATTGGAAACTGCCTACGGTCAATGTTAATTTGTGCGTTATTTGAATATTGAAAACTGCGAACAATTTTCTGAATAGGAGTCCATGAAGGATCTGTACGATGTGTACACTTCGAACGCGCAGATTCTCCTACAGTTTCCTCTGTAAATTTCATCCATAAAATGTTGGGAGTGTTGGATGTATTGAAATCTATTTGCATCAACACACCTGATGCCCCGTTTACTAATCCATCCCCTGTGTCTACATTGACCGTCATCATGTACTTGGCAGTATTTTTTAGGAGAAGAGACGTACAGAGTCCCTGTGTAGCGGAAGTTTTAAAACCCTTCACTTCTTCTAATATTCTTTGTTTCCTAGCTGGTTCCAAATGGCCCGCCTTAATAAAATCTTCAGCAGTAGAGAAAAATTGCTCAGTAGCAATTGAGTTAAGTTTCGTTACATTAAATAAATCAACCTCATTATTATTACTAAACAGATGAATTGCATCATCGGGCACTGCCGATGGTTCGCATATTCTAGATTGGAAAAGGACAATATCATCGGCTGTCATACAACCCGATGCCATATTATTTAAGGCAGAAGCGAAAAGCTGATCGTCACGTTGACGCATTATCTCTGTGAGCTCAAAATACAAAAAAAAGGTCCCAGAGATACGTACCAAATATTTCATGGTAAGGGTCAGTGGTATTTGGATCGAAAATCCAACTACCTCCTACGGGCTGTAACTGTCTAAGATCACCGAATACGATGATAGAAACACCACCAAAAGGAGAAGTATTTTTGAAAATTTGCTTCAAACGAGAATCTAAATAAGAAAACATTAGAGAGCTAACCATTGATATTTCATCAATAATAATTAATTTAAGATCGATTAACCTTGAATGAAGGCTATTAACTAAATCATGGCTTAAGGCCCTTAGAGGTGCTGAGCGAGATTGATTAACAGGAAGTGAAAACATGGAATGCAGTGTCGAACCACTAATTCCGAATGCTGCTTTTCCTGTTGGTGCACATAAGAGGATTTTAACAGATGTCGGATCAGCTCCTGGTATACTGTTATACATTACGGATAATGACTGAAAAATTGCTGATATAAGTCGACTCTTTCCGACTCCGGCGCCGCCTCCAACAAATTCATAAAAGACTGTATTGATTTTGGCATTATGCAAAGCATGTGTAAAATATAGCTTCTGCTTTAAATTAAGAGATCTAACTATATTAGCTAAGCTTTCCTGAGAAACTAAGGCTGGAAGCTTGATAAAACGGACATTACTATCTTCATCATTCATATCAATATTTCCATCCACATTTAAAACATTTAGATGTGGATCTATTTCAGGCAATCCTAAAACTGTGAAGCCATCATCTACCACTTCCTGTTCTCCTACTTGATTATTCTCATTTTCTGCTTCCTCTGTTAAGTGGCTCAGAGCATCTTCTAGTTCCCTATCATCTAGTAAATTATATTTTCTGCGATTGTTCTCTACTAACTCCGAATTTTCCCTACAGAACAATTCACAGTCATGTGTGACTAAATCCAAATGCTCATCTCGCCATGGGGCGTAAAGCATTTTTAGCTCTCTGAAATAGTCACTTGTTTCTGTATTGACATTAAATCTCCTATACCTAATTATGCACGCAGTGGTCCTCTTCTGATGAAGCCACTATTATCGCGAAGAGCGTAAACTATTGATTCAGAAGCCCTAGGCACATCATCGTCAAAGTCATCTGCATTTTCTTGGCGAGCTCCTCGTTCTGATTTGCAGTAGCTATAAAAAGCGGATATCTCAGTGCCAAATATAAATTTGTTACCTAAATGTTGTAACTTTTGCTTAATAGTTACATTGTTATTGTCTTTAATCTCATTGATTGCCTCACGCATCAACATTGAGATACCTCTCTGAGACTTGTTAATATAATTAACGACGTAGCTGCAGCAAGCATAGGGGTCTAAAATAAACTGAATATCCATATTTGCTCGCTGCAACAAAAGGAGGTGCTTGTTATAAGCGTTAAGCTTGATTGCTGCAAAAGATCGCTTCAAAAAAACTTTTGGTTTCTTTATACTTGATCTTACAGCATTAATGTAGCCCTCATAACTAAGGTTAGTTGATCGTGGGACAAAAAGTTGTTAAAATCGTTAAAATTTTCTACGCTTTCACGATCAAATGGGAAGTCGAGCAGACTTTGAATTTTTTCGAAATTCCTACGATGCTCGGCCAAATTTGGAGCATTTTCTTCTAAAGGGAGAAGAATTTCTGTTTGAGGCATGGGAGGGTATGGGATACCAAATCTACAAATTTGTTTTGACCTAATTTCTCGCCTGCAAGAGTGCCCGTGACTATGGAGTTGATACTCCAAATATGGAGCAACGTCCGGGCAACTAGAATCAGCAGTAATAAACTGATCAATAAAGGACTTCACAGGCATAAATGTGGACTCATTCTTTAGGTCGAGCTTTGGGGCGTCTTTCAGCCAGAACATGCCATGTATATGTGGAGAGCCTCTTGCTGAAACTCCACTCGCCAATAAAACTTGATGACCTGGTGACAACCAAAGACACCGCCTTCCTTTTTCATCAGTTTTAAAACCTGTCTATATCGAAAATCGAAATATCTGGCACAGGTCACTGGGTCTGCTCTAATGAGACGAGCTTTCATTAAACCCCAAATTTAACGCTTCTTCTTCGGATACTTCTAGCTTGTCTACATTTTTACATAGCAAGACTAAAAGCTCCGGCCACCTAGTTTCCGCTGCGGAAAATGTTATAAAAAAAGTTGGAAGCCCTACCTGCCTAATCATAGCCATCACTTTCTTTTTCTCGTCCTCCCAATGAGCAGGAGACGTGCGAATACCTTTTAAAAGCCTATAGCCATCATCATGAAGTATTAACCTATTTAAAGTTTCATCATTACGCACATCAGCAGCCGAAATGCCTTGAGTGGCAGAGTGCTTACGTAAGCAAATTGATGTGCTATTCCTAATGCTAATCATTTCTAACTTTTTGAAGTTATGAAATAATTTATCAGTTCTACAACCTCTTCTATCAAAATTCCTAAGCTCTGATCTAACTATAGTTGTAAAACTTTCCTGACATTTCCTTTTAATGCCTGCAAATATTGTGGGAAAAGCCAGCTCCTCTGAATCACAATCGGTTATCATGTCAAGAGGTCGCTGACCCTCTCCTGGTGCTATAGCAATTCGAGGAATATCTATGTTTTCAACAGGGACATTTTCCATGAAGGTTTCTTGACCTCCTGGATTCAACTCTACCTCTTCTTCTACTACTCTATGCTCATTAGGTTGTGCTGCCTTTTCTAACATTTGACACACAATGTCCCTGTCGTTCGCTGACGCAACAAATGGTACAGTCTCAGCTGAGTAAGAAGACAACCACTGCTCATTGATAGTAACCTGGTGCTTCTTATAAAGTTCTGTGTTCACTAAATACCGAATTGCATCAACTATCTTTGAGGGCCTTATGGTTTCAGCCATGAAATCATGGTTATACTCCATCCTACGCTTAAGATGAATCTGAACTACTTCGGCTTCATTAAATGCCCTGGGAAGGGAAGTTACAACATTTGCAACTGAATTGGCACATTGATCACTGCTCCTTTAATGGCACTTTGACGTCCATATCCAAGAGACTTTATGATCATAAAAGGAAGACGGGGAGAAATCAGCCTTTCTTCTAGAGGCGTCAAGCCTTTCAGGCATTCCGGAAGCTCCGGAAAATTTAGGCCATTTGTAATAGAAGCCTTTGGTTTTTTCCCTGACTTAATACTGCGGCTGCAGGTTTTGCAAAAGCTAAACCTATTATTATGGGATGGAAACATAGAGGAAAGATACAAAATATCAACACTATCTGCCTCACTACACTTTTCCTCTATGACCTCACGCGAAATTTTGTCCACTTGATGTGGAAACCACAAACCTTTGCAACATATGCAAACCTGATCGGGTCCCTGCTTGACTGTCTTATTAAAATTGGCTATTAGGCAATCTAAACTAGTTTTAACCTGCGATATCCTATCATCTGGAAGGGTATTCGCACGGTCCACTCTATTGCGGGACGCGTTTCTCCTATTCTCTGCTATCCTATTGGTGCAAATACTCCTATATAGACTCACTCTTTGCGACATATTCCTATGGGCTTCAAAGGCCTCACGTTGAGCTCGAATTCGAGCACTGCGGCGTGCACTAGTATTGCGTGCCTGCTCAACAATCCTACGAATAGGATTGTTTCTAACCTGAGACCTTTGACTTCTATCTATTGCCCTTTCTAAAATTCGCGTCTCCTGATTTTGTCGCTGAATCGCCCTTCTAACAGCATCTCGTCCGCTTTCGTTGGACCTGAATTGTGGACATTGCCTGCGCCTCGATCGACGCAAAGTATTGGCAAGTTGTTCGGCATTTCTAGTTGAATGATCAGTTCGTCGAACACGGCGACGAACTGCATCCTGCTCTCTTTCCTGAGATCGAAACTCAGCATCTTGCCTGCGACTCGAACGACGCGAAGTGTTGGCAAGTTGTTCGTCTGTTTTAATTGCAGAATCACTGCGACGTACACGGCGACGAACTGCATCCTGCTCTCTTTCCTGAGATCGAAACTCAGCATCTTGCCTGCGACTCGAACGACGCGAAGTGTTGGCAAGTTGTTCGTCTGTTTTAATTGCAGAATCACTGCGACGTACACGGCGACGAACTGCATCCTGCTCTCTTTCCTGAGATCGAAACTCAGCATCTTGCCTGCGACTCGAACGACGCGAAGTGTTGGCAAGTTGTTCGTCTGTTTTAATTGCAGAATCACTGCGACGTACACGGCGACGAACTGCATCCTGCTCTCTTTCCTGAGATCGAAGGTCAGCATCTCGCCTGCGCCTCGAACGACGCGAAGTGTCAGCAAGTTGTTCTTGTAATCTGATTGGCGAAGAAGCCCGAAGAGTAGTGTGACGAATTGTGTCCGGTAATTGCTCAACGGCCCTAAATGTTCTATTACTTCTGCGGACTCGATGCTGTTGACTATCTCTAACCCTTTCAGCTTCCCTAAATTCGAAATTTTGCCTACGTTCTCTATGTGCCTCTAGATTATTTACGCGTTCCTGCTCAGAAAAGTCTATATCTGACCTATTCAAACGATTTCTTTTTCGCTGTGTTTGACTCCTATTGCAAGCTGACTTTCTCTTAAGTCTAGGCATCTTCTAATATATAAGTTTTAAAATAATATATAGGTATGTTAAAAATAAAATTTTTATAAATTAATTTAATTTGAATATATATTTATCAAAAATTAATATATAGTTATATATATAAAATAAAGTTAGTATATTTATTTATATATATAAATATATTCATATATTTAAATAGATATATATATATTATAATTATATTCATATATTTAAATAAATATATGTATATTATTTAAAATAATTATATTATAAATGAAAATAAATATCTAATGAAAGAACAAATAATAATAAAATTTAATAAGGAAAATAAAAATAAACAAAATGTGGAAAAAAGAATAAATATAAATCAAAGAAATAATAAATTAAACCTGCAAGAAATTCCAGCGAAAATTCCAATTTGAATCGCGGAAACGAACCGATACCGATGTTCACGTACAATCACACACACTTCAGAAGAGTCTATACACATATATGTATGCATGCACAAAAATACGTTACGCTGTGTACCGCACTTTTCTAAAATTGCGCGCCACGTTCCGGGCAGGGCGCAATCATTCACACGCATAAAAAATGTTCCGTTAACGCATAACAATCACACACGAGGATTTACTTATTATATACTCGACTTATATTAATTTGCATTAAATGTTAAATGTATCACGAACACGCGAATTAATTATATATTATTTTATATTTAATATCGAAAATACAAATGATAATCGACAATCGACGACGACACCGAACACGCCAATCGCAAACTACAAATTAACATAACACTGAAGCGCGCTGCCACCTTGCAACAATTTTGATACGTTGCCAATAATTTATCGCCGCAATTAAAAAGTGCGCGAAACCTTAAATTTATAATAATGATCTATAGAATCTAATATACATACAAAATATACATATATTAAAAAAACAAAGTAGAAGAAATGTTAGTACATTTTTTTCAAACATAGTTTCAATAGACGTGGGGATATAATATAATTTACACATATTAATATAATTTATATGCAAAACATATGAAATATATATCGATATGTTTAATATATATTAAAAGCTATCGATATGATAGCTCATAATATATCGTGAAATCTAAATTAATATTTATTTAATAAAATGTCAATATATAAATTATTAAATAATAATAATAATATGTCTATATTAGAAATCTAGTAAATACCTGCATCCATGCATGCCGATCAACCACGCTATAGGGTGTATATAATTTTACATATGTGTGTGTGAACACAAATTAAGTATGTATAAGTGTTTGCATTTATGCACATGTATTTTGGGTAATTGACATGTGCATGAAAAAGAAGAGTCGAGAAACAGCTCGCGCTTCGGGCCCGCATCGTTTATCTTTTTCTTTCATGCACAAGTAATTTAGTTCTGACGTCATCGACAACTTCTTTGCTTTCTTCATATTCATATATACGCCACCTATTGGTTAAGTGTTAGCATATATTTATGCACATGTATTTTCGGTAATTGACATGTGCATGGAAAAAAAGAGCCGAGAAACAGCTCGCGCTTCGCGCTCGCATCGTTGTCCTTTTCTTTCATGCATAAGGAATTTAGTTCTGACGTCATCGACAAGTTCTTTGCTGGTCGAAGTGTCGAAATGGTTTATCTAATAACTTCAGTGTTTATTGTCTGATCGGATTGCAATTTGGAGGATAAGTTCATATATTATTTATCTATATATATGCTAAAGCAGAACATTAAGAAATGAGTTCTTCGAATGTAAATAGCAATGTAAACCAAAATTGGCGGTTTGCGGGGGCGGTAGGCGTGTTATTCCAAATTGAAAATAAACTTGATCTGCGTATGGTATACAGGAATCTTCATGCTAAATTTGGTGTCCGTAGCTTTTGTAATAGCTGAGATCGGCGCGTTCATCCAGACAGACAGACAGACGGACAGACGGACAGACAGACGGACATGGCTCAATCGACTCGGCTATTGATCCTGAGCAAGAATATATATACTTTATGGGGTCTCCGACGCCTCCTTCTGCCTGTTACATACATTTGCACAAAGTTAGTATACCCTTTTTTGACCATTTTCAATGGTCCAAGGGTATAAAAATTCGTACACACACGAAAATTAAAATCATAAAGGGGAGGATGAAGCGACACTTAAACTCAAAAGAGAGTTCTATTTCCCAAACATGAATGAAAAAGTAAAAGAGATAATTCAAAACTGTAATGTATGCAAAACTTTGAAATATGACAGAAACCGACCTAAACAAGCTAATCAAAAAACAGAAACCTCGGATGGACCATTAAATTTAGTACACATAGACTTCTATACTATCAACGGCCGATACGTGATTACAATAATAGATAAGTTCTCGAAATTTTCGATCCCAACCAGGGATAGTATAAATACCACAAGGGCTATTTTGCAATTTATTCAACATTTTGGCATACCAAAAAAACTCATTTGCGACCAAGGTACCGAATTTCAATCTAACCTTTTCAAAAGTTTTTGTTCACAATATAATATAGATTTAGGCACTACTTCGTTTCAGCAATCTTCAAGCAATGCTCCAATTGAACGGTTGCATTCCACACTGACCGAAATGTATAGAATCATTATAGATCGAAAGTCGAAAGAAAAGCTCGAATGCAATCACGAGGAAATTCTATCAGAAACATTAATCACATATAATAACGCAGTCCATTCTGCTACTAAATTAACTCCATTCGAACTTTTCTCGGGAAGAACCCATCTTTTTAATAAAAAAATTACATTTGATAACTATCATCACTAAATTAAATACATTTCGTAAAGACCTATACCCTAAAATTAAGAAACAAGTAGACCAGGCAAAAATAGCTAAAATACAAAAACTTAACGAGGATAGACACGAACCACCCCCGGTTACCCCAAATTAAACTATACACAGAAAAGAAAATAGAAGGAATAAATTAACGCCAAGACGCCCAACGTTGCTAACATCATAAATCTAAGTTGCAAAAACTTCATAAATCAAAGATAAGAAGGAATATTAATAGAATAGTCAATAAGGGTAGCAACATTACAGATCGGGATTAAACATCAACATCGAACACGACCTAGACAAAATATGACTTTAAACTGACAACTACAAAAACAAAAAAAACAAATGAAATTGAATAAATTTGAAAAAGTTTACGTTAAAAACAAAAAAAAGGTGTAATGAATATAAAATAAAAAATACAAAAAAAAAAAAAATTTAAAAAGAAAAATTAAAAAAATTAATAAGTTTAAGATTCAGATTTATTTAAAAGCAAAAATAAAACGAGAGCAACAGTCGAGCGGCACGCGACTGTGGGATACCCTTGGACGTATGTTGCCATAAAAAGTATCTAATTGTATAATACAAATCGCAAGCTACAAATTAATTATAACACTGCAGTGCGCTACCACCTTGCATCAATTTCGATAGGTTGTCAATAATTTATCGCCGCAATTTTCCTAGCGCAAGACTGCAAAAAGCGGTGTGAGCAGTATACATATATCGGTATTTCTTTATAAATTTTGAATTGCCCAATATCGATAACTTGCAATATATCGAGTAATCAAAATTAATACTTATTTAATTGCATTTTAGAGTTTTGTATTTTTTACTGACCCTAAAATATGAATTATTAAATAATAATCATATGTGCACGTAAGCATATTATGAATATTATGAATATGAACACAAGCATGTAAATACTTGCATACATTCATATTCATTTACCACGCCACCTATTGGTTGAGTATTTGTATATATTTATGCACATGTATTTTCGGTAATTGACATGTGCATTGAAAAGAAGAGTCGAGAAAAAGATCGCGCTTCGCGCTCGCATCGTTTGTCCTTTTCTTTCCTGCACAAGTAATTTAGTTCTGACGTCATCGACAACTTCTTTGCTGGTCGAAGGGTCTAAATGGTTTATCTAATAACTTCAGTGTTTATTGTCCGATCGGATTGCAATTTGGAGGATAAGTTCAAATAGTATTTATCTATATATATACTAAAGCAGTCCATGCTAATTCCAGAATGCAGCGTGCTGCATTATACGTAGCTTGCAGTAGAGCAACTACTGCTTTAGGAACTTTGTTCCTTCTAAGTCTCCCCAAAATAATGATAAAGTGAAAGCCCAATTGAAGAAATTGCGGACTGAAAAACTACTGTGTACTCATTACGATTATTTAATTAACAGTTCTGCCCTTTACTTATTCTTCCATAATTTTCAGAGCTTGAATTCCCATCTTGAAGGTCGGACAAGCTGATGATTCAGTCATCAATATTATGCTTCGTGGAAACTTCCATAAGCAATAAAACTGTAGAAATACCTGGGTTCATATTGTGGTTCAACTTGAATCAATTAGGCCTTTAACGGGCATCATAATTTATGTAAACAACGAGCTAGTAGATAGAGTTTCCCATTCCTTTAGCAGTAGAAAAACTTTTGGCTGAGTAGTTTTTGAGTTCGGCATATTTAGGTTTGATGCCATAAGTTTTCTTATATTATATAAAAGTTCAGACTTTCCTCTGTCCGCATTTAAAATAGAATTTGAGGATAATTCAGTAATTTTGATTCAGGGGATAGCTTGCCAGTTTTAGGAGACTTTAATTTGTGCCTCAAAATCTTTAACAGGTGTAGGAGTATTTAGAATTCTTTGATTAGCAAAGGAGTTAGGAGTTTAGGAGTTTGTTAGATTTGAAAACGTCCAGTACTATGGATATACATATTGATTTGGCGTTTTCAAATATATTAGATAATGAAAAGATTAGTGCTAGGACTTTTGAGGTTTTGCATAGCCATCACAATGGGATATCTGTTAGTATTCAGTATAGCATGAGTTTGTAATGTTTGAAATAGGTTAGAAATTAAGAAATCTAAATGACAGGATATACGTGTATGTTGCCATATTTTAATAATACTTTAATTTAATTATCTAATAGTAGCATAACCATTGAATGGAAAATTGGTTTGATAATTATTATTATTTTTATACCCTTGGACCTTATTATCGATATTGGCCAATTAAAAATTTATAAAGAAATACCGATATATAATGCTCACACCGCTTTAGGAAATTGCGCCGATAAATTATTGGCAAAATATCGAAATTGAAGCAAGGTGGCATAGCACTGCAGTATTATTATTAATTTATAGCTTTTAATTTTATGCTTGTATTATACTATTAAATTCTTTTTATGGCAACATACGTCCAAGGGTATCCCACTGTCGCGTACCGCTCTTCTGTTGCTCTCGTTATTGTTCAAATTTCACAATACCTTTGACGGAGTGATTGGCATGGATATACTTCAGCAAATAGGAGCAGAAATTGATTTGGTAAAATCACAATTGAGAACGACATTATCTCACTTACCCATTTGCTTTCAAAACAAATCGAATCCTTAATATATGTTTTAGAACCCGGGAATGTAAAGATCATTCCAATGACATTGAATTTGCAAAACGGCACATTTCTTAAAGAACTAAAAAAAATTGCTCCGGATCTGTTTTCGTCTGAAGGATTGTACCAGGCCACAGATTACATCAGCTACATTGAAGTAGTAAATTTATTTATTTATTTATTTATTTAACGTCAACTAAAACAGTCGACTTAAAATTAAAATTAAAAATTAGATTACATCGAATTAAAAATAAAGATTTTTTAAAAAAAAAGAAAATAATTTAGAATTTGAAATTAAAATTTTGCAATAAGTTTAGAATTAAAATTAATTAAGAGTATATATTTTTAAATTTAAGCTGGGGATAACAAAACAAGAGTTCTCGATCCAACATTTGCTGCAAAGGATTGGGGAAAACCCAGTAAAACCCAATCAGATCGGTAGATTAATATTAGTTGTTAGCATGTAGTGTTAATTGATTGAGGATAGACAGTTTAACAGAGTAAAGGGAGGACTCGGAGTTGAAAACTCTAGACAGTCTGTTGTAGTCAGCACAGAGAACTCGGAAGGGATCATGCAAGCTATAGTTAGTATTACAAAAGGCCAAGGATAGTGGCATAAAATTACGAGTAACTCTAGAAGGAATACAGAAATTAAGTTGAGTAAGCAGAGTAGGGGAATCTATATTGTACTTTATTAGCTTTACAATAAACATAACGCCTAACATAATACGACGGTTAGTTAAGGAAGGTAGGTTAATTAGAAGGAGTCTACTAGAGTATGGTGGTAAGTCTACACCCGGAACCCAATTAAAACTGCGCAAGGCAAAGAGTAGAAACTGCTTTTGAACAGACTCAATTCTATCTTGGTGAATATGGTATTGCGGCGACCACACGCAAGACCCATATTCAAGAGTTGGACGAACAAGAGAAGTGTAAAGCAACTTTGTCGTGTAAGGATCCTCGAATTCTTTGGCCCATCTTTTGATGAACGCGAGTAGTCGAAATGCCTTATTGACAATTTGTGTAATGTGACGATCAAATTTCAATTTATGATCAAAGAGATACTTAAATCAGCTACTTCAGATATTCTTAAGAGTGGGGTTAGGTTAAGATTGTAATCGATGACATGATAGTTACATCTGTAAAATGACATAACCTTGCACTTCAAACAGTTAAGATGCAGCAGATTATGGCTGCACCATTCAAAAACAAATGAAGATCTGTTTGAAGAAGGTTATTTGCTGGATCATTGTGTGTCAAACAGAGTTTCACATCTTCAGCATACATAAGAATGTTAGAGTGAAGGAGTATTGAAGGAAGATCGTTAATAAAAAGGTTAAATAGCAATGGTCCAAGGTGGCTGCCCTGAGGAACACCAGAAGTAACTAAGATCGGCTTAGAGAGACATTCTTTAAAAAGAACTCGTTGAGACCTGTTAGTTAAATAATCGGATATCCACAGAAGGAGCTTTTGAGGAAAACCAATCAAATTTAACTTATGAATTAAGAGATTATGATTTACGGAGTCAAATGCTTTACTGAAGTCAGTATAGACCACATCAGTTTGCATTTTGTTCCGAAATCCTAGATTGATGTGAGATGAGAATTCTAAAAGATTAGTAGCTGTTGATCTTGCCTTTATAAACCCATGTTGATGGGGTGAAATTATAGATTTACACATAAAAGTTAACTGGGCCGTAAAATTTTTTTCAAAAATCTTAGGAATTGCGGACAACTTGGAAATACATCTATAGTTCTTCACATCATGGTTAGAACCACTTTTGTGAAGAGGAATGGAAAAAGAGTTTTTCCAAATAGGTGGGAAATAACTATTGGATAGTGACAAGTCAAATAGCTTATGAATTGGATTCAAAATCGAATCAGCACAAAATCTAAGTACGCATGCTGGAATTCCGTCAGGGCCAGGAGAAAAAACGGGTTTTATCGATTTAAGATCAATTAGTAGAGAGGTTTTGTCGATAGAAGGACAGAAGACAGTGTTAAAATTTTCTATACTATAAGGGTATGGATGTAAAGGGGAACTATAAGGTTCTGTTAAATAAGTTGATTGAAAAAAGTCTGCAAACAAATCGGCAGCTGCCTGATCATTAGTTGCTTCCTTATTTTCGTATGATAGAGAGGGAGGAAATCTACTTGATTTACGTTTTAAGTTAACAAAGTTATAAAACTGCTTTGGGTCCTGAGCAAACTGCAAACGGCAGCGACGCAAATACTTTTTGTAACAATTTGCGTTCAGAGCAATAAAGTTTGCTCTTGCAGCAATATAACGTGTAAAATCGGAAGGATTACGAGTTAATTTAAACTTTTTAAAATACCGCGATTTCAAATTTTTTAGCCTTACTACCTCACGTGAAAACCAAGGAGGCCTATTTGACTTTACGGGAAAAGTAACAGGAACACATTGATCAAAAAATGAGTTCATAGAGGAATAAAAAAATGAAATGCATTCATTTAGATCAGAACATGAATAAAGAAATGACCAATCATGTTCCAAAATTAAACAATTCAATTTTTGGAAATCGGTCCTACGAAAACAACGTGATTTTATTATAGGGGAAACAGTTGCAGTTTGCATAGAGGTTGGCAGAGTTAGAACCAGGTCCAATGTAGGATGATAGGGATCTTCAGGAAGAACTAAGGGATTCATTCTAGAGATAGTGTTTAGTAAAATGTCAGAAGAGAAAATTAAATCAAGCATTCTACCACTACAATTAGGAACAGTATTTATTTGATAAAGAGATAGCTCCGAAAGGCCATTTAAGAAAGAGTTAAATACAGAGGGCACCAATATATCTGATTGAGATGACCAAGTAACTTCTGGTAAGTTGAAATCACCAAAAACTAGCAGATAATCTCTATCAGATAGTTTAGAGGCAACTGATTGGATAGATGAAAGATGGTCTAGGTAGACAGATATATCAGAAGAGGGAGGAATATACGAGCAGGTAATGTAAATTGAAATTTGACACATCGTCATTTTAACACATAAAAATTCTAAGGAAGAACCATGGTCTAATGGAACAAGTTCGGAAGGAAGATCTGACCTTACAGCTATAAGAACACCACCTCCAATTCGTGATAAACGGTCACATCTGAAGGAGGTGTACTTATTAGGAAAAATTGAGCAGTTATCTACATCAGGTTTTAACCAGGTTTCAGTAAATATTAAAATTTGATGATCGAACGAAACACTATTCATAAACAATTTAGAGAGCTTAGAGTTTAGGCCTCTAACGTTTTGATAAGCTAAATAAAGATGGGAAATCTCTACTGGTTTTTTGATGCTCCACTAGAAGAAGAAGAGGCGCGAGAAGTTGAAGGAAGTGGTACCGCAGTTCGATTTTTTGGTTTTGGAGAATACTCTTTTACATATAAGTCAGGCGGCCAGAAGGCTCCGCTGCAAACAGATTGAAATTTGTCTGCAGGTATACTTATTTTGAAGGATGAGATATCTCGCGTGTAGTTAAATTTAAACTTTTCTACTACAATGTTAGGTACAGAAATTTTTGATTGAATAAATGATTTTACATCTTCAATCGAAGTATCAGGTGCAAGGCGTGAAACGAAAACATGTTTCTTAGGCTTAACCGCGACAAGCGATTTAACGTTTGAAACAACCGTTTGCGTATTGACGGCAGTGTTATCAAAAGAATTTTGAAGATTCTTTTTGGATAAAGGCGCGACTGGAGAGGTGACGATCAAAAGTGGTGGATCGCACAAAACAGCCGGGGCGGCTAGAGGAATGTTAGGAGACGTAGAAGTAGAGGGGGTTAAGTAGGCAATAACTGGAGATGTTATACCTGAAGGAGTTGCCGGTGGAAGTGCGGAAGGCTCATCGGAACATTCGAAATTAGTAAATTTAGTTTCCATATCTGAAAATTCAGATTGGAGATTTGAAAATGCTGCACGCAGCTTTTCAAATTTTAATTTGGTCTCCCTAAGCATCTTACTCAAAGTCATTTCTTTCACCCGACAAACTTCGCATGACCATTTCAGGCCAGAATCATTGCTGTTGAGGGTGTCTTTGATTCGTGCTGTTAAGCCGATGCATTTTATGTGATAGAATTTATCACACAACCAGCAAGAAACAAAGTCTGGCTTTGAATCGGCCTTGCATTTGCAAGAGGTTGCAGCGCACACCAGCATTTTTACTGCGAACTAATAAGCCTACAAGAAATATAGTAGGGAACACCAAAAAAACAAACAAGAATGTTAAAGCGAAATACAAAATATTAGTTCCAAAAGGAAAAAGTTACAAAAGAGCAAGAAAGCAGAAAAATCTAATGATACACAGCTGATTACCACTACTAGTATACCAGAGAGCGTAATAAAGCGTGAGAGCGAGAGCGCGAGACACGAAAACAAGAAGGAGCAACAACACAACTATAACTCTTAGCACAGCGCAGCCCTCTCAGAGAGCGATGTAAGCGCGAATGAGCGTGGGAGAGCGAAATAGGAACAAAAACAAAGAATAGCAAGACGCTTAAGACGCGTCAGTTAAACAAGAATAAAAACTACTTTAAACACAATTTTAGTAGTTTTGCCAGACTCCCGTGAATCTCACTTGTTAGCACAGACACTGTACACAAATTTAAAACACAATGAATATAGCAAATCTCGTTAGTTTCTAGTTTAAAAAAATAAAATAAGCGGAGCAAAATAAAAACACAGCCGATCACCAATACAAATATAATGACATATGACATCATTCTGATTCCTTTAAACATATTGACTTGAGCACGCCATTAGTAGTTGAAGAATGGGAACAAGACAATGTTATAGAATTTAATTTGTCCGATTATGTAAAATTAAAAGACAAACCGGACACTAATTTTTTGAAACAATTTCATCTAGAACACCTTAATACGGAAGATTATATAGAACTAAAGAAACTTTGTTCATAAATTGAAGACATATTTTATAATGAAGACACCAAATTAACTTTTTCCAATACAATAAAACATAGCATCCCAACTACGGATGACATCCCCATATACACCAAGCCATTCAGGTATGGACACTTCGAAAGAATAGAAGTTCAAAACCAAATAAGAAAGTTATTGGACATGAACATTATTAGAGATAGTTATTCCCCATGGAGCGCACCGGTTTGGTTAATCCCTAAAAAGCAGGATAAAAACTTAAAAAAAGAGTGGAGATTAATGGTGGATTTCAGAAAACTAAATGAAAAAACAGTTAAAGATAGATAGCCTATGCCAGTTATTACCGATGTTCTCGATAAACTAGGAAAGGCCACTTATTTTTCCGCTTTAGATCTGGCTAGTGGCTATTATCGACTCGAAATGACTGCCGAAGACATTGCAAAAACAAAGATTTTTCCATTACGAATTTGCCAGAATGCCCCCTTCGGATTAACGAACGCTCCAGCAACATTTCAGCAAGTGATGGACAATGTGTTTATGGAATTAATTGGAAAATGTTGTTTAATATATTTAAACGATATTATAATTTACTCATCTTCGCTGCAAGAACATATGCAAGACCTACATAAGTTGTTTTCCAAACTAAATTTCACAAACCTCAAGCTGCAAGTTAAAAAACCAGAATTTTTAAGAAACGAAATCGAATACCTTGGACATGTTATATCAGCTGATGGCATTAAGCCTAACCCAAACAAATTAACAGCAATAAAAAATTTTACACTCCCCAAAACAAGGAAGGAAATTAAATCATTTTTAGGATTGCTAGGATACTGCAGAAAGTTTATTCGTGATTTCGCAAGGATAACGAAACCCTTAACAGCACAACTGAAAGGAAAGAAGACGGATAAAATTGACCAAAATTTCGTTGATAGAAAGGAAAGAAGACGGATAAAATTGACCAAAATTTCGTTGATACATTCGAAATATGCAAAACTCTTTTATGTAATAATTCTATCATACAATATACAGACTTTTCTAAACAATTTATTCTGACTACAGACGCTAGCAATGGAGCATTGGGAGCGGTACTGTCTCAAGGCATTTTAGGAAGCGACAAACCTGTATCCTTCGCCAGCAGAACTTTGAACGATACCGAGCAGAATTATAGTACAGAGATTATTTGGCAATAAAATATTTTAGACCATATTTATTTGGTTAAAATTCAAAATTGTTACGGACCAGCGACCCCTGATTTGATTAATAAATTTTAAAGAACCGGGCAGTAAACTTGTCCGCTGGAGACTTAATCTACTAGAATACGAGTTTGAAATTGTTTATAAAATAGGTTCACAAAATGTCTTTGCAGATGCTTTAAGCAAATAAAATTTAACTTATGAATTAAGAGATTATGATTTACGGAGTCAAATGCTTTACTGAAGTCAGTATAGACCACATCAGTTTGCATTTTGTTCCGAAATCCTAGATTGATGTGAGATGAGAATTCTAAAAGATTAGTAGCTGTTGATCTTGCCTTTATAAACCCATGTTGATGGGGTGAAATTATAGATTTACACATAAAAGTTAACTGGGCCGTAAAATTTTTTTCAAAAATCTTAGGAATTGCGGACAACTTGGAAATACATCTATAGTTCTTCACATCATGGTTAGAACCACTTTTGTGATGAGGAATGGAAAAAGAGTTTTTCCAAATAGGTGGGAAATAACTATTGGATAGTGACAAGTCAAATAGCTTATGAATTGGATTCAAAATCGAATCAGCACAAAATCTAAGTACGCATGCTGGAATTCCGTCAGGGCCAGGAGAAAAAACGGGTTTTATCGATTTAAGATCAATTAGTAGAGAGGTTTTGTCGATAGAAGGACAGAAGACAGTGTTAAAATTTTCTATACTATAAGGGTATGGATGTAAAGGGGAACTATAAGGTTCTGTTAAATAAGTTGATTGAAAAAAGTCTGCAAACAAATCGGCAGCTGCCTGATCATTAGTTGCTTCCTTATTTTCGTATGATAGAGAGGGAGGAAATCTACTTGATTTACGTTTTAAGTTAACAAAGTTATAAAACTGCTTTGGGTCCTGAGCAAACTGCAAACGGCAGCGACGCAAATACTTTTTGTAACAATTTGCGTTCAGAGCAATAAAGTTTGCTCTTGCAGCAATATAACGTGTAAAATCGGAAGGATTACGAGTTAATTTAAACTTTTTAAAGTATCGCGATTTCAAATTTTTTAGCCTTAGTACCTCACGTGAAAACCAAGGAGGCCTATTTGACTTTACGGGAAAAGTAACAGGAACACATTGATCAAAAAATGAGTTCATAGAGGAATAAAAAAATGAAATGCATTCAGTTAAATCAGAACATGAATAAAGAATTGACCAATCATGTTCCAAAATTAAACAATTCAATTTTTGGATATCGGTCCTACGAAAACAACGTGATTTTATTATAGGGGAAACAGTTGCAGTTTGCATAGAGGTTGGCAGAGTTAGAACCAGGTCCAATGTAGGATGATAGGGATCTTCAGGAAGAACTAAGGGATTCATTCTAGAGATAGTGTTTAGTAGAATGTCAGAAGAGAAAATTAAATCAAGCATTCTACCGCTACAATTAGGAACAGTATTTATTTGATAAAGAGATAGCTCCGAAAGGCCATTTAAGAAAGAGTTAAATACAGAGGGCACCAATATATCTGATTGAGATGACCAAGTAACTTCTGGTAAGTTGAAATCACCAAAAACTAGCAGATAATCTCTATCAGATAGTTTAGAGGCAACTGATTGGATAGATGAAAGATGGTCTAGGTAGACAGATATATCAGAAGAGGGAGGAATATACGAGCAGGTAATGTAAATTGAAATTTGACACATCGTCATTTTAACACATAAAAATTCTAAGGAAGAACCATGGTCTAATGGAACAAGTTCGGAAGGAAGATCTGACCTTACAGCTATAAGAACACCACCTCCAATTCGTGATAAACGTTCACATCTGTAGGTGGTGTACTTATTTGGAAAAATTGAGCAGTTATCTACATCAGGTTTTAACCAGGTTTCAGTAAATATTAAAATTTGATGGTCGAACGAAACACTATTCATAAACAATTTAGAGAGCTTAGAGTTTAGGCCTCTAACGTTTTGATAAGCTAAATAAAGATGGGAAATCTCTACTGGTTTTTTGATGCTCCACTAGAAGAAGAAGAGGCGCGAGAAGTTGAAGGAAGTGGTACCGCAGTTCGATTTTTTGGTTTTGGAGAATACTCTTTTACATATAAGTCAGGCGGCCAGAAGGCTCCACTGCAAACAGATTGAAATTTGTCTGCAGGTATACTTATTTTGAAGGATGAGATATCTCGCGTGTAGTTAAATTTAAACTTTTCTACTACAATGTTAGGTACAGAAATTTTTGATTGAATAAATGATTTTACATCTTCAATCGAAGTATCAGGTGCAAGGCGTGAAACGAAAACATGTTTCTTAGGCTTAACCGCGACAAGCGATTTAACGTTTGAAACAACCGTTTGCGTATTGACGGCAGTGTTATCAAAAGAATTTTGAAGATTCTTTTTGGATAAAGGCGCGACTGGAGAGGTGACGATCAAAAGTGGTGGATCGCACAAAACAGCCGGGGCGGCTAGAGGAATGTTAGGAGACGTAGAAGTAGAGGGGGTTAAGTAGGCAATAACTGGAGATGTTATACCTGAAGGAGTTGCCGGTGGAAGTGCGGAAGGCTCATCCGAACATTCGAAATTAGTAAATTGAGTTTCCATATCTGAAAATTCAGATTGGAGATTTGAAAATGCTGCACGCAGCTTTTCAAATTTTAATTTGGTCTCCCTAAGCATCTTACTCAAAGTCAGTTCTTTCACCCGACAAACTTCGCATGACCATTTCAGGCCAGAATCATTGCTGTTGAGGGTGTCTTTGATTCGTGCTGTTAAGCCGATGCATTTTATGTGATAGAATTTATCACACAACCAGCAAGAAACAAAGTCTGGCTTTGAATCGGCCTTGCATTTGCAAGAGGTTGCAGCGCACACCAGCATTTTTACTGCGAACTAATAAGCCTACAAGAAATATAGTAGGGAACACCAAAAAAACAAACAAGAATGTTAAAGCGAAATACAAAATATTAGTTCCAAAAGGAAAAAGTTACAAAAGAGCAAGAAAGCAGAAAAATCTAATGATACACAGCTGATTACCACTACTAGTATACCAGAGAGCGTAATAAAGCGTGAGAGCGAGAGCGCGAGACACGAAAACAAGAAGGAGCAACAACACAACTATAACTCTTAGCACAGCGCAGCCCTCTCAGAGAGCGATGTAAGCGCGAATGAGCGTGGGAGAGCGAAATAGGAACAAAAACAAAGAATAGCAAGACGCTTAAGACGCGTCAGTTAAACAAGAATAAAAACTACTTTAAACACAATTTTAGTAGTTTTGCCAGTCCAGACTCCCGTGAATCTCACTTGTTAGCACAGACACTGCACAAATATATATTAAAAAAAATAAAAAAAATATATTTTTTTTTTTTTTTTTAAAAAAAAAAAAAAAGCAGAGCAAAAAAAAAACAAACCCCCTCACCAATAAAATAAAAATATTTTATTATTTTTTTTTTTTTTTTTTAATATTTTTTTTTTTACATTATTATTTTTAGAAGAAGAAGGAGAAAAAGATTATTTTTTATTTTTTTTTTTTTTTTATTTAAAAAAAAAAAAAAAAAACAGACACTTTTTTTTGAAAAAATTTCTTCTAGAACACCTTAATACGGAAGATTATATAGAACTAAAGAAACTTTGTTCATAAATTGAAGACATATTTTATAATGAAGACACCAAATTAACTTTTTCCAATACAATAAAACATAGCATCCCCTATTGATGTCCTCCTTTTATCCACCACCCTTTTGTTATGGAAACTTTGAAAAAAAAAAAGTTCAAAACCAAATAAGAAAGTTATTGGACATGAACATTATTAGAGATAGTTATTCCCCATGGAGCGCCCCGGTTTGTTTTTTCCTTAAAAAGAAAAATAAAAACTTAATAAAAAGAGTGGAGATTAATGGTGGATTTCAGAAAACTAAATGAAAAAACAGTTAAAGATAGATAGCCTATGCCAGTTATTACCGATGTTCTCGATAAACTAGGAAAGGCCACTTATTTTTCCGCTTTAGATCTGGCTAGTGGCTATTATCGACTCGAAATGACTGCCGAAGACATTGCAAAAACAGATTTTTCCATTACGAATTTGCCAGAATGCCCTTCGGATTAACGAACGCTCCAGCAACATTTCAGCAAGTGATGGACAATGTGTTTATGGAATTAATTGGAAAATGTTGTTTAATATATTTAAACGATATTATAATTTACTCATCTTCGCTGCAAGAACATATGCAAGACCTACATAAGTTGTTTTCCAAACTAAATTTCACAAACCTCAAGCTGCAAGTTAAAAAATCAGAATTTTTAAGAAACGAAATCGAATACCTTGGACATGTTATATCAGCTGATGGCATTAAGCCTAACCCAAACAAATTAACAGCAATAAAAAATTTTACACTCCCCAAAACAAGGAAGGAAATTAAATCATTTTTAGGATTGCTAGGATACTGCAGAAAGTTTATTCGTGATTTCGCAAGGATAACGAAACCCTTAACAGCACAACTGAAAGGAAAGAAGACGGATAAAATTGACCAAAATTTCGTTGATAGAAAGGAAAGAAGACGGATAAAATTGACCAAAATTTCGTTGATACATTCGAAATATGCAAAACTCTTTTATGTAATAATTCTATCATACAATATACAGACTTTTCTAAACAATTTATTCTGACTACAGACGCTAGCAATGGAGCATTGGGAGCGGTACTGTCTCAAGGCATTTTAGGAAGCGACAAACCTGTATCCTTCGCCAGCAGAACTTTGAACGATACCGAGCAGAATTATAGTACAGAGATTATTTGGCAATAAAATATTTTAGACCATATTTATTTGGTTAAAATTCAAAATTGTTACGGACCAGCGACCCCTGATTTGATTAATAAATTTTAAAGAACCGGGCAGTAAACTTGTCCGCTGGAGACTTAATCTACTAGAATACGAGTTTGAAATTGTTTATAAAATAGGTTCACAAAATGTCTTTGCAGATGCTTTAAGCAGAATAAATGTAGAAATTAACTGTAATGACATTGAAACATTGGAAGGCACAGCGGGTTTTACCTTTCATTCAGAACAACCAAACGACAATATTCATATATCAGAGAAACCACTTAATGATTTCAGACTTCAATTGATCCTTGGAGAAGGGCCGAACTCCGAGTGCTTTACAATAGTCCCATTTAAAAATAAAGAACGACGAACAATCATAAACCCCGAGTTCAACTTAGAAAGCATAGCCAAAACATTAAAAATTCTTTTAAAACCCAAAAAAATCTGCGCAGTATATACAACAGACGGAATATTTAATTTAATTCAGAAGGCGTACTCACAATATTTTGCACAGAGTAATATTTATAAACTTGTTAAATGCAAGATATTTTTAACAGTCCTGATAGGCATCAACAAACAAGAAGAAAAAATTCGTACACACACGAAAATTAAAATCATAAAGGGGAGGATGAAGCGACACTTAAACTCAAAAGAGAGTTCTATTTCCCAAACATGAATAAAAAAGTAAAAGAGATAATTCAAAACTGTAATGTATGCAAAATTTTGAAATATGACAGAAACCGACCTAAACAAGCTAATCAAAAAACAGAAACCCCAGATGGACCATTAAATATAGTACACATAGACTTTTATACTATCAACGGCCGATACGTGATTACAATAATAGATAAGTTCACAAGGGCTATTTTGCAATTTATTCAACATTTTGGCATACCAAAAAAACTCATTTGCGACCAAGGTACCGAATTTCAATCTAACCTTTTCAAAAGTTTTTGTTTACAATATAATATAGATTTACGCACTACTTCGTTTCAGCAATCTTTAAGCAATGCTCCAATTGAACGGTTGCATTCCACACTGACCGAAATGTATAGAATCATTATAGATCGAAAGTCGAAAGAAAAGCTCGAATGCAATCACGAGGAAATTCTATCAGAAACATTAATCACATATAATAACGCAGTCCATTCTGCTACTAAATTAACTCCATTCGAACTTTTCTCGGGAAGAACCCATCTTTTTAATAAAAAAATTACATTTGATAACTATCATCACTAAATTAAATACATTTCGTAAAGACCTATACCCTAAAATTAAGAAACAAGTAGACCAGGCAAAAATAGCTAAAATACAAAAACTTAACGAGGATAGACACGAACCACCCCCGGTTACCCCAAATTAAACTATACACAGAAAAGAAAATAGAAGGAATAAATTAACGCCAAGACGCCCAACGTTGCTAACATCATAAATCTAAGTTGCAAAAACTTCATAAATCAAAGATAAGAAGGAATATTAATAGAATAGTCAATAAGGGTAGCAACATTACAGATCGGGATTAAACATCAACATCGAACACGACCTAGACAAAATATGACTTTAAACTGACAACTACAAAAACAAAAAAAACAAATGAAATTGAATAAATTTGAAAAAGTTTACGTTAAAAACAAAAAAAAGGTGTAATGAATATAAAATAAAAAATAAAAAAAAAAAAATTAAAAAAGAAAAATTAAAAAAATTAATAAGTTTCAGATTCAGATTTATTTAAAAGCAAAAATAAAACGAGAGCAACAGTCGAGCGGCACGCGACAGTGGGATACCCTTGGACGTATGTTGCCATAAAAAGTATCTAATTGTATAATACAAATCGCAAGCTACAAATTAATTATAACACTGCAGTGCGCTACCACCTTGCATCAATTTCGATAGGTTGTCAATAATTTATCGCCGCAATTTTCCTAGCGCAAGACTGCAAAAAGCGGTGTGAGCAGTATACATATATCGGTATTTCTTTATAAATTTTGAATTGCCCAATGTCGATAACTTGCAATACGAGTATATCGAGTAATCAAAATGAATATTTATTTAATTGCATTTTATAGTTTTGTATTTTTTACTGACCCTAAAATATGAATTATTAAATAATAATCATATGTGCACGTAAGCATATTATGAATATTATGAATATGAACACAAGCATGTAAATACTTGCATACATTCATATTCATTTACCACGCCACCTATTGGTTGAGTATTTGTATATATTTATGCACATGTATTTTCGGTAATTGACATGTGCATTGAAAAGAAGAGTCGAGAAAAAGATCGCGCTTCGCGCTCGCATCGTTTGTCCTTTTCTTTCCTGCACAAGTAATTTAGTTCTGACGTCATCGACAACTTCTTTGCTGGTCGAAGGGTCTAAATGGTTTATCTAATAACTTCAGTGTTTATTGTCCGATCGGATTGCAATTTGGAGGATAAGTTCATATAGTATTTATCTATATATATACAATATATTTGTTGAAATGTCGAGTGAATTCTCTACCTTTCTTAACATTTTGATAATGCTTATCGTCTATTTGCTTAGTATGAGATACTTCTTCGTAAGGAAGTTGATTTTTCTTGTTATTTGGTTTCTTTAGAAAATTTTGATTATTGTTGAACGAATCTAACATAGTTTCATTTGTTTTATTAATTCTACGAGGGTCGTTTGATAAGTCCGTGACTTTTTGTATTTGCCGCGCACCTGCTCTAAATACAACACTGCTCCTGTCAGCAGTTATCGATTAACAGCTGACTGTAAAATTTTGAGAAAGCTGCGTTTCTTAGTTTGCGTTTTATAGGCATTGAAAGCAGACGATCTCGTGAATTTTAACGAAAATGGAAAAAAGTGAATTTCGTGTGCTAATTAAGCATTATTTTTTGCGTAAAAAATCCATCACCGAAACCAAGGAAAGACTTGATAAATATTATGGGGACTCTGCACCATCAATTTCAATGGTTAAGAAATGGTTTACTGAGTTCCGTTGTGGTCGTACCAGTACAAGTGATGCCGAACGTTCAGGTCGCCCAAAAGAGGTCGTCATGCCAGAAATCGTCGACAAAATCCATGGAATGATATTGGATGATCGGAGAATGAAAGTGCGTGAGGTAGCTGAGGCTGTAGGCATCTCAACTGAACGGGTACATCACATTTTACATGAATATTTGGACATGAAAAAGCTTTCCGCGCGATGGGTGCCGCGATTGCTCACACACGACCATAAGCGCAACCGTGTGACCATTTCAAAGGAGTGTTTGGCGATGTTCAACCGCAATCCAAACGAATTTTTGCGCCGTTTCGTTACCGTAGACGAAACATGGATCCACCACACCACACCAGAGACCAAAGAACAATCAAGACAGTGGGTTTCTCCGGGTGAACGTGCACCAAAGAAGGCCAAGGTGGGTCTGTCGGCCAACAAGGTCATGGCCACAGTTTTTTGGGATGCACAAGGTATCATTCACATCGATTACCTTGAAAAGGGTAAAACGATCACCGGCGAATATTATTCAGAGCTTTTGGACAGATTCGATATTGATTTGAAGCAGAAACGACCGCATTTGGCGAAAAAAAGTGCTGTTCCATCAGGACAATGCACGGGTGCACACGTGTGTAGTCAGCATGGCAAAATTTCATAAATTGGGCTACGAACTGCTACCCCATCCAGCATATTCTCCAGATTTAGCCCCCTGTGACTATTTTTTGTTTCCAAACATGAAGAAATGGCTCGGCGGTAAGAGATTCGGGTCAAATGAAGAGGTCATCACAGAAACAAACGACTATTTTGAGGGCCTTGAGAAAACCTATTATTTGGAAGGAATAAAAAAATTGGAAAAACGCTGGACTAAATGTATAGAGCTAAAAGGAGATTATGTTGAGAAATAAAACGCTTCTTTGACGAAAAAAATATATTTTATTCAAAAAGTCACGGACTTATCAGACGACCCTCGTACATATCTTCTTTGTTTTTCTGTGTGTCTTTTTCAATTTGTTGATTATAAAGAAATACATCTGCAGGGGTTTTACCTGTTGTATCATGGATTGTTTTATGATTGTAGTTATATCTTATTAATTCAATATAGTAATTGGTGTCTAACGTTCTATTAGATGCTATTAAAATTCGCATTTTCTCATTCAATGTCTTGTAAACTCTTCCTATATCGGTCAAGTTTAATGGTTTTACGTGGGCCTATGGAGTTAAAAATTTAAAATGAAGCTCTTTTGGATTCAATCCAAGTTTTATCTGAAGTTTTAATAACTTTTATCAGTTTAGAATGTATATCTATAGATAGAAAGTTGGAAACCATTGTCCCGAAAACTTCCAAAAATCTACAACATATTTTTCTTTAATATTTTTTCATTCAGGAGTAATTAAAAGGGGTCAGTATGATCCTTAGTGTTGCCGGATAAGTGATGGAGGCTGTTCATTTCTCGATTAAATTATGCTAGTCTAGTGTGCTGGTTAGTTTGGCAAAAGCCAGGAGTTTTTGGGGTGCCAGGCCCGCTGCTTCTTCCAGTGATGCAAGCAGGGGGCTTCCAAGGCACTTCGCTCTCGAGGTCATAAGAGCGGAGCAGTCGCAGATGAGGTGCTCCAGAGTTTCTTTTACTTCTGGTACACATGCATCTAATGTTTCTCTGCTTGCCAGTACACTTTTGGAGCTGATGACATAGGATTGCATAGATTTGATAGCCGCCTGACTGTCGACAAAGATGCTGACCCGATTCTTGTTGAGCGTTGTCGCAAGTTCTGCAGCCTTCTATATAGCAGGTTTCCATTACTAGGACACCGTAGAGTAGTATTGGACGAACAATTGAGATGAAGATCCAGTGCATTAGTTTGGGGGACAAGCCCCACGTGCTACTTAGCATCTTTTGCGATGCATATTGGTTTTCTAGCGCAACTTGCTGTCCAGTACTATTCCTAGATACTTCACGCTCTTTTTTAGCTCGAGCATGGCACCGCTTATAGATGACGGAGTCCATTGCGGTATCTTGTATCTCTTGGTAAAGAGAATTAGATCCGTCTTGTCCGCATTGATACTGAGTCCGACCTCCATCGCCCACTTCAGTACATCTTTAAGTGTACTGTCCATGACAGAGCTGATCGTCATTGGACATTTGCCAACGATAATTATGGCTATGTCATCTGCATAGGCGGTTATCTTTGGGGCTTTCCGTTTAAATTTGCTTAAGATGTCGTTTATCACTAAATTCCATAACAGCGGTGACAACACTCCGCCTTGCGGCGTGCCTCTGTGCGCTGCTTTGGTTATCAAATCAATAATAAATCAATAGATTTCCTATCCAAGAGCTTACAGCCACGTGGGTTTCTGCAGCTCACAGGCTCCGCATGATCGCTTCCGTAGATACATTGTTGAATGCACCTGAGATGTCTAGGAACGCTCCTAAGGCAAATTTCTTTTTCGATGTTTCCACCGATTTCCCTTTTGTATAGGCGTGTTGGTTGGATTCTCCGAGTCGGTTCGCCTCCTCTTATGTGTAGATCCAAAAGTTTTTCAAAGGTTCTTAGCAGGAAAGAGGTGAGACTTATCGGTCTGTAGTCTTTCGGCTGCATGTGACTGCATTTTGCTGTTGGCAGGAACACAACACGTGCTGTCCTCCAGGGTACAGGTACATATCCCTGCCTCAGACATGCTTTGAATATCGATTCCAGCCATGGAGTGACTTTTTCATTGGTCTTCTGCAGCATGGCTGGTATTACACTATCTAGCCCAGGGGATTTGTAGCTCGCAAAGGAGTCTATGGCCCACTGGATTGTGTGGTGTGATTATATTCCCAGGTACGTCGGACACTGGGTTCGTGTGCACTGATTGTTGTGGATCGATTGCGTCTGTGCATCCGGGGAAGTGCTCGCTTAGAAGGGCATCAGTCGCTTCCCTGCTGCTACTTGTCCATTGGCCATCGCTAGTTCTTAGTTGGCTCTGAATTGCCGGTTGGCTCGAGAGAAGCTTCCTAAGCCTGGCGGTTTCCATGACCTTCTCTATGCCAGAGCAGAAGGATCTCCATGAGTTTCTTTTGGCTGTCTGGACCTTTTTCTTAAAGTCACGGAGCCTTGTCCTGTGTTCGTCCCATACAATATCTTCGTTTGCTTGTTTAGCTAGTTTGAAGATTTTTTGTAGGTCGGTGCGTTGGGCCTTCAATTGTGGGTTCCACCAGGGTGGCCTGTGTTTCCTTCTTATGATTGAGGTCTCGTACGCTGCGTTGAAGGCTGAGGTTAGGTGATGACAGAGAGTCTTCATGGACTTCTCAATGTCCACCGTTGATAAAATTGGTGTTGGTGATGGGAGTGTCCTTGTCACTTTGGTCTTAAACATGTCCCAGTTGGTGTTCCGGGAATTTTTGTGTAGAGATTTTTTGTCACTGTGCACTCGAGTTGAATTTCGAACTGGATATATTGTACCTATGGTCAGAGAAGGAAGGTGAGAACTCTCCACTCCGTGACTTCGGTATTTGTTCCAAACGCGAGTGTTTATTCTTAAGAATTTTTCTCACTACTGACTAAAATTTAACTGAAATTCAGAAAGGAATATTTTCGGATCAATCTCCCTTTTGGATATGTTATTCTTAAGAATTTTTCTCACTACTGAGTTAAAATTTAACTGAAATTCAGAAAGGAATATTTTCGGATCAATCTCCCTTTTGGATATGTACATAAACCAACCACCATATAAAACACACCCCACAATTGAGCACAGCCAATGGAAAATGATTATCTGGTCGTTAGGAACGAACTAATTACAACGAATGGTGAAAATAGTCAAATTCATAAATGTAAATATTAATGTGTGGGGTGAATATTAAACGTAATTGAATGATGTAGAACAAACGCTTCCAAAAGGGGATGGAAATACTGAGTGGTCCAGTATTGAAAGCAATTTTACTTCACTGAAAATTTTGAATTAAATTAACAAATTTCTCTTTTCTTCTTTAAAAATCTTATTTTTATTAGGTATTACTAAAATGTAGTGTAGTATGCGTTAGTATTATTATGACTATTATACCTTTGCAGAGGGTATATTAATTTTTTTCAGAAGTTTGTAACGCAAACCCTATAAAGTATATATACATATTCTGAATAAGCATCATCAGGAAAGTCGATCTAGCCATGTCTGTCCGTCAGTCTGTCTGTTGCAACAAAAACCAGTCTCTCAGTTTTAGAAATATTTTAATGAAACTTGTCACAAATGGGTTTTATTGACGCTCGCTGCGTATAAGTGGGAATGAGCCGGATCTGAAAATTTAAAAATGTTATTATACGTGTATGCATTATCTGGCTATTTAGGTTTTTTGGGTTATATGTATGAGTTTATTCGCTGGAGCATATAGTGTGTAAAATAAACGCATATGTACCTGCAACACATAAGTATATACGAGGTGTGTTCAAAAAGTTTTGCTGACAGTTTTCTTCGATTTCCATGGCGTAGTAGGAGTTCTTACCATATGGTCGTACGGTCAATATACAGAATTATCTTGAAGTTATGCGCCGTTTGCGAGAAGCAATACGAAGAAAACGTCCAGAATTGTGGAAAAACAATTCATGGCTTTTGCATCACGATAATGGCCCTGCTCACTCATCTTTGCTTGTGAGAGATTTCTTGGCCTAAAACAACACCGCAATCATGCCTCAGCCACCATATTTACCGGATTTGGCCCCATGTGACTTTTTCTTGTTCCCAAAAATAAAGAGACCTATGAAAGGACGGCGATTTGCAACGATGGAGGAGATAAAGACTTCATCGCTGGAAGAGCTCAAGGCTATACCGAAAAGTGCTTATGATTTATTTGATTTATTATTTTGATTTATTTATTATGAAATATTTAAGACAAACAAATTATAGTATTTGTTTTACATTTAATATAAATTATTATTTTAAAAAAAATTTTAAAATATTTACTGAGCACTTAAGTTTTATTTAATATAAATCAACAAAAAACATTTCACATGTCGATCGCGGCAGCAAACGAACCCCGAATACATTCAGTATCAGTGCGGGACATAGCTCACTCAGCCGCTGTTCAACTCCTGCGGCAGTCGAATGGGGATTCGATTCCCAGAGGTGGGCAGGTTAACATTTTGTGTTTTCATATTTATTTATTATTATTTTATATATTTTGATATATTTTGTTTACGTCGAAACGCAGCCGCCAAGAAGTAGGCAACGTTGCGGCGTAAACAGTGCGAGAGTCACCAAGGGGTCTCGCGCTCTTTTATCCAGTTTTTTCTTATTGCTAAGTAGTGTAATAATAACATATAATAACATAAGTTTAGTTTTCAATAAAACAGTGAAGTGAACGGATCGCGCGCCCCGAATTGTCTCTTTCTTTATTCGAATTGTTTTTTCTCGCGTCGGTTCACAACTCGTCAGTGATCTGCACAGTGATCCCCTCCAAGATCAACAATTCTTCTGTTGCCGCCGCCACAAACATTGGTCCTTCGAGCCGGATTATTGTAAAATTACAACCACATAGGACTCACGTCGCTGGATTTTTTCATCCCCTCGCACCGCTCGAACCACTACTCCGGCAACAGCACATCGTCAGGAACCCAGATAAGTACTAAACTTTTACTTTTTCTATTCGGCAGAGGGCTGTGTGTAATTCCTCCTCTGAGAAAAAAGAAGAAATTTCTTTTTTTGCCATAACCTCGCAATTTGCGCTACCGGCATCTCTATACGTGCATATATACATACATATGTCGCTGCATTTGTAAGTACATAGTATCTATAGAACTGCCATATTTGAATGTTGTAAATACATACATACAATTGCACACAGTTTCCTCCACATAAATTATATTTATTAACCTCTGCCATGTATGTACCTTCTCCTACATTTTCTGTCTAAGAAAGGTACATACAGAATTGATTTAAGTTGTATGTTAATATATGCAAATACATATACATATGTACACTGACATTACATATTTGCACATATTACACATACTTACGTTGCCCATTAAAATACATTGCCAAGGTCCAAACCTCAACCGGCAATTGTATTTCCAATAAACTCCAAAAAAGATAACACATAACCTCGTCGTAAATTTCTTTTTATTATCCACTATAAATTTCCATTTACAATATAAATATAGTTAAAGCATTTACAAATTTATAAATTCTAAAACCTTTGTTTACATTTTTGCCGGCCCTTGGTGATCGCAGTCCGTCTTAGTGATCGCAGCTCGATAACAATCGACCGACCACCACTTTTTCCGTTCAGTCAGTGTTACCGTTCCAGGGCTGCACTAGCTCAAATATTAAAATATATTTTCGTGGGCAACCGTGACTTTTAAAAGTCACTTACTTTTGAAATATCGTCTCATTGTGCCCTGTGTTGTGATATTACAAAGCGCTGCAACATTGCAAAGGAATTATCGAATATATTTTCCTCCGTCTGAGAAAATTCATCCTAATAATAAATAATTATTAATTTATTTCATGCAATATAATTTATTATATCTAAATATAATTTATTATATCTAAATAAATTATATTGCGTCTTTTCTCAGAGTTTCACGCTGAGTATAATTGTTTCAATAATTATTATTACTCAATAAAATATTTCGATTCTTTTAAATAATATTTATATTATTTTTTTTTTGCAACTGTTTTTCCAAAAAGTGTTGCCTTGTAATTAAGCAACATATTCCTCACTCAATAGACTCGATAAAGTTCCGATCGATTTACCTCATCCTTTCTGTTGTTTATTATTAAAAAAATAATAATCAACTTTTCCGTCCAATTTCGCCTCTCGCCTTTTAAAGGTTCGGTTAAGCCAATTGATAGCGGTAAAGACACCAAGAAACACCTTATTGTACAAGCGACTCAGCATAGACGTTCAAGTTCTCTTCCAAGTTCCCATCTTGGCAGAACATCCTCTCCCGCCACACAAAGGAAAGTTTCAACTCCGGCCACATCCAAGGCTAGTCAGGTACCAAAAATTTCGGTGCACGCTCCTCCAATCACTCGCTCAGTTGGTCATCAACTTTCTCAGGCAATAAAAATGGCACTACAAGAGTTCATTTCAGATAAGCTCACGCAATTCGAAGCTAGGATTCAAAATTCTCCTACAGCCTCACTTCACACTCACAGAGTGCGTCTTGAGCAGCTTCGCTCCATATGGAGTCTTGTAGAACTCAAATATGAACTCTGTTCGAACGCATTGTCTCAACCAGAGACAAATGCTGAGGACAAAATCGCCATGCAAGCCCGATATGACCACTGGAGGAACTTTCCTCTCAGTTAAATAAGAATATAGAGACCGCAACGGCTCCCTCTCCAGCACCTGCAGTAGCACAAGTAGCCTTCCAGCCACGAAGCTACAGGTCACCACCCTTCGATGCTGAAGTTTTCAGCGGTGACTATTTAAAATGGCCAACTTTCCGAGATCTCTTCTCAGCGGTCTACATTTCCGATCCTGGCTTGAGTCAGATAGAAAAACTTTTCCATCTGAATGCCAAACAAGTGGCGAAGCGAAGGCAATCGTTTCCAAATCCCCTCTCACGAATGAGGGTTTCTCTTCTGCTTGGAAGAATTTGACGGATAGGTTCGAAAATAAGCGACTGTTAGTAAACAGCCAACTTAAAATCCTCTTCAACCTTCCGTCAGTTCCTCACGAGTCTAGAGCCGCCATCCAAGTACTTCAAAGCGCAATACAAAGTTGCTTAACGGCTTTAGACCATTCGAAAATCAGCACAGAGAACTGGGATTGCTTTCTAGTCTTCCTATGCTCGTCTAAACTCCCAAGGCTGACGTTGTCACTTTGGGAACAGTCCGTACAAAATAAGGCTGAAATTCCTTTGTGGAAGGAAATGTCCGATTTCCTTTCAGAGCGCTATCGCACATTAGAAGCGATAGAGGACGTACAACCCACAACAAGCGCACACACAAGTTCCAAATCTGCTCGAAAAGAGCCTCCTACAAGGAAGGTCAACTCTTTTGAGGCAAAGGTTGTAGGCAAACCACAAACCTGCAAACTTTGCTCAAAGGAGAACCATCCTATACGTCTGTGTCCGCGCTTTCTCCAAATGGCTGTTGATGAAAGGTGCAATTTCATCAAACAGCAAAAGCTGTGTCTGAACTGCTTCGCAAGAGGACATGTCCTTAAAGATTGCAAAAGTCAACATAACTGTTTTACGTGCAAGGGTCGCCACATTACACTCCTGCATCGTGGCACCCCTCCTACTGCGCCCTCTTCAGCAGATTCTGCAACAGCTCCCCACAATTCGAATATACAGTCCACTCCTTCTACGACTAATATTCAGAATTATTTCACGGCGAACACACAAGGTGTTCTTCTCGGCACTGCTCTTATAAATGGGTGCCATTTGGGCATGACTTATAAAGCACGTGCACTGATCGATCATGGATCAGAGGCTACGTTCATTTCCGAACGGATGTTTAACATCATTAAGCCATCCTACCAAGCCGTGCAAGTTAAAGTAGCTGGCTTAAATCAAGCCATCTCAGCCAATCCACAAAAGTTGTGTCATTTCCAGATTGGCTCCCCGATCACTCCCAGGTTACAGCTAGAAACTGCAGCCTTTGTTCTCCCTCAATTGGCAGGTAACCTTCCATCCTACACCATTTCCAAGGACCTTCTGAAGGACCTGCCAAATCTCCAACTAGCTGATCCGCACTTCCACCAGAGCTCTCAGATAGACGTGCTCCTAGGAGCCGATATCCTTCCGTCTATCATAAAGAGTGGCTCTGTATCCAAAATTTGTGGAACCCTGCTCGGTCAAGAGACCATATTCGGCTGGATCCTCACAAGACCAGTAGCCAAGTCGAATCCAGTTTGTGGAAGATCTACCAGCAAAGCTGGTAAAAGTTTCTGATTCAGCGTGTGAAAACAACTTTCTTCGCACTACTTCCAGAACAAAAGAGGGCAGATATGTCGTTACGCTTCCTTTCAGAAATCCTGAAATCTTCGAATTAGGATATTCTAGGTCCATCGCACTCGCTCAGTTTCTCAGGAACGAAGGTCGTTTAAAGAGGAACTTTCCTTTAAAAGAGCAGTACGACTCGATTATTCAGGAGTATTTAGATTTAGGCCATATGAGGCCAGTCTCCCCAAGTAACGACTGTAACAATTTTTATCTCCCTCATCATGCTGTGTTCAAACCTGAGAGCACCACGACCAAAGTTCGCGTTGTTTTCAACGCCTCCAGTCCGTCCTTCAATGGGAAGAGCTTGAACGATATCCTATATCCAGGACCCGTTTTGCAATCCGATCTGACCATGCAGATCTTGAAATGGCGTTTTTTCCGTTACGTGTTCAATGCTGACATCACAAAGATGTACCGCCAGATACTCGTCCACACGAGTCACACGCCATTTCAACGAATCCTCTTCAGGAATCCAAATGGTGAAGTATGTGATTATGAACTTAACACAGTCACTTTCGGAGTAAACTGCGCTCCATTCTTGGCCATTCGGGTTCTTCGACAGCTCTCCCAGGATGTTAGCAAACATTTTCCTCTCGCCAGCGACATCATATCCAACTACATGTACGTAGACGATGTCCTTGCTGGCGCGCACTCCATAAAGCGCGCCACAGTGTCCATTGAAGAGTTACGTAAAGCTCTTGAGACAGCTGGTTTTCCTTTAAGAAAGTGGACCTCCAACCACAAAGATGTGTTAGCTAACATCCCCAAGGACCATCTATTGAACGCCGATTTCCTCGAACTTGAGAGAGAGCTTAGCAAAGACTCTAGGTATACGCTGGCAAGCGCAGACTGATGAGTTCCTCTTTGCCCCCTCCGAAGCCGATTTGAAACAGTCCTACACGAAACGTGAAGTTCTCTCTCACATCGCCACATTATTCGATCCAGCAGGCTGGCTGGCACCATTTGTGGTCCGTGCCAAAATTTTCATGCAGGAGATATGGCTGCAAAATCTTGGATGGGATGAAACATTGCCAAGCGAACTCCAACAACGCTGGCAGGATTTCCTATCCAGTTACTCATCCCTCCATAACCTTCGGATCCCTAGATGGGTCCAATATACCCCAGTAGCTAAGCTCCAAATCCATGGTTTCTGCGACGCATCTCAGCGCGCCTACGGAGCAGCTATATATATCCGTGTTGAAAATCAACACAAGACTTCAAGCCATCTTCTTGTAGCCAAGACACGAGTAGCTCCTGTGAAGACCATCTCCTTGCCCCGTTTAGAACTTTGCGGTGCATTACTGCTAGCCGAGTTATCAGCAACACTCCTCCCTCAGCTTCCAGTCAATAGCTACGAAGAGTACTATTGGACTGATTCCACAATTGTGTTAGCCTGGCTTAATAAGCTTCCATGTAAATAGACGACTTTCGTGGCTAACAGAGTGGCTAAGATAGCTCAGCTCACTAGTTCGAGCAAATGGTCTCACATCAGATCTGAGCAGAACTCTGCCGATCTTGCCAGTAGAGGCGTCTCGTCAGATGACCTCATTGGTAAAAGACTCTGGTGGCATGGACCCGATTGGCTGATCCTTCCAGCAGAGCAGTGGCCTGTTGCGATCGAAATCGCTCACGAGACAGACGAAGAGCTTCGTCCTGTCAAATGCAATTTAACAAAGTTGCCTCCTTCATTCATTTGTATCTTGGAGAGATTTTCCGAGCTCGACAGAGCACTGCGAGTGATGGCTTATTCACTTCATTCAGAGGTGTCGCAAGCCTGATCTTACACTCTCTCCAGATATCAGCAGCTCTGAACTCTCCAACGTTCAAGATTTGCTCATCCGGAGCACCCAACGTACTCAGTTCCATAAAGAGTACAACTGTTTGTTGAACAAGGAACAGATTGCAAGGAGTAGCGACATCGCTAATTTGAATCCGTTCATCGACGCCAGCGGAGTCATGAGATCATGCGGTCGTGTGAGAACATCCGCTTCTTTAAGCTATGATGAGAGGCACCCGCTAATCCTTCCGTACTCATGTACTTTCTCACACCTCCTCGTCCGTTTTACGTATCGTATCTCCCTCCATGGTGGGAATCAATTAGTGATGCGTCTCATTCGATCACGCTACTGGATTCCAAAGCTCCGTACTTTAGTGAAACCCACCATTAGTTCCTGTCGAGTTTGCATCCTCCATCGAAAGAAGTTGCAAACTCAACTCATGGGTACTCTGCCCTCTGCGAGAGTTTCCTTCTCTCGACCTTTCACCCACACGGGACTCGATTTCGCTGGTCCTTTTAAAATCAAGAATTTCACTGGTCGAGCCTGCCTCATAACCAAGGGCTATGTATGTGTGTTTGTGTGTTTCAGCACAAAGGCCATACATTTAGAAGCAAACTCGGACCTAACAACCGAGAAGTTTCTCGCCGCCTTCGCACGTTTCATCGCGAGACGCGGCTGCCCCCACCACGTTTACTCTGACAACGGAAAGACATTCGTAGGAGCCTCCAAGGTCCTTACTTCAGAGTTTATGAAGGCAGTGAAGGCTGATGTATCCAGAAAATACAGCCATCAAAATCTCGCATGGCACTTCAATCCTCCCAGTGCGTCGCACATGGGTGGCTTATGGGAAGCTGGAGTAAAGAGCTTCAAAACGCTCTTCTACAAGTCCACTTCCTCATTAAAGTACACTTTCGAGGAACTATCCACACTCCTTTGCAAGGTCGAAGCGTGCCTTAACTCCAGGCCGATTTCCCCTATGTCTGAGAGCCCCACCGATCTTTTAGTCTTGACTCCTGGCCACTTTCTGATCGGCGGTCCGCTCATGTCCGTCGCAGAGCCTGAAATCCAAGAAGACGCTGTATCCATCATCAACCGATGGCAGCGACTTAAGGCTCTGCATCAACAGTTTTGTTTCCGTTGGAAAGAGGAATACCTCAAAGAGTTGCACAAACGCTCCAAGAGGAAGCTCCCAACGCGAAACCTCCAAGTCGGCGACATGGTGGTTGTCAAGGAAGACAACTTACCAGTCAACGAATGGCGTCTGGGCCGCATCCACATCACCTATTCTGGCGCTGATGACATTGTCCGCGTAGTGGACATCCTCACCACCCGTGGCGTCATCAAAAGGCCAGTGGCAAAATTAGTCCTACTTCCTTTAGAGGACAAGGTCCAGACACCCTCCTAACCTTGTGTTGTCCATCAGTGGATATATGCTCTCCAAACACTAATCCATATATCCACATTCTTCTTTCAGATTAGTGAGATGGCACCACGCAAGGCACAAACACCAGCAAAGCCCAAAGGAGTGAACTCCTTCAGATGCCGCGTCTGCAGAGGAGTCCACGCCTTAAAAAAGTGCCAACGGTTCCTGCGCCTGGCTGCGGAAAAGCGTCTTCGGGCAGTGTTGATCAACAAATACTGCCCGAACTGTCTTGCCCATGAACATTCCAAGGGTTCATGTCGCAGCGGCGGCACCTGCCGCACATGTGGTGGGGGCCACCACACACTGCTCCACCTTCCAAGCACCCCTCAATCCGAGATGCGTGCAACCTCGTCATCCGTGACGCCTCTTCCATCTTCGGAATCCCTGGCGACATCCCCCTCTGTGGCAATCAGCATGATGCCGACCGCCATAGTCAACCTGGACATGGCCGGCAAAATCTTCGAGGTGCGCGTGCTGTTGGACGCGTGCAATCCATATAGCCGCATGCCCACCTCACTGGCAAAGGCCTTTGGCCTCTCCGCCGAAAATGGTAATTTAATTAATAGTAATTTTTCTTTTAATTATTAACATTGCGATTATTTTTTTAGTTTTCGTATGTAGGGGTATAATATGTATCTTCCTCTTTAGTAAAACGCAAACGCACAAATTAGTCTCTTTCTTCCCGATAAACGGGCCAATGTATGTACATAGCACACAGCTTACAACTCGACAAACCTTCCAATGTACATACAGTACACTTGCCGGAAAAACTATGCGTACACAGTGTGTACTACACACGCAACTCAAAACTTTGATGGCAGAAAAAGTGTAGTTGTATTAAAGATATCGATTTGGTTTTTTTTTTATTTTCTAAACACATTTAATATTATTAATATTCATAAGTTTGCTTAGCTCTAAATGTATAACTTATCCTATTAAAAATAAAAACGTAACAATTCATATGATTTGGCACAAGAAAAAGTATGGAGTCCATACAAATACTTGCGCGACGTTTTCTGGTTTTTTCACGGAGCGAGGCAAGTTGCTCTATTCAGATCACAAAAATGAATGAGCAAAATGAATGAACTCAAGTGTCATAAAAGTTCGCAGTTCTTGTACGCACATATGTACATATAGTACGAGTATATGCATTTATATACAACCAATAGGTGGCGTGGTAGGTCGATCTGAATGTATTGAAGTCTTTACATGCATGTGTACATATTCATAATATAATATTCATAATATACGTAGGTGCACATATAATTATTATTTAATTTGTTTTTATTTTGTTTTTTTTTTTAATTATTATTATTAAGCGAAGAATCCTTACATCATAATATTGTATCTTAACATCACAGGGCGAGAAATATTCTTAAGAATTACTAAACACTATAACAAAATAAGTGAAGTAGGAAAAAGAAGTGAAAAATTTTTTCTGTTATCCAAATTTCTTGCCAAAGCGCGGATAAGACGTCTTGCAAGAAGACTGCTATGTCTTCGTAATCTGTCACTGTATCGACTTGTGTGTCTCCCAATTTGTGCCACAACTGTGTGGAGATTGAGGTCTTTGTGGAGTTTGCCGTTCTGTACATACCAGGGACAGTTGGTTATTTGTCGTAGTGTACGATTTTGCATTACCTGGATACGTTTATAATTAGATTTGGCTGCAATTTCCAAAATATGGATCCGGTATAACCACATCGGTACGAGTGCTCCTTCTATTCATGAGCCATCTCAGCTGTTGTGATCTGTGACCACATTTCTTTACTGTGTTTTTGAGATGCGGCCCAAAGGTGAGGAGTTTATCAAGGGTGATACCTAGATATGTTACTTTCAGCGGCTAATTCAGGGTAACTCCTTCTAGCAGGATAGGAGGGGTGTTCAGGATGAGCGTTTTCAATGTGAAGCATGGATTTGTTGTTTTCAGTGGATTTATTTTTAGGTTCCACCGTTTACACCAGGCTGCCAGAGCATTAATATATTCTTGTAGTCCGTTAGATGCCTCTCTGCTCTCCCTAGAGTTATACACAACTGCATACACAACTGCGATGTCATCTGCATAGGTTGCCATAAGAGTCTTGTTGGGTGCTTTGATGTGTACGAAATTCGGGCAAGGGATATCAGCAGTGTACAAGGAGAATAGTAGCGGTGCATACCTAATTTAATAATAAGTGCTTACTTCATTTATTTTGTTATAGTGTATGGTAGTTCTTAAGAATATCTCTGCACTCTGCGATGTTAAGATACAATATTATAATGTACGGATTCTTCTTTTTTTCAAATTTTTTTATTAAACGAAATTATTTAATTGACTAGTGTACTATTACCCTTCTTGGACAATCTAATCGGTATCAATTTAAACGATTCTTAATATCTAAGTTATTTACAAAGATTATATGGTTATTAAAGAAATATAATGTTTGGGTAATAATATTTAGAAGATTATATTTATTTATTTAACGTCAACTAAATCAGTCGACTTAAAATTAAAATTAAAATTAGATTATATTTTTTAAATTAAAATTGGAGATATACACCTATAGTTCTTCACATCATGGTTAGAACCACTTTTGTGAAGAGGGATGGAAAAAGAGTTTTTCCAAATAGGTGGGAAATAACTATTGGATAGTGACAAGTCTAGTAGCTTATGAAGTAGCTTCAAAATCGAATCAGCACAAAATCTAAGTACGCATGCTGGAACTCCGCCAGGGCCAGGAGAGAAAACGGGTTTTATCTATTTCAAATCATTAAGTAAAGAGGTTTTGTCAATAGAAGGACAGAAGACAGTGTTAAAATTTTGTATACTATAAGGGTATGGATTTAAAGGGGAACTATAGGGTTCAGTTGAATAAGTTGATTGAAAAAAGTCTGCAAACAAATCGGCGGCTGCCTGATCATCAATTGTTTCCTTATTTTCGTATGATAGAGAGGGAGAAAATCTACTTGATTTACGTTTTAAGTTGACAAAGTTATAAAACTGCTTTGGGTCCTGAGCAAACTGCAAACGGCAGCGACCCAAATACTTTTTGTAATAATTTGCATTCAGAGCAATAAAGTTTGCTCTTGCAGCAATATAACGTGTAAAATCAGAAGGATTGCAAGTTAATTTAAACTTTTTAAAATACCGCGATTTCAAATTTTTCAGAGTTACTAACTCACGTGAAAACCAAGGAGGCCTATTGGACTTTACGACAAAAGTAACAGGAACACATTTATCAAAAAATTAGTTCATAGAGGAATAAAAAAATGAAATGCATATATTTAGATCAGAACATGAATAAAGAAATGACCAATCATGTTCCAAAATTAAACAATTCAATTTTTGAAAATCGCTCCTACGGAAACAACGTGATTTTATTATAGGGGAAACAATTGCAGTTTGTATAGAAGTTGGCAGAGTTAGAACCAGGTCCAATGTAGGATGATAGGTATCTTCAGGAAGAACTAAGGGATTCATTCTAGAGATAGTATTTTGTAAAATGTCAGAAGAGAAAATTAAATCATTCAAGCATTCTACCACTACAATTAGGAACAGTATTTATTTGATAAAGAGATAGCGCCGGGAGGCCATTTAAAAAAGAGTTAAATACAGAGGGCACAAATATATCGGGAAATCACCAAAAACTAGCAGATAATCTCTATCAGATAGTTTGGAGGCAACAGATTGGATAGATTAAAGATGGTCTAGGTAGACAGATATATCAGATGAGGGTGGAATATACGAACAGGTAATGTAAATTGAAATTTGACACATGGTCATTTTAACACATAAAAATTCTAAGGAAGAACCATGGTCTAATGAAACAAGTTCGGAAGGAAGATCAGATTTTACAGCTATAAGAACACCACCTCCAATTCGTGATATACGTTCATATCTGAAGGAATTGTATTTCTTACGAAAAATTGAGCAGTTTTCTACATCAGGTTTTAGCCAGGTTTCGGTAAATATTAAAATGTGATGATCGAACGATACACTATTCAAAAACAAATTAGAGTGCTTAGAGTTTAGGCCTCTAACGTTTCGATAAGCGAAATAATGGGATATTTCTACTGGTTTTTTTGATGTCCCACTAGAAGAAGAAGAGGCGCGAGAAGTTGAAGGAAGTGGTACGACAGTTCGATTTTTTAGTTTTGGAGAATACTCCTTTACAATTAAGTCAGGCCACCAGAAGGTTCCTCTGCAAACAGATTGAAAATTGTCTGCAGGAATACTTATTTTAAAGGATGAGATATCTCGCGTGTAGTTAAATTTAAACTTTTCTACAACAATATTCGGAGATTTTTGATTGAATATATGATTTTACATCATCAATCGAAGTATCGGGTGCAAGGCTTGAAACGAAAACCTATTTCTTGGGCTTAACCGCGACAAGCGATTTAACATTTGAAACAACAGTTTGAGTATTAACGGCAGTGTTATCAAAAGAATTTTTAAGATTCTTTTTGGACAAAGGCGCGACGATGCGAGATGCGAGATGCGAGATGACGATCTAAAGTGGTGGATCGCACATAACAGCCGGGGCGGCTGGAGGAATGTTAGGAGACGTAGAAAGAGTTAAGTAGGCAATAAAATAAAACGCTGTTAAAAATGAGTACCAGAACTCTCAGAGCTTGATCTGGTAGGATTTTTACCGTTCTATTGACGAGAAAGTCATGACCCGGGGCTTTTATTGACTTCAACAAGGAAACAAGTTGTTTCAGTTCTTCGAGAGTGACAGGATCCGCAGGCAGTGCCATTTGAAATAGCGTTTCAAGAGACTCCGCAACCAAACGGCAATGATTCGCATCGGCAAATGCGAGCGGCTTAAATCTTTGCTTCAAGTTTTTTGCAAACACTTCTGCTTTGTCTTGTGATGTGCGGCACCAACCACCCGACGGGCTCCTTATAGCGGAACCTTTTCGTGATACCCCACAGAGAGAATTGTGAGGAGGAATCGTTGCCCATGTTCTCCAAAAGGTTATCTATCTGGTGCTGGTCAGCCCTATATGGAGCCGATTAGATAACCTGAAGATTTGCTGGATTCGGACATCTCCTGTTCTTGCAAATTCTTTTCTGACTTTCCGTTTGAGGCGAAGGACGTCAACTATTTCAGAAGGTAGGAGCGGCTGAACAAAGGCTTGCGCATTGCGTGGAGTACTCTGTGCAGCATGTGTTAATGCTTCTTTCAGTTTTTCCATAAATAAGCTTATGGCGTTGTCAATACCTTCTGTACCTTGAATTTCCATATTTGTATTGGCTGTGCTTTGATTTCACTCCTCTTATTTTATTTTTTAAACTCCAAATTAACGGGATTTGCTGTATTCATTGTGTTTTGAATTTGTGATTTAGCAGTGTACAAAGTCTGTGCTAACAAGTGAGATTCACGGGTGTCTGTTATAACCACTAATATTGTGTTTAAAGTAGATTTTATTCTTGATTAACAAACCCGTCTTTAGCGTCTTGTTATTTTTGTTTTTGTTATTAGTTCACACTCCCACGCTCATTCTCGCCTGCATCGCTCTCTGAGTGTGCTGCGCTGTGCTCTTTTTGTATAGCTGTGTTGCTGCTTTTTCTTGTTTTCGTGCCTACACTGTCTCGCGCTCTCACTCTCACGCTTTCTTACGCTCTTTTGTAAACTACGCTTGTGCTTGTGTTAGTGGTAACCAGCTGTGTAACATTAGATTACCTTTGCTTTCTTGCTCTTTTTTAACTTTTTCATTTTGAACTTATCTTTCGTAATTTGCTTTAACATTTTATTTGTTTTTTTGGTGTTCCCTACCCTATTTTCAAAGCATATTAGTTTCAATAAAAATGTTTGTGTGCTCCGCAGCTTCGTGCAAATGTAAGGCCGATTCAAAGCCGGACTTTGTTTGCTGCTGGTTGTGTGATAAATTCTATCACATAAAATGCATCGGCCTAACAGCACGAATCAAAGACTCCCTCAACAACAATGAATCTGGCCTAAAATGGTCATGCAAAGTTTGTCGGGTAAAATAGCTAACTTTGCGTAAAATGCTTAGGGAGATTAAATTCAAATTTGAAAAGCTGCGTGCATCATTTTCAAATCTCCAATCTGAATTTACAGATATGGAAACTCAATTTACTTGTTTCGAATGTTCCGATGAGCCTTCCGCACTTCCACCGGCAACTCCTTTCACTCCACCACTTTTGATTGTCACCTCTCCAGCCTTTATCCAAAAAGAATCTTCAAAAAACATTTGATAACACTGCTGTCAATACTCAAACGGTTGTTTCATACGTTAAATCGCTTGTCGCGGTTAAGGCCAAGAAACAGGTTTTCGTTTCACCCCTTACACCCGATACTTCGATTGATGATGTAAAATCATATATTCAATTAAAAATTTCTGTACCGAACATTGTTGTAGAAAAGTTTAAATTTAACTACACGCGAGATATCTCATCCTTTAAAATAAGTATATCTGCAGACAATTTTCAATCTGTTTGCAGCTGAACCTTCTGGCCGCCTGACTTAATTGTAAAAGAGTATTCTCCAAAACTAAAAAATCGAACTGTGGTACCACTTCCTTCAACTTCTCGCGCCTCTTCTTCTTCTAGTGGAACATCAAAAAACCAGTAGAAATATCCTATCTTTACTTCGCTTATCAAAACGTTAGAGGCCTAAATTCTAAGCTCTCTAATTTGTTTTTAAATAGTGTATTGTTCGATCATCAAATTCTAATATTTACCGAAACCTGGATAAAACCTGATGTAGAAAACTGCTCAATTTTTCCTAATAAGTACACCTCCTTCATATGTGACCGTTTATCACGAATTGGAGGTGGTGTTCTTATAGCTGTAAAATCTGATGTTCCTTCCGAACTTGTTCCATTAGACCATTGTTCTTCCTTAGAATTTTTACGTGTTAAAATGACGATGTGTCAAATTTCAATTAACATTACCTGTTCATACATATATTCCTCCTTCATCTGATATATCTGTCTACCTGGACCAACTTTCATCTATCCAATCTGTTGCCTCCAAACTATCTGATAGAGATTATCTGCTAGTTTTTGGTGATTTCAACTTACCAGAAGTTACTTGGTCATCTCAATCCGATATATTGGTGCCCTCTGTATTAAACTCCTTTTTAAATGGCCTCTCGGAGCTATCTCTTTATCAAATAAACACTGTTCCTAATTGTAGTGGTAGAATGCTTGATTTAATTTTCTCTTCTGACATTTTATTAAATACTATCTCTAGAATGAATCCCTTAGTTCTTCCTGAAGATCCCTATCATCCTACATTGGACCTGGTTCTAACTCTGCCAACTTCTATGCAAACTGCAATTGTTTCCCCTATAATAAAATCACGTTGTTTCCGTAGGACCGATTTTCAAAAACTGAATTGTTTAATTTTGGAACATAATTGGCCATTTCTTTATTCATGTTCTGATCTTAATACATGCATTTCATTTTTTTATTCATCTATGAACTCATTTTTTGATCAATGTGTTCCTGTTACTTTTCCCGTAAAGTCCAATAGGCCTCCTTGGTTTTCACGTGAGTTAGTAAGGCTCAAAAATTTGAAATCGCGGTATTTTAAAAAGTTTAAATTAACTCGTAATCCTTCTGATTTTACGCGTTATATTGCTGCAAGAGCAAACTTTATTGCTCTGAATGCAAATTGTTACAAAAAGTACAAAGTATTTGCGTCGCTGCCGTTTGCAGTTTGCTCAGAACCCAAAGCAGTCTTATAACTTTGTTAACTTAAAACGTAAATCAAGTGATCAGGTAGCCGCCGATTTGTTTGCAGAATTTTTTCAATCAACTTATTTAACTGAACCTTATAGTTCCTGTTTACATCCATACCCTTATAGTATACAAAATTTTAACACTGTCTTCTGTCCTTCTATCGACAAAACCTCTCTACTAAATGATCTTAAATCGATAAAACCGGTTTTCTCCTGGCCCTGACGGAATTCCAGCATGCGTAGTTAGATTTTGTGCTGATTCGATTTTGAAGCCAATTCATAAGGTTCTTGACATGTCACTATCCAATAGTTATTTCCCACCTATTTGGAAAAACTCTTTTTCCATTCCTCTTCACAAAAGTGGTTCTAACCATGATGTGAAGAACTATAGATGTATTTCCAAGTTGTCCGCAATTCCTAAGATTTTTGAAAGAATTTTACGGCTCAGTTAACTTTTATGTGTAAATCTATAATTTCACCCCATCAACATGGGTCTATAAAGGCAAGATCAACAGCTACTAATCTTTTAGAATTCTCATCTCTCATCAATCTAGGATTTCGGAACAAAATGCAAACTTATGTGGTCTATACCGATTTCAGTAAAATTGTCAAAAAAAGGCATTTCGACTACTCGGGTTCATCAAAAGATGGGCCAAAGAATTCGAGGATCCTTACACGACAAAGTTGCTTTGCACTTCTCTTCTTCGTCCAACTCTTGAATATAGGTCTTGTGTGTGGTCACCGCAATACTATATTCACCAAGATAGAATTGAGTCTGTTCAAAAGCAGTTTCTACTCTTTGCCTTGCGCAGTTTTAGTTGGGTTCCGGGTGTAGACTTACCACCATACTCTAGTAGACTACTTCTAATTAACCTACCATCTTTAACTAACCGTCGTATGAGGCGTTATGTTTATTGTAAAGCTAATAAAGTACAATATAGATTCCCCTACTCTGCTTACTCAACTTAATTTCTGTATTCCTTCTAGAGTTACTTGTAATTTTATGCCACTATCCTTGGCCTTTTGTAATGCTAACTATAGCTTGCATGATCCCTTCCGAGTTCTCTGTGCTGACTATTGAGAATTTTTGTTTCGTTATCCCCAGCCTAAATTTAAAAATATATATTTTTAATTAATTTTAAATTTTTGACATATTGCAAAATTTATTTTTAGATTCTAAATTATTTTCCTTTTTTAAATTTCCAATTTTAATTTAATATAATCTAATTTTAATTTTTATTTTAAGTCGACTGATTTAGTTGACATTAAATAAATATATAAATATAAACATATAAGTCGATTAGTTCAAACAGGTGATCCTACCAAGAGCTAAGAAACGGGAGCTTCTTCAGTGGCATGGCATATAGATCAACCAGGAGAGGGTTGTGGTCTGATCACAGATCGTGCAGAGTTCGGATGTTGAATCTGTTCATGGAGTAGCCTTTGGTTACAAAAAGATCTAATGCAGATTGAGCTACCTGTGTGTTGGAGAAAAAAAATGTTGGCACTCCAGTTGCTAAAATTTGGTAGTGGCCGTTTGCGACTACATCCTGTATGAGTTTGCCTCTAGCGCAGACTCTTGAGTTTCCCCACCAATAATGTTTGGCATTGTAGTCTCCACCTGCTATAAATTTGTCACCAAGTGTTACAAAAAGTGACTCAATATAAGCTTTTATCAACCGCTCGCTGGGTGGGAGATACACCGATGCTAAAGTAACCGTACACTCGCCACCTGCCGGTCGTTGGTTGAGATTGGAGGTTGGGGACAATGATTCAAGGAAGAGCGCACTATGACAGTGGCTCCACCTCTGCTGCTTCCACTGGGGTGGACGGCATGGTAGGTGGAGTAACCAGGTAGAGAGATGCGCAGTCCTTCCCGCACGTGTGTTTCAGTGGCAAGCATGACATAAATATTTTGCATTCTTAGGAAAAGCTGAAGCTCCTCAGAGTTCCTAGCTAGTCCTCGTGTATTTCACAATACGATTTTTATTATTGGTTGGGTCATTTTGACGTCCATGATATGAGGATCTGAACTAGTTCTCTAAAAGCCTTGTTAGATTCCACAGTCTCCTCTATTAGTTTGAACATTTTATCCATTCTCGAGTTCATATCCCGGATGGCGCTTTCCAGCGCGCGAAACTTTTTTCCAAGGCCTAAGTTTTGTGGTTGGCGAGTCGCAAGTGATCCAAATTGAGGACCTTTGGGCCGTGCAATATCGGCGTATGAAATATTACCGTGAGTATAGCTTTCACCTTTTTTAGAGCTGACAGTGTTGCCATGAGCAACAAAAGTAGGGAGCCTTGGGTTTGGCTTGAGCTTCTTTACTTTTTCAATTCTGACAGGGCAGTTTTTTTCCGTTAAAGCATGATCACCACCGCAGTTGATGCACAAGTAATTGTCACTCATGCATAGCGTAGAGACAGTTGCGTGGGGCCCAGCACACTTGCCACAGATTGGATCCTGGAGACAATAGTTTTTGGAGTGCCCAAAAATGTGGCATCTAAGACATTGAAGCACTTCTTTCCTGTGACGAGCGCGTCCTATGGTGACTCTGTGTCTACCAAGTTGCGTTACCTTTAGAACTTCAGAAATTTTTAAGCCGTATTTTAGATTAACGAAGAACAGGTTTTGCCTGGTCTTGTGGTTGATAGCCGCTTCGTCATCCCCATCACAAATTAGTTCGTTCTGCCACTCTCCTTTTCTCGGACAATATATGTTGAGAGTTTCGTAACCAGCAAATGCTTCCTTAATTTGATCCTTGGGAACACTTGCATGCATTCCCTTGAGTACGACTCTGTAGGGCTTATCCTCTTTTAGTTGATGATGCCAGAACTTACAATTAAGAGAAGTTAATTTCCTTACAACGGCACGGAAGGCCTCAGAGTTGACCGTGTATATCCGTGACACTCCGAATTTCGATGTTCGTTGAGTATAGTTGCTCTCACACACACGAATTCAGCGCTAGTTTAAGTGAGTGGAGATTGTTGATGTTTGGGACACAAATGGCTGGAGGCTTAACCGTATTTGAAGATTGTCTGCTTCAATTATCAGCAGCTGGAGTGCTTCATCTTCATCAGAACTACTTTCAGGCAGGATATTACTAAGTGAAGACAATGAGGGTGTCTCAACATTAGAAGGCATCTTCTGCGGCTGAGAAGCCTGCTTCTTAGTTTTCTGATTTTTTTGAAACGTACTTGAGTTTCCCTTACGTTTTCTGCCTTCAGGTATGACTGATTGGAACGAGCACTTGTTCGTATCATTCGCTGTTTGAGCGATAGGAGGTATTCCAAGAGACATTGCTGGGGTCGTATAGGAACTATCTACTACTACCACAGTATATGAGTATGTAGTCGAACAGCTAGCTTGGGTAGTGGTTATGGTGTAGGTAACATTGATGTTCCTATTAGTTGTTACCGATGGGAGAGTGTACATCGCTTGCGGCGGTAAACTATCATTTGATGAAGTTGCGCCGTTTGATATCAGTGTGCGAAATGTTGCAGGGCTTGGTCCAGCAATTTTTCTCATCTCCTTTAGCATTTCTCTAGATAGGGAGTGACTCACTGTTTTATTATCCATTATTTCAATTGAAATTATTCATTTCTAAATAACGCACTGTGAACAACTTCGCAAGCTCGAGAGATAACAAGCGAACAACATACGGTATCAGCCTCACGCTTGCGCAAGGCGTACAAAGCATCCTTTCGGTTGAGCTTATCTATGATAAGTACCGTAATTGTCACCACCGCTATACAGTGGCTAAAAATAGAAATTGTGCGCGTGCACAGTAAGATTAGATGAGTTGTTGATGTTTCACTACAAAAAGACTAGACAATCGCGAACGTCCGTATGCACCGTGTGCACAGTGGTTCCACCCACAGGCCAAAAATAAAAAAATCAAAGTCCAAATTTTTACTTTAAATGTATTATTACTTTCTCATAATTGGTCTAGCTATTCAAATTTATTCATGTTTTTGTTTTGCTCTGTCCGCTTCAAGAATAGCATCGAAAGAGACAGCATGATATTAATCGATTATTGCAGCGTGAGCAACTTGCAAGTGAAGCTGTCCGTAAAGTCAATAAAAAACCTTATACATCGATATTAATCTGCAATGGAAGGCATTCGTATAATAAATAATGGTATTTACTATATTTTTAAAACAAAAATTATATGTACGACGTTCTGTGTTTTGCGTAAATTAGTGTTGTGTTTAGTATATAGTTGCAGATGTTCTTTGTTTATGTTTGCTATCTTTCGTTGGAGTTTTCGTTATGTCCATTTCCACTTAACTTAATAATTCTTTTTGTGCATTGTTTATTAACATTTTAAAATTAAGAAAAAGTTTAATTCAAGTGCCGACAGGTGCCCAAGACATAAAATTGTTTAGAATGAGACATACGCGAAAAATATTAAGAGTACTGACAAATACGGACCTTTTGAACAGACTTCTATTGAGCTCTGATCCATTTATCACTGGTCAAAGAAAACTTCCATGCAAACCCAAGTCAAAGCTTTTAAAATCAGCTATTGATTTACTTGAGCAATCTTTTTAAATTATATATTGTTTCACCTTGTACATATGCACATATAAATGTATTATATATTTTTTGAATAATTAAAATAGAAGTATATCAATTAGTGTTGGGTAATCGTAGTTCAATTTAAGGAATAAGTTCGTTCGTTCGTTTAAAATCAATGAACTAGGTCGTTCATTTAGTTCAATCGTTCATTTCTTAAACTTGCTTAAAGGCGCTTAACAAAAAAAAAATGGTTTGAATTTATTTCATACAATGCTGTCATTGAAAATAATATTATTTATTCAATTTATGTCAAAAACACCTATACATAATAATAATAAGAATTAATAAAGAGTTTACAAACAGATACGATAGAAATTTTAATGCATTAATTTGATTTCTGAAAAGAGAAGTGAACTATATTGAACTAAGTGAACTAAATTGAACTAACGAACTATATTGAACTATAAAGACAGACCTAGTTCGTTCGTTCAGTTTGGTGAATAGTTCAATTTAGTTCGTTCGTTCACGAACGACACAACACTACTCAGGATCACTAGCCGAGTCATGAATGTACCATACGCAGGTCAAGTTTATTTTCAATTTGGAATATTAGTATATATATAGATAAATACTTATAACTTATACTTATAATACTTATAAACTTTTCCTCCAAATTGGAATCCGATCGGACAATAAATACTGAAGTTATTAGATAAACCATTTCGACCCTTCGACCAACAAAGAAATTGTCGATGACGTCAGAACTAAATTACTTGCGTAGGAAACAAAAGGACAAACGATGCGAGCGCGAAGCTCGAGCTGTTTTTCCACTCTTCTTTTCCATGCACATGTCGATTACCGAAAATACATGTGCATAAATACTCAACCAATAGGTAGCGTGGTAAATGAATATGAATGTATGCAAGTATTTACTTGCTTGTGTACATATTCATAATATGCTATATATGATTTCCTGATCGTTTTTATTTGTCAGAAATAAACTTTTTGTTATATAAAAATTTGTTAGTACATTTTTTTTAAATGTGGTTTGGATTTTGTTTGAATACCAGTAACGAAATTAGGTTAAAGGAATTCATTTAGTATCGTTATTAAATTCTCTACAGTGTCATATTAACGGTTGCCTTATTAGTTCAACCTCCTTAGGCTGGTATCTGTAAATTGGGCAGCACGTATATTTTCCGGCTACTACCCGTCGGCTAAGGGGTGGCATTCCTTAATTTGCCCAGTTTACGGCCTACAAAAATAATTTATAAATAAAAAAAAGTGCAGATACGACGAACAAATAATCGACCGGAGAGAAAAAAAAAACACATGGACAGATAGAACACAAACAGACAAACAGGAGTACAACGATGGCCCACAGATCTTAAGTGGCCAGTTAAGCCCGCCCTGCCAAAATTCCTGCCTATTTGCATGGCGACCCCTCAAGAGATTACATCCGCTCGGGTTCAACCATATAATTACTTTATTGCATAATTTTAATTATTAATCCTAGCATGTAAACAATTTTAAATTAAATCCTAACATAATGTATAAGTTATTGCACCTGAATTGGATAAAATAAATTAATTTGAAAAATTTGCCTAACAATATACAAAGATAAATAGAAATATAAGTATTAACACCGAACAAAAAAAATTACAAATGAACATAGTATAAAACTTTGAAATTTAAAACCCCCAACAAATTTTTTCATTCATTCTTTGTTTATCTATTTGCCTGGCCAATCAGCTGATTATTAGAAAAGGGAGCACTGATCTGCGGTAACTCAACAGTTGAGAGAAAAAAAAGAGTTGTGTTTGAGATTATCGCCAGATAGCGTCACCATTTATCGTGAGTGTAATGTAAAAACAATGTAATTATAAAGCGTGCATATTTTGTGGTTTTTTTTTCTTCTTTTAATTTTTCCCTATCCTTCAGGTGAGTGTTTAATAGTTCTAGGTTTTCACGTTTTTTTTTTGTATATGGTGTAATAAGTGCAGTCAAAATCAAATTTATATGTATATAAATATAAAATATGGGCAAAGCCTGATAAAAGTTTTTGTGTGTGTGTGTGTTGAGTACTCACTCAAGTTGTATTTATCCCTCGACGAAAGCGCTTTCGAAAAGGTGCTAAAGGGAAAAAAATTTTACATACATATACATTGATTCAATCCGCCAATCTAAACCACCAAAATCATGCACTTATGTACATAGTTACTTAGGCAACTATATGTACATATGTATGTACTTTTACCATTTTTATATCTTATTCACAACGCCACACAACTGATCACTGACCCTTTTACAGATCAGCTGACAATTAGCAGACAACAGACAAACGAATTTACAGATTAAATGCAAACAAACCAAAACCCAAAAATAAAAAAATCCTATTCTTAACAAGGTTAAAATTTTTGGCGGGATTAAATCGTATAGGCCAACTGCAATTTTTTTCCGGCGTTGGTTACTGATGGAAGCGGCAAGTTTTGTCCCGTAGCTGTGGTTACAGTTGAGATTCTCCCGGATTCCTGCCGATTGCATCTGCAATTGGCGTTCGTATAAAAAGGAGTTCTGAATTCCTAATTTTTCTCCCAGGTCCAAAAAAATTTCAACTCTATAACGAGTATCTGTTTTAATTAATTTTCCTAAATTATTTTCTTTCAGCTCTAAAAACTCACCAGCAATAGGTACAGGTAACTATGTATAATTTCACATTCACTGCCTCTCAAAATTTATATGATTAAATTCTTTTCTTTTTTTTCCGGTTAGATTTTTATTATACCTGATTCGAACTAGTCGCCATTGCAATCTAAAATTATGTGCGCCGACATTTTCTTAACTGGCTTTAGGCACACAAACTTAGAGAAGTGATCCAGAACAATAAAAATACCTACTTTGCCACTACGTGAACGAGGATAAGGGGCTAAGAAGTCAACGTAGAGACGTTGAAAGAACATTTGCGACTCCATCAACTTACCCATTGGTGGACGTAGTACCCTGTTCGGTGCTTTTGATGTTTTGCAGATATCACAATTATTGATGAATGCCTTCACATCTTGCACCAAACATGGCTAGAAATAATATTTTCTCAGCCTATCAATGGTTTTGTGGAGCATGAGCAAACAAACAGCTTCCACACATAAACATCGTGTAACAAATAACATATGAATAACATATGAATATTAAATAATTATATTTAAGGGTCAGTAAAAAATACAAAACCATGCAATTAAATAAATATTACTTTTGATTACTCAATTTATTGTGAGTTATCGATATTGGCCAATTTATAAAGAAATACCGAATATATTATTCAATCGTCGAGTAACTTTCTTGGTGATCAGCTGTGTTTGGCTTTTGGTCTTGTTATATTATACTGTTTTGGATTTTCAATTTGTGATTTAATGCTGCTAACAAGTTGATTCATTTGAGGCTGGTAGAACTATTATTATCGTGTTTAACGTGCATTTTAATTTTGATTAATTGGCGCCTCTTTAGCGCCTTGTTTTTTGTTTATGTTTCGAGTTCACACTCCCACGCTCATTCTCGCTTTGGAGAACGGCTGGAAAGATTTGGTCGCCCCCTGGGGCTTTCAGGATCAAAGATGGTTCTAGATAGACTGGCTCCACGTGAGTCAGGTGACAAGGTGGCGTCAACGTGACTGGAGAGATCTGGGGTCGCCACCGAACCTGGGAAGTGAAGTTGTAATAAAAGGTCAAGATCTTCACTGCGATCTTGAGTGAAAGAGCTGTCTGCTCTTTTATGAAGCCCTATTCCATTAGACGACCCATTGGCTGATACCTTGTGGAGTCTCGATTCTATGCTACTACAGTAGCTGCGCCACAGATTGCGTTAGGCACGTCTAATGTTCTTGTTTTAGTTTGAGAGAGCGTCGCTGTAGACGTCCCAACTTACGCGGTTATAACCATATACCCATGATTCGTCACCAGTAAATCTGAGCCATCGTTGACGTCATTCAATAGCTCTTGAGCGATGCTCATGCGACGGTTCTTTTGGTCAAAGTTTAGCAAAAAATCGACCTGCACGCAAAACACTTATAACCTTTACGTATCTCACAACCAAACAAAAAATGCCATTCACTTGAATCTTGGAACAGATGTTCGGGAAGAGTGTAACAAAACAAAAAAATCGATAATCGGAAGTACATTGCCCGCGAAATTTGAAGTCACCTTACTTTTTGAACACACCTGGTATGTTTCGCACAACGCACAGTAGAGTGTTACCAGACCACAAAATGCGTGAAATGTTGATGCTGATTCAGAATATATATTTCATGGGGTCAGAGATGCCTCCTTTTGCCCGTTAAGCACATTTTCGTTCCGACAAGCACATTCCATAAATTTTTTTAAAATCAATGGCAATGGCAATGGACGTATCAAGCAGACAATGGAATACACTGGGTGACCAAATCAAGAAGTACAAGGATGCCAAGAGTAGGTTGGGCGATTGCAGTCAGTTCCTGTGCATGATTCAGCAGCGATTGCGTGAATTGAATCTGTTGGAATAAATTTGTATGCCTTGATATGTAATGTTAATTAGCATAAGAATAAATCAGCTGATCTTAAAATACTTAATGTAATGTTAAATAACATAATTACTTCTCTTGCTCAAAATATGTCAAACGGAATAGAAGTGCACGAAGCACAAACTAAATTAAATAAATAAAAAAAAAACATAAATACAGCAATCCACTTTATTATTAAAATGGTAGCAGAGCAAGGTGGAGAAAAATTAATCCATGGTCTCTAACTAAATCCAAGTTTGAGAAAAATAAATGGTGTTCTAGTGAAGGCAGGTGAAGCGACAAAAAGAACGAGAGCAACAGTCGAGCGGAACGCGACAGTGGGATACCCTTGGACGTATATTGCCATACAAAGGTTTCAAATTGTATAATACTAATCGCAAGCTAGGCCGTCAGCCGTCAGAGGCAGCAAGGGGAACTACATGTAACCCTAGCTTTGGCTAACGTACGTGCCGTCCTTGCTCCTACTGCCGGAAGTGCGGCTATACTCTCCACGTGAGGGCGGCTGGAAGCAGGCCCCTAGCACGGTCATGTCTCTGCTAGGGGTGCTGACTAATTGAAGTCGGGCGAAGAGTGTAATTCTATAAATCACCCCAATCCAAGGCGGAACAGCATACGCCAAGGGATGCATGGCCGGGGGGTAGCCCGGTCGTTAGTATGCGGACTCTGGATACCTGTCGCCCTCCAGTTTCATCTAGACTTTCCACGGTATGCGGGCTATGCCGTGGGCGACCTTCCCTTCCCGCCTACTCGTGGGTCCAAAACTTATGGATAACTCTTTAAAACCAGATAAGTCTGATGCGACTTTAAAAGCATCCACCCAGGGCGAAGCCTTAACGGCCGACCCCATCAACAGCACTGCAGCCAGTGGGCTGCTGGCTTCCACCCCCAATACCACGGGTCTTGGCCCTGGAACTCTAGGGGACCCGGACATGCCACGGACTCCCTTAGACGATGAGTTCGTTAGTGCTGCCTTCTCGTCCAATAGCTGGTCAGGCAGGCAGCAACTCGTCGAGGTGATGTCCTCTGACGCGGAAGCTGATGCTGACCTGATCAGCCTTGCTGACGACGCTTCCGTGGCCTCTCAGAGGTCAGGTCTCACGGAAGCAGGCTCTCAGATCCAGAAGCTGCGACTGGAATCTGAGAACGCCTTCGTGAAATTGAAGACACGCGAGAAGACGCTATTCAAAGCTGCATTCGCGAAGGGTTCGAGCAGAGCGGAGGCTCTAGCTATCGCCACCGCGCCCCCCGTGGAAACCAAGGCCAAACGGACGCGCGCTGACGATACCGTCCTCGAACCCCAAGGGTCTTCAAAGAAGCCCAAAAAGACTCATGTGGAGTCCACAAAGCCACCTCACAGCCAGGTGGCAAGCAGCGTGAAACTGGGCTTCACGTCGGCTGACCCGCTTTCACCGGAGCAGGTGGCTACGGTGAAAGCAAGCATTGCCAAGGCTTTGCTGCTTCATCCCACACCGGGTGCCAGTCCAGGTTTCGAGGGTTGCATACCCCGAAGCGAATGGCTGCTCCTGGTGTGCGAGGACAGCCGCACTGCTGACTGGGTCAGGGGAGCCGTTGGACACATCAGGTCCACCAGCTCCCTTGACATCAAACTACTGGAGGAGACTGAGTTTCCTAAAGCTCACCTCATCCGAGGATATTTCCCCAGTAGTGCTGACCTGACTCCCGCCGCCATTCTGGGATACCTTGGCATCCAAAATGCGGACTGCTTCTCAACGAAGCAGTGGCGGGTGGTGCAGCACAGCCTCAACGCCACCACGACTCACCTCGCGATGCTGGTCGACGAGGAGTCGTATAAGGCTCTGACGGAGTGCAACGGGAAGGTGAAATTCGTCTTTGGACGAGTTAAGCTTCTCCTGAAGAACTCCGTCCCCAGAGCCTCCCCCTCTCCTGCCCGTCCCTCCTCTCCTTCTCCAACCATTCCCCCCCAACCGACGCCCCTCCGGAAGCGACGAAGGTTGCACCCACCTACGCGACGACAGTAGCTGCCGCCCCGGTGGCGGCCACCAGCGCTGCAGCCGCAGTGGCGCGGCAAGCCCCCCTCCCCAAACCCCCGACTAACCGGGTCTCCGCCCCCAACCCACCAATGGGCCGCACCAGACCTGTGGCTGACAGCGGACGCTTCCTGGCCCCTGCCCGACCCACAATAAGCGCTGGGCGCAAGCTACCCGCAAGGGTACCTCCCGCGACTGGGGTCGCTAGGCGACCTCCCCCGAGCAGCTCCGCCAGAGTGCCGAAGGGCACTCGGGGTGGCAAGGCAAGTGGCCTTGTCACTAAGGCGCTAAGAGAGGATGCGGAGCGCAACTAAGGTGCTCCAGGCGAACCTGCACCACGACAGAGAAGCGTCAGCCACCCTGTGCAGGGTCGTCTGTAAAAACGAGATTGACTTGGCTCTTGTCCAAGAGCCATGGTTAATAGGTGGCCTCGTCCGTGGACTATCATGCGGATCATGTAAGTTACTATATGACCGTATGGGAGGTGCCCCTCGCACTGCTATATTGGTTAATAACAGTGTGAGACACTTCCCTCTAACTAACTTCATTCACAGAGACCTGGTGGCAACGGCTATAGAGGTAGCCACTGCTGATGGCGTCCGGGAAGTAGTGATCGCATCTGTTTACTTCCCGGGCGATGTGGATGATGCACCCCCCGCAGAGGTTCAGCGGCTTGTGGACTTTTGCCGCCTCCACAACAAGCCGCTTGTGATCGGCTGTGATGCCAACGCCCACCACACAATCTGGGGGAGCAGCGATGTCAATAAACGTGGTGAGTCTCTCTTAGATTATCTAATGTGTTGTCATTTAGATATAGCCAACGTAGGGTGTAAACCCACGTTTATAAACTCCATTAGGGAAGAGGTTTTAGATCTCACCCTAGTCAGCAACTCAATTGCGAGTTCGCTTGTCAACTGACGGGTCACTGATCCGCCAGAACTCCTTTTGTCCCAAAAAGACAAACTGGGAACTCTTCAAAGCCTCTGTGGCTTTGAAAGCAGACCTGTTGATCAGCAATCCTAACTCTGTCAGTGAGATAGAACTTGCTGCCAACTTGCTCCAAGATGTGCTTATTACGTCCTTCGAAGCTAGCTCAGTTCGGAAGACTTTAATGGTCAACCGTAAAGTTCCTTGGTGGAATGAAGAGCTGGCAGCACAAAGAAGGAAGGTTAGAAGCCTCTTCAACAAGGCCAGATCTAACCGCATAGGTTGGGTCGTCTATAGGGACGCTCTCACACACTATAACAAGAACATTAGACGCTCCAAACGCAATACGTGGCGCAGCTACTGTGGTAGCATAGAATCGCTGCCAGAGGCAGCGAGACTCCACAAAGTATTAGCCAAAGGGTCGTCTAATGGTATAGGGCTTCTCAAAAGAGCAAATGGCTCTTTCACTCAAGATCGCAGGGAAGCACTTGACCTTTTATTGCAAGTTCACTTCCCAGGTTCCGTGGCGAACCCAGATCTTTCCAGTCAAGTTGACGCCACCTTGTCACCTGATTCACGTGGATTCAGCCTATCTGGAACCATTTTCGACCCTGAAAAGGTCTAATGGGCTGTAGATTCCTTCGCTCCCTTCAAAGCCCCAGGGGGTGATCAAATCTTTCCAGCCCTTCTCCAAAACAGCCTGGATCATATCCTCGATCCACTGGTCGGCCTACTTAGAGCTAGTCTCACGTGGGCACACATACCCAACTCTTGGAGGAGAGTCAATGTGGTATTCATTCCCAAACAGGGAAATCGTCCTCTTGACCAGCCTAAGTCATATCGGCCGATCAGCCTTGCCTCCTTTCTGCTTAAGACTGCAGAAAGGCTCTTAGACATGCACATTCGGTGCTCTCTGCAGAAAAACAACCCTCTGCACCCCACGCAGTTCGCGTATATAGCCGGTAGATCGACAGAGGTCGCTCTCCACAAATTAGTGGGTAAAATTGAAAAAGCCTTCGTATCAAAGAACTTTGCTTTGTGCTCTTTTCTTGATATAGAGGGTGCTTTCGATAACACCGGCTACGGGTCTATCTCTGCTGCGCTTGAACGCAGGAATATTGCCCGTCCCATAATCCGGTGGATTGACGCCATGCTCAAACACCGGACTATCTCCTCTACCCTGGACACGACGACTGCCCATATTAGTGCGGTAAAAGGGTGTCCCCAGGGAACGGTCCTATCCCCTTTGCTCTGGTCCCTAGTAGTCGACGAACTACTAATTATACTTGCAGAACAGGGCGCGGAAGCGATTGGCTATGCCGACGACCTGGCTCTCGTAGTGAACGGGAACTTTGCCAACACCGTGACAGAGTTGATGCAATCAGCTCTGAACACGGTCAGTAGGTGATGTGAAGATGTAGGTCTTAGCATCAACCCACAAAAGGCAATCATTGTTCCCTTCACTAACCGTTACTCTGTTGACATTGGTCAATAATACATTGGCGGCTCTCCCGTGGACCTTTCCAATGAAGTCAAATATCTAGGGGTAACCCTTGATAAACGACTAAACTGGAACTCCCACCTACATAACACTCTATCAAAGGCTACTCATGCCATGTGGGCATGCAGAAGACTCTTCGGTAGAATCTGGGGTCTCAAATCCTGCACCATCCGGTGGCTATTTGAGATGATGGTAAGACCGATCGTAACCTATGCTGCTATTGTTTGGTGGCCTAAGGTTACGCAGGTCACTGCCATCAACAAATGCACGAAACTGCATAGGCTGCTGTGCCTCTCCTTGACGGGCGCACTTCGCACCTGTCCCACCGCAGCTATGGAATCAATTTTGAATCTGACTCCGCTGCACATCCGCATTAAAGAAGTTGCTGCTATGAGCCTTCTTAGAATAAAGCTTCAATCTGGGCTTCTAGCTACCGAATCAGGGCATGCTAGCTTAATCAAAGATATTCCTGGCCTAGAGATCTGCACCAGATCAGATTCTATGACCAAGGAACTCTTCTTTGGGACTTCCGTAGGGACTGGGATGCTGGCAACCCCATCAGAGACCCCAATGGTATACATTGGTATACCGACGGGTCAAAGACTGATCAGGGGGTTGGAGCTGGGATATATGGTCCTAACTCCAAAACCTCGATTGCTATGGGCAACTGGCCTACAGTTTTCCAATCAGAGGTTCACGCCATCGAGTTCTGCTGCCGTCTTATCCTTGAGAAGGGGATTAGAGGAGCGAACATATACATCTTCTCGGACAGCCAAGCGGCCATACTGGCCCTCTCCATAAAAAGAGTAGGCTCGCGTATGGTGGCTGACTGCTGGAACTGTCTCCAGCGGGTGTCAAATAAGAACAAAGTTACCCTAATTTGGGTACCTGGACATTCTGGCTTCCATGGCGACGAGCTGCCGGATGAACTAGCGAGGTCTGGGTCATCAGCCCCCCTGCCCCCCTGTGGCGTGGGGTGGTCAACTATCTTCTCCCTGGTGAAAACCTGGGCTGGAAGATTGACCGAACGCTACTGGTTCTTCCAACCAGGGATGCGGCAGGCTAAAGAGCTCACTAATCCTAAAGTTGATCCAAGGACCAAGCTACTCTCTAGGAGAGACCTTTACCTACTTGTTGGCTACCTTAGTGGCCACCACCTGGCCATCACCTTACCAAAATGCGCCTGTCCTCGGATGCGGAGTGCAGGCTCTGCAAAGAGGACGACGAGTCTACTAAACACATTCTATGTGACTGTCCGGCCTTGGAGGAGGAAACATCTGCACTTGGAATTCGCAAGTCCCGAGCATATTGTCCGTTCCTCGACGAAAGATCCGTTATGCTTCATTAGGGAGGCAGAACAGCTTTTGTCATTATAGGGAGAGCATTCTAGGTACAAAAGATCTTCATGGTCGCAGTGCCTCGCGCCTTCTCCGCTGGGAGACTCCCTCTTTTATAATAATAAATAAATAATAATCGCAAGCTAAAAATTAATCATAACACTGCAGTGCACTGCCACCTTGCTTCAATTTCGATATGTTGTCAATAATTTATCGCCGCAATTTTCCTAGCGCGCGAAAGACTGCAAAAAGCGGTGTGAGCAGTATATAGTACCATATATCGGTATTTCTTTATAAATTTTGAATTGGCCGATATCGATAACTTGGAATATATCGAGTAATCAAAATTAATATTTATTTAATTGCATTTTATAGTTTTGTATTTTTTACTGACCCTAAAATATAAATTATTAAATAATAATCATAGCTGCACGTACGCATATTATGAATATTATGAATATGGACACATGCATGCAACTGCTTGCATACATTCATATTCATCTATACGCCACCTATTGGCTGAGTGTTAGCATATATTTATGCACATGTATTTTCGGTAATTGACATGTGCATGGAAAAGAAGAGTCGAGAAACTGTTGTTTATTTACTTTTGTTACTTGATCTGCGTTTGGTATACAGGAATCTTCATGCTAAATTTGGTGTCCCTAGCTATTGTAATAGCTGAGATCGGCGCGTTCATCCAGACAGACAGACAGACGGACAGACAGACGGACATGGCTCAATAATTCGGCTAGTGATCCTAAGCAAGAATATATATACTTTATGGGGTCTCCGACGGCTCCTTCTGCCAGACATAGAAAAGAGAAAAACAATATTAAAAGTGCGAACTATTAAAAAATACGAATACGCAAACAAGACTATTGGCAAATATAAAACAAATAATGGAAAAACATTAAAAATATAATCTAAAAGGATTTGATGGGAGCAGATCAAAATACACGTGCACGCTTTTATAAAATTACATGGAAGTAGAAAAGTGTGACCCTATATAAAAATAAGCAAAAAATGAATCAAATAGAAAGAGACATAAAAGAAGTGTACAAACATATTAAAAGTGAAGCGGGAAAAATGACTAATGTAACAACATGGATGAAAACAGATTTAAAAGCAAAAACAAGCTAAACGAAATGTATTCAATAAAATCAACAGCCCTGCAAATACTGTGCTGAGGAAAAATCGACAATATCAAACTAAAAGACTGTCATAGTCAGTGGAATTTTCATATAGAATTCGAGAAAGCAGTGAATAAATTTAAAAACGCTGGAGGCACCATAGACGAAAACGAAAAAATGCGGTATCTGTTAAAAGCACTACCAACAAGCTACAGTTATATTGGAGACTTCTTAGATGTGATTCCGGAAGCACAACGAACGGTAGAGTACGTAAAATCAAAAGTGAAAGAAAAAAGCTATAACAGAGGTCCAGTGGACAGACAAAATAACGTAAGCACATTTAACACCAAAACTAAAAAAGAATGCTATGTGTGTGGCAAAACAGGTCATATTCAGAGGGACTGCTGGCATGCTAAGCAAAATGCGAGAGGCGAAAACAGCCAACAACAACAAGACAACAGGCGGCGATATCAGAATACGAATCAAAGAGGCGGTCGAGGCAGAGATCAACATCATGGAAGTGGTCGAGGACGTGGAATTGGACGTGGACATTACTCAGGAGACGGGAACCAAGGATGACAACAAGAAAACAGCGACGGGGTACAGTCATGGACAATAAGAATGATAAGAAACGAAAAAATAATAAAATGTAATAACAGCGAAAGTAGCAACGAAACTACAGTAAATTGGTTATTAGATAGTGGATGCACTGATCACATTATAAACGATTGTAGACTTTTTAAGAACTGTGTAAATTTGAAAAATCCAATTGATGTTAAAGTAACCGATGGCAAACAATTGCAAGCGACCAAGATTGGAAATGTAGAAACATTTTTTAGAACATACAACAATGAAAATTTGATCTTTTTTCGTTATAGATTTTTGTATCATTATTATTATTATTTATTAAAAATGTATATTTTGTAAAAGGCATAAAACAAAATTTTCTAAGCATATCAGAGATAACTGAAAATAAATGTACAGTCGGAGCCAGAAATAATGATACAAAAATCTATAACGAAACGAGAGCAACAGTCGAGCGGTACTCGACAGTGGGATACCCTTGGACGTATGTTGCCATAAAAAGTATTTAAATGTATAATACTAATCGCAAGCTACAAATTAATCATAACACTGCAGTGCGCTGCTACCTTGCTTCAATTTCGATACGTTGCCAATAATTTATCGCCGCAATTTTCCTAGCGCGCGAAAGACTGCAAAAATCGGTGTGAGCAGTATATATCGGAATTACTTTATAAATTTTGAATTGGCCAATATCAATAACTTTCAATATATCGAGTAATCAAAATTAATATTTATTTAATTGCATTTTATGGTTTTGTATTTTTTATTGACCCTAAAATATGAATTATTAAATAATAATCATAGCTGCACGTACGCATATTATGAATATTATGAATATGGACACATGCATGCAACTGCTTGCATACATTCATATTCATCTATACGCCACCTATTGGTTGAGTGTTAGCATATATTTATGCACATGTATTTTCGGTAATTGACATGTGCATGGAAAAGAAGAGTCGAGAAACAGCTCGCGCTTCGCGCTCGCATCGTTTGTCCCTTTCTTTCATGCACAAGTAATTTAGTTCTGACGTCATCGACAACTTCTTTGCTGGTCGAAGGGTCGAAATGGTTTATCTAATAACTTCAGTGTTTATTGTCCGATCGGATTGCAATTTGGAGGATAAGTTCATATAGTATTTATCTCTATATATGCTAAAGCAGAACGTTAAGAAATGAGTACTTCGAATGTAAATAGCAATGTAAACAAAATTGGCGGTTTGCGGGGGCGGTAGGCGTGTTATTCCAGAGATCGACGCGTTCATCCAGACAGACAGACAGACGGACATGGCTCAATCGACTCGGCTATTGATCCTGAGCAAGAATATATATACTTTATGGGGTCTCCGACGCCTCCTTCTGCCTGTTACATACATTTGCACAAAGTTAGTATACTAAATAAATAAATTAACTGAAAAAGAAATAGAATTATCAAGAGTAAAATGCTAGATTGTCTGCCTGATAAAATCGAGAATACCGAAATGAAATTTGCGAATTGTATACAAAGTAAAATGTCAAACGAACCATTCGAGAACAATAGGATGAAAACTAAAAAAATAATAAATTAGAGCTAATACATACAGACTTAAACGGACCACACAGCACAACAGGTTATTGTGGGGAAAAATATTTTTTGACATTTGTTGACGACTTTAGTAAATGCGCGAGAATTTATTGTATTAAAAATAAATCAGAAACAGCGAGTTGCTTAAAAGAATATGTAAATTATGTTGAGAATCAGTTTAGTAAAAAAGTAAAACAAATACAATGCGATAACGGTAAAGAATATATGAATAGAGAAATATTAAACTTTGTAAAATATAAGGGAATTCAGTTAAACGGCGTAGCAGAAAGATATAATAGATCGGCAATGGACATTCATAGGCGATATGGGCCAGAAGTTATGAAGCTTATTTAAAATATCGAACAATCGCAAACACACCAGTAAATAAAAGCCCATACGAAATATTTTTCGGTATAAAACCAAATGTAGAAAATTTAAAAATATACGGAAGTAGAGTTTTTGTTAAAGTTCCAGAAGTACGCAGAAAGAGCAAATGGGATAACAAATAGAAATTAGGAGTTTTAGTTGGATATAATACAAACGGATATAGAGTTTTACTAAACAACAGAGTAATAAACGCAAGACATGTTCAAGTTGTGGAAGAGAAAACAAAATTAATTTGCCTAGAGAAAACAAACAGTATGATAATGAAAGTGAAATAAATAAAAATGAAGAAGATGATAACGCTAAGACAGACGAACTAAATGACATGGACGAAGTTAATTCAAAAACTAGCGATGAATGTAAATGCAATTGTATCAAACACTTACGAAGAGGCGATGAATAGTAATGAAAAGATAGAATGGCTCAATGCAATGAACACAGAAATGCAATGCTTAAATAAAAATAATACGTGGCAAATTGTAGAATAACCGATAAACAAAAAGATTATAGATGTTAAATGGGTCCCCCGTGTGGTTGACGGGGCTTAGAATATAACCACAGTATTTCCCGCTTGTCGTACGAGCCGACTAAAGGGAAGAAAATGGGTTTCCCTAATACCCGGGTTTGTCGGGACCAAAGGGGGGGGCTAACCGAGCCCTGCAGATCGGTACCACGGGTTGAGATGTTCTCCAAGACTTCTCATTGAGGTCGGCCCCCTAGTGGGAGTTCGTGGTGGCTGTTGGTGACCCGTATCGCGGGTAGAGTCATAAAGGATCGACGTGGAGTTGCGTTCTCAACCGGGTGCCGCAACCCAGAGAGCGGCAGAGGTGATGGGTACACCTCGCTCCTCACCAAGGGGGAATGCATATCCGGCAGTATGTATTCAAATTGGTACCAAAGGAATTGTGACTTGTCACTTTTTCAATGGGGCATTAGTACTGCGCTTATTTCAGAACTCGTGTCCCATCGGGGACCGTGAGATTGAGCCAACAAGGCAGGTGTTCACGTAAAACACTTCGAGAGATCGAGAGATGTTAAATGGGTCTACAAAAAGAAAAGTGATGGGACTTACAAAGCTAGACTAGTAGTAAGAGGTTTCCAACAAAGAGAACGACTAGAAAACGTATAGGTTAGGTTAGGTTATATCGGCAGGCCCCCTAATGGGGGCCTCACATAGATCAGTATGATCCTTAGTGCGGCCGATAAGTGATGGAGGCTGTTAATTTCTTAGTTTAATTATCCCAGTCTGGTATGCTGGTAAGTTTGGCGAAAGCCAGGAGTTTTTGGGGTGCCAATTTAATGAAAACCAACAAAACCATTTTAAATTCGATCGCGGAAGCCAGCGAGCCCCGAATACGGTCGACTTTAGTCCGGGATATGTCCCGGATAAACTCCTACGGCCATCGAATGGGGGTTCGATCCCCTAGGTGGGCAGGCACACATGTTGTGTTTTCATATTTATTTTTTGTATTTTGATATATTTAATTTTATAATATTTGTACTTTTTCCCCTTATTTTATTACATAAGTAAATGTACTTAAATATATATTTATACAAATATTCATACATATGACATTAAGCATTTACACATGACACATTACACAGAGCGAGAAGACAATATGCATTCTTAGAAGAAGCAAATGTAACGAATTTCGGCATGTGCTAAAACTTGCGAACCCCGAATACAGACTTCATCAGTCCGGTGCATAGCTCACTTAAACACCGATCAACTCCTGCGGCAGTCAAAACGGGAGTTCGATTCCCGATACTTATTTATTATTATTTTATAAATTTAATTTTATTTATTTTGTAATTTTTATTTTCTTTGAATGGTCAACAAATGGTCATATAGTCGATGACGTCACAACTATTTTTTATTCAGAAAAGAAAGGGACGAACGATGCGATGTTTCTCGACTCTTCTTTTCCATGCAATTGTCAATATGCGAAAATACATGTGCATATATGTTAAAACTCATACATACTTAATCGATCTGAATGTATGCAAGTATTTACATCCATGTGTACATTGTGACATACATACATATAGACATTAGACATTGCGAAAAGACACAATGTGCATTTTTAACTCGTGCCAAAAAATCAAAAAGAAGGATGTGTAAAAAATTTTGGATAGCAATAAAAATGCATACAAATACTTATTTCTCTCTCGCTTAGTGTAATGCTTAAGACACCTGTCTATTCGCTTTTGCATTGTCTATGCGTTCTTCTTCTTCTAATCGTCAATAAAGTTTATGCATGTCGTTCGAACGTACGTGTATTATAACAACGCGAAATTTAAATCCAAATTTTTTATTTATTTAGTTTAGTTTATAGTCGAACTATTATCAGTCGACTTTTTAAAAGTAAAGAAACAATTGAAATTAGATTTAAATTATTTAAGTTGAAATTTTAAACTAAAGGTAATTTTAAATTAAGGGTAAAAACCTTAAATGTAAAGAGAAGAAAAAAAAAAATATTTAAAAATTGTGCAAATGTGCAAACGTGCAAACTTGGATAAAGAAAAGCCGATCCAACATTTGTTGCAGAGGATTGGGGAAAACCCAGAAAAACCCAATCAGATCAGGAGAGTTAGTGTTAGTAACCAAATGCAAATAAAATTATGAGTAGAGTGTTAGAGCATGCAGTATGTTGAAAGTACTACTATGTAAGGTAGCGTCTGAAGGCTGGGGTGCGCTCAGTCGCGCCAGGGCCACTTTACAGGAATAATTTGTAAAATTTGCTGAGACCCGAGCCGAAACTAAGAGAGTGACCTTCTGGGGTTTTGATATATTAGCAAAGTGTTGCCACCTGTTCGCAGTGATCTAGCCAGAGCGGCGTTGCCAGATCAACGGCGCTGCCAGACTTTCTGTGTGACAGTTTGCGCGCGAAACGGCTTATTCAAATTCAAATTTGAATTTTTAAAGCTAAGTTTCTAATTTAATTAAAAAATCTTTTTTTTTTGTTTTTATTTACTTTGAATTAGTATTAGTTCTGTAATTTCTTACTATATATTGGGGGAATCCATTGCCGCAAGGGTTTGATGGACAATTTTGCGGGGGGCATTGCCCCCAACGGCGACGACCCTTTCAGGAGGAGCTCCAGGATGTCGAGGTCCCCCACGAGAGGAGTCGAAACAACAGTGAAGGGTGCTCGTATCCCTGCCCTAGGAGTTGTGAGGGTAGAAACGGACCCTCATCCGACGGCGGCGATACCATGCAATCGCGATGCCTGGTTCGTCCCTGCAACCCTCTAGCGCTATCACCGTGATGTCGTCAGTGCTGTAATTGGACATAAGATAAGCGTAGATGCCTTTTCTTACAAGAATTGCAGTTCTAGCTCTACTTACGGTGGTCGGGTAGAAGATGGAATAGTTGCTAGACCCTAGCCCAGCGATCTTGTTGCCCGACGCGATCCAGGGCTCCTGGACTAGGGCCACGTCGACGGACTCCTCCTCCAGGGTTAGAAGGAGCTCCGCCGACGCCAACTTGCTCTTATGGAGGTTTAACTGAAGGATCTGTAGCTTCATGGCTATTTTCAGATTCCTTCTGCTTAGATGGGTTGGCTATGATAGTCAGGTCACCATCCTCCTCCGTTTCATCGTCGATATCGAGGCTGTTGGCCGCGTCGGTCAAGGCTTCAAGGTCCTTTTCCACCTCGCCGGCCTCCAGCGTGTTGGCGTTGGCATCGTTCGGGTGGCGCTTCTTGAGTCGTAGGTATACATTGCCTACTCCCCACGCCATCTTCCCGAACCTTGGGTACAACAGATCCTCGGCCTCCCTATTGATCTGGAGGACCATCTGTTGGCCGATGCCTTCCGGCTTGCCAACGTGTAGTACCGTCCAGTCAGCGGTAGGCACGTCCGGATTCTGCCATCGGAGCAGTTTGAGCGCCTGTTCCTTAGGTACGACCCTTGGGAAGAGTACCTTCGCTTTTGGTACTGACGGAATACAGGTTCTGTCAACTACCTCCAGCTTAGCACCTTCCCAGGGAGCGTCCATCTTGGATACAGTCTCGGTGACCCACTTCAGGGTGAGGTCATCCTTGCAGCTCAGTATCTTTACCCCGTTGAGCCACCCCGCTCCGTCAAAGGTGGTAGGCTGAGACTCTGGCTCCTCCATTCTTTTGAATAGGCCTCAGCTCTACCATCTTCCACTTCTCGGGTGTCATTTTGCCGTTGGGGTTACTGCGGTCGATGAGCGCGACGACTAGGTGCCGTCGCGCCACATCGCTAGCAGTCTCCCTTTTCGGCAGTGGCTTCCTGGGGGCTTTCTCCACCTTTTGGCGCGGCCGCTTACTTGCGGGCACATCCGCCTTGTCTTGGTCTTCAGACCGCTGCCTTTTGGTGAGCAGCAGCTCCTCGACCTTGTTGGCATATTGGCTTGAAGTTGCCTTCATCGCCGATTTGCCCTCGAAGTGTTTTCGTCCCTCTTCGATCTTCTCTTCGGCCCACTCCAGCTTTTTCCTCTCCTCAGGGGTGAGTTTGTTGCTGCTAGCGAGCCGAGATTTGATTTTTAGGGCTGCCTTGTACTGAGCTTTGGCTCTCAAGCCCTCCTTTGTCTTTTTGGGCCCTTCCCTACTAGGGGAGTTGGAACCCTTGACAGGGGAGCACAGGAGGCTTTCTTCCATCTCAGCGCTGATCTCGTTGCCTTGAGGGTCGCTGTCCGAGTCTGCATGGACTCTGGTACTGCGCCGCATCCTGGCGTTCTTTGATGTTGTTGTTGTTGTTGTTGTGGCAGTCGTAGTGCAACTGTCCTGGCCTGCTCCCACCAGTACAGAGGTGTGACCGCTGGCGACACGTAGAGGGGTTTCCACCCCCCCGTGCCCGCCGGTGGTAGCAGTCACACGTTTGGGCTGACATCCCAGCCCGAGTTGACCCTGTTGTTGGCTCCATCTACTTCTTCAAGTTTTGGTTAATTTTGTTCTTGGGAACCACCCCATAGCATTTTAGGCCTATCTGCCAGGCACCTCTGACCATGGCTCCGGACACAGCAGCACCAGACTTTGATTGTCCGCATGTTGTTGTGTCCTTGCCTTAGCTGGACCGTGTATTGGCCCAAGCAACAGGACAGTGCCTGACTCTGAGGTTTGAGTCAATACACAGCCCATTGCCCAGCCGGCACCCTCGTGGAGGGTTCAGTTAGAGGATTTGTGCCAGCCAAACGTATATTCACCAGTAGGAAAAATGCAAACATTAAAGATATTACTATCATATTGTTGTAAAAATGATCTGTTTATAAATCAAATGGATGTCGAAACAGCCTTTTTAAATGGCTATGTAAAATCAGAAGTTTATGTAAATGAACCGAAAGGCTACGAAACAGGAGAAACAAAGTTTATAAATTAATTAAGGCATTATATGGATTGAGAGAGAGCCCAAGAGCAAGGTACGAATGTTTGCATAAATATCTCGACAAATTAAATTTTATAAGAAGCAACTACGATTATTGTTTATATGTAAAAAAGAATGGATAAAGATGAAATATATATCTTAGTATTTGTAGATGACATCTTGATATTCAGTAAGAACAACACAAAAATAACGGAAATAAAAGACAGTTTAATGAACAAATTTACAATGAAAGATTAAGGAAAATTGGGAGTTATATTGGAATAGAAATTAATTATAGTACTGAAAGTAAGAAAATGACGTTAAATCAAAAAAAAAAGATATATTGAATCACTAGCAATTAGCATGATCTCGAAAATGCTAAGCTATACGAAACTCCAATGGAAACAAACTTAAAATTAGAACAAGCAACTGAATGTGGTGAAAAATTAAATACAGAAACTTGATAGGTGAATTATTATATATAAGCACAGGCATAAGACCAGATATATCATATTCCGTAAATTACTTAAGCAGATATCAAAGTTGTTATAATTCAACACACTATAAATACGCGGTAAGAGTATTAAAATATTTATATAAGACAAGAGATCTGAATTTAACTTTTGAAGAAAATAAAAATAATGAAATACTAGATTGTATGGTGGACTCAGATTATGCAGGAGATAATGTTGATAGAAAATCCACAACGGGATTTATAATTAGATTGTATGGAAATATAATATATTGGAAAACACACAAGCAACACACTGTAAAAAAATGCTCAACAGTAACAGAAATATTATCTGTCAAAAACATGCTTTGTGAAATATTTAATTTTAATAACGAAAAGGCGATAAGGATTTATGAAGATAATTCAGGCGCAGTAGCGATTGCTAAATTTGATAACTTTACAAAAAACTCGAAGCACATTGAAGTGCAGTATCATTATATTAACGAAAATTATGAAAAAGGTATTATAGACATTGTAAAGATAGAATCTAGACTAAATATAGCAGACATGTTACCCAAAGCGTTAGACAAACAGAAATTTATAAGAAATAGAAATGCTGTAAAGTTAAAGTAATGAAAGATAAAATCAAGACAACAAATTTAAGAGGCGTGTTGGAATAAATGTGTATACCTTGATATGTAATGTTAATTAGAATAAGAATAAATCAGCTGATCTTAAAATACTTAATGTAATGTTAAATAACATAATTACTTCTCTTGCTCAAAATATGTCAAACGGTATAGAAGTGCACGAAGCACAAACTAAATTAAATAAATAAATAATAAAACCTAAATATGGTAAAGCAATCCACTTTATTATTAACAGAATCATTCCCTTGGCTCAAGGATCGAGCATGTGTAAGACCTGCTTGGTGGCGATGAGGGCATTTTCAAGGAGCTGAAGGACAGCAAGAACAAAATGGGCGACATTCAAATGGATGGTCTGCCAGAGCTGGAGAGCATCTTGGCACAACAGAATGACATGATCAAGTTGATTGAGGATGTGTAGGCATATCTGCATCAGCTGTTGCTGCTGCGTGATCAGCTCATTTCACTGATCAACGACATTATCACCTTCATTATGAAGTATACCGATGTCAAAATCGATATTGAGGATTCACCCGATAGTCTTGAAAACAAGAGCAACAATTACGACAATGCTATTGTGAAAATTAAAGAAGGTATGTTGGCTTCGGTCAACAATATGGGCCAAAAGATTGCCTCTGACATCGGTAATGCCCCAAAAAAGAACACCATCACAGAGCAACTGCAATCGCTGAAGAATCAGCTACAGAATCTCCGCAAGGCTGTTGAATCGCAGCGTTAGAAGAATAAACTGCAACTGGAATCGCACAAGAAGGTGGCCACTGATCTGATTGACATCCTGGACTGGTTGCACGATAACGAAGCAGCCTCCAAGTCGCTTCCCCTGCTTGATTATGATCCTGAGTCTGTCCAACGTGAACTGCAAAAGCATCCCACACTAAAGCAGTATATAGACTCTTATCTGCACTGACAGTGTCAAGACGGATTTGGGCGTATCCAGTTCTTTGCTTGAGATGCTCTCGGAGGATCTCATCCTTGTCGCCTCACTGCACCACGAGCTGGAGGAGCGCGAGAAGTACTTGAAGAATAATCGCGACCCTCGTCTGGAGTACATGCAGCTGGTTGCCAAGTTTAATGATTGGGTGCACGAGGCTGAGCTGCGTTTGCAGAACAGTCAACAAAGCACCGACTACGAGCATCTGGTGCATGATCTGGACGAGCACAAGATCTTCTTTGGCAATGAGGCACCCATACGCAATCTGGTGCACAAACAAATCCAAGAGGCATCCGATAAGATTTGGCCTTCACTCAACAAATACGGACAGACTGAGCTATCCTCGAAAGTCTCTCAGTTCCAAACAAAACTGACAAATACCATAATATTTAAAAGTTGTCGCACGCCATCGGAAATGTGCAGTTGAGTTAAGCTTTCAAAAAGAAATTTAACGATATTTTACTGTACATATCAAACACATATCATGAGTTCGGACTAAACTGACCTGTTTAAATATTGAAATATTGTAGATACTTTTTCGATAAACACCTAAAATTAAACTTTACTTAGGGATTTTTAACCATATAAATATACAAACCATCTTATGTATAAGAAATGACAATACACTTTTCTGAGTTTATTTCAACTAATCTTAGAGTCTAAAGCGGTGGTTGTAAGACACCGCTTGATACATTCATAACCTATTGCTGCGACGCAGCATATCAAGTATTCTGCTAATAGCCCCTGACACGTGCTGACCCATGAGTCGCATCCTCAAGAGGTCTTAAATTGTTTTGGGTTGATAAAAGATTGACAAGGGACCGCTCATTTGGCGATCTCCCTGACACCTGATAGTTGTGACAGTTTTGTGATAGTTCCCGAGTGATAGTTTAGAATACGGTGCAGTTGCGGTAAAAGAATTCAGTGCTGAAACATGTTTATGCTAGTGCCTGAACATCATCTTATGATATAAGGAACTATACTAGAAGTATTCCTAAATAGTTAAAAGCCTTTTTTGGATTGTCGTGGCCTGATCAATCAATCGTTAGGTCTGCTTTATAGTCCATCTAAGAAGAATAACTACTTTTAGAATTATCAGACTAAATTATAATGTGTATATACATATACATTTGCATATATGCATACCTTCATATGAGACAGAATTTTTTTCCGGTTAAATCGGACGTGTCTATTTACGCTGCGCGAAAGTCTTTTTTATAACGAGGTCGGCCCAGCGAGAGTGGCTGATTATCTGCACAAATACACATTGCGGTAATGTGCTATATTTCTGCGCGATCGAACCGTATAAAAACGCGTGCTATTGTCAATATTCTGAAGTTGCATATTTTTCAATTCGGTGCAGCTGAGAAAACAGCTGACAGCACTGCCAACTCATTCTAGTGGTCGATCTGAGTTGATTGGCGCTGCCAGATCAACGGCCGTGCCAGGGCTGCATGATCTATTGGGCGCGAAATTTGAAATAATTATTTGTATTTGTATCTATATGTGAATATTTATATGATCATATCTATTTTTAACTTATATTTATATCTATGAGTGTATTTATATTTGGTATATTTGTATCTATATCTGAATATATTTATATTTATACTTATACTTATAATTGTAGTTATATTTAATATATTTGTGTGTATATTTAAATATAGTTACATTTAAATTTATATCTATATCTATATCTATAATGTTGCATTCTGCGAATCGGCTGCGTTCGTTTCAGTTCCGATAAACATACATCGATGAACACAGCTGCCCTGGTATGAATAACATCTGCCAACAGAGCAAGCAGTGCGAGCATCTTCTGCGAGACCTTGGGCCTGTTAACAGCCAAATCGGTCACTGACCCAAGATTCCCGTTTTGTCAAGCGCCGTTTGACCCGTTGGTAGATGCCCGAATGCCCAGGCATATGACCGCCAACGTCTCCTTCAAGGTCGGCCGAATCGTCAGTCGCATTTGAGCGAGCAGTCGGCGCAGATAAGATCTGCAGAAAAATAAGTGCGTGTGTTTTGTTCCAGTTGGAAATTATTTAATAACTAATTATTTTCTGTGTGTGTGCAGAAAGCAGCGATACCCTGGACTTTTTACAACGAACGCCCACCTGGTGAGTCCGTTCCTTGCGGGGATCCGCCAGAACACATATTGTCCCCCACGACGTGCAGCTCCCGTCCACGATTGTGCCGGACGAGCAGTGCAGCAGCAACGGCCGTTAAAGAAAGAAAAAAAAAACGTCTCATTAGTTATAAGTATTTCAAAAAAAAATCATTGTTATTAGTCTTACGTTATTCGTTAGTTGTTTGTCCAATGTTAGGTCCACGTGGATAGGATGGTAGGGTCTGAAAATAGTAATAAATTTATCGTGTGAAATGAATTGCTAAGCACTTTTCCTAGGGGAGATGGAGCGGCCTTAGTTGGTCAGGAACGGGGTCGCCGACTTGGGTGATGCTCCGAAACTCCTGAGCAGGAGTGTCACATGGCTGGGAGAGTGCGCGGTGACTTGGCTGTCACCAATGGCTATTGTTGGTGTTTGGTCGTCCCTCGTAAAGTAGTTGTGCCTGTAAACAAATCAAAATGTTTTAAAATGTGCGTTTTGATTTGTTTACTTTTTGTTTTCAGTGATGCGTCTTTTGTGTAAATACCGATGGATATCGATATTTTGGTGCGGATTGCAGGGCTGGAGGAAAAACCCCTCCCCTAGTGCTGCTGAGCTAGCTGGCGCGGCCCTATCGAGAAAAAGCAGTCCGTAACATAATGGCGCCCAAATTTTAAAAAAAGGAGCAAAGATGTAGGCTAGTCAAGTCTGTGCCGAAATCTTTGCTTAAATCGATAGTCAGCGGTATTGAGACGCCTCGCAGTAGCCTAGCTGATGTGACTCAGCCTATAACAAACTGCGGCACGTTGAATGTTCATACTCACGTTTGCGCAGGGAGTTGTGAACTGAGAAACATCAGTAAGTAGAGGTATTTGGATGTTGAGGCATGTTGCCATTCAGGCCGCGAGTCGTGTTCTACCAGTAGTGGTGAAAACACTGTGCCGCGGACTTGCCCTGGCCATGTCCAATATCCAGATGTGTTGCATGCAAATGTGACCGTTTTGTTTTCTGGTTGTTTAACGTAGTAGATCGCCTGCCTTCGCTGGGCGTCCAGTTCCTTTAGTTCGGCCAATATAGCTGAATGAGGATTAGGTGACCCGTAAATGTGTAGTGCTATACGCGATGCACCGCCTCACGGGCTAAGGGGACGCATTCCCAGTGAAAGCAGTGTTGATTGAACACCAGCCGCGTCCTTAACTGGCAACTGTCAACTTGCGTGACAGTTTGACCAGTTGACGAACGGCAGTGTGTTTTGTTTGTTTACACAACAACAGCCATAAGCGCGGAGTCGAATTGCGAGTCCACCGGCACTAGTTGTTCCATCTCCCGTAACTATTTCGATAACGTAAAAAAAAGAACATTTTCGTCTATATATTTATCATTTAATTATAACTTTATTTACGAGGGTCGTTTGATAAGTCCGTGACTTTTTGAATAAAATATATTTTTTTCGTCAAAGAAGCGTTTTATTTCTCAACATAATCTCCTTTTAGCTCTATACATTTAGTCCAGCGTTTTTCCAATTTTTTTATTCCTTCCAAATAATAGGTTTTCTCAAGGCCCTCAAAATAGTCGTTTGTTTCTGTGATGACCTCTTCATTTGACCCGAATCTCTTACCGCCGAGCCATTTCTTCATGTTTGGAAACAAAAAATAGTCACAGGGGGCTAAATCTGGAGAATATGCTGGATGGGGTAGCAGTTCGTAGCCCAATTTATGAAATTTTGCCATGCTGACTACACACGTGTGCACCCGTGCATTGTCCTGATGGAACAGCACTTTTTTTCGCCAAATGCGGTCGTTTCTGCTTCAAATCAATATCGAATCTGTCCAAAAGCTCTGAATAATATTCGCCGGTGATCGTTTTACCCTTTTCAAGGTAATCGATGTGAATGATACCTTGTGCATCCCAAAAAACTGTGGCCATGACCTTGTTGGCCGACAGACCCACCTTGGCCTTCTTTGGTGCACGTTCACCCGGAGAAACCCACTGTCTTGATTGTTCTTTGGTCTCTGGTGTGGTGTGGTGGATCCATGTTTCGTCTACGGTAACGAAACGGCGCAAAAATTCGTTTGGATTGCGGTTGAACATCGCCAAACACTCCTTTGAAATGGTCACACGGTTGCGCTTATGGTCGTGTGTGAGCAATCGCGGCACCCATCGCGCGGAAAGCTTTTTCATGTCCAAATATTCATGTAAAATGTGATGTACCCGTTCAGTTGAGATGCCTACAGCCTCAGCTACCTCACGCACTTTCATTCTCCGATCATCCAATATCATTCCATGGATTTTGTCGACGATTTCTGGCATGACGACCTCTTTTGGGCGACCTGAACGTTCGGCATCACTTGTACTGGTACGACCACAACGGAACTCAGTAAACCATTTCTTAACCATTGAAATTGATGGTGCAGAGTCCCCATAATATTTATCAAGTCTTTCCTTGGTTTCGGTGATGGATTTTTTACGCAAAAAATAATGCTTAATTAGCACACGAAATTCACTTTTTTCCATTTTCGTTAAAATTCACGAGATCGTCTGCTTTCAATGCCTATAAAACGCAAACTAAGAAACGCAGCTTTCTCAAAATTTTACAGTCAGCTGTTAATCGATAACTGCTGACAGGAGCAGTGTTGTATTTAGAGCAGGTGCGCGGCAAATACAAAAAGTCACGGACTTATCAAACGACCCTCGTATTTGTAAAATTTTGAACGCATCGCCCCTGGTGGTATACCCTATAAAAAAGAAGTTAAATAAAAAAGTTAATATGAATGAAGAGAAAGATGTTGGCGGTCGAGGGGATCAATACCAGAGGCGCAGGCGTCAACATGGTCCTCTGATGGAGACGGTGCAGTCGGTCCTCAGATGGCGTTGGCAACTGGGGGACTCCTTCGGACGACGAACAGGATAGCCAAAATCAACAGCCAAATGCGTGCAGAGCTCACGACAGAAGGCAAGGAAGGTGCAGTTCCAGAAGCATCCGGGAAACAGCCAGACGCCCTGAAAGAAGATTTGGACGGTGTGGTAAAATCGGCGATCAATGTGGCATTAGCAACAGCAACACACACTTACCGGCAATTTTTAGACGCGGAAATCGGGCAGGCTTTGAAGGATCATCTACGTCAGAGCAATATCGAACTCATGAAAATGGTGAACAACACCATTAGGCCTTTGATTGCCGCGACGGCGCCAGTTGAGCGACCTGCGGAGCCGGATCCGATATGGGATATGCACGGCACATCCAGAGAGGGAGCGCAAATGCTCCAAGGAGCCATTCCCAAGTGCAGTGCACCCCAAGACGCACGCGCACCGATTCGGCCACCCAAAATTCCGTCAAAAGAGTTGGCGAAAGACAGCAGCAGCCCGGAACAGTGGCCGAGATACACGGAGAGACACCGACAGCGCCCACAGCACGTGCTGCCAAACGAATACCCAGCACAAGACTATCCACGCGGCGAGGCTGAATACGCGAATGTTCCGCATCCGATCTCCTATGCCCGAGTGGAGCGGTGGGGATTATCCTTCGACGCAGAGGACCGATACAACTCCGTGGAAGACTTCATCTTCCGTCTGGAGTTCCTCCAAAGGCAATATCGGTGTCCATGGGCGGAAATCCTGCGCACCTTCCACATTCTGCTTGCTGGGAGGGCGAGAGAGTGGTACTGGATCCACATAAGGCATTCCACGATCAACAGCTGGATACAGCTGCGTCAAGCTCTGCTTGACCGATTCCGCAGCCACCAAACGGAGCATGACCGGATGCACGAGCTCCTGCAACGGGAACAGCAGGCCGGAGAGAGCGTGGAGGACTACATCCACCACATGCGGAGACTAGCGTCACGACTCAGCAAGCCCATGGCGGAGAGACACCTAGTAAAGATTATAAAAAAGGGTCTTAAAGAGAGTGTCGTATTTACCGTGGATGAGCTACGGGATGAGGCAGCGGAAGTGGAGCGCAGTTTCGGGCGACGAGGACGCACTCCTTATGCGCAACAGACAGCTCCTCCCGCCCATTTCAAGCCCCGTGTCCATGAGGCGATTGTACCAGATGCGGAGGTGACGCCAATCCAGGATGTGGAGGAGCTGCGCAAATGGCAGCCGAAGGCTCTAGATAAGTCGGTGTGCTGGAATTTTGGCGTGGCTGGCCACATGTTCCGAGAATGCGAATCGGCAACACGACAACTGGCAGGCATGCGGCTTGTATCTCGCAAGATACAAAGGGCGAGACGGCGCTTCCGGCAACGACGGACGAGGCGCGGGGAAGTTGCGGCAGCAGTCGTACGAGGTCAGGCAAACGATCCAAGACCGTTCGCTGAATTAAAAATAGGTGGCGAGCGGGTCCTGGGATTGCTCGACACAGGAGCATCTGTCAGCCTACTGGGTCGTGGTTCCAGGGAGTTGCTGAACAGCATCGACGTGCCGATGACCAGATACTTCTCCAAAGTACGCACCGCCGCAGGAGAGGATCGGTCCATAATCGGCCGAGCGGAGTTGACTGTAGAATATTTAGGAAAAATTAGAGAGGTCAACTTTTACATATGCCCATATTTGGAGCAAAAAGCTTACCTGGGAGTCGACTTCTGGCGACTCTTTGAACTAGCACCCGAAATTATCGGACGAGAGGCAGCAGAAGGCCAGAAGAAAGACGCCGCAGAGCTCCAAGTCCAGAATATGGAGCACTACACGGAGGACGCAGCTGATGAACACAAGTCAGACCCCGAGAAGTGGGAACTGTCTCCGGAACAGCAGCAGCAGCTCGCAAGCGTGCAAAGGCAGTTCCTTACCTTTGAACAACATGGTCTCGGCAGGACTCAGGTCGACAGTCACTCCATTGAGTTAATAGACGGAGCCAAAACTTTTAAGGACCGTCCGTATCCCATGTCGCCGGCACGGCAGGCAGTCACCGAGGAGGAGGTCGATAAGATGTTAGCGCTTGGAGTTGTGGAGGAGAGCAATAGTCCGTGGAGTAACCGGACGACGATAGTATCAAAGCCTGGAAAGAACCGATTCTGTTTAGATGCAAGAAAGTTAAACGCACTAAACAAAAAAGGACGCTTACCCGCTACCCAGCGTCGAAGGGATCCTTTCCAGGCTGGACCAGACGGTCTATATTTCTAGCGTCGACTTCAAGTTTGCTTTCTGGCAGATAGAGTTGGACGAGAAGTCGAGGGAGTATACTGCGTTCACGGTGCCAGGACGCCCCTTATACCAGTTCCGCGTCATGCCGTTCGGCCTCTGCAACGCAGCCCAGCGACTGGTCAGGCTTATGGACAAGGTCATACCCACAGAGATCAGGACGAATGTCTTCGTATACCTGGACGATCTGTTGATCCTCGCACCGGATTTCGCGACGCACCTGCGTTATCTCAGCCGTGTAGCACAGTGCCTAAAGGAAGCAGGGTTGACAATAGGATTACAAAAGTCCAACTTCTGCTTTAAAAGTGTCAAATACCTGGGCTTCGTGGTAGGAGGAGGACTCTTGCAGATGGATTCCGACAGAGTTGAGGCCATAAAGCGAAAACCCAAGCCTAAGACCATGAAGGAAGTGAGAGCATTCCTGGGAACGGCCGGATGGTACCGTCGTTTCATCCGAAACTTCGCGACCCTCGCAGCTCCACTGACGGAATGCCTAAAAAAATCAAACAAAAGGTTTGTTTTTAGCGCCGAAGCTGAAAGAGCGATGCAGGATTTGAAGGATGCACTTACCACAGCTCCAGTGTTAGTCCACGCAGACTTCAAGCGGCCATTTTACATTCAGTGCGATGCGTCGCACATGGGAGTCGGAGCAGTGCTTTTCCAGCGCAATGAGGCGGGACAAGAGCAGCCGATTGCCTTCTTTTCGGCGAAGCTCAACGCACACCAGGTGAATTACACCGTCACCGAGAAGGAGTGCTTGGCAGCGATCATGGCGATCCGAAAATTCCGACCGTACATCGAGGGAATGCCCTTTACCTGCATCACCGACCACGCGAGTCTTAAATGGTTAATGACCATAAAGGACCTTTCGGGCAGGCTGGCCAGGTGGTCACTGCAGTTACAGGGCTATGATTTCGTCATAGACCATCGAAAGGGAACGGACAACGTGGTAGCAGATATGCTCTCACGTAGCATGGATGAGGTCCATATGGCTCCCACCGATCTGCTGGGTTTCGAGACCACGGCGTTCGGTGAGGACGAGTACCAGGAATTGGTACGAGAGGCCGAGCTGAATAAGCGGTGCCTGCCAGACCTGAAGATGGAGGATGGATTGTTGTTTAAAAGAATTGCGCAGCCATGTCGAAATCGAAGGGTCAGGGTGGAAATTATGGATACCATCAGCCTTGACGGGGGCGTTGATCGCACGGGCTCACGAAGACCTGACAGCAGCGCACGGAGGACAAGCGAAGACTCTGGAGGTTCTCTGCCGTCAATACTATTGGCCGGGCATGGCCGTGCAAGTTCGGGACTTTGTGTGAGGATGCGAAGTCTGCAAGGAGACAAAGGCACCAAATCATCGCATGCAAGTGGGAAAGTGGACACAGAGAGGCCCTTCCAGAAAATATATATAGATTTTCTGGGGAAATATCCTCGGTCGAGGAGAGGACACGCCTACATCTTCATCGTGGTGGACCACTTCTCGAAGTATACTTTCCTTAAGGCGATGCGAGAGGCGTCTGCAGCGCACCTTATAGAGTTCCTGGTCCATGAGGTGTTCTTGAAGTTTGGTGTACCCGAAGTCATCCATTCGGACAACGGAAAACAGTTCGCCGCTAAGATGTTTGAAGAAATGGTTGCAGATTTTGGCATAAAACACATCCGAACACCAGTATACTCACCATCGAGCAACGCAGCGGAAAGGGTGAACCGTAGCGTGTTGTCGGCGATCCGCAGCTATTTAAAGGAGGATCACCGGGAATGGGACGCGCACTTGCCGGAAATAGAAGTCGCTATCCGGAACTCCATACACGCGGCAACGGGAGAAACGCCGCTCTTACCGGTTTTCGGCCATCACCTCTACCTGAACGGCAAATGCTACCGATTGGCTAGGAAGCTGAGGTCCATGTGCGACCATGAGATGGACGGTATGGCGCATAAGGAAAAAATGGCCATCGTCCGAGCGCGAGTCCAAGACAAGCTCCAAGACTCATACGAGGTGAGCAAGATGCGCTACGACCAACGAGCAAGGACCTTCAACGCCACGCCCGGCCAAGAAGTTTATCGGCGGAACTTCGTGCTCAGCGATTTCTCGAAGAGCTTCAACGCGAAGTTTGCGAGGAAGTTCCTACGGAACGAGACAATGGACGCGTATCGCATACTTGCACAGATAGCAGACGCTCGATTTAATTCGATGTGCAGAACGTGGGCCCCGCGTTGTTCGCCTGTTAGACTGCTTGGCAAGATTTATGCCGGCCCAGCGAATGCAGAATGCCCCAATTATTTCGTCACTTTGCAGGACCTCCTACGCCGTTCGAAATCTTGGGTGCTGTTGCATTCTGCGAATCGGCTGCGTTCGTTTCGGTTCCGATAAACATACATCGATGAACACAGCTGCCCTGGTATGAACAACATCTGCCAACGGAGCAAGCAGTGCGAGCATCTTCTGCGAGACCTTGGGCCTGTTAACAGCCAAATCGGTCGCTGACCCAAGGTTCCCGTTTTGTCAAGCGCCGTTTGACCCGTCGGTAGATGCCCGAATGCCCAGGCATATGACCGCCAACGTCTCCTTCAAGGTCGGCCGAATCGTCAGTCGCATTTGAGCGAGCGGTCGGCGCAGATAAGATCTGCAGAAAAATAAGTGCGTGTGTTTTGTTCCAGTTGGAAATTATTTAATAACTAATTATTTTCTGTGTGTGTGCAGACAGCAGCGATACCCTGGACTTTTTACAACGAACGCCCACCTGGTGAGTCCGTTCCTTGCGGGGATCCGCCAGAACACATATTGTCCCCCACGACGTGCAGCTCCCGTCCACGATTGTGCCGGACGAGCAGTGCAGCAGCAACGGCCGTTAAAGAAAAAAAAAAAAAACGTCTCATTAGTTATAAGTATTTCAAAAAAAAATCATTGTTATTAGTCTTAAGTTATTCATTAGTAGTTTGTCCAATGTTAGGTCCACGTGGATAGGATGGTAGGGTCTGAAAAATAGTAAAATTTTACCGTGTGAAATGAATTGCTAAGCACTTTTCCTAGGGGAGATGGTGCGGCCTTACTTGGGCAGGAACGGGCTCGCCGACTTGGGTGATGCTCCGAAACTCCTGAGCAGGAGAGTCACATGGCTGGGAGGGTGCGCGGTGACTTGGCTGTCACCAATGGCTATTGTTGGTGTTTGGTCATCCCTCGTAAAGTAGTTGTGCCTGTAAACAAATCAAAATGTTTTAAAATCTGCATTTTGGTTTGTTTACTTTTTGTTTTCAGTGATGCGTCTTTTGTGTAAATACCGATGGATATCGATATTTTGGTGCGGATTGCAGGGCTGGAGGAAAAACCCCTCCCCTAGTGCAGCTGAGCTAGCTGGCGCGGCCCTATCGAGAAAAAGCAGTCCGTAACAATATCTATATCTATATCTATATCTATATCTATATCTATATCTATATCTATATCTATATCTATATCTATATCTATATCTATATCTATATCTATATCTATATCTATATCTATATCTATATCTATATCTATATCTATATCTATATCTATATCTATATCTATATCTATATCTATATCTATATCTATATCTATATCTATATCTATATCTATATCTATATCTATATCTATATCTATATCTATATCTATATCTATATCTATATCTATATCTATATCTATATCTATATCTATATCTATATCTATATCTATATCTATATCTATATCTATATCTATATCTATATCTATATCTATATCTATATCTATATCTATATCTATATCTATATCTATATCTATATCTATATCTATATCTATATCTATATCTATATCTATATCTATATCTATATCTATATCTATATCTATATCTATATCTATATCTATATCTATATCTATATCTATATCTATATCTATATCTATATCTATATCTATATCTATATCTATATCTATATCTATATCTATATCTATATCTATATCTATATCTATATCTATATCTATATCTATATCTATATCTATATCTATATCTATATCTATATCTATATCTATATCTATATCTATATCTATATCTATATCTATATCTATATCTATATCTATATCTATATCTATATCTATATCTATATCTATATCTATATCTATATCTATATCTATATCTATATCTATATCTATATCTATATCTATATCTATATCTATATCTATATCTATATCTATATCTATATCTATATCTATATCTATATCTATATCTATATCTATATCTATATCTATATCTATATCTATATCTATATCTATATCTATATCTATATCTATATCTATATCTATATCTATATCTATATCTATATCTATATCTATATCTATATCTATATCTATATCTATATCTATATCTATATCTATATCTATATCTATATCTATATCTATATCTATATCTATATCTATATCTATATCTATATCTATATCTATATCTATATCTATATCTATATCTATATCTATATCTATATCTATATCTATATCTATATCTATATCTATATCTATATCTATATCTATATCTATATCTATATCTATATCTATATCTATATCTATATCTATATCTATATCTATATCTATATCTATATCTATATCTATATCTATATCTATATCTATATCTATATCTATATCTATATCTATATCTATATCTATATCTATATCTATATCTATATCTATATCTATATCTATATCTATATCTATATCTATATCTATATCTATATCTATATCTATATCTATATCTATATCTATATCTATATCTATATCTATATCTATATCTATATCTATATCTATATCTATATCTATATCTATATCTATATCTATATCTATATCTATATTTACATTTGTATTTATATTTATATTAATATTTACATCTATATTTATATTTGTGATTATATTTATACTTAATATGTTTATATAAACATACATTTTAAATTTCTTGGAGTAGACCGATATTCTTGGGGTGGACTGATATTTCTGGAGTGGACCGGTATTTTTAAACGGAAAAGGCATAAAAGTCACGGACAGACTAATAACCAACCTCTCGCCATATCGGTGCCTAAAAAGAGGCTCTGGTGTCCGTGTAGGGGCGGAATAACCTCCAACTTCTCTGTTGGAGAAATCCGTGGCCTACGTGTCACCCTTGCTAAATTCGGTACACCACGTCCGCAAAGGCAAATCCGCTGACGATTGCCAATAAATGGATGGCGCAGCGGGGGGCATTGCCCCCGACGAGGTAGACCCATTCAAGAGAACTGGGGTTCCAGCTCCGGTGGTTGTGCCAGACGTCCCCCAGACGCTGACGTCAATACCCAACAACCACATTGCTGCAGTAGTGGCGAACTTGGCTCCTTCAGCACCTCCATCAACAATTACGAAGAAGATTTCTGAACTTATCAGCGTGCCGACTCAAAAAGTCTCTGCAAAAACCGCTCCTGTTTCGCCAATTAGGCCATTAGACCTGTCGGCCTACAAAAACGAGGACCTGAGGAGCTTACTGGGCATGATGAATGTCAAAATTCATACACTCATAACCGCATTCGAGACGCAGCGCCACGTAACTAAAGAATCTAAAGCCGCAATCACGGATCTGGCTGCACTCAACTCAAGAGCGATCCAGCTACAAGAGGGTGCTGATAAAGAAGTCTCATCACGGAATACAGCTTCGACGAAGCGCCCAACCGCGCCACCAAGCACAGCAATCGTCCCAAGGGAACCTCACCCTGTAAAGCCCCCTACGAGCAAGCTTTTCAAGTTGTCGATTCCCAAAACAAAGGAGCAAAAGCCTACCAGTTACGCGAATATTGCCAAGGACGCAAGTAAGAAGAAGGAGTGGGCTAAGGTGATGCCTAAACGTTTGCGGAAGAAGGCGAAGCTTCGTACGCTGACATGCTCCGTAAGCTAAAAGCAGATCCAAGCTTAAGCGACATGGGCAAACAAGTCAAGAAGATCCGAAGGACCCAACAGGGTGAGCTGTTAATCGAGGTATACGGCACAGCCACCGCCAGCGTTCATAAAATCAGAGGAGCTATATAGGAGTCCCTTAAAGATATGGCCGCAGTACGCACTGGAGCGCAGAGAGTGGCTTTAACATGCAGTGGCATGGATGAGGCAGCGACAGCTGATGAACTCCAAAGCTGCCTGGCCTCCCAATACGAAGGCATACTGGTGAAACCAGAGGATGTGCGCGGCTGGCGTAAAATGCGGGATGAAACCCAAACTGCGACAGTGATGGTTAGTGCAAACGACGCATTCACGGTACTCAAAAGAGGTTCGGTAACAGTAGGATGGTCACGGTGTCGCATCGTCCAGGATATACCAACAAGATGTTACCCGTGCTTGGGATACGGTCATCGAGCTACCAACTGCAAATTAGAGGATCGCTCGGACTGCTGCCTGCGGTGTGGCGAGCATGGACACAAAGCTAAGGGCTGTGTAGCGCCGCCATGGTGTCTGATTTGCAGCAGCGGCGTATGCCCCACGTACAAGGCGAGTGTAGGAAAAGGAGCTAAGAGTCGACAAAATGATGCTGGACCAAATTAATATCATCCAGCTAAACGTCAACCATTGCGCAGCTGCACAAAACCTCCTGGCGCAGACAGCGAGGGAGCGCAATGTGGACGTAATGCTACTGAGTGAACCTCAGGAGTGCGCTTTGATGAATTAGGGAAGGCGGCAATCAAATGTTGCAGTAGCGTATTCATGGAAGAAACCTTGTCAATGCGCGGCATCGCATACGCCAAAATCAAGGGAATAAATCTATACAGCTGGTACGCTCCACTTAACGACAGTCCGGAGCAATCCGACGACATGCTTAAAAAACTTGTTGATCATGCATGTGGGCGCCGACCAATAGTCATAGGAAGAGACCTCAATGCCTGGGCTACAGAATAGGGTAGTAGAGTGTCCAACTCTAGAGGACGAGCAGTCATAGATGCCATGAACATGCTAGACGTCGTGCTGCTGAACGACGGCCTAAAGCCGACGTTTGACAACGACAGAGGTACGTCTTTTATAGATGTCACCTTTGTCAGCAGAGTACTAGCGGCTAACGCGAACTGGAGGGTGCAAGAGGACGTAACACTGAGCGACCATACTCTAATCACGTTAAGTATCACAACTACGAGGCCGAAACCTAGACACCAGAAAAGTACCCTAAGCCAAGCATGGGACATCAGGAAGCTGGACAACGATATGCTGACATTCCAGATAGACACTATGGAGACCCCAACCGGAGATGCGGAGTCCATGGTAACAGGACTCATGGATATGCTTAAAGCAACGTGCGACGCATCGATGCCGAGGAAAAAGTACGCAAAACGTATGCCACCTGTATACTGGTGGAGCACCACTCTTCATTAGCTGCTGCCAAAGCGAACGCGTTCAAAGACCTGATAGCAAGCGTAGACGAAGACTCCTGGGGTCTCGCCTACAAATAGCTATTAAGAAACTGAAAGCTACTGGAGAAGGAACTCCACAGGATTCAGCCGCCCTGGCCAGCATCGTGTCGGAGCTTTTTCCAGCACAGGACACGCTTTGGCAACCCGCGCTAGAGTCCCCCGCCCCCGACTTCCAATGTATCACAACTTGTGAAGTCATAGAAGCAGCAAAGAGGATCTAGCTGAACAAAGTTCTTGGCCTTGACGGTATTCCTGGCGTAGTCATCAAAGCAGCTGCTTCCCAAGACCCGAGATCTTCAGAGACGTATTTCTACAGTGTCTTCTGGACGGGGTCTCCCCAGGCGATGGAAACGGATGAAGCTAGTCCTTCTGCCGAAAGGCAAGGGGCCTGCAAGTGCAGCAGGCGGCTACCGCCCCTAATGTCTACTCGACATTGTGGGCAAGCTCTTCGAGCGCATACTGTACGCGCGCATAGAGCTATTTACAGAGAGTCCCACAGGACTGCATAGCCAGCAGTATGGCTTCCGGAAAAGGATGGGCACGCACCACGCTCTCACGGCAGTAACTAACGTAGTCAAGAATGCCCTTGAAGGTGACCGATGGTTAGGCGGCAGTAAGAAGTACTGCGCCATCATCACGCTGGACGTCAGAGACGCATTCAACACAGCAAGATGACCAAACATTCTTGGCGCAATACCCAAAATGGGGATACCCGAATATATAAGGATAGCAATTGGAAGCTTCTTTGGTACGGAACAGAGGCTCTCTTCCTGCTGCTCAAGAGAACAATTTCGGTCTTATGCGCAGCGATTTCTAAGCCTACTTTCTCCAGCCAGTCGATGGTCGATTTAATCGTGGCATTGCTGATGACCTGGAGCTCCGAAATTATCTTGGCAACAGCTGTTATCGCAACTTCGTCGGCGAAACAGTGCAGCTCCACATTGCTCGGCTTTCTGACGCTTAGTATTCCATCATACATGATGTTCCAAAGAATCTGCCCAAGTACCGACCCTTGAGGAACACCTGTAGAGACATAGTGGCATCTTGGACCCGCCTCTGTTCCGTATGCAGTCCTGTGGGACTCTCTGTAAATAGCTCTATGCGCGCGTACAGTATGCGCTCGAAGAGCTTGCCCACAATGTCGAGTAGACATTAGGGGCGGTAGCCGCCTGCTGCCTTTCGGCAGAAGGACTAGCTTCATCCGTTTCCATCGCCTGGGGAGACCCCGTCCAGAAGACACTTTTGAAATACGTCCCTGAAGATCTCGGGTCTTGGAAAGCAGCTGCTTTGATGACTACGCCAGGGATACCGTCAAGGCCAAGAGCTTTGTTCAGCTTGATCCTCTTTGCTGCTTCTATGACTTCACAAGTTGTGATACATTGGAAGTCGGGGGCGGGGGATTCTAGCGCGGGTTGCCAAAGCGTGTCCTGTACTGGAAAAAGCTCCGACACGATGCTGACCAGGGCGGCTGAATCCTATGGAGTTCCTCCTCCAGTAGCTTTCAGTTTTTTAATAGCTATTTGTAGGCGAGACCCCAGGGGTCTTCGTCTACGCTTGCTATCAGGTCTTTGAACGCGTTCGCTTTGGCTGCAGATATGCCGTTCCTGAACTCTGCTCGCTTTACTCTGTAGGCCTCCATGCACTGGGCGTGGTGTGATTGCCCTCTGGCGCGCTGCGCTTGCCTCCTTGCTCTGAGGCATTCCGTCCGAAGCTGTTGAAGAGTGGTGGTCCACCAGTATACAGGTGGCATACGTTTTGCGTACTTTTTCCTCGGCATCGATGCGTCGCACGTTGCTTTAAGCATATCCATGAGTCCTGTTACCATGGACTCCGCATCTCCGGTTGGGGTCTCCATAGTGTCTATCTGGAATGTCAGCATATCGTTGTCCAGCTTCCTGATGTCCCATGCTTGGCTTAGGGTACTTTTCTGGTGTCTAGGTTTCGGCCTCGTAGTTGTGATACTTAACGTGATTAGAGTATGGTCGCTCAGTGTTACGTCCTCTTGCACCCTCCAGTTCGCGTTAGCCGCTAGTACTCTGCTGACAAAGGTGACATCTATAAAAGACGTACCTCTGTCGTTGTCAAACGTCGGCTTTAGGCCGTCGTTCAGCAGCACGACGTCTAGCATGTTCATGGCATCTATGACTGCTCGTCCTCTAGAGTTGGACACTCTACTACCCTATTCTGTAGCCCAGGCATTGAGGTCTCTTCCTATGACTATTGGTCGGCGCCCACATGCATGATCAACAAGTTTTTTAAGCATGTCGTCGGATTGCTCCGGACTGTCGTTAAGTGGAGCGTACCAGCTGTATAGATTTATTCCCTTGATTTTGGCGTATGCGATGCCGCGCATTGACAAGGTTTCTTCCATGAATACGCTACTGCAACATTTGATTGCCGCCTTCCCTAATTCATCAAAGCGCACTCCTGAGTTACCTACACCAGAAAGGTATGGTTCACTCAGTAGCATTACGTCCACATTGCGCTCCCTCGCTGTCTGCGCCAGGAGGTTTTGTGCAGCTGCGCAATGGTTGACGTTTAGCTGGATGATATTAATTTGGTCCAGCATCATTTTGTCGACTCTTAGCTCCTTTTCCTACACTCGCCTTGTACGTGGGGCATACGCCACTGCTGCAAATCAGACACCATGGCGGCGCTACACAGCCCTTAGCTTTGTGTCCATGCTCGCCACACCGCAGGCAGCAGTCCGAGCGATCCTCTAATTTGCAGTTGGTAGCTCGATGACCGTATCCCAAGCACGGGTAACATCTTGTTGGTATATCCTGGACGATGCGACACCGTGACCATCCTACTGTTACCGAACCTCTTTTGAGTACCGTGAATGCGTCGTTTGCACTAACCATCACTGTCGCAGTTTGGGTTTCATCCCGCATTTTACGCCAGCCGCGCACATCCTCTGGTTTCACCAGTATGCCTTCGTATTGGGAGGCCAGGCAGCTTTGGAGTTCATCAGCTGTCGCTGCCTCATCCATGCCACTGCATGTTAAAGCCACTCTCTGCGCTCCAGTGCGTACTGCGGCCATATCTTTAAGGGACTCCTATATAGCTCCTCTGATTTTATGAACGCTGGCGGTGGCTGTGCCGTATACCTCGATTAACAGCTCACCCTGTTGGGTCCTTCGGATCTTCTTGACTTGTTTGCCCATGTCGCTTAAGCTTGGATCTGCTTTTAGCTTACGGAGCATGTCAGCGTACGAAGCTTCGCCTTCTTCCGCAAACTTTTAGGCATCACCTTAGCCCACTCCTCCTTCTTACTTGCGTCCTTGGCAACATTCGCTTAACTGGTAGGCTTTTGCTCCTTTGTTTTGGGAATCGACAACTTGGAAGGCTTGCTCGTAGGGGGCTTTACAGGGTGAGGTTCCCTTGGGACGATTGCTGTGCTTGGTGGCGCCGCTGGGCGCTCCGTCGAAGCTGTATTCCGTGATGAGACTTCTTTATCAGCACCCTCTTGTAGCTGGATCGCTCTTGAGTTGAGTGCAGCCAGATCCGTGATTGCGGCTTTAGATTCTTTAGTTACGTGGCGCTGCGTCTCGAATGCGGTTATGAGTGTATGAATTTTGACATTCATCATGCCCAGTAAGCTCCTCAGGTCCTCGTTTTTGTAGGCCGACAGGTCTAATGGCCTAATTGGCGAAACAGGAGCGGTTTTTGCAGAGACTTTTTGAGTCGGCACGCTGATAAGTTCAGAAATCTTCTTCGTAATTGTTGATGGAGGTGCTGAAGGAGCCAAGTTCGCCACTACTGCAGCAATGTGGTTGTTGGGTATTGACGTCAGCGTCTGGGGGACGTCTGGCACAACCACCGGAGCTGGAACCCCAGTTCTCTTGAATGGGTCTACCTCGTCGGGGGCAATGCCCCCCGCTGCGCCATCCATTTATTGGCAATCGTCAGCGGATTTGCCTTTGCGGACGTGGTGTACCGAATTTAGCAAGGGTGACACGTAGGCCACGGATTTCTCCAACAGAGAAGTTGAAGGTTATTCCGCCCCTACACGGACACCAGAGCCTCTTTTTAGGCACCGATATGGCGAGAGGTTGGTTATTAGTCTGTCCGTGACTTTTATGCCTTTTCCCTTTAAAAATACCGGTCCACTCCAGAAATATCAGTCCACTCCAAGAATATCGGTCTACTCCAAGAAATTTAAAATGTATGTTTATATAAACATATTAAGTATAAATATAATCACAAATATAAATATAGATGTAAATATTAATATAAATATAAATACAAATGTAAATATAGATATAGATATAGATATAGATATAGATATAGATATAGATATAGATATAGATATAGATATAGATATAGATATAGATATAGATATAGATATAGATATAGATATAGATATAGATATAGATATAGATATAGATATAGATATAGATATAGATATAGATATAGATATAGATATAGATATAGATATAGATATAGATATAGATATAGATATAGATATAGATATAGATATAGATATAGATATAGATATAGATATAGATATAGATATAGATATAGATATAGATATAGATATAGATATAGATATAGATATAGATATAGATATAGATATAGATATAGATATAGATATAGATATAGATATAGATATAGATATAGATATAGATATATATATAGATATAGATATAGATATAGATATAGATATAGATATAGATATAGATATAGATATAGATATAGATATAGATATAGATATAGATATAGATATAGATATAGATATAGATATAGATATAGATATAGATATAGATATAGATATAGATATAGATATAGATATAGATATAGATATAGATATAGATATAGATATAGATATAGATATAGATATAGATATAGATATAGATATAGATATAGATATAGATATAGATATAGATATAGATATAGATATAGATATAGATAAGTATAAGTATAAATATAAATATATTCAGATATAGATACAAATATACCAAATATAAATACACTCATCGATATAAATATAAGTTAAATATAGATATGATCATATAAATATTCACATATAGATACAAATACAAATAATTATTTCAAATTTCGCGCCCAATAGATCATGCAGCCCTGGCACGGCCGTTGATCTGGCAGCGCCAATCAACTCAGATCGATCACTAGAATGAGTTGGCAGTGCTGTCAGCTGTTTTCTCAGCTGCACCGAATTGAAAAATATGCAACTTCAGCATATTGACAATAGCACGCGTTTTTATACGGTTCGATCGCGCAGAAATATAGCACATTACCGCAATGTGTATTTGTACAGATAATCAGCCACTCTCGCTGGGCCGACCTCGTTATAAAAGTGACTTTCGCGCAGCGTAAATAGACACGTCCGATTTAAGCGGGAAAAAATTCTCTCTCATATGAAGGTATGCATATATGCAAATGTATATGTATGTATATACACATTATAATTTAGTCTGAAAATTCTAAAAGTAGTTATTCTTCTTAGATGGACTATAAAGCAGACCTAACGATTGATTGATCAGGCCACGACAATCCAAAACATTCTTTTAACTATTTAGGAATACTTCTAGTATAGTTCCTTATATCATAAGATGATGTTCAGGCACTAGCATAAACATGTCAGGTGTCAGGGAGATTGCCAAATGAGCGGTCCCTTGTCGATCTTTTATCAACCCAAAACAATTTAAGGCCTCTTGAGGATGCGACTCATGGGTCAGCACGTGTCAGGGGCTATTAGCAGAATACTTGATATGCTGCGTCGCAGCAATAGGTTATGAATGTATCAAGCGGTGTCTTACAACCACCGCTTTAGACTCGAAGATTAGTTGAAATAAACTCAGAAAAGTGTATTGTCATTTCTTATACATAAGATGGTTTGTATATTTATATGGTTAAAAATCCCTAAGTAAAGTTTAATTTTAGGTGTTTATCGAGAAAGTATCTATAATATTTCAATATTTAAACAGGTCAGTTTAGTCCGAACTCATGATATGTGTTTGATATGTAGAGTAAAAAATCGTTAAATTTCTTTTTGAAAGCTTAACTCAACTGCACATTTCCGATGGCGTGCGACAACTTTTGAATATTATGGTATTTGCCAGTTTTGTTTGGAACTGAGAGACTTTCGAGGATAGCTCAGACTGTCCGTATTTGTTGAGTGAAGGCCAAATCTTATCGGATGCCTCTTGGATTTGTTTGTGCACCAGATTGCGTATGGGTGCCTCATTGCCAAAGAAGATCTTGTGCTCGTCCAGATCATGCACCAGATGCTCGTAGTCGATGCTTTGTTGACTGTTCTGCAAACGCAGCTCAGCCTCGTGCACCCAATCATTGAACTTGGCCACCATTATTCTTCAAGTACTTCTCGCGCTCCTCCAGCTCGTGGTGCAGTGAGCCGACAAGGATGAGATCCTCCGAGAGCATCTCAAGCAAAGAACTGGATACGCCCAAATCCGTCTTGACACTGTCAGTGCAGATGAGAGTCTATATACTGCTTTAGTGTGGGATGCTTTTGCAGTTCACGTTGGACAGACTCAGGATCACAATCAAGCAGGGGAAGCGACTTGGAGGCTGCTTCGTTATCGTGCAACCAGTCCAGGATGTCAATCAGATCAGTGGCCATCTTGTGTGATTCCAGTTGCAGTTTATTCTTCTAACGCTGCGATTCAACAGCCTTGCGGAGATTCTGTAGCTGCTTCTTCAGCGATTGCAGTTGCTCTGTGATGGTGTTCTTTTTTGGGGCATTACCGATATCAGAGGCAATCTTTTGGCCCATATTGTTGACCGAAGCCAACATACATTCTTTAATTAATAGCATTGTCGTAATTGTTGCTCTTGTTTTCAAGACTATCGGGTGAATCCTCAATATCGATTATGACATCGGTATACTTCATAATGAAGGTGATAATGTCGTTGATCAGTGAAATGAGCTGATCACGCAGCAGCAACAGCTGATGCAGATATGCCTACACATCCTCAATCAACTTGATCATGTCATTCGGTTGTGCCAATATGCTCTCCAGCTCTGGCAGACCATCCATTTGAATATCGCCCATTTTGTTCTTGCTGTCCTTCAGCTCCTTGAAAATGCCCTCATCGCCACCAAGCAGGTCTTACACATGCTCGATCCTTGAGCCAAGGGAATGATTCTGTTAATAATAAAGTGGATTGCTTTACCATATTTAGGTTTTATTATTTATTTATTTAATTTAGTTTGTGCTTCGTGCACTTCTATCCCGTTTGACATATTTTGAGCAAGAGAAGTAATTATGTTTGTTATGATTTATTCTTATGCTAATTAACATTATATATCAAGGTATACACATTTATTCCAACACGCCTCTTAAATTTATTGTCTTGATTTTATCTTTCATTACTTTAACTTTACAGCATTTCTATTTCTTATAAATTTTTGTTTGTCTAACGCTTTGGTTAACATGTCTGCTATATTAAGTCTAGATTCTATCTTTACAATGTCTATAATACCTTTTTCATAATTTTCGTTAATATAATGATACTGCACTTCAATGTGCTTCGAGTTTTTTGTAAAGTTATCAAATTTAGCAATCGCTACTGCGCCTGAATTATCTTAATAAATCCTTATCGCCTTTTCGTTATTAAAATTAAATATTTTACAAAGCATGTTTTTGACAAATAATATTTCTGTTACTGTTGAGCATTTTGTTACAGTGTGTTGTTTGTGTGTTTTTTTTTTTTTTTTGTTGTTCTTACTGAATATCAAGATGTCATCTACAAATACTAAGATATATATTTCATCTTTATCCATTCTTTTTACATATAAACAATAATCGTAGTTGCTTCTTATAAAATTTAATTTGTCGAGATATTTATGCAAACATTCGTACCATGCTCTTGGGCTCTCTCTCAATCCATATAATGCCTTAATTAATTTATAAACTCTGTTTCTCCTGTTTCGTAGCCTTTCGGTTCAGTTACATAAACTTCTGATTTTACATAGCCATTTAAAAAGGCTGTTTCGACATCCATTTGATTTATAAACAGACCATTTTTACAACAATATGATAGTAATATCTTTAATGTTTGCATTTTTCCTACTGGTGAATATACGTTTTCTAGTCTTTCTCTTTGTTGGAAACCTCTTACTACTAGTCTAGCTTTGTAAGTCCCATCACTTTTCTTTTTGTAGACCCATTTAACATCTATAATCTTTTTGTTTATCGGTTATTCTACAATTTGCCACGTATTATTTTTATTTAAGCATTGCATTTCTGTGTTCATTGCTTTGAGCCATTCTATCTTTTCATTACTATTCATCGCCTCTTCGTAAGTGTTTGATACAATTGCATTTATCATCGCTATTTTTATACCCTTGGACCATTGAAAATGCTCAAAAAAGGGTATACTAACTTTGTGCAAATGTATGTAACAGGCAGAAGGAGGCGTCGGAGACCCCATAAAGTATATATATTCTTGCTCAGGATCAATAGCCGAGTCGATTGAGCCATGTCCGTCTGTCTGTCCGTCTGTCTGTCTGTCTGGATGAACGCGCCGATCTCAGCTATTACAAAAGCTACGGACACCAAATTTAGCATGAAGTTTCCTGTATACCATACGCAGATCAAGTTTTTTTTCAATTTGGAATAACACGCCTACCGCCCCCGCAAACCGCCAATTTTGGTTTACATTGCTATTTACATTCGAAGAACTCATTTCTTAACGTTCTGCTTTAGCATATATATAGATAAATAATATATGAACTTATCCTCCAAATTGCAATCCGATCAGACAATAAACACTGAAGTTATTAGATAAACCATTTCGACACTTCGACCAGCAAAGAACTTGTCGATGACGTCAGAACTAAATTCCTTATGCATGAAAGAAAAGGACAACGATGCGAGAGCGAAGCGCGAGCTGTTTCTCGACTCTTCTTTTCCATGCACATGTCAATTACCGAAAATACATGTGCATAAATATATGCTAACACTCAACCAATAGGTGGCGTATATATGAATATGAAGAAAGCAAAGAAGTTGTCGATGACGTCAGAACTAAATTACTTGTGCATGAAAGAAAAGGATAAACGATGCGAGCGCGAAGCGCGAGCTGTTTCTCGACTCTTCTTTTTCATGCACATGTCAATTACCCAAAATACATGTGCATAAATGCAAACACTTATACATACTTAATTTGTGTTCACACATACATATGTAAAATTATATACAACCAATAGCGTGGTTGATCGGCATGCATGAATGCAGGTATTTACTAGATTTCTAATATAGACATATTATTATTATTATTTAATAATTTATATATTGACTTTTTATTAAATAAATATTTGTCGGAGATGGAGATGTTGATTTGAAAAGGGCGCCTTATCGATGATGGGTTGTATGGAAGACTTATCGATAAGAGTGTCAGGGTTGTATTTTGATTGTGAGGTCTTGATTTTTATAAGATCGAGTGTGGCCCTGGTAACTTTGAAAAAAGTGTTGTCTGACGTTTGATATTGAGGAAGATGAAGAGAACGAAAAGAAACACGTGCAACGGAAATATTTTATAAAGGGACTCACTACACAATACAAGAAGTGCTACAACCAATAGAGAAGATAATTTAAGTTCTCCGTCATCAGAAGTGGGATATAATTCGCGCCAACATAACATGGAAGATCAACTTCGCATTTTGATGGAGCAGCAAAGCCAAAGTTTCCTGGAATTGGCAAAAACTTTGCAAGCGTCGGTACGAGAGCCGGCACAAAATGGCGGCGTCATATTGCCAAAATTCAATGCCGAGACTTCGGGCGCCGACGCCACTCAATGGTGTGAAACCGTTGATATTGTCTTAAATGAAAACCCACTGGAAGGCAGTGCTTTAATACTGGCACTAACAAAATCGCTGGAAGGAAGCGCGTCCCAATGGCTCTCTCAAATATGTTACACAGGAGTAACATGGCTGGAATTTAAGCAGTTATTTCTGCAACGCTATGCAAAAATTGAGACGCCGGCCGCCATGTTTTTACAGTTACTAAACGGTCGCCCCAGCAACGGTGAGTGCCTTGCGATATATGCTAGTCGCTTGGTGACATCACTCGTTGGCAAATGGAAGGGCTTCGACGCTGAGAGGATTGCTGTATCTGTGGTCCTGGCACATTTGGCCAACGTTGATCGACGACTGCAACGAATAACATACACTGCGGATATCAAGACCAGACGTGAGTTACAAGCCGAGTTGCAGGTATTTGCGTTTGACAAGCGTACACAACATATGGGAAACGAGGAATCTGGAGCAAAGCGATCCAAGTTTTCTACAATAAAGTGTCATTGTTGTGGTATGATGGGCCACAAAATGGCTGATTGCAGAAACAGGAAACAGAGCACTGGTATGCCGAGGCAGGATCAACGAGGAAACCAACCGTTTCAACAACATTTTAAGGGCAGCGTAACTTGCTATCGTTGCCAGGAGCAAGGCCATATAGCTTCACAATGCCTAAAGAACATGTTAACTGGTGGAGCTGGATCGCGGAACGAAAAGAGGGCTGAGCTGTGCGTGGTAGAAGAGCCAAAAACAAGTATGCTGTTGCGAGGTGAGAACTTTCCAATTATTTTTGATTCGGGATCGGAGTGCTCATTAGTTAAAGAGAGTTTCTCAAACAAGCTAAGTGGAAAAGACTAAATAATGTTGTAAGTTTGAAAGGAATTGGAAATGCTAATGTTTGCAGCACAATGCAAATTGATTGTAATGTTCTTATTAATGGAAATAGTCTAAATGTAATTTTTCATGTAATACCGGATGACTGTATGTCAAATAATATGGTACTAGGACGAGAAGTTTTAGCTCAGGGATACGTTGCAATGGTGTCTTGTGAGGGAGTTGAAATAATTAAATCAAAAACTGTAAACACGTGCTCTACCGTAGTAGACAACTCATTTGATAAGATAGAGAGTGATGTATATGGTGAAGACAAAAACGATGTAATAACACTGTTAAAATCTTACACAAATTCGTTTATAAAGGGAACGCCACAGACTCGTGTTAATTCAGGTGAAATGATAATTCGATTGATCGACGAGACCAAAACTGTACAGAGAAGACCATATAGATTGAGTCCCAGTGAGAGAGATGTAGTCCGAAGCAAAATTCAAGAGCTATTAGAGTACAAAGTTATCAGACCGAGTAGTTCCCCCTTTGCGAGCCCTGTTTTATTGGTGAAGAAGAAGAACGGATCAGCCAGGCTTTGTGTGGACTATAGAGAACTTAACTCAAATACTGTTGCCGATAAGTTTCCGTTACCGTTAATAGCTGATCAGATAGCCAGGCTGCGCGGTGCAAAGTTCTTTACCTGTTTGGACATGGCAAGTGGGTATTATCAAGTCCCCATGCATCCGAACTCTGTGGAATACACAGCTTTCGTCACCCCTGACGGACAGTACGAGTTTCTGTCGATGCCATTTGGACTCAAGAATGCCCCATCAGTTTTCCAAAGAGCCGTCATGAAGGCGTTAGGTGAGATAGCTTATTCGTATGTCATTGTGTACATGGATGACATAATGATTGTAGCTCCAACCAAGGAAACTGCTCGTGAGAGGCTAAAGATTGTTTTGGATATTTTAACAAAGGCCGGATTCTCATTCAATGTTGAAAAATGTTTCTTCTTAAGGACTGCTGTCCAATATTTAGGATTTGAAGTGAGAGCGGGTGAGATTAGGCCGAATTCGCGAAAAATAGAATCCTTGAATGCTTTGCCACCTCCTAGGTCGGTAACATCATTAAGACAGTTTATTGGTTTGGCGACATATTTCCGACAGTTCGTTTCCGGATTTTCACAGCTAATGAAGCCTCTATATTTTCTAACCTCAGAGAAAAACAAGTTCAAGTGGAACATAGAGCATGAGGAGATTCGTAAGAAAATTATTTACATTCTAACAAATAAGCCAGTCTTGATGATCTTCGACCCTCAGTATCCGATCGAATTGCACACCGATGCAAGTGCAATCGGATATGGTGCCATACTCTTGCATAGGATTGACCATAAACCGCATGTAGTGGAGTATTATAGTAAGACAACAAGTCTATGCGAATCTAAATATACTTCGTACGAATTAGAAACACTTGCTGTGGTCAATGCTGTTAAGCATTTTCGACACTACTTACATGGCAGAAAATTTGTAATATTCACGGATTGTAATTCGTTAAAATCATCTCGAAACAAGATTGAGTTGTTGCCCAGAGTTTATCGTTGGTGGGCATATTTACAAACATTTGATTTTGATATACAATATAGAGAAGGCAAACGTATGGCCCATGCTGATTTCTTTTCCAGAAATCCACTTCCTCCAAAAAACTCCCCTGAATATGTAAAGGTTGTTGAAAAGCGAATCGAACTAACAGAAGTATCTGAAGATTGGATTCATGCAGAACAACAGAAAGACCCGGATATAGTAGATATTATTTCCAAGTTGAACAATGATGAATTCTCATTGGAATTGTCCAAGACATATGAGTTAAGGGCTGGAGTTTTGTATAGGGTTATTCAAAGGAATGGCAAGACCCTTTGTTCACCAGTAGTACCTCGGGGATTTAGATGGTCGGTTATTAACCAAGTACATGAATCCATAATGCATCTGGGATGGGAGAAAACGCTTGACAAAGTATACGATTACTATTGGTTTGAGGGCATGGCCAAATACGTTCGAAGATTTGTTGAAAATTGCATAACATGCAGAGTTTCCAAATCAGCTTCAGGGAAAGTACAGATGGAATTACACCCTATTCCTAAAGTTAGCATTCCATGGCATACTATTCACGTAGATATATCAGGCAAGCTTAGTGGTAAAAGTGATCGTAAAGAATATGTAATTGTACAAATCGATGCGTTCACCAAATATGTTTACCTTTATCACACTTACACATTAAGTGCAGAATCTTGCGTGATGGCATTGAAATCTTCGATTTCCTTGTTTGGGGTCCCTATTCGCGTTGTGGCTGATCAGGGAGAAGTTTCACAGGTGCTAGGTTTGTTGAGTTTTGCTCTTCACAAAAGATAAAACTACATTTAATAGCAACAGGAGCAAGCCGTGGTAATGGGCAGGTCGAGAGGGTTATGAGTACCCTGAAAAATTTACTAACAGCTGTAGAAACAAGTTCTCGATCGTGGCAAGAGGCATTGGGCGACGTGCAGTTAGCCATTAATTGTACTGCTAATAAGATAACTAAAGCGAGTCCATTAGAATTATTAATGGGAAAGGTTGCTCGTCCGTTAGGCCTTGTTCCCATTCATGACTCAAACGCAGAAATTAATTTGACTGAGATAAGAGCCCAGGCTTTACAAAATATAGAAAAATCAGGAAAGAATGAGAAGGAAAGATTTGATAAAAGCAGGGCTAAAATAGTTAAATTTAGGGTAGGAGATTTTGTGTTGCTTAATAATAGTGAAAGAAACCAGACTAAATTAGATCCTAAATATAGAGGTCCATTCGAGATAACTGAGGTATTAGAGAACGACAGATATATGCTAAAGAGTATGAAAAGTAACAGACGCTATAAATACGCGCATGAAAGATTAAGAAGATTACCAAATGGGGAGGTGCCAAACGAGCTTGAGATCGAGGTTAGCCCGCCAAGTGAAGCTGTTGAAATAGACAGTAGTGAAGCTGTTGAAATAGACAGTAGTGAAGCTGTTGAAATAGACAGTAGTGAAGCTGTTGAAATAGACAGTAGTGAAGCTGTTGAAATAGACAGAAGTGAAACTGTTGAAATAGACAGTAGCGAAGCCGTTGGAAGAGATGGTTATGGAAGCTGTTGAAATAGACAGTCGAAGGGCGGAAGGTGTATTGAGATACACGGTTGTCGATTGCTACGTGGCGGCACCTGACCCTAGAGTGGTATTTTGATAAAGATAATATTTGGAGAGAAAAAGTTAAACGAGAAAAGAAAACGAATGAAAAAATATGATTTGTTATTATTTAATAAGAGTAAAAAAAAATTGAAATGAAATTACTTGAAGAAATATGTGAAGAACTTTTGAGTTGAAATATGAAAGTTCAACGAATTATTTGAGGAAGAAATTCAATTGAAATAAGGTAATTTGAAAATAGTAATAAGAAGTTAAAGTATTAAAAGGGTTAATGAACACTAGAATTTATGTTACTGAAGAGACCAAAATGTTAATGAATGAAGTTTTTTAAGTTGAATTGTTATATTACAATAAATGTTAAAGCTTATATACAGAGTGAATTTCTGATTTATGATGAGTGTAGCACATACACGAGGACGTGTAGTATATCAGAATGGCCGTGTCGGAGATGGAGATGTTGATTTGAAAAGGGCGCCTTATCGATGATGGGTTGTATGGAAGACTTATCGATAAGAGTGTCAGGGTTGTATTTTGATTGTGAGGTCTTGATTTTTATAAGATCGAGTGTGGCCCTGGTAACTTTGAAAAAAGTGTTGTCTGACGTTTGATATTGAGGAAGATGAAGAGAACGAAAAGAAACACGTGCAACGGAAATATTTTATAAAGGGACTCACTACACAATACAAGAAGTGCTACAACCAATAGAGAAGATAATTTAAGTTCTCCGTCATATTAATTTAGATTTCACGATATATTATGAGCTATCATATCGATAGCTTTTAATATATATTAAACATATCGATATATATATTTCATATGTTTTGCATATAAATTATATTAATATGTGTAAATTATATTATATCCCCACGTCTATTGAAACTATGTTTGAAAAAAATGTACTAACATTTCTTCTACTTTGTTTTTTTAATATATGTATATTTTGTATGTATATTAGATTCTATAGATCATTATTATAAATTTAAGGTTTCGCGCACTTTTTAATTGCGGCGATAAATTATTGGCAACGTATCAAAATTGTTGCAAGGTGGCAGCGCGCTTCAGTGTTATGTTAATTTGTAGTTTGCGATTGGCGTGTTCGGTGTCGTCGTCGATTGTCGATTATCATTTGTATTTTCGATATTAAATATAAAATAATATATAATTAATTCGCGTGTTCGTGATACATTTAACATTAATGCAAATTAATATAAGTCGAGTATATAATAAGTAAATCCTCGTGTGTGATTGTTATGCGTTAACAGAACATTTTTTATGCGTGTGAATGATTGCGCCCTGCCCGGAACGTGGCGCGCAATTTTAGAAAAGTGCGGTACACAGCGTAACGTATTTTTGTGCATGCATACATATATGTGTATAGACTCTTCTGAAGTGTGTGTGATTGTACGTGAACATCGGTATCGGTTCGTTTCCGCGATTCAAATTGGAATTTTCGCTGGAATTTCTTGCAGGTTTAATTTATTATTTCTTTGATTTATATTTATTCTTTTTTCCACATTTTGTTTATTTTTATTTTCCTTATTAAATTTTATTATTATTTGTTCTTTCATTAGATATTTATTTTCATTTATAATATAATTATTTTAAATAATATACATATATTTATTTAAATATATGAATATAATTATAATATATATATATCTATTTAAATATATGAATATATTTATATATATAAATAAATATACTAACTTTATTTTATATATATAACTATATATTAATTTTTGATAAATATATATTCAAATTAAATTAATTTATAAGAATTTTATTTTTAACATACCTATATATTATTTTAAAACTTATATATTAGAAGATGCCTAGACTTAAGAGAAAGTCAGCTTGCAATAGGAGTCAAACACAGCGAAAAAGAAATCGTTTGAATAGGTCAGATATAGACTTTTCTGAGCAGGAACGCGTAAATAATCTAGAGGCACATAGAGAACGTAGGCAAAATTTCGAATTTAGGGAAGCTGAAAGGGTTAGAGATAGTCAACAGCATCGAGTCCGCAGAAGTAATAGAACATTTAGGGCCGTTGAGCAATTACCGGACACAATTCGTCACACTACTCTTCGGGCTTCTTCGCCAATCAGATTACAAGAACAACTTGCTGACACTTCGCGTCGTTCGAGGCGCAGGCGAGATGCTGACCTTCGATCTCAGGAAAGAGAGCAGGATGCAGTTCGTCGCCGTGTACGTCGCAGTGATTCTGCAATTAAAACAGACGAACAACTTGCCAACACTTCGCGTCGTTCGAGTCGCAGGCAAGATGCTGAGTTTCGATCTCAGGAAAGACGGCAGGATGCAGTTCGTCGCCGTGTACGTCGCAGTGATTCTGCAATTAAAACAGACGAACAACTTGCCAACACTTCGCGTCGTTCGAGTCGCAGGCAAGATGCTGAGTTTCGATCTCAGGGAAGAGTGAGTCTATATAGGAGTATTTGCACCAATAGGATAGCAGAGAATAGGAGAAACGCGTCCCGCAATAGAGTGGACCGTGCGAATACCCTTCCAGATGATAGGATATCGCAGGTTAAAACTAGTTTAGATTGCCTAATAGCCAATTTTAATAAGACAGTCAAGCAGGGACCCGATCATGTTTGCATATGTTTCAAAGGTTTGTGGTTTCCACATCAAATGGAAAAAATTTTGCGTGAGGTCATAGAGGAAAAGTGTAGTGAGGCAGACAGTGTAAATATTTTGTATCTTTCCTCTATGTTTTCATCCCATAATAATAGGTTTAGCTTTTGCAAAACCTGCAGCCGCAGTATTAAGTCGGGAAAAAATCCAAAGGCTTCTATTACAAATGGCCTAAATTTTCCGGAGCTTCCGGAATGCCTGAAAGGCTTGACGCCTCTAGAAGAATGGCTGATTTCTCCCCGACTTCCTTTTATGATCATAAAGTCTCTTGGATATGGACGTCAAATTGCCATTAAAGGAGCAGTGATCAATGTGCCAATTCCAGTTGCAAATGTTGTAACTTCCCTTCCCAGGGTATTTAATGAAGCCGAAGTAGTTCAGATTCATCTTAAGCGTAGAATGGAGTATAACCATGATTTCATGGCTGAAACCATAAGGCCCTCAAAGATAGTTGATGCAATTCGGTATTTAGTGAACACAGAACTTTATAAGAAGCACCAGGTTACTATCAATGAGCAGTGGTTGTCTTCTTACTCAGCTGAGACTGTACCATTTGTTGCGTCAGCAGACGACAGAGACATTGTGTGTCAAATGTTAGAAAAGGCAGCACAACCTAATGAGCATAGAGTAGTAGAAGAAGAGGTAGAGTTGAATCCAGGAGGTCAAGAAACCTTCATGGAAAATGTCCCTGTTGAAAACATAGATATTCCTCGAATTGCTATAGCACCAGGAGAGGGTCAGCGACCTCTTGACATGATAACCGATTGTGATTCAGAGGAGCTGGCTTTTCCCACAATATTTGCAGGCATTAAAAGGAAATGTCAGGAAAGTTTTACAACTATAGTTAGATCAGAGCTTAGGAATTTTGATAGAAGAGGTTGTAGAACTGATAAATTATTTCATAACTTCAAAAAGTTAGAAATGATTAGCATTAGGAATAGCACATCAATTTGCTTACGTAAGCACTCTGCCACTCAAGGCATTTCGGCTGCTGATGTGCGTAATGATGAAACTTTAAATAGGTTAATACTTCATGATGATGGCTATAGGCTTTTAAAAGGTATTCGCACGTCTCCTGCTCATTGGGAGGACGAGAAAAAGAAAGTGATGGCTATGATTAGGCAGGTAGGGCTTCCAACTTTTTTTATAACATTTTCCGCAGCGGAAACTAGGTGGCCGGAGCTTTTAATCTTGCTATGTAAAAATGTAGACAAGCTAGAAGTATCCGAAGAAGAAGCGTTAAATTTGGGGTTTAATGAGAAAGCTCGTCTCATTAGAGCAGACCCAGTGACCTGTGCCAGATATTTCGATTTTCGATATAGACAGGTTTTAAAACTGATGAAAAAGGAAGGCGGTGTCTTTGGTTGTCACCAGGTCATCAAGTTTTATTGGCGAGTGGAGTTTCAGCAAAGATGCTCTCCACATATACATGGCATGTTCTGGCTGAAAGACGCCCCAAAGCTCGACCTAAAGAATGAGTCCACATTTATGCCTGTGAAGTCCTTTATTGATCAGTTTATTACTGCTGATTCTAGTTGCCCGGACGTTGCTTCATATTTGGAGTATGAACTCCATAGTCACGGGCACTCTTGCAGGCGAGAAATTAGGTCAAAACAAATTTGTAGATTTGGTATCCCATACCCTCCCATGCCTCAAACAGAAATTCTTCTCCCTTTAGAAGAAAATGCTCCAAATTTGGCCGAGCATCGTAGGAATTTCGAAAAAATTCAAAGTCTGCTCGACTTCCCATTTGATCGTGAAAGCGTAGAAAATTTTAACGATTTTAACAACTTTTTGTCCCACGATCAACTTAACCTTAGTTATGAGGGCTACATTAATGCTGTAAGATCAAGTATAAAGAAACCAAAAGTTTTTTTGAAGCGATCTTTTGCAGCAATCAAGCTTAACGCTTATAACAAGCACCTCCTTTTGTTGCAGCGAGCAAATATGGATATTCAGTTTATTTTAGACCCCTATGCTTGCTGCAGCTACGTCGTTAATTATATTAACAAGTCTCAGAGAGGTATCTCAATGTTGATGCGTGAGGCAATCAATGAGATTAAAGACAATAACAATGTAACTATTAAGCAAAAGTTACAACATTTAGGTAACAAATTTATATTTGGCACTGAGATATCCGCTTTTTATAGCTACTGCAAATCAGAACGAGGAGCTCGCCAAGAAAAATGCAGATGACTTTGACGATGATGTGCCTAGGGCTTCTGAATCAATAGTTTACGCTCTTCGCGATAATAGTGGCTTCATCAGAAAGAGGACCACTGCGTGCATAATTAGGTATAGGAGATTTAATGTCAATACAGAAACAAGTGACTATTTCAGAGAGCTAAAAATGCTTTACGCCCCATGGCGAGATGAGCATTTGGATTTAGTCACACATGACTGTGAATTGTTCTATAGGGAAAATTCGGAGTTAGTAGAGAACAATCGCAGAAAATATAATTTACTAGATGATAGGGAACTAGAAGATGCTCTGAGCCACTTAACAGAGGAAGCAGAAAATGAGAATAATCAAGTAGGAGAACAGGAAGTGGTAGATGATGGCTTCACAGTTTTAGGATTGCCTGAAATAGATCCACATCTAAATGTTTTAAATGTGGATGGAAATATTGATATGAATGATGAAGATAGTAATGTCCGTTTTATCAAGCTTCCAGCCTTAGTTTCTCAGGAAAGCTTAGCTAATATAGTTAGATCTCTTAATTTAAAGCAGAAGCTATATTTTACACATGCTTTGCATAATGCCAAAATCAATACAGTCTTTTATGAATTTGTTGGAGGCGGCGCCGGAGTCGGAAAGAGTCGACTTATATCAGCAATTTTTCAGTCATTATCCGTAATGTATAACAGTATACCAGGAGCTGATCCGACATCTGTTAAAATCCTCTTATGTGCACCAACAGGAAAAGCAGCATTCGGAATTAGTGGTTCGACAATGCATTCCATGTTTTCACTTCCTGTTAATCAATCTCGCTCAGCACCTCTAAGGGCCTTAAGCCATGATTTAGTTAATAGCCTTCATTCAAGGTTAATCGATCTTAAATTAATTATTATTGATGAAATATCAATGGTTAGCTCTCTAATGTTTTCTTATTTAGATTCTCGTTTGAAGCAAATTTTCAAAAATACTTCTCCTTTTGGTGGTGTTTCTATCATCGTATTCGGTGATCTTAGACAGTTACAGCCCGTAGGAGGTAGTTGGATTTTCGATCCAAATACCACTGACCCTTACCATGAACTATTTGGTACGTATCTCTGGGACCTTTTATTGTATTTTGAGCTCACAGAGATAATGCGTCAACGTGACGATCAGCTTTTCGCTTCTGCCTTAAATAATATGGCATCGGGTTGTATAACAGCCGATGATATTGTCCTTTTCCAATCTAGAATATGCGAACCATCGGCAGTGCCCGATGATGCAATTCATCTGTTTAGTAATAATAATGAGGTTGATTTATTTAATGTAACGAAACTTAACTCAATTGCTACTGAGCAATTTTTCTCTACTGCTGAAGATTTTATTAAGGCGGGCCATTTGGAACCAGCTAGGAAACAAAGAATATTAGAAGAAGTGAAGGGTTTTAAAACTTCCGCTACACAGGGACTCTGTACGTCTCTTCTCCTGTGTAGACACAGGGGATGGATTAGTAAACGGGGCATCAGGTGTGTTGATGCAAATAGATTTCAATACATCCAACACTCCCAACATTTTATGGATGAAATTTACAGAGGAAACTGTGGGAGAATCTGCGCGTTCGAAGTGTACACATCGTACAGATCCTTTATGGACTCCTATTCAGAAAATTGTTCGCAGTTTTCAATATTCAAATAACGCACAAATTAACATTGACCGTAGGCAGTTTCCAGTTGTGCCTGCTGAAGGCATCACAATTCATAAGAGTCAGGGAGCTACGTATGGCAAAGTGGTAGTCCATGCTAATTCCAGAATGCAGCGTGCTGCATTATACGTAGCTTGCAGTAGAGCAACTACTGCTTTAGGATTATTCATTATTGGGAATTTTGTTCCTCCTAAGTCTCCCCAAAATAATGATAAAGTGAAAGCCCAATTGAAGAAATTGCGGACTGAAAAACTACTGTGTACTCATTACGATTATTTAATTAACAGTTCTGCCCTTAACATTTTCTTCCATAATACTCAGAGCTTGAATTCCCATCTTGAAGATATTCGATCGGACAAGCTGATGCTTCAGTCATCAATATTATGTTTCGTGGAAACTTCCATAAGCAATGAAACTGTAGAAATACCTGGGTTCACTATTGTGGTTCAACTTGAATCAATTAGGTCTTTAACAGGCATCATATTTTAACAGGTGTAAGAGTATTTATAATTTTTTGATTAGCAAAGGATTAAGGAGTTTGTTAGATTTGAAAACGTCCACTACCAATATGGATACACATATTGATTGGGCGTTTTCAAATATACTAGATAACGAAAAGATTAGTGCTAGGACTTTTGAGGTTTTGCATAGCCATCACAATGGGATATCTGTTAGTATTCAGGCATGAGTTTGTAATGTTTGGAATAGGTTAGAAATTAAGAAATCTAAATGACAGGATATATGTAAATATGTATGTAGGCATATTTTAATAATTTAAATTTAATTATCTAATAGTTAAGTATAACCATTGAATGGAAAATTGGTTTGATAATTATTATTATTTTTTTATTTTTATACCCTTGGACCTTGTTATCGATATTAACAAATTTAAAATTTATAAAGAAATACCGATATCTACTGCTCACACCGCTTTAGGGAATTGCGGCGATAAATTATTGGCAAAATATCGAAATTGAAGCAAGGTGGCAGCGCACTCCAGTATTATTATTAATTTATAGCTTGCAATTAGTATTATACAATTAAATACTTTTTATGGCAACATACGTCCAAGGGTATCCTACTGTCGTGTGCAACTCGACTGTTGCTCTTGTTTGAATTAACTTTGTCCATGTCATTTAGTTCGTCTGTCTTAGCGTTATCATCTTCTTCATTTTTATTTATTTCCCTTTCATTATCATTCTGTTTGTTTTTCTCTAGGCAAATTAATTTTTTTTTCTCTTCCACAACTTGAACATGTCTTGCGTTTATTACTCTGTTGTTTAGTAAAACCCTATATCCGTTCATATTATATCCAACTAAAACTCCTAATTTCTATTTGTTATCCCATTTGCTCTTTCTGCGTACTTCTGGAACTCTAACAAAAACTCTACTTCCGTATATTTTTAAATTTTCTACATTTGGTTTTATACCGAAAAATATTTCGTATGGGCTTTTATTTACTGGTGTGTTTGCGATTGTTTGATATTTTAAATAAGCTTCATAACTTCTGGCCCATATCGCCTATGAATGTTTGCCTCTCTCATCAAGCACCTACCAATATCCATTGCCGATCTATTATATCTTTCTGCTACGCCGTTTAACTGAATTTCCTTTATATTTTACAAAGTTTAATATTTCTCTATTCTTATATTCTTTACCGTTATCGCATTGTATTTGTTTTACTTTTTTACTAAACAGATTCTCAACATAATTTACATATTCTTTTAAGCAACTCGCTTTTTCTGATTTATTTTTAATACAACAAATTCTCGCGCATTTACTAAAGTCGTCAACAAATGTCAAAAAATATTTTTCCCCACAATAACCTGTTGTGCTGTGTGGTCCGTTTAAGTCTGTATGTATTAGCTCTAATGTTTTTTTAGTTTTCTTTCTATTGTTCTCGAATGGTTCGTTTGACATTTTACTTTGTATACAATTCGCAAATTTCTTTTCGGTATTCTCGATTTTATCAGGCAGACCATCTAGCATTTTACTCTTGATAATTCTATTCAAATATTGAAAATTTACGTGGCCTAGTAACCTGTGCCATTTTTCTTTTTCAGTTAATTTAGTTACATTTGTATATATTTCATTTGTTTTATTTTTTAGCATGAAGCTTTTTACATTATACAAACTATCAATTTTATTTGCAACTGTCAACAATTCTCTTTTTTCGTTATAGATTTTTGTATTATTATTTCTGGCTACGACTGTACATTTATTTTCAGTTATCTCTGATATGCTTAGAAAATTTTGTTTTATGCCTTTTACAAAATATACATTTTTAATAAATAATAATAATAATGATACAAAAATCTATAACGAAAAAAGATCAAATTTTCATTGTTGTATGTTCTAATATATGTTTCTACATTTCCAATCTTGGTCGCTTGCAATTGTTTGCCATCGGCTACTTTAACATTAATTGGATTTTTCAAATTTACACAGTTCTTAAAAAGTCTACAATCGTTTATAATGTGATCAGTGCATCCACTATCTAATAACCAATTTACTGTAGTTTCGTTGCTACTTTCGCTGTTATTACATTTTATTATTTTTTCGTTTCTTATCATTCTTATTGTCCATAACTGCACCCCGTCGCTGTTTTCTTGTTGTCTTCCTTGGTTCCCGTCTCCTGAGTAATGTCCACGTCCAATTCCACGTCCTCGACCACTTCCATGATGTTGACCTCTGCCTCGACCGCCTCTTTGATTCGTATTCTGATATCGCCGCCTGTTGGCTTGTTGTTGTTGGCTGTTTTCGCCTCTCGCATTTTGCTCAGCATGCCAGCAGTCCCTCTGAATATGACCACACACATACAATTCTTTTTTAGTTTTGGTGTTAAAGGTGCTTACGTTATTTTGTCTGTCCACTGGACCTCTGTTATAGCTTTTTTCTTTCACTTTTGATTTTACGTACTCTACCGTTCGTTGTGCTTCCGGAATCACATCTAAGAAGTCTCCAATATAACTGTAGCTTGTTGGTAGCGTTTTTAACAGATACCGCATTTTTTCGTTTTCGGCTACGGTGCCTCCAGCGTTTTTAAAAATAAGGGGTTATGAATCGTGCATGCCATCTACGCGCTGTAGATGGTATCTATCGAAGATTTCATTTTTCCTGCCGTACATAACGATAAAAAAAAAACCTTCATATGATACTTGCATATGTATTACTTGTTATGTACGTGAATGTATGTATGTGAATATGTTGTGTTTGCTTGGAAAACCTGTTTCGTATTGGAGTCTGACACAGCACGAGACTTTCGAAAGTCGTCGCCACTCGAGAAACTGCACAGCACAGCAAAAAATAACAACAACAACAAAAATTTGTGTGAGAATTAATCTGCAGACTGCCGACTGTATTCGATTCCCCGAGTGCCTCGAGTGCACTTTTTCGGCAGGCAAAACCAAAGCGAGAATGGTCCCTTAAACAGTCATGCTTTTTCTATCACTCTCTCTCGTCTTCTCACTCTTTGGTTTTTGCACTTTCTTGCCGAGTGCTTTGAATAGTTGATCAAGCATGTACGTATCAGGCAGTAGGAGACGTGGTAGACCTCAGGATCACTAGCCGAGTCGATTGAGCCATGTCCGTCTGTCTGGTTAAACGCTCCGATCTCAGCTATTACAAAAGTTAGGGACACCAAATATAGCATGAAGACTCCTGCGTATGGTAACGCAAATCAAGTTTATTTTCAATTTGGAATAACACGCCTACCGACTCCGCACACCGACAATTTTGATTTACATTGCTACTTACATTCGAAATACTCATTTCTTAATGTTCTGCTTTAGCATAAACACGTCACTTACTCGATACTTACTCGTGGTGGTTGGACGTGTTTCGCTTTTGCTCCCTGTGTTTCTTAATAATTCTGTTTAATTGATCTGCTTATGTGCTTTCATTAATACTGTTGTATCTTACTAGTGCTAACCCTGTGAGTAAAAGCTTAAAGTAGCATACTAATCCTGCCTTATTAGTGAATTCGCTTACAAAAATTTTAATTCTTTTCACTTGCGCGTCTTGGCGTCAAGTTTTTTTTGTTTTTGTTTTTACTAATATTCTTACACTTTCCTGCTCTCCCGCTCACGAAAGTAAATTTCGCTCTCTGAGTAAGTTGTGTAGTGCTTTTGTTGTAGACGTAACAGCTGCTGTTGTTTTGTTTACCTCGAGTGCTCGCTATATTTGCTTTTTTATTCTCGTTCTCGCTTGCTTGCCTGTTTTCGGCGCTGTAACTGTTTCTTGCTCTCTCAAGAAATTTGTCTTAATACTCTATTGCTCTCTTCGTTGTCCCCTACTATTCGAAGGCATATCTATTTTTATTAATATGGTGTCGTGCTCTGCAGCAAATTGCAAATGCTCTTCAGATGCTAATGCGGACTACATTGGATGCTGGCTCTGTGACAATTTTAGTCACTTAAAATGCTGTGGCCTAACTGTGCGGGTTAGAGATGCCGTCAACGCCAATGTAGGCCTTAAATGGTCGTGCGAAGCGTGCCGCGTGGGTGAATCCGATCTACGGAAAATCCACAATAAAACCAAACTCGGGTTTTATCGGATACGCACAGCTTTCTCTAATCTCCAATCTGAATTTTTGGAGATGGAGACCCAATTCAACGCCTTTACGGCTCTTAGTAAGCCACCTGCTCCTCTTAATATTCCTTTAGATTCAGTTACTACGAATCTAAAGACCACCAATCTACCTTCTTCCAAGGCTTCTTCTTCTGATCTTCTAAGTCTAATTTCCCCTATACCGTCTTGCTCTTCTAGTTGCACAAAAAAAAAAAAACTAGCAGCAATGTTACCGCACCGAAACCTCTTGCTGCCCCTCTTGTGCCTACTCCCATTACGAGCAATGATAACAACGTAACGGGTAATGTTCCCGCAATCATGCCTGCTAGTCAGGCACCGAGTATAAAACCTCTGATTGCGATTAAACCCAAAAAATTGGTGTTTATCTCTCGCTTGGCTCCAGACACAACCATAGAAGATTTACAATCGTACATTCTCGAAAGGATGCCTGTAAATGATTTGATAGTTAAAAAATTCAACTTCAAATTAAAGCGCGACATTTCTTCTTTCAAAATTATTCTCCCTGCAGAACAGTTTAAAGACGTTTGCGCAGCTTTTTTCTGGCCGCCCGACCTTATTGTTAAGGAGTTCACTCCAAAACAAAAAAGCCGAACGACCGTCACTCTTCCCACATTGGCCGTTACATCGCCAAGTGGACCTACAACAAGTGCAAAGTCCTCAAAAAACTGAAGTTCTCTTCTCTTCATGCCTTTGAAAATGCTAGGGGACACACAAATATTCTTTCTTCCTTAATTCTTTCCTATCAAAATGTTAGAGGCCTTTGTAGTAAAATCTCTAGTCTTTATCTTCATAGTCTTGCCTTTACTTCCCAAATTATTGCCTTTACCGAAACCTGGTTAAAACCAGAGATTCTAAGCTCTGAAGTCTTTCCAGATAGGTATACAACTTACAGGCTTGATCGACCTGACCGACGGGGTGGTGGAGTACTGATTGCAGTAGACTCCTCCATTATGTCGGACCTCTTACAGCCGGAGTTTCAATTCGACATCGAATTAATCTGTGTAAAACTACACTTTCCCGGTTTTTTCTTGTATATAACCTGCTCCTATATTCCGCCGTCATCGGAATTATCAGTCTACTCGCAACATTTGTCTGCAATTAAGACTATTTTTAATCTGTTATCAGACAGAGATCATTTTATAGTCCTGGGTGACTTTAATATCCCGGAATGTAATTGGACATCCATTGCGGAGGGAAACTTCCTTCTGCCCTCCCGGCAACATGATCTGTTTGACGGTTTGTTTGACATGTCTTTGTCGCAGGTTAATCATGTCAAAAACACTTTAAACAGATCGCTTGATCTATGTTTCGTCTCAGATCCTTCCAGGGTGATTTTAGACAGGGCACAACCTGTTTCCCTACCTGAAGATCCTTATCATCCCACTTTCGAAGTGAATCTCGACTTGGGTATTAGCTTTGTGGATAAAAGTGTAAAGCCGTGCAATCGCGTGCGCTGCTTTAAGAAAGCAGACTTTGAATACTTAAATTATTTAATTTCATATTGTGATTGGTCTGACTTTTATCTATCAACTGATATGTCAGTGGCTATCAATATATTTTATAAAACCCTTAACTCTGCTTTTGATATCTGTGTTCCGTTTTTCTATCCGACAAGCTCAAGTAGGCCTCCTTGGTTTACAAAAGAGTTGTCTCGCTTAAAAAACTTAAAGAGTAGCTTATTTAAGAAATACAAGCTGAAAAACTCACCGCTTGTCTTTTCCCGCTACCTAACTGCTCGGGCAAATTTTACCGTGCTTAACGCGAAGTGTTATAAAAACTATTTGACCAGATGTAGGATTCAGTTCTTTCAGAATCGTAAACAGTTTTATAGTTTTGTTAACATGAAGCGTAGGTCAGCGGGCTTTCCTTCTAAACTTATGTTCGATAACGCTGAGGCGAACACAGATCAGGCCATTGCCGATATGTTTGCCAAGTTTTTTTAAACAACTTATTCTTCCTCTACGCCAAACATTCACTCCTATCCATATAGCGTACCAAGCTCGAATGGCATCTTCACACCTTTACTGAATGAAAGTTCACTTATTAGGGATCTTCGATTGGTTAAACCAGTCTTCTCACCAGGTCCCGATGGTATCCCCGCCTGTGTACTTCGATACTGTGCCAACTCTTTATGTAAGCCATTGCTCAAACTATTTTCGCTGTCCTTAGTAACTGCCTCGTTTCCATCCATATGGAAGGAATCCTTTATCATCCCTTTACATAAAAAGGGCAGCAAGTCTGATGCAAGTAATTATAGAGGTATCTCTAAATTGTCGGCTATACCGAAATTCTTCGAGAATGTTATTACTCCTCACTTGCAGCATTTTAGTAGATCCGTTATATCCCCTTTTCAACACGGATTTGTGAAGCGTCGTTCTACCACGACAAATCTGCTTGAGCTGACATCCTTTGTGGTAAAAGGATTTCAGGAAAATCTTCAAACTGATGTTATTTATACTGATTTCAGTAAGGCATTTGACTCAGTCAACCATTCCCTTCTTGCACATAAACTAAATCTTCTCGGTTTCTCACCAAAACTTCTTAGTTGGATTGTGAGCTATTTGAGTGACAGAACCCAACGAGTCCTCTTTAAAAATACTCGTTCCTATCCCGTTCATGCCACATCTGGTGTTCCTCAGGGAAGCCACTTAGGTCCCCTGCTTTTTACACTTTTCATCAATGACCTCCCAACGGTCATACTTAACTCACGTACTCTCATGTACGCGGATGATGTCAAGCTCTGTTTTCAATTTAGAGACGACTCCTGTCATTCTTGCCTTCAATCTGACCTAGATTGTTTCTTTTCCTGGTGTCGTGCAAATCTCCTTAATCTGAACAGCTCAAAATGCAAGCTGATGACATTCTCACGTGCCTGCCCAAAGTACGTATCATACTCTCTTTGTGGTTGTACCTTGGAAAGAATTTCCCTGGTTGATGATCTAGGTGTCCGTTTGGACCGAAAACTCAAGTTTTCTGAACATATATCATCAATGGTTAATAAAGCTATGGGTGTACTCGGCTTTATTAAGAGATGGTCCAAGGAGTTTGACGATCCTTACTTAACTAAGACTCTCTTCACTTCGCTTGTTCGTCCAATTCTCGAGTACGGATCATGTGTCTGGAACCCTCAGTACACAGTTCATAGAGACCGCATTGAATCCGTACAGAAAAACTTCTTAATGTTTGCCTTGCGAGGCCTTAACTGGGATGTAAATTCAAGACTTCCTTCCTATCCTAGTAGACTTTTGTTACTTAATCTGCCTTCTCTAGCTAATCGTAGAACCATGCTTGGTGTTATATTTATTAACAACCTTATCCAAGGTGACATAGATAGTAGCGACTTACTTAGTAGACTACACTTTTCTGTCCCTGGTAGAATCACCCGTAATTACCTTCCTCTAAAACTTCCCAATTGTAGCTCGAACTATGCCCTGCATGAGCCATTCAGGGTATTATGTTCGGACTATAATAAACTATACTTAATTGTAGCTAACAATAACAACTTGATATCTAGCTTAAAATTACAACTCCTCGCCCACTTATCTAGAATTTAGTCAAACACATAATTGTCTTCTTTGTATTCATAGTAGTACTTTCAACATACTGCATGCTTTAACACTCTTACATTTGGTTACTAACACTAACTCTCCTGATCTGATTGGGTTTTTCTGGGTTTTCCCCAATCCTCTGCAACAAATGTTGGATCGGCTTTTCTTTATCCCAGTTTGCACATTTGCACAATTTTTAATTTTTTCTTTTTTTTACATTTAAGGTTTTACCCTTAATTTAAAATTACATCTAGTTTAAAATTTAACTTAAATAATTTAAATCTAATTTTAATTGTTTCTTTACTTTTAAAAAAAGTCGACTGATCATAGTTCGACTATAAACTAAATAAATAAATAAATAAATAAATAAATGTAGACAAATACTATATAAACAGTTATCCTCCAAATTGGCGTCATAACTATATTACTTGTGCAGGAAAGAAAAGAACGAACGATGCGAGCGCGTATCGTGAGATGTTTCTCGACTCTTCTTTTCCATGCATATATCAATTTCCGAAAATCCATATGCTAACACTCATACATATCTAATTTGTGTACACACATATGTATGTACATTTGTATACAACCAAAAGGTGGCGTGGTAGATCGATATAAATGTAAGCAAGTATTTACATGCATGTGTATATATTCATAATGCCTACGTGCACATATGAATATTATTAAATAATTCATATTTTAGGGTCAGTAATAAATACAAAACCATGCAATTAAATAAATATTAATTTTGATTACTCAATATATTGTGAGTTATCGATATTGGCCAATTTATAAAGAAATACCGAATATATAATTCAATCGTCGAGTAACTTTCTTGGTGATCAGCTGTGTTTGGCTTTTGCTCCTGTTATTTTGTACTGTTTTGGATTTTCAATTAGTGATTTAATAGAGTGCTGTATCTCTGTGCTAACAAGTTGATTTATTGGAGTCTGGTAGAAATATTATTATCGTGTTTATTTTTGATTAACTGGCGCGTCTTTAGCGTCTTGCTTTTTGTTTTTGTTTCGCAACGTGAAAAATCAAATGTTACGTGCTATCGGTGCGGCCAACTGGGACATTTCTCCAACCAGTGCCCGAAAAATGGAAGTGCAGCCAAGCAAGATGTGACTCAACAGAAGACTGTTAACCAATGTTGTGTGACTGAGCCAAAGGGAAGTTTGCATCAACGAGGTGAGATCTATCCAATTTGTTTAGATTCCGGTGCAGATAATTTTAAAGTAGTAAAATCAAAAACTTTTAATAATTGTTTCGTTACTGAGCGATCGTTTACTTTGTCCGATATTGACACCGAATTAGTCGACAATGAGAAAGCTAAATTAATCGAGCTACTTGAAAAGCACTCGACTTCATTTACCAATGGGATACCTCATACCCGAGTAAATACAGGCGAAATGAAAATCCGTTTAATTGATCCAACTAAAACTGTCCAGCGCCGAACTTACAGACTTAGCCCCGAAGAGAGAGAAGTAGTTCGTATGCAGGTGAGCGAATTGATAAGGTGTAATATTGTTCGCTCAAGTTGTTCTCCCTTTGCTAGCCCCATGTGGCTCGTCAAAAAGAAGAACGGCACCGACCGTCTGTGTGTTGATTTTAGAGAGCTAAATTCGAACACGATTTCGGATAAATACCCCTTACCGCTTATCAGCGATCAAATTGCCAGACTTCGCGGAGCAAATTATTTCACATGCTTAGATATGGCGAGTGGTTTCCACCAAATCCCGATTCATCCTGAATCCGTGGAATATACTGCATTTGGGACACCAGACGGTATATTTGAATTTCTAACAATGCCTTTTGGCCTCAAAAATACGCCATCAGTTTTCCAGCGCGCGGTCATAAATGCACTTGGTGACCTTGCTAATTCTTTTGTAATAGTTTACATGGACGATATAATGGTAGGATCGCCAACCAAGGAATTGGCTTTGGAAAGGATAACAACTGTTTTGGATGTTCTTACAAAGGCTGGTTAATCTTGCTAAATGTAGTTTTCCCAAAACAACGGTCCAGTATTTGGGCTATGAAGTGCGAGCTGGAGAGATTCGCCCGAATGTGCGAAAGATAGCTTCATTAAGCTCCTTGCCTCGTCCTCAAACTGTCTCCGGCGTTAGACAATTCATTGGCCTGGCCTCGTACTTTCGCAAATTCGTTCCTGGATTCTCCCAACTTATGAAAGCTTTGTATTTACTTTCGTCTGGTAACGGCAAGATCGTTTAATTTTGAATTTCAGTATAGAGAGGGTAAGCGTATGGCTCATGTCGACTTCCTATCAAGAAATCCTTTATCATCCGAACACATTCTGTCATTAAACAAAATTCACGAAAAACGAGTAAATCTGTCCGAAATTTCAAGTACTTGGCTTCTTGCTGAGCAACGGTTAGACCCCTAGATAATAGAAATTGTTAACAAATTGGAGTCTGATGAGTTGGCCAAAAACCTAGGTTGCTACCTAGTCTCTGGACCTTGCGATATAATACGCCTTTTCGCAGATCATACGTTTTGGCCAGGTTTTTGGCCAACTCATCAGACTCCAATTTGTTAACAATTTCTATTATCTCGGGGTCTAACCGTTGCTCAGAGCTTTCAAATGGTCAGTAATTAACCAGGTACACGAGTCAATAATGCATTTAGGGTGGCAAAAGACACTTGACAAAGTGTACCAGCATTTTTGGATCGCTAAAATGAACAAGTATATCCGAAAATTTGTTTCAAACTGTATTACTTGTCGATCCGTGAAATCATCGTCCGGGAAGGTTCAGGCGGAACTTCATTCCATTCCGAAGACAAGTATATCGTGGCATACCATTCATATAGATATTACGGGAAAATTAAGTGGCAAGAGCGATTTGAAGGAATATGTCATTGTTCAGATCGATGCCTATACAAAGTTTGTTTATCCGTATCAAACCTTAAAGATAGATGCCGAAAACTGTGTTAACGCTATGAAATCTTCCGTATCCTTATTTGGATTACCTGATCGCATTATCGCCGTCCAGGGCAGATGCTTCACTAGCTCTAATCTTTCAGAGTTTTGCGTATCACAGAAAATTCAACTTCACTTGATTGCTACGGGAATGACCCGTGCAAATGCGCAAGTGGAACGGGTGATGAGCATACTGAAAAATTTGTTGTTAAAAATGAAATTTTTTTAATTTTGTGTTTTAGCCCTGTAGACGGTTACCGAAGTGTAACCGAAATATATCGGAATAAAAAGAAAATATTTATTTTATTCAACTTGATCTTGACCTCGAGCCAGCCAGCAAAATGATGTTTATTTATAGTACAATAATTCATGGCCTTATAGAGTCAGCACCTGACTGTAGTGTTCGATTGGTTTGCTTTGGAGAATACTCCTTTACAATTAAGTCTGGCGGCCAGAAGGTTCCGCTCCAAACAGATTGAAAATTGTCTGCAGGAATACTTATTTTAAAAGATGCAATATCTCGCGTAAAGTTGTAGTTTTCTACAATAATTTTCGGTACAGTAAATTTTGATTGAATAAATGATTGTATGTACATCTTCAATCGAAGTATCGGGTGCAAGGTGAGAAACGAAAACCTATTTCTTGGACTTAACCGCGACAAGCGATTTAAGGTTTGAAACAACATTCGGATTATTGACGGCAGTTGTATTTTCAATAGATTTTTTAAGACAAAGGCGCAACTGGAGAGGTGACGATCAAAAGTGATGGATCGCACATAATAGCCGTTGTGGCTGAAGGAATGTTAGGAGACGTAGAAGGGATTAGGTAGAAAATAACTGGAGCTGTTATCCCTGAAGGAGTTGCCGGTGGAAGAGCCGAAGACTCATCAGAACATTCGAATGTATTAAATTGAATTTCCATATCAGAAAATTCTGATTGGAGATTTGAAATGCTGCACGCAACTTCTCAAATTTCAATTTAGTCTCCCTAAGCATTTTACTCAAAGTGAGTTCTTTCACCCGACAAACTTTGCATTTCTATTTTAGGCTAGATTCACTGTTGTTGATAGAATCTTTGATGCGTGCTGTTAAGCCGATGCATTTAACCAAGAAAGTTACTCGACGATTGAATTATATTTTCGGTATTTCTTTATAAATTGGCCAATATCGATAACTCACAATATATTGAGTAATCAAAATTAATATTTATTTAATTGCATGGTTTTGTATTTTTTACTGACCCTAAAATATGAATTATTTAATAATATTCATACACTGCGCGTCATCAGGTTAGCGCCCCCCCTGTACATGCTTCTTTGATGTGAAATATTTGGCAGACTGCTTAAGCTAGAGCTATGCAAATTTTTTTTCTTGATAATTCCAATAATTTTTAAAATGAAAAGTTAAAATTCAATGCAAATGGTTTTAAATGGATTTTTATATAAATAATATAGAAAAACAATTCATAAATGAGTAAATTAAAATTGGGTCATCAGGATAGCGCCCCCTACGATAATATGGCTATGTTCAGTTAATTTCGAAAAAAATGTTAAAGTTAACAATTATAAATACTAATTTAAGTATTTCAGAAGCTAATTAATAATGTGTTGTCCCTCCTTTGTTAACAAGGACTTCACACATTCGATTGGGAAGTGAAGGTGGTAGGTAGGTCACTTGCAGCATTTTAGTAGATCCGTTATATCCCCTTTTCAACACGGATTTGTGAAGCGTCGTTCTACCACGACAAATCTGCTTGAGCTGACATCCTTTGTGGTAAAAGGATTTCAGGAAAATCTTCAAACTGATGTCATTTATACTGATTTCAGTAAGGCATTTGACTCAGTCAACCATTCCCTTCTTGCACATAAACTAAATCTTCTCGGTTTCTCACCAAAACTTCTTAGTTGGATTGTGAGCTATTTGAGTGACAGAATCCAACGAGTCCTCTTTAAAAATACTCGTTCTTATCCCGTTCATGCCACATCTGGTGTTCCTCAGGGAAGCCACTTAGGTCCCCTGCTTTTTACACTTTTCATCAATGACCTCCCAACGGTCATTCTTAACTCACGTACTCTCATGTACGCGGATGATGTCAAGCTCTGTTTTCCATTTAGAGACGACTCCTGTCATTCTCGCCTTCAATCTGACCTAGATTGTTTCTTTTCCTGGTGTCGTGCAAATCTCCTTAATCTGAACAGCTCAAAATGCAAGCTGATGACATTCTCACGTGCCTGCCCAAAGTACGTATCATACTCTCTTTGTGGTTGTACCTTGGAAAGAATTTCCCTGGTTGATGATCTAGGTGTCCGTTTGGACCGAAAACTCAAGTTTTCTGAACATATATCATCAATGGTTAATAAAGCTATGGGTGTACTCGGCTTTATTAAGAGATGGTCCAAGGAGTTTGACGATCCTTACTTAACTAAGACTCTCTTCACTTCGCTTGTTCGTCCAATTCTCGAGTACGGATCATGTGTCTGGAACCCTCAGTACACTGTTCATAGAGACCGCATTGAATCCGTACAGAAAAACTTCTTAATGTTTGCCTTGCGAGGCCTTAACTGGGATGTAAATTCAAGACTTCCTTCCTATCCTAGTAGACTTTTGTTACTTAATCTGCCTTCTCTAGCTAATCGTAGAACCATGCTTGGTGTTATATTTATTAACAACCTTATCCAAGGTGACATAGATAGTAGCGACTTACTTAGTAGACTACACTTTTCTGTCCCTGGTAGAATCACCCGTAATTACCTTCCTCTAAAACTTCCCAATTGTAGCTCGAACTATGCCCTGCATGAGCCATTCAGGGTATTATGTTCGGACTATAATAAACTATACTTAATTGTAGCTAACAATAACAACTTGATATCTAGCTTAAAATTACAACTCCTCGCCCACTTATCTAGAATTTAGTCAAACACATAATTGTCTTCTTTGTATTCATAGTAGTACTTTCAACATACTGCATGCTTAAACACTCTACTCATAATTTTATTTACATTTGGTTACTAACACTAACTCTCCTGATCTGATTGGGTTTTTCTGGGTTTTCCCCAATCCTCTGCAACAAATGTTGGATCGGCTTTTCTTTATCCCAGTTTGCACATTTGCACAATTTTTAATTTTTTCTTTTTTTTTACATTTAAGGTTTTACCCTTAATTTAAAATTACCTCTAGTTTAAAATTCAACTTAAATAATTAAAATCTAATTTTAATTGTTTCTTTACTTTTAAAAAAGTCGACTGATCATAGTTCGACTATAAACTAAAAAACTAAACTAAACTAGTCCAAGGAAATCATTGACCATGCGAGTTTTATCCCGGTGATCAATTCTTCTTCAGTGGAATATTGTTTACCACCGTACACCTTCCTAGCCAACCATCCCCATACGTTTTCTATTATATTAAGGTCTGGGGAGTACGATGGCCACTCGAGAACTTTCACTTTTTCTTCTCTAATCCATGATTTTACAGAACGGGCGGTATGGATCAGGGCATTGTCGTGCTGAAAATGCCACTCCAGATTACCAAAAATGTTTTTAAAGAACGGGAATGCCGTTTTTAATACGCAATTATAGTCTTTCGCGTGCATTTTTGGTGTTAAAAACTGCAATTCGCAGTGACCATAATAGGATACGGCGCCCCATACCATAACACCTCCGACCCGACTGTTAAAACGATCCAAAATATGCTCCTCTTTACGCAAATCGTGGTAGTAGTAACAATACCCGTCTGGTCCCTCAAGATTAAATTTCTTTTCATCCGAAAATACGACGTATTGCCACTCCTTCGACCATGTCATGTGTGTACGAGCAAAATCAAGGCGTGTTTCTTTTCGCAACTTATTAAGAGGTGGTTTTTTCTTTAGTTTCTGTCTCTTTAAATGTTCAGCGTTCTTTATCACCCTTTGAATCGTTGATTTGCTCGCATCAACACCACTTTTTTCTCGGATTTTGGCAGAGGAGTCGTGGGAGTTGGAAGCCTCTCGGAGTATTATCCTGCGATCTGCCTCGGTAATGACTTGGTTATTGCCACCTTTAAAGTTCTTTCCATAGGTTTTCTTCTTATGAAGAAAATTGGCTATGGTTTTGCAATGTCTACCGGTTTTTTCAGCGATTTTATGAAAAGACAGCCCGCATTCATAGAAGGCCTTGGATTTTTCCTCCAAAGATAGGACCGTTCCTCTTCCCATTTTCTCAAAAAATTATATAAAACTTATAAATTAATCACCGTAAAACATTTTATTGCTGTGCCTTTCAAATTAAGGAAGATAATCACAATTGCATTTGCAGGCGCTAATCTGATGATGCAAAGCACGTGTTAGCTTTTTCATCGAAATTAAGACAAAGCAGAAATAAAAAGATAACGGTTCTTCTCATGCGCTCTTTCTCTCTCACAAAGAGGGACAGAATATCAATGAACAAAAAACAACAACATTGACGAATTTGCGTGCAATGGCAAATTAGATAACATAAGAAGAAATAGAGCAAAGCAGGGGGCGCTAACCTGATGGCGCGCAGTGTATATAATGCCTACGTGCACATATGAATATTATTAAATAATTCATATTTTAGGGTCAGTAAAAAATACAAAACCATGCAATTAAATAAATATTAATTTTGATTACTCAATATATTGTGAGTTATCGATATTGGCCAATTTATAAAGAAATACCGAAAATATAATTCAATCGTCGAGTAACTTTCTTGGTTAAATGCATCGGCTTAACAGCACGCATCAAAGATTCTATCAACAACAGTGAAGCTAGCCTGAAATAGAAATGCAAAGTTTGTCGGGTGAAAGAACTCACTTTGAGTAAAATGCTTAGGGAGACTAAATTGAAATTTGAGAAGTTGCGTGCAGCATTTCAAATCTCCAATCAGAATTTTCTGATATGGAAATTCAATTTAATACATTCGAATGTTCTGATGAGTCTTCGGCTCTTCCACCGGCAACTCCTTCAGGGATAACAGCTCCAGTTATTTTCTACCTAATCCCTTCTACGTCTCCTAACATTCCTTCAGCCACAACGGCCATTATGTGCGATCCATCACTTTTGATCGTCACCTCTCCAGTTGCGCCTTTGTCTTAAAAAATCTATTGAAAATACCACTGCCGTCAATAATCTGAATGTTGTTTCAAACCTTAAATCGCTTGTCGCGGTTAAGTCCAAGAAATAGGTTTTCGTTTCCTTGCACCCGATATTTTGATTGAAGATGTATATACAATCATTTATTCAATCAAAATTTACTGTACCGAACATTATTGTAGAAAACTACAACTTGACGCGAGATATTGCATCTTTTAAAATAAGTATTCCTGCAGACAATTTTCAATCTGTCATTCCAGTAGCAATCAAGTGAAGTTGAATTTTCTGTGATACGCAAAACTCTGAAAACTTAGAGCTAGTGAAGCATCTGCCCTGGTCGGCGATAATGCAATCTGGTAATCCAAATAAGGATACGGAAGATTTCATAGCGTTAACACAGCTTTCGGCATCTATCTTTAAGGTTTGATACGGATAAACAAACTTTGTATAGGCATCGATCTGAACAATGACATATTCCTTCAAATCGCTCTTGCCACTTAATTTCCCCGTAATATCTATATGAATGGTATGCCACGATATACTTGTCTTCGGAATGGAATGAAGTTCCGCCTGAACCTTCCCGGACGATGATTTCACGGATCGACAAGTAATACAGTTTGAAACAAATTTTCGGACATACTTGTTCATTTTAGCGATCCAATAATACTGGTACACTTTATCAAGTGTCTTTTGCCACCCTAAATGCATTATTGACTCGTGTACCTGGTTAATTACTGACCATTTGAAAGCTCTGGGTACAACTGGTAAATAACTTGTTCTGCCTAGTCTCTGGACCTTGCGATATAATACGCCTTTTCGCAGATCATACGTTTTGGCCAGGTTTTTGGCCAACTCATCAGACTCCAATTTGTTAACAATTTCTATTATCTCGGGGTCTAACCGTTGCTCAGCAAGAAGCCAAGTACTTGAAATTTCGGACAGATTTACTCGTATTTCGTGAATTTTGTTTAATGACAGAATGTGTTCGGATGATAAAGGATTTCTTGATAGGTAGTCGACATGAGCCATACGCTTACCCTCTCTATACTGAAATTCAAAATTAAACGATCTTGCCGTTACCAGACGAAAGTAAATACAAAGCTTTCATAAGTTGGGAGAATCTAGGAACGAATTTGCGAAAATACGAGGCCAGGCCAATGAATTGTCTAACGCCGGAAACAGTTTGAGGACGAGGCAAGGAGCTTAATGAAGCTATCTTTGGCACATTCGGGCGAATCTCTCCAGCTCGCACTTCATAGCCCAAATACTGGACCGTTGTTTTGAGAAAACTACATTTAGCAAGATTAAAGGTAAAACCAGCCTTTGTAAGAACATCCAAAATAGTTGTTAGCCTTTCCAAAGCCAATTCCTTGGTTGGCGATCCTACCATTATATCGTCCATGTAAACTATTACAAAAGAATTAGCAAGGTCACCAAGTGCATTTATGACCGCGCGCTGGAAAACTGATGGCGTATTTTTGAGGCCAAAAGGCATTGTTAGAAATTCAAATATATCGTCTGGTGTCCCAAATGCAGTATATTCCACGGATTCAGGATGAATCGGGATTTGGTGGAAACCACTCGCCATATCTAAGCATGTGAAATAATTTGCTCCGCGAAGTCTGGCAATTTGATCGCTGATAAGCGGTAAGGGGTATTTATCCGAAATCGTGTTTGAATTTAGCTCTCTAAAATCAACACACAGACGGTCGGTGCCGTTCTTCTTTTTGACGAGCCACATGGGGCTAGCAAAGGGAGAACAACTGTAAGTTCGGCGCTGGAAAGTTTTAGTTGGATCAATTAAACGGATTTTCATTTCGCCTGTATTTACTCGGGTATGAGGTATCCCATTGGTAAATGAAGTCGAGTGCTTTTCAAGTAGCTCGATTAATTTAGCTTTCTCATTGTCGACTAATTCGGTGTCAATATCGGACAAAGTAAATGATCGCTCAGTAACGAAACAATTATTAACAATTTTTGATTTTACTACTTTAAAATTATCGGATGCCAAAATTACATAAAAGCCTTGTTTGAGTATTTCTCGCCCTATCATAACTTATTACTAATGTCGTCTTTAATAAGGTAGCACTCTGCACCGGAATCTAAACAAATTGGATAGATCTCACCTCGTTGATGCAAACTTCCCTTTGGCTCAGTCACACAACATTGGTTAACAGTCTTCTGTTGAGTCACATCTTGCTTGGCTGCACTTCCATTTTTCGGGCACTGGTTGGAGAAATGTCCCAGTTGGCCGCACCGATAGCACGTAACATTTGATTTTTCACGTTGCGGTTTCGCCTCTCTATCTTGTCGCATTTTACATCGACATTCAGCAATTCGATGTCCCGGCTTTGAGCAGAAGTGGCATACCACTGGCGATGCCTTACGGTTCTTCTGGTTAGGTCCAAGGTTGTCATCTCGAGCATGTCGCTTCTTGTCGAACGTAAACGCTTTTAACTCCGCCTGTAGTTTACTTCTGGTACGCACATTGGATGTGAAGAGAACGCGTTGCATATACCGCGTAACATTCGGTGTCATTCGGGCGGCTGTTGAGTAAATTCAAAAATGTAGCGTCCGACGTCTCTTCGGTTTCAAAGCGCAGCAGAAATAATTCCTGGAACTCTCGCCAAGTCATACCATGGTACGAAATTTGTGTAAGCCACTGAGATGCAGTTCTCTCCATGCAGTTGCTCAGTGCCATGATCAATTTACTTCCTTGAAGGGGTTGCTCAGATAGAATTATATCGGTTGTTGAACACCACTTTGCTGCCTCAACGCATGCAGCATCAGGGTTAAATTTAGGTAGCTTAACATGATAACTGGGTTGCTGCTCGCGTACCGGCGTCACTTGCATGATTTTTACAAGTTCAGCCAAATTCCGATTTTGCATTTCGACAACTGCACGCCACTGCTCCTCAGAAAATGCAGGATGTGGCACAGATCCCACTTCTGATGTCGGGTTGTTAATATCAGGAGCCTCGTGGTCCGTCCGTTCGTCCATATCGGCGTCACTCATAATGATTTTACACTACACAATTTGTACAGCTGTGCGCATTCAACGAGTCCACTTGCGTCTGCTTTGGCTTCTCAACGATTAATGTGTAGTTTCGTGCAGGCTGCTTTTTATACCCTTGGACCATTGAAAATGGTCAAAAAAGGGTATACTAACTTTGTGCAAATGTATGTAACGAGCAGAAGGAGGCGTGGGAGATCCCATAACGTATATATATTCTTGCTCAGGATCACTAGCCGAGTCGATTGAGCCATGTCCATCTGTCTGTCCGTCTGTCTGTCTGTCTGGATGAACGCGCCGATCTCAGCTATTACAAAAGCTAGGGACACCAAATTTAGCATGAAGATTCTTGTATACCATACGCAGATCAAGTTTATTTTTAATTTCGAATAACACGCCTACCGCCCCCGCAAACCGCCAATTTTGATTTACATTGCGATTTACTCATTTCTTAACGTTCTGCTTTAGTATATATATAGATAAATACTATATGAACTCATCTTCCAAAATGCAATCCGATCGGACAATAAACACTGAAGTTATTAGATAAACCATTCCGGCCCTTCGACCAGCAAAGAAGTTGTCGATTAAGTCAGAACTAAATTACTTGTGCAGGAAAGAAAAGGACAAACGATGCGTGCGCGAAGCGCGATCGGTTTCTCGACTCTTCTTTTCCATGCACATGTCAATTACCGAAAATACACGTGCATAAATATATGCTAATACTCAATCAATAGGTGGCGTGGTAAATGAATATGAATGTACGCAAGTATTTATGTGCTTGTGTACATAATCATAATATTTATAATATGCTTACGTGCACATATGATTATTATTTAATAATTTATATTTCAGGGTCAGTAAAAAATACAAAACTATAAAATGCAATTAAATAAATATTCATTTTGATTACTAGATATACTACTGTGGGCAAAAAGAAAGGTGAATTAGTTTGTAAAATGAAAAATCTTTATTTATTCTTCTACATCAATTTCATCCCCTTCGAAGTAATCCCCTCCCGATAAAATACACTTATGCCAACGTTTTTTCCGAACGGAACGATATGCGTCGAATTTTTGGCGAAATGGTCACGAAGAACGAGTGCAGTGTGATGCAAAAACCAAGAGTTGTTGGCCCATAATTCTGGTCTTCTAGACGAATTGCTTCACGCAAACGACGCATAACGCTCAAAAAATATTCCTTATTAACAGTTTGGCCGGGTGGAAGGAATTCATAGTGCACCACACCACGAAAATCGAAGAAAACTGTCATCATGACCTTGATTTTTGAACGACTTTGACGTGCTTTTTTCGGTCTGGCCTCGACCCTCTTTGAAGTCTTTGTACCACTTATAAACATTTTTCTGCGACATGGTAGAATCACCAAAGGCCTTCCGCAACATCCTCAACGTTTCCGCAGCCGAAATTTCATTCCGCAAACAAAATTTGATGGCACTTCTTTGCTCAATTAAATCAGACATTGTAAAAATCGAAAAATGCAATGAGAGCGATAGAGCTGTTGCTGAACGTGGCCACTTGCGCTGCTTGGTTAGAGTGAGAAATCGACATAATGGAAAAGGAATGCCAAAAATTGAGAAGAGAACGAGAGCAACAGTCGAGCGGCACGCGACAGTGGAATACCCTTGGACTTATGTTGCCATAAAAAGTATCTAATTGTATAATACTAATCGCCACCTTGCATCAATTTCGATACTTTGTCAATAATTTATCGCCGCAATTTTCCTAGCGCAAGACTGCAAAAAGCGGTTTGAGCAGTATATATCGGTATTACTTTATAAATTTTGAATTGGCCAATATCGATAACTTGCAATATATCGAGTAATGAAATTAATATTTATTTAATTGCATTTTATAGTTTTGTATTTTTTATATATTATATTATAAATAATAATCATATTATAAATATTATGATTATGTACACAAGCATGTAAATACTTGCATACATTCATATTCATTTACCACGCCACCTATTGGTTGAGTATTAGTATATATTTATGCACATGTATTTTCGGTAATTGACATGTGCATGGAAAAAAAGAGTCGAGAAACCGATCGCGCTTCGCGCTCGCATCGTTTGTCCTTTTCTTTCCTGCACAAGTAATTTAGTTCTGACGTAACCGACAACTTCTTTGCTGGTCGAAGGGTCGAAATGGTTTATCTAATAACTTCAGTGTTTATTGTCCGATCGGATTGCATTTTGGAAGATAAGTTCATATAGTATTTATCTATATATACGATATACTAAAGCAGAACGTTAAGAAATTAGTAAATCGCAATGTTAAACAAAATTGGCGGTTTGCGGGAGCGGTAGGCGTGTTATTCCAAATTAAAAATAAACTTGATCTGCGTATGGTATACAGGAATCTTCATGCTAAATTTGGTGTCCCTAGCGGACACCAGGACGGACATGGCTCAATCGACTCGGCTAGTGATCCTAAGCAAGAATATATACATATACTTTATGGGGTCTCCGACGCCACCTTCTGCTCGTTACATACAATTGCACAAAGTTAGTATACCCTTTTTTGACCATTTGCAATGGTCCAAGGGTATAAAAACAGCTCTTATGACCCACTGTGCAAACAAACATCACTCTCCGAATTTTGACGCAACAACGTTATTACAACAACAACAACACTAAGCTAAACGTTACACTCTCGAAATGCTACACATATTGTAATAAACACACCGACACAAGATATTAAACTATAAAACGGACACAGAAAACTGCGCTCACATATACAGACATTTACTTACATATTAAGCCAGTTAGGAACTCCGCGCCCGCAAGAGCAGACGTGAAAAATATATGTATGTAATTTAGTATTGTTCAATTTAGTTTTAAAGAAATATTGTTAAAAATCCAATTTTTGTAATTTTGTGTTTTGCCCTGAAGACGGTTACCGAAGTGTAACCGAAATATATCGGAATAAAAAGAAAATATTTATTTTATTAAACTTGATCTTGACCTCGAGCAAGCCACCAAAATGATGAAAAACAAAGGTCGCCAAAACTCTATAACTATAAATAAACTAAATACAAGTTTGTATTTGTATTTATTATATTGAAGGAAAGAAATTTAATAAAGCTGAATATTATTATTATTAATATTGTTTTATATAAATAACTATTATAACGATTAATTCGCTTTAAGTTATTAATTCTCAATGAAAATTGCACGTTATTTTTATTTAAATTTCGCGTTGTTATAATATGTTCGAACGACACGCACAAATTTAATAGACGAACAGAAGAAGAACGCATAGACAATGAAAAAGTGAATAGACAAGTGTCGTAAGCATTCGACTAACCGAGAGAGCAATAATTCTTTGTATGCATTTTTAGCGCTTTCCAAAATTCGTTACACATGCTTCTTCTTAATTTTTTGGCACGAGTTAAAAATGCATATTGTGTCTTCTCGCTCTATCTAATGTCTATATGTATGTATGTCAATATGTACAGATGGATGTAAATATTTGCACACATTCAGATCGATGTACCACGTCACCTATTGGTTGTATAGAACTGTATATAGTAGCATAATATGCTTCACATATTACGCTGACATTAAACTCGATCTAGCGAAAACGCTGCACATACACATACAGTCTTGCGCATGCATGGGTACGTAACGTAACATGAAACTTGAAGCGCATGATTATGAACGCGCATGATTATGATTGTTGTATAATTACATTGTTCTTTTTGTATGCACCTAAAAGAACCAATTCTGCAAAACTGTCGACTAGACATTTCCGTCTCTCACGACTCACTTCGAGCCGAACATAATCTCTTTACATTTAGTCTTAAGCTGACAGTTAAACAATAAAGTGGTTATATTTCGAATTCGTTCGTATTTATTAAACTAAACTTACAGCGTCGATCTTAGTCTAAAGACGGATCATTTGTTCGACTCACATTCGCGAAGAATATGTAAGTAAGATAGTAATTATTGATGCGATAGCTAAACTATTAAACTTTAATTATTATCCGCTGAAGAACATTTCGCAAATCGCAAATCGCGTCGGTAACATCGAAACAGTGGTTCATACCTAAAGAGTAAATTCTGACGTGTAAATACAAAGTGATTGTGAAACAACTTAAAAAAAACAAAACATTTTTAAGAACACTAAGTAATAAATCCATAAAGGTTACTCGACACTAAGGGAAACTGCTAAGCGCGCAACAACAAATTCAACATAAGAAAAATTAAGTGAATAATATTGTTGGAATAAATGTGTATGCCTCGATATGTAATGTTAATTAGCATAAGATTAAATCGGCTGTTATCAAATACTTAACGTAATGTTAAATTAACATAATTACTTCTCTTGCTCAAAATATGTACAACGGAATGGAAGTGCACGAAGCACAAACTAAATTAAATAAATAAACATTAAAACTAAAATAAAGAAATCCACTTTATTATTAACATGGTAGCAGAGCAAGGTTGTTAAAAATTAATCCAAGGTCACTAACTAAATCCACGTTTGAGAAAAATAAATGCTGTTCAAGTGAAGAAAAGTGAAGCGACAAATAGAAAAAGTGTATAAGACATAGAAAAGAGAAAAACAATATTAAAAGTGCGAACTATTAAAAAAATACGAATACGCAAACAAGACTATTGGCAAATATTAAACAAATAAACGGAAAAACATTAAAAACATAAATTAAATGGATTTGATGGCAGCAGATTAAAATTCAAAATCCACGTGCACGCTTTGAGAAAATTACATGGAAGTAGAAAAGTGTGACCCTATATAAAAATGAGCAAAAAATGAACGAAACAGAAAGAGACATAAAAGAAGTGTACAAACAGATTAATAGTGAAGCGGGAAAAATGAGTGCAAACGCAAAAATTGAAGACATTGTTATGCCCATATTCGATGGGGTAAATTTTGGAAGCTGGAAGTTCAGATTAATGACAATACTAGAATACAAAGAGTGCAAAGAACCAGCAGTGCGAACAAGAACAACGGAAGATAATGTAACAACATGGATGAAAACAGACTTGAAAGCAAAAACAATTTTAATCAGTACAATATCAGACAAACAGTTAGAATATGTTAGTGAGTGCCAAACGACATTACAAATTATGAACAAGCTAAACGAAATGTATTCGGTAAAATCAACAGCCCTGCAAATACTGTGCAGAGGAAAAATCGACGAAATCAAACTAAAAGACTATGAAACAGTGGAAGAATTTTTTATTGAATTCGAGAAAGCAGTGAATAAATTTAAATACGCTGGAGGCACCATAGACGAAAACGAAAAAATGCGGTATCTGTTAAAAGCGCTACCAACAAGCTACAGTTACATTGGAGACTTCTTAGACGTGATTCCGGAAGCTCAACGAACGGTAGAGTACGTAAAATCAAAAGTGAAAGAAAAAGCTATAACAGAGGTCCAGGGGACAGACAAAATAACGTAAGCACATTTAACACCAAAACTAAAAAAGAATGCTATGTGTGTGGCAAAACAGGTCATATCCAGAGGGACTGCTTGCATGCTGAGCAAAATGCGAGAGGCGAAAACAGACAACAACAACAAGACAACAGGCGGCGATATCAGAATACGAATCAAAGAGGCGGTCGAGGCAGAGGTCAACGTCATGGAAGTGGTCGAGGACGTGGAATTGGACGTGGACATTACTCAGGAGACGGGAACCAAGGAAGACAACAAGAAAACAGCGACGGCGTACAGTCATGGACAATTAGAATGATAAGAAACGAAAAAATAATAAAATGTAATAACAGCGAAACTAGTAACGAAACTACAGTAAACTGGTTATTAGATAGTGGATGCACTGATCACATCATAAACGATTGTAGACTTTTTAAGAACTTTGTAAATTTAAAAAATCCGATTGATGTTAAAGTAGCCGATGGCAAACAATTGCAAGCGACAAAGATTGGAAATGTAGAAACATATTTTAGAACATACAACAATGAAAATTTGATCAATATTAATAACGTATACTTTGTAAAAGGCATAAAACAAAATTTGATGAGCATATCAAAGATAACTGAAAATAAATGTACAGTCGTAGCCAGAAATAATGATACAAAAATCTACAACGAAAAAGAGAATTGTTGACAGTTGCAAATAAAATTGATAGTTTATATAACGTAAAAAGCTTCATGCTAAAAAATAAAACAAATGAAATATACACAAATGTAACAAAATTAACTGAAAAGGAAAAATGGCACAGGGCACTAGGCCACGTAAATTTTCAATATTTGAATAGAATTATTAAGAGTAAAATGCTAGATGGTCTGCCTGATAAAATCGAGAATACCGAAATGAAATGCGCGAATTGTATACAAAGTAAAATGTCAAACGAACCATTCGAGAACAATAGAAAGAAAACTAAAGAAACATTAGAGTTAATACATACAGACTTAAACGGACCACACAGCACAACAGGTTATTGTGGGGAAAAATATTTTTTGACATTTGTTGACGACTTTAGTAAATGCGCGAGAATTTATTGTATTAGAAATAAATCTGAAACTGCGAGCTGCTTAAAAGAATATGTAAATTATGTTGAGAATCAGTTCAGTAAGAAAGTAAAACAAATACAATGCGATAACGGTAAAGAATATATGAATAGAGAAATATCAAACTTTGTAAAATATAAGGGAATTCAGTTAACTACATGTCCACCGTATGTACATGAATTAAACGGCGTAGCAGAAAGATACAATAGATCGGCAATGGATATTGGTAGGTGCTTGATGAGAGAGGCAAACATTCATAGGCGATATTGGCCAGAAGTTATGAACACAGTAGCTTATTTAAAAAATCGAACAATCGCAAACACTGCAGTTAATAAAAGCCCATACGAAATATTTTTCGGCATAAAACCAAATGTAGAAAATTTAAAAATATACGGAAGTAGAGTTTTTGTTAGAGTTCCGGAAGTACGCAGAAAGAGCAAATGGGATAACAAATCGGAATTAGGAGTTTTAGTCGGATATAATACAAACGGATATAGAGTTTTACTAAACAATAGAGTAATAAACGCAAGACATGTTCAAGTTGTAGAAGAGAAAACAAAATTAATTTGCCTAGAGAAAAACAAACAGAATGATAATGAAAGTCAAATAAATGAAAATGAAGAAGATTATGAAGATAACGCTAAGACACACGAACTAAATGACATGGACGAAGTTAATTCAAAAACTAGCGATGAAAGCGAGAGTGAGGAGAACAAAGAACATTTAGCAGTGCAGAGAACATCAAATAGAAAGAAACGCCCAGTAAATCTATACGGTAACCCAGTAACTCATTTTATTTATATCAATTATGTAAATGCAATTGTACCAAACACTTATGAAGAGGCGATGAATAGCAATGAAAAAATAGAATGGCTCAAAGCAATGAACACAGAAATGCAATGCTTAAATAAAAATATTACATGGCAAATTGTAGAAAAACCGATAAACAAAAAGATTATAGATGTTAAATGGGTGTACAAAAAGAAAAGTGATGGGACTTACAAAGCTAGACTAGTAGTAAGAGGTTTCCAACAAAGAGAACGACTAGAAAACGTATATTCACCAGTAGGAAAAATGCAAACATTAAAAGTATTACTATCATATTGTTGTAAAAATGGTCTGTTTATAAATCAGATGGATGTCGAAACAGCTTTTTTAAATGGCTATGTAAAATCAGAAGTTTATGTAAATGAACCGAAGGGTTACGAAACAGGAGAAAACAAAGTTTATAAATTGATTAAGGCATTATATGGATTGAGAGAAAGCCCAAGAGCATGGTACGAATGTTTACATAAATATCTCGACAAATTAAATTTTAAGAGAAGCAATTACGATTATTGTTAATATGTAAAAAGAGCGGATAAAGATGAAGTATATATCTTAGTATTCGTAGATGACATCCTGATATGCAGTAAGAACAAAACAAAAATAACAGAAATAAAAGACAGTTTAATGAACAAATTTACAATGAAAGATTTAGGAAAAATCGGCAGTTATATTGGAATAGAAATTAATTATAGTACTGAAAGTAAGAAAATGACGTTAAATCAAAAAAGATATATTGAAACTCCAATGGAAACAAACTTAAAATTAGATCAAGCAACTGAATGTGATAAAAAAATTAAATACAGAAACTTGATAGGTGAATTATTATATATAAGCGCAGGTACAAGACCAGATATATCATATTCCGTAAATTATCTAAGCAGATATCAAAGTTGTTATAATTCAACACATTATAAATACGCGTTAAGAGTATTAAAATATTTATATAAGACAAGAGATTTGAATTTAACTTTTGAAGAGAATAAAAATAATGAAATACTAGATTGTATGGTAGACTCAGATTATGCAGGAGATAATGTTGATAGAAAATCCACAACGGGATTTATAATAAGAATGTATGGAAATATAATATATTGGAAAACTCACAAACAACACACTGTAACAAAATGCTCAACGTTTGCAGAGTACATTGCCCTGTCGGAAGCAGTAACAGAAATATTATTTGTCAAAAACATGCTATGTGAAATATTTAATATTAATAACGAAAAAGCGATAAAGATTTATGAAGATAATTCAGGCGCAGTAGCGATTGCTAAATTTGGTAATTTTACAAAAAATTCGAAGCACATTGAAGTGCAGTATCACTATGTAAACGAAAATTATGAAAAAGGTATTATAGACATTGTAAAGATTGAATCTAGACTTAATATAGCAGACATGTTAACCAAAGCGTTAGACAAACAAAAATTTATAAGAAATATAAATGCTGTAAAGTTAAAGTAATGTAAGATAAAACGAAGACAACAAATTTAAGAGGCGTGTTGGAATAAATGTGTATGCCTCGATATGTAATGTTAATTAGCATAAGATTAAATCGGCTGTTATCAAATACTTAACGTAATGTTAAATTAACATAATTACTTCTCTTGCTCAAAATATGTACAACGGAATGGAAGTGCACGAAGCACAAACTAAATTAAATAAATAAACATTAAAACTAAAATAAAGAAATCCACTTTATTATTAACAAATATAAACATTATAAGTGACTGCAACACAAAACATAAAACTACAACAAAATCAACGCAGAAGAAATAAGTGAACTACGTAAACATTGACGAAGACATAACCCATTGCTGAAGTGAAAACACAACCTTATCTAAACTCACATAAACCGAAACAATGGCAGTATCAACACCACCCCAATAGTACTATCCGACTCAAATATGAGTCAGGTCGAAAGAGAGATACACGACGCGAAAACTTCAATGGAGATCCGAGCACCCTGTATACGTTCGTTAGTTGTATCGACTTCATCCTGGCACTGTACCACGGACACATAAAACGAAACATCAGTGGCGATGTCATTCACATACTTGGAGCCAACAACTTCGACAGTTGGATCGAATTAAGGACGCAATTGATTCTCTACTACAAACCACAGGCACCGAACCATCACCTTTTGGAGGAATTCCGGAACACACAATATAGAGGTAACATCCGATAATTTTTGAAAGAGGCCGTGAGGAGACGGCAAGTTTTAATAAGTAAACTAGAATTAGAAAATAATACTGCAGAAACCGCCTTATTTACTAGACTTGTCCAAGATAGCATAGAGAATTTAATCCAAAAATTGCCAAACCACATTCATATCAGAATAATTAAATGCCACATCCTAGACTTAAGATCCATGATTAATATTGTTGGAATAAATGTGTATGCCTTGATATGTAATGTTAATTAGCATAAGAACAAATCAGCTGATTTCAAATACTTAATGTAATGTTAAATAACATACTTCACTTGCTCCAAATATGTAAAACGGAATAGAAGTGCACAAAGCGCAAACTAAATTAAATAAATAAATAATAAAACCTAAATAAAGCAATCCGCTATATTATCAACATGGTAGCAGAGCAAGGTTGACAAAAATTAATCCAAGGTCCTTAACAAAATCCAAGTTTGAGAAAAATAAATGGTGTTGAAGTGAAGGCAAGTGAAGCGACAAAAAGAAAAAATGTATAAGACATAGAAAACTGAAAAACAATAGTAAAAGTGCGAACTATTAAAAAATATGAATACGCAAACAAGACTATTGGCACATATTAAACAAATAAACGGAAAAACATTAAAAACATAAACTAAAAGGATTTGATGGCAGCAGATTAAAATTCAAAATACATGGAAGTGGAAAAGTGGGACCCTATATAAAAAAGCAAAAAATGAATCAAATAGAAAGAGACATAAAAGAAGTGTACAAACAGATTAAAAGTGAAGCGGGAAAAATGAGTACAAACGCAAAAATCGAAGACATTGTTATGCCCATATTCAATGGGGTAAATTTTGGAAGCTGGAAGTTCAGACTAATGACAATACTAGAACACAAAGAGTGCAAAGAACCAGCAGAGCGAACAAGAACAACGGAAGATAATGTAACAACATGGACGAAAACAGATTTAAAAGCAAAAACAATTTTAATCAGTACAATATCAGATAAAAAATTAGAATATGTTAGTGAGTGCCAAACGACATTAGAAATTATGAACAAGTTTAACGAAATGTATTCAATGAAATCAACAGCCCTGCAAATACTGTACTGTACGTAAAATCAAAAGTGAAAGAAAAAAGCTATAACAGAGGTCCAGTGGACAGACAAAATAACGTAAGCACATTTAACACCAAAACTAAACAAGAGCAACAGTCGAGTTGCACACGACAGTAGGATACCCTTGGACGTATGTTGCCATAAAAAGTATTTAATTGTATAATACTAATTGCAAGCTATAAATTAATAATAATACTGGAGTGCGCTGCCACCTTGCTTCAATTTCGATATTTTGCCAATAATTTATCGCCGCAATTCCCTAAAGCGGTGTGAGCAGTAGATATCGGTATTTCTTTATAAATTTTAAATTGGTTAATATCGATAACAAGGTCCAAGGGTATAAAAATAAAAAAATAATAATAATTATCAAACCAATTTTCCATTCAATGGTTATACTTAACTATTAGATAATTAAATTTAAATTATTAAAATATGCCTACATACATATTTACATATATCCTGTCATTTAGATTTCTTAATTTCTAACCTATTCCAAACATTACAAACTCATGCCTGAATACTAACAGATATCCCATTGTGATGCCTATGCAAAACCTCAAAAGTCCTAGCACTAATCTTTTCGTTATCTAGTATATTTGAAAACGCCCAATCAATATGTGTATCCATATTGGTAGTGGACGTTTTCAAATCTAACAAACTCCTTAATCCTTTGCTAATCAAAAAATTATAAATACTCTTACACCTGTTAAAATATGATGCCTGTTAAAGGCCTAATTGATTCAAGTTGAACCACAATAGTGAACCCAGGTATTTCTACAGTTTCATTGCTTATGGAAGTTTCCACGAAACATAATATTGATGACTGAAGCATCAGCTTGTCCGATCGAATATCTTCAAGATGGGAATTCAAGCTCTGAGTATTATGGAAGAAAATGTTAAGGGCAGAACTGTTAATTAAATAATCGTAATGAGTACACAGTAGTTTTTCAGTCCGCAATTTCTTCAATTGGGCTTTCACTTTATCATTATTTTGAGGAGACTTAGGAGGAACAAAATTCCCAATAATGAATAATCCTAAAGCAGTAGTTGCTCTACTGCAAGCTACGTATAATGCAGCACGCTGCATTCTGGAATTAGCATGGACTACCACTTTGCCATACGTAGCTCCCTGACTCTTATGAATTGTGATGCCTTCAGCAGGCACAATTGGAAACTGCCTACGGTCAATGTTAATTTGTGCGTTATTTGAATATTGAAAACTGCGAACAATTTTCTGAATAGGAGTCCATGAAGGATCTGTACGATGTGTACCCTTCGAACGCGCAGATTCTCCTACAGTTTCCTCTGTAAATTTCATCCATAAAATGTTGGGAGTGTTGGATGTATTGAAATCTATTTGCATCAACACACCTGATGCCCCGTTTACTAATCCATCCCCTGTGTCTACATTGACCGTCATCATGTACTTGGCAGTATTTTTTAGGAGAAGAGACGTACAGAGTCCCTGTGTAGCGGAAGTTTTAAAACCCTTCACTTCTTCTAATATTCTTTGTTTCCTAGCTGGTTCCAAATGGTCCGCCTTAATAAAATCTTCAGCAGTAGAGAAAAATTGCTCAGTAGCAATTGAGTTAAGTTTCGTTACATTAAATAAATCAACCTCATTATTATTACAAAACAGATGAATTGCATCATCGGGCACTGCCGATGGTTCGCATATTCTAGATTGGAAAAGGACAATATCATCGGCTGTCATACAACCCGATGCCATATTATTTAAGGCAGAAGCGAAAAGCTGATCGTCACGTTGACGCATTATCTCTGTGAGCTCAAAATACAAAAAAATGTCCCAGAGATACGTACCAAATATTTCATGGTAAGGGTCAGTGGTATTTGGATCGAAAATCCAACTACCTCCTACGGGCTGTAACTGTCTAAGATCACCGAATACGATGATAGAAACACCACCAAAAGGAGAAGTATTTTTGAAAATTTGCTTCAAACGAGAATCTAAATAAGAAAACATTAGAGAGCTAACCATTGATATTTCATCAATAATAATTAATTTAAGATCGATTAACCTTGAATGAAGGCTATTAACTAAATCATGGCTTAAGGCCCTTAGAGGTGCTGAGCGAGATTGATTAACAGGAAGTGAAAACATGGAATGCAGTGTCGAACCACTAATTCCGAATGCTGCTTTTCCTGTTGGTGCACATAAGAGGATTTTAACAGATGTCGGATCAGCTCCTGGTATACTGTTATACATTACGGATAATGACTGAAAAATTGCTGATATAAGTCGACTCTTTCCGACTCCGGCGCCGCCTCCAACAAATTCATAAAAGACTGTATTGATTTTGGCATTATGCAAAGCATGTGTAAAATATAGCTTCTGCTTTAAATTAAGAGATCTAACTATATTAGCTAAGCTTTCCTGAGAAACTAAGGCTGGAAGCTTGATAAAACGGACATTACTATCTTCATCATTCATATCAATATTTCCATCCACATTTAAAACATTTAGATGTGGATCTATTTCAGGCAATCCTAAAACTGTGAAGCCATCATCTACCACTTCCTGTTCTCCTACTTGATTATTCTCATTTTCTGCTTCCTCTGTTAAGTGGCTCAGAGCATCTTCTAGTTCCCTATCATCTAGTAAATTATATTTTCTGCGATTGTTCTCTACTAACTCCGAATTTTCCCTACAGAACAATTCACAGTCATGTGTGACTAAATCCAAATGCTCATCTCGCCATCGCGTAAAGCATTTTTAGCTCTCTGAAATAGTCACTTGTTTCTGTATTGACATTAAATCTCCTATACCTAATTATGCACGCAGTGGTCCTCTTTCTGATGAAGCCACTATTATCGCGAAGAGCGTAAACTATTGATTCAGAAGCCCTAGGCACATCATCGTCAAAGTCATCTGCATTTTCTTGGCGAGCTCCTCGTTCTGATTTGCAGTAGCTATAAAAAGCGGATATCTCAGTGCCAAATATAAATTTGTTACCTAAATGTTGTAACTTTTGCTTAATAGTTACATTGTTATTGTCTTTAATCTCATTGATTGCCTCACGCATCAACATTGAGATACCTCTCTGAGACTTGTTAATATAATTAACGACGTAGCTGCAGCAAGCATAGGGGTCTAAAATAAACTGAATATCCATATTTGCTCGCTGCAACAAAAGGAGGTGCTTGTTATAAGCGTTAAGCTTGATTGCTGCAAAAGATCGCTTCAAAAAAACTTTTGGTTTCTTTATACTTGATCTTACAGCATTAATGTAGCCCTCATAACTAAGGTTAAGTTGATCGTGGGACAAAAAGTTGTTAAAATCGTTAAAATTTTCTACGCTTTCACGATCAAATGGGAAGTCGAGCAGACTTTGAATTTTTTCGAAATTCCTACGATGCTCGGCCAAATTTGGAGCATTTTCTTCTAAAGGGAGAAGAATTTCTGTTTGAGGCATGGGAGGGTATGGGATACCAAATCTACAAATTTGTTTTGACCTAATTTCTCGCCTGCAAGAGTGCCCGTGACTATGGAGTTGATACTCCAAATATGGAGCAACGTCCGGGCAACTAGAATCAGCAGTAATAAACTGATCAATAAAGGACTTCACAGGCATAAATGTGGACTCATTCTTTAGGTCGAGCTTTGGGGCGTCTTTCAGCCAGAACATGCCATGTATATGTGGAGAGCATCTTTGCTGAAACTCCACTCGCCAATAAAACTTGATGACCTGGTGACAACCAAAGACACCGCCTTCCTTTTTAATCAGTTTTAAAACCTGTCTATATCGAAAATCGAAATATCTGGCACAGGTCACTGAGTCTGCTCTAATGAGACGAGCTTTCTCATTAAACCCCAAATTTAACGCTTCTTCTTCGGATACTTCTAGCTTGTCTACATTTTTACATAGCAAGACTAAAAGCTCCGGCCACCTAGTTTCCGCTGCGGAAAATGTTATAAAAAAAGTTGGAAGCCCTACCTGCCTAATCATAGCCATCACTTTCTTTTTCTCGTCCTCCCAATAAGCAGGAGACGTGCGAATATCTTTTAAAAGCCTATAGCCATCATCATGAAGTATTAACCTATTTAAAGTTTCATCATTACGCACATCAGCAGCCGAAATGCCTTGAGTGGCAGAGTGCTTACGTAAGCAAATTGATGTGCTATTCCTAATGCTAATCATTTCTAACTTTTTGAAGTTATGAAATAATTTATCAGTTCTACAACCTCTTCTATCAAAATTCCTAAGCTCTGATCTAACTATAGTTGTAAAACTTTCCTGACATTTCCTTTTAATGCCTGCAAATATTGTGGGAAAAGCCAGCTCCTCTGAATCACAATCGGTTATCATGTCAAGAGGTCGCTGACCCTCTCCTGGTGCTATAGCAATTCGAGGAATATCTATGTTTTCAACAGGGACATTTTCCATGAAGGTTTCTTGACCTCCTGGATTCAACTCTACCTCTTCTTCTATTACTCTATGCTCATTAGGTTGTGCTGCCTTTTCTAACATTTGACACACAATGTCCCTGTCGTCTGCTGACGCAACAAATGGTACAGTCTCAGCTGAGTAAGAAGACAACCACTGCTCATTGATAGTAACCTGGTGCTTCTTATAAAGTTCTGTGTTCACTAAATACCGAATTGCATCAACTATCTTTGAGGGCCTTATGGTTTCAGCCATGAAATCATGGTTATACTCCATCCTACGCTTAAGATGAATCTGAACTACTTCGGCTTCATTAAATGCCCTGGGAAGGGAAGTTACAACATTTGCAACTGGAATTGGCACATTGATCACTGCTCCTTTAATGGCACTTTGACGTCCATATCCAAGAGACTTTATGATCATAAAAGGAAGACGGGGAGAAATCAGCCTTTCTTCTAGAGGCGTCAAGCCTTTCAGGCATTCCGGAAGCTCCGGAAAATTTAGGCCATTTGTAATAGAAGCCTTTGGTTTTTTCCCTGACTTAATACTGCGGCTGCAGGTTTTGCAAAAGCTAAACCTATTATTATGGGATGGAAACATAGAGGAAAGATACAAAATATCAACACTATCTGCCTCACTACACTTTTCCTCTATGACCTCACGCGAAACTTTGTCCACTTGATGTGGAAACCACAAACCTTTGCAACATATGCAAACCTGATCGGGTCCCTGCTTGACTGTCTTATTAAAATTGGCTATTAGGCAATCTAAACTAGTTTTAACCTGCGATATCCTATCATCTGGAAGGGTATTCGCACGGTCCACTCTATTGCGGGACGCGTTTCTCCTATTCTCTGCTATCCTATTGGTGCAAATACTCCTATATAGACTCACTCTTCCCTGAGATCGAAACTCAGCATCTTACCTGCGACTCGAACGACGCGAAGTGTTGGCAAGTTGTTCGTCTGTTTTAATTGCAGAATCACTGCGACGTACACGGCGACGAACTGCATCCTGCTCTCTTTCCTGAGATCGAAACTCAGCATCTTGCCTGCGACTCGAACGACGCGAAGTGTTGGCAAGTTGTTCGTCTGTTTTAATTGCAGAATCACTGCGACGTACACGGCGACGAACTGCATCCTGCTCTCTTTCCTGAGATCGAAGGTCAGCATCTCGCCTGCGCCTCGAACGACGCGAAGTGTCAGCAAGTTGTTCTTGTAATCTGATTGGCGAAGAAGCCCGAAGAGTAGTGTGACGAATTGTGTCCGGTAATTGCTCAACGGCCCTAAATGTTCTATTACTTCTGCGGACTCGATGCTGTTGACTATCTCTAACCCTTTCAGCTTCCCTAAATTCGAAATTTTTCATACGTTCTCTATGTGCCTCTAGATTATTTACGCGTTCCTGCTCAGAAAAGTCTATATCTGACCTATTCAAACGATTTCTTTTTCGCTGTGTTTGACTCCTATTGCAAGCTGACTTTCTCTTAAGACTAGGCATCTTCTAATATATAAGTTTTAAAATAATATATAGGTATGTTAAAAATAAAATTCTTATAAATTAATTTAATTTGAATATATATTTATCAAAAATTAATATATAGTTATATATATAAAATAAAGTTAGTATATTTATTTATATATATAAATATATTCATATATTTAAATAGATATATATATATTATAATTATATTCATATATTTAAATAAATATATGTATATTATTTAAAATAATTATATTATAAATGAAAATAAATATCTAATGAAAGAACAAATAATAATAAAATTTAATAAGGAAAATAAAAATAAACAAAATGTGGAAAAGAGAATAAATATAAATCAAAGAAATAATAAATTAAACCTGCAAGAAATTCCAGCGAAAATTCCAATTTGAATCGCGGAAACGAACCGATACCGATGTTCACGTACAATCACACACACTTCAGAAGAGTCTATACACATATATGTATGCATGCACAAAAATACGTTACGCTGTGTACCGCACTTTTCTAAAATTGCGCGCCACGTTCCGGGCAGGGCGCAATCATTCACACGCATAAAAAATGTTCCGTTAACGCATAACAATCACACACGAGGATTTACTTATCATATACTCGACTTATATTAATTTGCATTAAATGTTAAATGTATCACGAACACGCGAATTAATTATATATTATTTTATATTTAATATCGAAAATACAAATGATAATCGACAATCGACGACGACACCGAACACGCCAATCGCAAACTACAAATTAACATAACACTGAAGCGCGCTGCCACCTTGCAACAATTTTGATACGTTGCCAATAATTTATCGCCGCAATTAAAAAGTGCGCGAAACCTTAAATTTATAATAATGATCTATAGAATCTAATATACATACAAAATATACATATATTAAAAAAACAAAGTAGAAGAAATGTTAGTACATTTTTTTCAAACATAGTTTCAATAGACGTGGGGATATAATATAATTTACACATATTAATATAATTTATATGCAAAACATATGAAATATATATCGATAGGTTTAATATATATTAAAAGCTATCGATATGATAGCTCATAATATATCGTGAAATCTAAATTAATATTTATTTAATAAAAAGTCAATATATAAATTATTAAATAATAATAATAATATGTCTATATTAGAAATCTAGTAAATACCTGCATTCATGCATGCCGATCAACCACGCTATTGGTTGTATATAATTTTACATATGTATGTGTGAACACAAATTAAGTATGTATAAGTGTTTGCATTTATGCACATGTATTTTGGGTAATTGACATGTGCATGAAAAAGAAGAGTCGAGAAACAGCTCGCGCTTCGCGCTCGCATCGTTTATCCTTTTCTTTCATGCACAAGTAATTTAGTTCTGACGTCATCGACAACTTCTTTGCTTTCTTCATATTCATATATACGCCACCTATTGGTTGAGTGTTAACATATATTTATGCACATGTATTTTCGGTAATTGACATGTGCATGGAAAAGAAGAGTCGAGAAATAGCTCGCGCTTCGCGCTCGCATCGTTGTCCTTTTCTTTCATGCATAAGGAATTTAGTTCTGACGTCATCGACAAGTTCTTTGCTGGTCGAAGTGTCGAAATGGTTTATCTAATAACTTCAGTGTTTATTGTCTGATCGGATTGCAATTTGGAGGATAAGTTCATATATTATATATCTATATATATGCTAAAGCAGAACGTTAAGAAATGAGTTCTTCGAATGTAAATAGCAATGTAAACCAAAATTGGCGGTTTGCGGGGGCGGTAGGCGTGTTATTCCAAATTGAAAATAAACTTGATCTGCGTATGGTATACAGGAAACATCATGCTAAATTTGGTGTCCGTAGCTTTAGTAATAGCTGAGATCGGCGCGTTCATCCAGACAGACAGACAGACGGACAGACAGACGGACATGGCTCAATCGACTCGGCTATTGATCCTGAGCAAGAATATATATACTTTATGGGGTCTCCGACGCCTCCTTCTGCCTGTTACATACATTTGCACAAAGTTAGTATACCCTTTTTTGACCATTTTCAATGGTCCAAGGGTATAAAAAGAATGCTATGTGTGTGGTCATATTCAGAGGGACTGCTGGCATGCTAAGCAAAATGCGATAGGCGAAAACAGACAACAACAACAAGACAACAGGCGGCGATGTCAGAAATCGAATCAAAGAGGCGGTCGAGCCAAAGGTCAACATCATGGAAGTGGTCGAGGACGTGGAACTGGACGTGGACATTACTCAGGAGACGGGAACCAAGGAAGAAAACAAGAAAACAGCGACGGCGTACAGTCATGAACAATAAGAATGATAAGAAACAAAAAAATAATAAAATGTAATAACAGCGAAAGTAGCAACGTAGACAGTCTGTTGTAGTCAGCACAGAGAACTCGGAAAGGGTCATGCAAGCTGTAGTTAGTATTACAAAAGGCCAAGGATAGTGGCATAAAATTACGAGTAACTCTAGAAGGAATACAGAAATTAATTTGAGTAAGCAGAGTAGGAGAATCTATATTGTACTTTATTAGGTTTACAATAAACATAACGCCTAACATCATACGACGGTTAGTTAAAGATGGTAGGTTAATTAGAAGGAGTCTACTAGAGTATGGTGGTAAGTCTACACACGGAACCCAATTAAAACTGCTCAAGACAAAGAGTAGAAACTGCTTTTGAACAGACTCAATTCTATCTTGGTGAATATGGTATTGCTGCGACCACACGCAAGACCCATATTCAAGAGTTGGACGAAGAAGAGAAGTGTAAAGCAACTTTGTCGTGTAAGGATCCTCGAATTCTTTGGCCCATCTTTTGATGAACCCGAGTAGTCGAAATGCCTTATTGACAATTTTACTGAACTCAGTATAGACCACATCAGTTTGCATTTTGTTCCGAAATCCTAGATTGATCAGAGATGAGAATTCTAAAAGATTAGTAGCTGTTGATCTTGCCTTTATAGACCCATGTTGATGGGGTGAAATTATAGATTTACACATAAAAGTTAACTGAGCCGTAAAATTTTTTTTCAAAAATCTTAGGAATTGCGGACAATTTGGAAATACATCTATAGTTCTTCACATCATGGTTAGAACCACTTTGGTTAAGAGGAATGGAAAAAGACTTTTTCCAAATAGGTGGGAAATAACTATTGGATAGTGACAAGTCAAGTAGCTTATGAATTGGCTTCAAAATCGCGAAGAATATGTAAGTAAGATAGTAATTATTGATGCGATAGCTAAACTATTAAACTTTAATTATTATCCGCTGAAGAACATTTCGCAAATCGCGTCGGTAACATCGAAACAGTGGTTCATACCTAAAGAGTACATCCTGACGTGTAAATACAAAGTGATTGTGAAACAACTTAAAAATAACAAAACATTTTTAAGAACACTAAGTAATAAATCCGTAAAGGTTACTCGACACTAAGGGAAACTGCTAAGCGCGCAACAACAAATTCAACATAAGAAAAATTAAGTGAATAATATAAACATTATAAGTGACTGCAACACAAAACATAAAACTACAACAAAATCAACGCAGAAGAAATAAGTGAACTACGTAAACATTGACGAAGACATAACCCCTTGCTGAAGTGAAAATACAACCTCATCTAAACTCACATAAACCGAAACAATGGCAGTATCAACACCAGCCCCAATAGTACTATCCGACTCAAATATTCTTCAATGGAGATCCGAGCACCCTGTATACATACGTTCGTTAGTCGTATCGACTTCATCCTGGCACTGTACCACGGACACATAAAACGAAACATCAGTGGCGATGTCATCCACATACTTGGAGCCAACAACTTCGACAGTTGGATCGAATTAAGGACGCAATTGATTCTCTACTACAAACCACAGGCACCGAACCATCAACTTTTGGAGGAATTCCGGAACACACAATATAGAGGTAACATCCGATAATTTTTGAAAGAGGCCGTGAGGAGACGGCAAGTTTTAATAAGTAAACTAGAATATGAAAATAATACTGCAGAAACCGCCTTATTTACTAGACTTGTCCAAGATAGCATAGAGAATTTAATCCAAAAATTGCCAAACCACATTCATATCAGAATAATTAAATGCCACATCCTAGACTTAAGATCCCTGATTAATATTGTTGGAATAAATGTGTATGCCTTGATATGTAATGTAAATTAGCATAAGAACAAATCAGCTGATTTCAAATACTTAATTTAATGTTAAATAACATACTTCACTTGCTCCAAATATGTAAAACGGAATAGAAGTGCACAAAGCGCAAACTAAATTAAATAAATAAATAATAAAACCTAAATAAAGCAATCCGCTATATTATCAACATGGTAGCAGAGCAAGGTTGACAAAAATTAATCCAAGGTCCTTAACAAAATCCAAGTTTGAGAAAAATAAATGGTGTTCAACTATTAAAAAATATGAATACGCAAACAAGACTATTGGCACATATTAAACAAATAAACGGAAAAACATTAAAAACATAAACTAAGCGGATTTGATGGCAGCAGATTAAAATTCAAAATACACGTGCACGCTTTGATAAAATTACATGGAAGTAGAAAAGTGTGACCCTATATAAAAAAAAGCAAAAAATGAATCAAATAGAAAGAGACATAAAAGAAGTGTACAAACAAATTAAAAGTGAAGCGGGAAAAATGAGTACAAACGCAAAAATCGAAGACATTGTTATGCCCATATTCGATGGGGTAAATTTTGGAAGCTGGAAGTTCAGACTAATGACAATACTAGAACACAAAGAGTGCAAAGAACCAGCAGAGCGAACAAGAACAACGGAAGATAATGTAACAACATGGACGAAAACAGATTTAAAAGCAAAAACAATTTTAATCTGTACAATATTAGATACAAAATTAGAATATGTTAGTGAGTGCCAAACGACATTAGAAATTATGAACAAGTTTAACGAAATGTATTCAATGAAATCAACAGCCCTGCAAATACTGTACTGTACGTAAAATCAAAAGTGAAAGAAAAAAGCTATAACAGAGGTCCAGTGGACAGACAAAATAACGTAAGCACATTTAACACCAAAACTAAAAAAGAATGCTATGTGTGTGGTCATATTCAGAGGGACTGCTGGCATGCTAAGCAAAATGCGATAGGCGAAAACAGACAACAACAACAAGACAACAGGCGGCGATGTCAGAAATCGAATCAAAGAGGCGGTCGAGCCAAAGGTCAACATCATGGAAGTGGTCGAGGACGTGGAACTGGACGTGGACATTACTCAGGAGACGGGAACCAAGGAAGAAAACAAGAAAACAGCGACGGCGTACAGTCATGAACAATAAGAATGATAAGAAACAAAAAAATAATAAAATGTAATAACAGCGAAAGTAGCAACGTAGACAGTCTGTTGTAGTCAGCACAGAGAACTCGGAAAGGGTCATGCAAGCTGTAGTTAGTATTACAAAAGGCCAAGGATAGTGGCATAAAATTACGAGTAACTCTAGAAGGAATACAGAAATTAATTTGAGTAAGCAGAGTAGGAGAATCTATATTGTACTTTATTAGGTTTACAATAAACATAACGCCTCATACGACGGTTAGTTAAAGTTGGTAGGTTAATTAGAAGGAGTCTACTAGAGTATGGTGGTAAGTCTACACACGGAACCCAATTAAAACTGCTCAAGGCAAAGAGTAGAAACTGCTTTTGAACAGACTCAATTCTATTTTGGTGAATATGGTATTGCTGCGACCACACGCAAGACCCATATTCAAAAGTTGGACGAAGAAGAGAAGTGTAAAGCAACTTTGTCGTGTAAGGATCCTCGAATTCTTTGGCCCATCTTTTGATGAACCCGAGTAGTCGAAATGCCTTTTTTTGACAATTTTACTGAACTCAGTATAGACCACATCAGTTTGCATTTTGTTCCGAAATCCTAGATTAATCAGAGATGAGAATTCTAAAAGATTAGTAGCTGTTGATCTTGCCTTTATAGACCCATGTTGATGGGGTGAAATTATAGATTTACACATAAAAGTTAACTGAGCCGTAAAATTTTTTTTCAAAAATCTTAGGAATTGCGGACAATTTGGAAATACATCTATAGTTCTTCACATCATGGTTAGAACCACTTTGGTTAAGAGGAATGGAAAAAGACTTTTTCCAAATAGGTGGGAAATAACTATTGGATAGTGACAAGTCAAGTAGCTTATGAATTGGCTTCAAAATCGAATCAGCACAAAATCTAAGTACGCATGCTGGAACTCCGTCAGGGCCAGGAGAGAAAACGGGTTTTATCGATTTAAGATCATTAAGTAAAGAGGTTTTGTCAATAGAAGGACAGAAGAGAGTGTTAAAATTTTGTATACTGTAAGGATATGGATGTACAGGGCAACTATTGTATAAGGTTCAGTTGAATAAGTTGATTGAAAAAAGTCTGCAAACAAATCGGCGGCTGCCTGATCATCAGTTGCTTCCTTATTTTCGAATGATAGAGAGGGAGGAAATCTACTTGATTTACGTTTTAAGTTGACAAAGTTATAAAACTGCTTTGGATCCTGAGCAAACTGCAAACGGCAGCGACCCAAATACTTTTTGTAACAATTTGAATTCAGAGCAATAAAGTTTGCTCTTGCAGCAATAAAACGCGTAAAATCAGAAGGATTGCAAGTTAATTTAAACTTTTTAAGATACCGCAATATCAAATTTTTCAGCCTTACTAACTCACGTGAAAACCAAGGAGGCCTATTGGACTTTACAGGAAAAGTAACAGGAACACAATGATCAAAACACTCATTGAGTTCATAGAGGAATAGAAAAATGAAATTCATGTATTTAGATCAGAACATGAATATATAAATGACCAATCATGTTCCAAAATTAAACAATTCAATTTTTGAAAATCGGTCCTACGAAAACAACGTGATATTATTATAGGGGAAACAGTTGCAGTTTGCATAGAAGTAGGCAGAGTTAGAACCAGGTCCAATGTAGGATGATAGGGATCTTCAGGAATTACTAAGGGATTCATTCTAGAGATAGTATTTAGTAAAATGTCAGAAGAGAAAATTAAATCAAGCATTCGACCACTACAATTAGGAACAGTATTTATTTGATAAAGAGATAGCGCCGAGAGGCCATTTAAAAAAGAAATAAATGCAGAGGGCACCAATATATCGGATTGAGATGACCAAGTAACTTCTGGCAAGTTGAAATCACCAAAAACTAGCAGATAATCTCTATCAGATAGTTTGGAGGCAACAGATTGGATAGATGAAAGATGGTCCAGGTAGACAGATATATCAGGTGAGGAGGAATATACGAACAGGTAATGTAAATTGAAATTTGACACATCGTCATTTTAACACATACAAATTCTAAGGAAGAACAATGGTCTAATGGAACAAGTTCGGAAGGAAGATCAGATTTTACAGTTATAAGAACACCACCTTCAATTCGTGATAAACGGTCCCATCTGAAGGAGGTGTACTTATTAGGAAAAATTGAGCAGTTTGAAAAGATAGAATGGCTTAGAGCAATGAACACAGAAATGCAATGTTTAAATAAAATAATACGTGGCAAATTGTAGAAAAACCGATAAACAAAAAGATTATAGATGTTAAATGGGTCTACAAAAAGAAATGTGAAAACTGTGCTCACATATACAGACATTTACTTACATATTAAGCCAGGAACTCCGCGCCCGCAAGAGCAGACGTGAAAAACATATGTATGTAATTTAGTATTGTTCAATTTAGTTTTAAAGAAATATTGATAAAAATCCAATTTTTGTAATTTTGTGTTTTGCCCTGAAGACGGTTACCGAAGTGTAACCGAAATATATCGGAATAAAAAGAAAATATTTATTTTATTAAACTTGATCTTGACCTCGAGCAAGCCACCAAAATGATGAAAAACAAAGGTCGCCAAAACTCTATAACTATAAATAAACTAAATACAAGTTTGTATTTGTATTTATTATATTGAAGGAAAGAAATTTAATAAAGCTGAATATTATTATTATTAATATTATTTTATATAAATAACTATTATAACGCTTAATTCGCTTTAAGTTATTAATTCGCAATTTCGCGTTGTTATAATATGTTCGAACGACACGCACAAATTTAATAGACGAAGCGAAGAAGAAGAACGCATAGACAATGAAAAAGTGAATAGACAAGTGTCGTAAGCATTCGACTAACCGAGAGAGCAATAAGTCTTTGTATGCATTTTTAGCGCTTTCCAAAATTCGTTACACATGCTTCTTCTTAATTTTTTGGCACGAGTTAAAAATGTATATTGTGTCTTCTCGCTCTATCTAATGTCTGTATGTATGTATGTCAATATGTACAGATGGATGTTCGTATTTATTAAACTAAACTTACAGCGTCGATCTTAGTCATTCACATTCGCGAAGAATATGTATGTAAGATAGTAATTATTGATGCGATAGCTAAACTATTCAATTCTTTAATTATTATCCGCTGAAGAACATTTCGCAAATCGCAAATCGCGTCGGTAACATCGAAACAGTGGCTCATACCTAAAGAGTAAACCCTGACGTGTAAATACGAAGTGATTCTGAAACAACTTAAAAATAACAAAACATTTTTAAGAACACTAAGTAATAAATCCGTAAAGGTTACTCAACACTAAGTGAAACTGCTAAGCCCGCAACAACAAATTCAACATAAGAAAAATTAAGTGAATAATATAAACATTTTAAGTGACTGCAACACAAAACATGAAACTACAACAAAATCAACGCAGAAGAAATAAGTGAACTACGTAAACATTGACGAAGACATAACCCCTTGCTGAAGTGAAAACACAACCTCATCTAAACTCACATAAACCGAAACAATGGCAGTATGAAAACCAGCCCCAATAGTACTATCCGACTCAAATATGAGTCAGGTCGAAAGAGAGATACACGACGCGAAAACTTCAATGGAGATCCGAGCACCCTGTATACGTTCGTAAGTCGTATCGACTTCATCCTGGCACTGTACCACGGACACATAAAACGAAACATCAGTGGCGATGTCATCCACATACTTGGAGCCAACAACTTCGACAGTTGGATCGAATTAAGGACGCAATTGATTCTCTACTACAAACCACAGGCACCGAACCATCAACTTTTGGAGGAATTCCGGAACACACAATATAGAGGTAACATCCGATAATTTTTGGAAGAGGCCGTGAGGAGACGGCAAGTCTTAATAAGTAAACTAGAATTAGAAAATAATACTGCAGAAACCGCCTTATTTACTAGACTTGTCCAAGATAGCATAGAGAATTTAATCCAAAAATTGCCAAACCACATTCATATCAGAATAATTAAATGCCACATCCCAGACTTAAGATCCCTGATTAATATTGTTGGAATAAATGTGTATGCCGTGATATGTAATGTTAATTAGCATAAGAACAAATCAGCTGATTTCAAATACTTAATGTAATGTTAAATAACATACTTCACTTGCTCCAAATATGTAAAACGGAATAGAAGTGCACAAAGCACAAACTAAATTAAATAAATAAATAATAAAACCTAAATAAAGCAATCCGCTATATTATCAACATGGTAGCAGAGCGAGGTTGACAAAAATTAATCCAAGGTCCCTAACTAAATCCAAGTTTGAGAAAAATAAATGGTGTTGAAGTGAAGGCAAGTGAAGCGACAAAAAGAAAAAATGTATCAGACATAGAAAACTGAAAAACAATATTAAAAGTGCGAACTATTAAAAAATATGAATACGCAAACAAGACTATTGGCACATATTAAACAAATAAACGGAAAAACATTAAGAACATAAACTAAAAGGATTTGATGGCAGCAGATTAAAATTCAAAATACATGGAAGTGGAAAAGTGGGACCCTATATAAAAAAGCAAAAAATGAATCAAATAGAAAGAGACATAAAAGAAGTGTACAAACAGATTAAAAGTGAAGCGGGAAAAATGAGTACAAACGCAAAAATCGAAGACATTGTTATGCCCATATTCAATGGGGTAAATTTTGGAAGCTGGAAGTTCAGACTAATGACAATACTAGAACACAAGGAGTGCAAAGAACCAGCAGAGCGAACAAGAACAACGGAAGATAATGTAACAACATGGAAGAAAACAGATTTAAAAGCAAAAACAATTTTAATCAGTACAATATCAGATAAAAATTTAGAATATGTTAGTGAGTGCCAAACGACATTAGAAATTATGAACAAGTTTAACGAAATGTATTCAATAAAATCAACAGCCCTGCAAATACTGTACTGTACGTAAAATCAAAAGTGAAAGAAAAAAGCTATAACAGAGGTCCAGTGGACAGACAAAATAACGTAAGCACATTTAACACCAAAACTAAAAAAGAATGCTATGTGTGTGGTCATATTCAGAGGGACTGCTGGCATGCTAAGCAAAATGCGAGAGGCGAAAACAGACAACAACAACAAGACAACAGGCGGCGATGTCAGAAATCGAATCAAAGAGGCGGTCGAGCCAAAGGTCAACATCATGGAAGTGGTCGAGGACGTGGAACTGGACGTGGACATTACTCAGGAGACGGGAACCAAGGAAGAAAACAAGAAAACAGCGACGGCGTACAGTCATGAACAATAAGAATGATAAGAAACAAAAAAATAATAAAATGTAATAACAGCGAAAGTAGCAACGTAGACAGTCTGTTGTAGTCAGCACAGAGAACTCGGAAAGGGTCATGCAAGCTGTAGTTAGTATTACAAAAGGCCAAGGATAGTGGCATAAAATTACGAGTAACTCTAGAAGGAATACAGAAATTAATTTGAGTAAGCAGAGTAGGAGAATCTATATTGTACTTTATTAGGTTTACAATAAACATAACGCCTCATACGACGGTTAGTTAAAGATGGTAGGTTAATTAGAAGGAGTCTACTAGAGTATGGTGGTAAGTCTACACACGGAACCCAATTAAAACTGCTCAAGACAAAGAGTAGAAACTGCTTTTGAACAGACTCAATTCTATCTTGGTGAATATGGTATTGCTGCGACCACACGCAAGACCCATATTCAAGAGTTGGACGAAGAAGAAAAGTGTAAAGCAACTTTGTCGTGTAAGGATCCTCGAATTCTTTGGCCCATCTTTTGATGAACCCGAGTAGTCGAAATGCCTTTTTTTGACAATTTTACTGAAATCGGTATAGACCACATAAGTTTGCATTTTGTTCCGAAATCCTAGATTGATCAGAGATGAGAATTCTAAAAGATTAGTAGCTGTTGATCTTGCCTTTATAAACCCATGTTGATGGGGTGAAATTATAGATTTACACATAAAAGTTAACTGAGCCGTAAAATTTTTTTCAAAAATCTTAGGAATTGCGGACAATTTGGAAATACATCTATAGTTCTTCACATCATGGTTAGAACCACTTTGGTTAAGAGGAATGGAAAAAGACTTTTTCCAAATAGGTGGGAAATAACTATTGGATAGTGACAAGTCAAGTAGCTTATGAATTGGCTTCAAAATCGAATCAGCACAAAATCTAAGTACGCATGCTGGAACTCCGTCAGGGCCAGGAGAGAAAACGGGTTTTATCGATTTAAGATCATTAAGTAAAGAGGTTTTGTCAATAGAAGGACAGAAGAAAGTGTTAAAATTTTGTATACTGTAAGGATATGGATGTACAGGGCAACTATTGTATAAGGTTCAGTTGAATAAGTTGATTGAAAAAAGTCTGCAAACAAATCGGCGGCTGCCTGATCATCAGTTGCTTCCTTATTTTCGAATGATAGAGAGGGAGGAAATCTACTTGATTTACGTTTTAAGTTGACAAAGTTATAAAACTGCTTTGGATCCTGAGCAAACTGCAAACGGCAGCGACCCAAATACTTTTTGTAACAATTTGAATTCAGAGCAATAAAGTTTGCTCTTGCAGCAATAAAACGCGTAAAATCAGAAGGATTGCAAGTTAATTTAAACTTTTAAGATACCGCAATATCAAATTTTTCAGCCTTACTAACTCACGTGAAAACCAAGGAGGCCTATTGGACTTTACAGGAAAAGTAACAGGAACACAATGATCAAAACACTCATTGAGTTCATAGAGGAATAGAAAAATGAAATTCATGTATTTAGATCAGAACATGAATATATAAATGACCAATCATGTTCCAAAATTAAACAATTCAATTTTTGAAAATCGGTCCTACGAAAACAACGTGATATTATTATAGGGGAAACAGTTGCAGTTTGCATAGAAGTTGGCAGAGTTAGAGCCAGGTCCAATGTAGGATGATAGGGATCTTCAGGAAGAACTAAGGGATTCATTCTAGAGATAGTATTTAGTAAAATGTCAGAAGAGAAAATTAAATCAAGCATTCGACCACTACAATTAGGAACAGTATTTATTAGATAAAGAGATAGCGCCGAGAGGCCATTTAAAAAGAAATAAATGCAGAGGGCACCAATATATCGGATTGAGATGACCAAGTAACTTCTGGCAAGTCGAAATCACCAAAAACTAGCAGATAATCTCTATCAGATAGTTTGGAGGCAACAGATTGGATAGATGAAAGATGGTCCAGGTAGACAGATATATCAGGTGAGGAGGAATATACGAACAGGTAATGTAAATTGAAATTTGACAGAACAATGGTCTAATGGAACAAGTTCGGAAGGAAGATCAGATTTTACAGTTATAAGAACACCACCTTCAATTCGTGATAAACGGTCCCATCTGAAGGAGGTGTACTTATTAGGAAAAATTGAGCAGTTTGAAAAGATAGAATGGCTTAGAGCAATGAACACAGAAATGCAATGTTTAAATAAAATAATACGTGGCAAATTGTAGAAAAACCGATAAACAAAAAGATTATAGATGTTAAATGGGTCTACAAAAAAAAATGTGATGGGACTTACAAAGCTAGACTAGTAGTAAGAGTTTTCCAACAAAGAGAACGACTAGAAAACGTATATTCACCAGTAGGAAAAATGCAAACATTAAACATTATTACTATCATATTGTTGTAAAAATGGTCTGTTTATAATTCAGATGGATGTCGAAACAGCCTTTTTAAATGGCTATGTAAAATCAGAAATCATGTAGAATCAGAAATGAACCGAAAGGCTACGAAACAGAAGAAAACAAAGTTTATAAATTAATTAAGGCATTATATGGATTGAGAGAGAGCCCAAGAGCATGGTACGAATGTTTGCATAAATATCTCGACAAATTAAATTTTATAAGAAGCAACTACGATTATTGTTTATATGTAAAAAGAATGGATAAAGATGAAATATATATCTTAGTATTTGTAGATGACATCTTGATATTCAGTAAGAACAACACAAAAATAACGGAAATAAAAGACAGTTTAATGAACAAATTTACAATTAAAGATTAAGGAAAATTGGGAGTTATATTTGAATAGAAATTAATTATAGTACTGAAAGTAAGAAAATGACGTTAAATCAAAAAAAGATATATTGAATCACTAGCAATTAGCATGATCTCGAAAATGCCAAGCTATACGAAACTCCAATGGAAACAAACTTAAAATTAGAATGTGGCGAAAAATTAAATACAGAAACTTGATAGGTGAATTATTATATATAAGCGCAGGCATAAGACAGATATATCATATTCCGTAAATTACTTAGCCAGATATCAAAGTTGTTATAATTCAACACACTATAAATACGCGTTAAGAGTATTAAAATATTTATATAAGACAATAGATCTGAATTTAACTTTTGAAGAGAATAAAAATAATGAAATACTAGATTGTATGGTAGACTCAGATTATGCAGGAGATAATGTTGATAGAAAATCCACAACGGGATTTATAATTAGATTGTATTGAAATATAATATATTGGAAAACACACAAACAACACACTGTAACAAAATGCTCAACGTTTGCAGAGTACATTGCCATGTCAGAAGCAGTATCAGAAATATTATTTGTCAAAAACATGCTATGTGAAATACTTAATATTGTATTAATAACGAAAAGGCGATAAAGGTTTATGAAGATATTTCAGGCGCAGTAGCGATTGCTAAATTTGGTAACTTTACAAAAAATTCGAAGCACATTGAAGTGCAGTATCATTATGTTAACGAAAATTATGAAAAAGGTATTATAGACATTGGAAAGATAGAATCTAGACTTAATATAGCAGACATGTTAACCAAAGCGTTAGACAAACAAAATTTATAAGAAATAGAAATGCTGTAAAGTTAAAGTAATGAAAGATAAATCAAGCCAACAAATTTAAGAGGCGTGTTGGAATAAATGTGTATGCCTTGATATGTAATGTTAATTAGAATAAGAACAAATCAGCTGATTTCAAATACTTAATGTAATGTTAAATAACATAATTACTTCACTTGCTCTAAATATGTAAAACGGAATAGAAGTGCACGAAGCACAAACTAAATTAAATGAATAAATAATAAAACCTAAATAAAGCAATCCACTTTATTATCAACAAATATATTACAAGAAAAAGGCCTTTACGAAACGCCAACATTAAGCAAAGATAATTTTAAACCAGTCCCATATTCCAATAGAGTACCAACTAACTCACAAAACAGACAGGTTAATGGCCAAAACAAACCTATCACACCTTTCCAACCAATTCAATAATAATTTTTACCAACTCTATTACCAACCATATCCATAGGCACCATCCCATGCACCCAGGTTTAACCAAAATCCGTTTCCCCAGTATCAGACCAAAGACCAGTCCACTCACAATCTAACATACCTACAATGCAGCAACCCAGACCGAGCACAGCTTTTAACCGACAGAATATTTTTGACTAGAATCGTTTCGCACTTAATCACGCTGGCATACCGACAAACTACCCCTCAACTGGAAATGTACCGACCAGCAACCCTATTAAAAGACCGAGACCATCGGACAGTGGACAATTCAAGATGAGCATAGAAGAATTAAGATACCAGGAAATAACACCAAATCAGCCCGAATACCCATAAAACTACTATTATCACTATTACCTGGATAATTTCCAACCTCAGCCCTATCCCTACCAAATGAGTTACATCCCAGATCCAATCCAATATCCTCCTGAACACAACTATGACAATTCAGACACAGAAGAACAAGAGAAAACAATACCTAACGATGACGAACCAGACAATACCGAGCAAGCAGAAAATTTTCGGCTAGTTGCCCCGGATCAAGCCAATATGTAACAATCAAACATAATAATGGTGAATTAAAGTGTCTAATTGACACCGAATCCACAATAAATATGCTCACTCGGTTAACCAACCATCTAATCCATACTAGTAATGGCCCATAATTTATTAACGAAACTACAAATATACCACCCAATAACTACTTTCCTATTGCTCAAGAGATCATTCTCAGATCATTACGACATGCTGATTGGACACAAGTTGTTGTCCAAGGCCAAAGCAGTAATAGATTATCAAAAGGCAACTGCAACCCTATTTAATAAAATATACAAGATAAAAGACACTAACAATACTACAGAATAGAACCATGTCCAAATAGACACTCCATTCCCACAAGACCCCACCTTTTTAGAAACCTCCACATTTAAAGAAAACCTTTTCCGACTAGACCACCTAAGCACAGAGGAAAGACGCAAATTAACGAACCTATTGACAAAATTTAAAGAAATTCGATTTCAGGCGATAAACTTACAATAGTTTTACGAATCAGGAAAAACATACCATCAACACTACGCACAACGTCCCCATTTATTCTAAATTATACAGTTTCCAACAAACTTACGAAAAGGAAGTAGAGAAACAAATCCAGGACATGTTAGAGCAAGGTATTATTCGAGAAAGCAAATCGACGTACTGTAGTCCTATTTGTGTTGTACCCAAAAAACTTGATGCTTCTGGATAACAATAAATAACAATAAATGATCGATTTCCTATATCAAATATAGACGAAATATTAGGGAAACTAGGGAGGTCCAATTAGTTCACAACAATAGATTTTGCAATAGGCTTCCACCAAATAGAAGTTTTTGAAAAATTATCACAGGCAAACCTAAAGTTATATTTAAATATATGCAAGTTCTTGAAACAAGAATCGACCTTCTTAGGACATGTAATTACCAAAGACGGGATCTAACCAAATCCAGATAAAATAAAGGCTATATTAAAATACCCGCTACCCCAAAAACCCAAAGAAATTAAAGCGTTCTTAGGACTCACAGGCTACTATAGAAAGTTTATACCTAATTTCTCCGATATTGCCAAACCCCTAACCAAATGTCTGAAAAAAGGAGCAAAAATAGATATCAACCATTTAAAATACTTAGAAGCATTCCAAAAATTAAAACTATTTATTTCCGAGAGAGAAAATTTACATTAACGACCGATGCCAGCAATGTTGCTCTACGAGCTGTTCTATCTCAAGATGGACATCCTGTTAGTTACATTAGTAGAACATTAAATGAACATGAGGTTAATTACAGCGCTATAGAAAAAGAATTATTAGCAATAGTTTGGGCAACTAAAACTTTTAAACACTATCTATTAGGACGACATTTCGAAGTAGCTTCTGACCATCAACCATTGTGCTGGCGGATGCACTGGTCGCGGATGCACTTTCGAGAATTAAAATAGAACAGACGTTTTTTGGGGAATCCATGCAACATAGCGCGGAAGAAGATAGTAGCAATCTAATAGGACAAATCATTTTTACAAAAGGTCCCAATAATAATACAGAGTACGAGACTTATTTCAAAAAACAAATTATACACCTTTCATATAAGGAAATGACCCTACAGACAGCTAAGCAGTATCTACTCGCTCATTTTTTGTTCTAAAAACAGTGCCTTGTATATTGACAGCGATGCAGATTTCGAAATGCTTCAAAGTACGTACAAGGAAACCATGAATCCGAAATATACTAAAATATTCCGAAGCCTCGTTTTACTAAAAAACATCCCCCGTATGCATAGTTCAAAGAATTGGTTTTAACCACACATGAAAAACTCCTGCATCCGGGAATCCAGAAAACTAATAAACTTTTCGGCGAAACATATTATTTCCCCAATAGCCAACTCCTTATCCAGAATATAATTAACAAATGTCAAATTTGCAACTTGACAAAAACGGAACATCGTAACACAGAAATGCCAATGAAAGTTACTCCCAGACCCGAACATTGCTGCGATAAATATTTATTCTGCTGAGGGCAATCACTACCTAAGTTGCATAGACATATACTCAATATTTGCCACCCACGAACAGATAAAAACAAAAGATTGGTTAGAATGCAAAAATGGTCTAATGCGCATATTTAATCAGTTAGGAAAACCCAAACTCTTAAAAGCAGACAGAGATGGTGCATTCGCCAGGGTAGCCCTTTAACGTTGGCTTGAGTCCGGAAATATAGAACTAAAGCTTAACACTACAAAAAATGGCGTTGCAGACATAGAAAGACTTCATAAAACTATCAACGAAGAAATCCACATTATAAAAAATTCAGAGGATAGTGATGCAAAACTAAGCAAGATTCTCCATATCTACAACCACAAGACTAAACACGACACTACGGGACAAACTCCCGCTGACATATTTCTTTACGCTGGACAACCGACCTTAGATACGCAATATAACAAAGAAACGAAAATCAATGAAATAAATAAAAACAGAACTGAGTACAAAGTTGACACCAGATACAGAAAAGGACCGTTACAAAAGGCAAATTAGAGAATCCATTTAAACGAACATTACGAAGTCACTAATAGGAACAGAGAAACACACTACTATAAAACCCAATTTAAAAAGAGAGCAACAGTCGAGCGCCACGCGACAGTGGGATGCCCTTGGACGTATGTTGCCATAAAAAGTATTGTATCTAATTGTATAATACTAATCGCAAGCTACAAATTAATCATAACTGCAGTGCGCTGCCACCTTGCATCAATTTCGATAGGTTGTCAATAATTTATCGCCGCAATTTTCCTAGCGCAAGATTGCAAAGAGCGGTGTGAGCAGTATATATCGGTATTTCTTTATAAATTTTGAATTGGCCAATATCGATAACTTGCAATATATCGAGTAATCAAAATTAATATTTATTTAATTGCATTTTATAGTTTTTTTTTTTTTTTTTTCCCAAAATATGAATTATTAAATAATAATCATGTGTGCACGTAAGCATATTACGAATATTATGAATATGTACACAAGCATATAAATACTTGCATACATTCATATGTGGCTAGATGTTGTTGCCACAATGTTTATTAATTAAGAACAACAATTCAAGTGTTTCTTATTGCGTATTTATTTAATAATTAGATTAACAATGTCTTTTGTGTAATTTCACAATGTCTGTCTTTTGTTGAGATCGCGATAACCTCTTTTATCGATAGAAATACCAGGGCTGAAGCATAATCAGGGCTGAATACTGCAGTGCTGCCACAGCTACTCCGCCTTCAGAAAAGTGTCATCTTTGAAAGTAACTTTTCGTTTGTTTGCATATGTTTTTATTGGCTTTGGTTCGACATCTGGATTCTTGATAGTGAATGCTGGTTTTAGTCTCTCAATGGAAATATTTAGAGTCTTTCCATTGACGAGAATTGCGAAGAGTCGATCATTTATGCGTTCTTTTATTTCATGTGGTCCAGTATATGGTGGTTCCAGTGGTTGTTTGATGTGATCACTTCGAAGGAATACATGAGTGCATGTGAATAAATCCTTGTAAACGAATGGTGTTTTATTGATGTGATGAGCTGCTGGTAGGGCGCGAACTTCTCTGATGTGTTCACGGAATTTGTGTAAAAATTTTAAACCATGGTTTGTGCGGTTACACATTAACGCTGCTTTCAGGGATCTATGCCACCTTTCTATCATTCCGTTGGATGCCGGATGGTATGGTGAAGTACGTATGCGTTGTGCTCCAATCATTTTTGAGAGTGCTTCAAAGAGGGAGGATTCAAACTGCGAGCCTTGGTCCGTGGTGATAGTTTTGGGTGCACCAAATCTTGAGATCCAGGTTCTGTAGAAGGCTGTTGCTACTGATTCGGCTGACATGTCGGAGAGAGGAACTATTTCTGGCCATCTTGTAAATCGATCAATCATGGTTAAGCAATATTTATATCCTTTATAGTCAGGAACATAAATAATGTCGATGTGAATGTGTTCGAATCGTTGGTCGACTAGTTTAAGATGTTCTGGAATCAATTGGCTGTGACGTTGAATTTTTGATCGTTGGCAATCATTGCATTCATTGATCCAGGTGTGGATATCCCGAGCCATTGCTGGCCAAACATACTTTTGTTGGATTTGCTTTGTAGTTGATCGTTTGCCTGGGTGCGATAGTAAATGAACGGAATTAAAGATACGTTTACGAAGTTTTGTTGGTACAAATGGTCGAATGATAGAAGTGGATGTGTCACAGTAAATCGTGCAACCCGTTGGCATTGTTATTTGTTGTAGTTTTAATGAAGTTGTTCCTTTGAGTATTTCTTCCATTTCGATGTCATTTTGTTGATGCTCATGAAATTCTTCAAGTGCGACTGATTGTGGCATGTCAATTTGATTAATTCTTGATAATGCATCAGAAACTACATTTTCTTTTCCAGAGATATGTATGATGTTTGTTGAAAATTGGGCGATGTAATTTAGTTGGCGAATTTGCCTTGGCGATGCCTTATCAAAGGTTTGTGGTCCGTTTGTATAACAAATTCACGACCTTCAAGTATATGTTTAAAGTGTTTGATTGAAAGGTATATAGCAAGAAGTTCTTTATCATAGGCGCTATAATTGCATTGAGCTTTCTTTAGCTTTCTTGAATAAAATGCAATGGGTTTTACATTGTCATCTTGAAGTTGTTGTAAGTGTGCTCCAACTGCAACGTCAGACGCATCCGTGGTTAGTATGAGCGATGCTTGAGGCGCTATAAAATTCAAGAGCGTTTCTTCGGCAAGACTTGACTTACACATGTTAAAGGCTTCTTCTAGTTCTGGAGTCCAATCAACAGGAGTGCGATCATTTTTCTTTGAGAGCTTGCATTGGCTGCATAATAAGGCTTGTGCATCATTTTCTAAAAAAATTCAGAGTGCCAAGGAATCGTCTAAGTTCCATTATTGTTTTGGGCTTCGGGTACATTTGGATAGCTTCGACTCGATCTTTTGGAGGTTTGATGCCATCTGCGCTGATTATGTGACCCAGAAATGTGAGTTCTTGCTTACCGAATTCACATTTGGATACATTAATAGCAAGGTTTGCTTTCTTTAATTTTTCTATTACAGACTGAACGTGCTGCAAGTGTTCATCTTGAGTGGATGAGAAAATCAGTATGTCGTCGACACAGCAGAATACGTAATCATCCTGTCGGGAAATGGAGTCCATGTAGCGTTGAAAAGTTTGAGTGGCATTCCTGAGTCCGAATGGCATGACAGTGAACTCAAACAGACCAATTGGAGTATTTCCTGCCGTTTTCATAATATCTTCTGCGTTCATGGGAATGTTGTAATATGCGTTCTTAATGTCGATTTTTGAAAAGAATGTTTTTCCGTAGAGTCTTTCTGTTACGTCATCAAGATAAGGTATGCTGTACCGATCAGGCTGTGTGCAAGCGTTGAGTTTCCTATAATCTCCACATGCGTGCCAACCGCCAGTTTTTTTCTTTACCAGGTGAATAGGACTAGACCAAGGGCTGCTTGATGCGCGTACAATTCCTAGTTGGAGTAAGTTGGTAAATTCTTCTTTGATGACATCCAGTTTTATGCCACTATTATGTAGTGGCATACATTGGTTGATGTTGGTAATTTGTAATTATTTAAACTTGTCAAATTTATGCGCTTATTGACAAGTTCAAAAAAATTGGAAGAAGGATTTATGACCTGTATGCTGTGTTGTTTGGCTGCTAAAATTGCTCCTTTGGCTTTCAGTTGAGTGAGTGAATCCGATAAACGTTTCGATTTGAGATTAAGGATAAGTCCATAATGCTCGAGGAAATCTGCTCCAAGTATAGGTGATTTCACATCAGCAATTATGAATTTCCATTTGTAATCGCGCCGCAGACCCAGGTTTAGATCCATGACTTTTGTGCCAAATGTTGGGATAATTGTGTTGTTTGCTGCAAATAATTGTACATCATAAGGCTTGGCTTGTTGGAATGAAAATGTTTAGGCAATACTGATATTATAGATCCAGAGTCGACTAAAAATGTGACTTTATTTTTAAAATCAAAGATGTGCAATCGTTTTTCAATAATATTTTGAATGCTGCCAGCCGTTGCACAAATAGTTGACAGCGATTTTAGTTTTCCGATTGAGTTTTGGCTGCTCCCCCAAATTCGCATGGTTGTTGACATTTCTTTGATGCTAATTCAAAGCTGATGTGGTAATAGCAGACTTTTTGTTGCCTAGAACTTGAGGAATTGGAACGATCACGGCTGCGAGAGTTGCGTTGCGCTATATTCGAAGTTGTGTTAAGAACAATTTGGTTAAGCTGCTGGACAATATGTTGCATGGTGTTCTCTAAAGCAAGAATGCGCCCGTCAAGAGAGTTGTTGTTGGATTTTCCAATTGATTCGCAAAACAGTGGAGTTGGTGAATTATCCAAGACACGGTCTGCTACCTCAACCAAAGATTCCAAGTCCATTGATTTGCAAGCCGCCAAGATGCAGCGAATATTATCTGGCATGCGTTGAAGCCACAACGTAGTTAGTCCTTCAGTTGACATTGATGTGTCTGCAAGATCACGCATTTCGCGCAACAGCTGACTAGGTTTCTTGTTTGAAAGCTCGATGCCAGTTAACAGTTTGACGAGTTGCTTTTCACGAGATTCACCAAAGCGAGTGATTAATTCTTTTTTGAGTTTTTCGTACTTGCCATTTTCAGGAGGGTTCTTAACAACATCAGAAATTTGGCGAAGTGTCGGTTGATCAAGGGATGTGACAATGGTGTAGTATTTGATGTTGTTGATGTGCAGCAGGGCGTCTATTTGTGTGAACCATAGTTCCGGGTCGGAAGACATGAATTGTGGAAATCGCAGTGTGTGTATTGACGATACAGAATTGTCCTCACCTGCTGCTTGAGCAGCTCGAGAAGTGCTTGGAAGATCCATATTTTCAGCTACTTTTAATTCTTTTGCTACAGGAACTGTTGGATCTGCCGGCGCCGCGGCTCCGGTTGCTTTTGGTGTATTGAACATGTGCTTTTTTATTTGTGTTTGTTGCGCTGAGATGCGGCTTTTTAGTTTTATTTTATTTAATGAAGTCAATCACGTCGGGGTCACCATTTTGTGGCTAGCTGTTGTTGCCACAATGTTTATTAATTAAGAACAACAATTCAAGTGTTTCTTATTGCGTATTTATTTAATAATTAGATTAACAATGTCTTTTGTGTAATTTCACAATGTCTGTCTTTTGTTGAGACCGCGATAACCTCTTTTTTTGATAGAAATACCAGGGCTGAAGCATAATCAGGGCTGAATACTGCAGTGCTGCCACACATATTCATTTACCACGCCACCTATTGGTTGAGTATTAGTATATTTATGCACATGTATTTTCGGTAATTGACATGTGCATGGAAAGAAGAAGGAAAAAGAGTCGAAAAAACAGCTAGCGCTTCGCGCTCGCATTGTTTGTCCTTTTCTTTCCTACGCAAGTAATTTAGTTCTGACGTCATCGACAACTTCTTTGCTGGTCGAAGAGTCGAAATGGTTTATCTTAAACTTCAGTGTTTATTGTCCGATCGGATTGCAATTTGGAGGATAACTTCATATAGTATTTATCTATATATATATTGTACTAAAGCAGAACGTTAAGAAATGAGTAAATCGCCATGTAAATAAAAATTGGCGGTTTGCGGGGGCGGTAGGCGTGTTATTCCAAATTGAAAATAAACTTCATCTGCGTATGGTATACAGGAATCTTCATGCTAAATTTGGTGTCCCTAGCTTTTGTAATAGCTGAGATCGGCGCGTTCATCCAGACAGACAGACAGACAGACGGACAGACAGACGGACAGACAGACTGATATGGCTCAATCGACTCGGCTAGTGATCCTGAGCAAGAATATATATACTTTATGGGGTCTCCGACGCCTCCTTCTGCCCGTTACATACATTTGCACAAAGTTAGTATACCCTTTTTTGACCATTTTCAATGGTCCAAGGGTATAAAAAGGAAAAAAATTAGTAAAATTCCTACCCTACAGGCCCTTGGTTCATCATAATACTTCTCTTCACTTCTACAAAACTATGCTGATCACACCAACTCCAAATCAACAACATTGACACTGACCACGGATATCTCCTATTCTCTGACAAGCCCATCCAAGTCCCTTCAGAATATGAACACCATTGTCTCCGCATCAATCCTTCTGATATAGACAACTTAACTATTTCAACATTAGAGTAACAAACTATACACATTTCCCTCAAATTATACTTCTCCACAATAAAATGCTAATAGAACTTAATGCTATAACACTACACCAGACAAATAGGCAGAAACGCGGACTAATTAATATAATGGGATCTGCATTTAAATACCTTTTCGGAACATTAGACGATAATGAACGAATAGAAATCCATGACCAACTAGAGTCTGTAACAACAAACTCAATCAACTTACATGAAATGAGTGACGTATTTCAGCTAATTAATAGTAATGTGCAAAAGGTCAAGGAATTTGAAGACGAACATAATTACAGAGAACAAATGCTATACGAACTAATCCAGTTTACCGAATACATCGAAGATATTGCAATGGGAATGCAACTCTCGCGACTTGGGCTATTCAATCCAAAATTACTCAACTATGACATATTAGAAAACGTTGACAGCAGTAAAATATTACAAACTAAAACTTCAACCTGGGTTAATACTAACAAACTACTTATCATAGCTCATATCCCTACCAAACAAAAAATCCATTCATACCATTAACATAATACCCTAACCAGATAGTAATGGCTATCAACTTGACCATGTAGATAAAGACACTTATTTTGAAAAACATTTTACAATTTATAATCAGAATTACAACGAAATAAATAATGAATGTGTTAAGAATATCATAAAAAGAACACATCCGATATGTAATTTTGTCCCTACAACAGTTAATCAAATAATTGAGTATGTAGAACCAAATAATATCATTACTTGGAATATAATGACACCACAAAAGAACAGAATTCCCAAGAAATAAAGAAAAATATAACGATAAACGGCAACAAAATAATACCAATAAAACAATGTATAGTAAAATCAAAATAGGAAAAAAAGTTCCGAACGAAAACCAGCTGAATCCCGAAATAAACCTTACCCCATTGTACACACCCTTAGACCTAATTAAAATAAAACCAATAGAACATAAGGAAATAATAATAATATTATAATAATCAAATAATAATATCACAGTCTGTATAATTGTATCAATCTTAAGTCTCACATCTTGTATTGTTTGTATCTATTGTATTACTAACACAGGATACAAACCCAACTGCATCCCCAAGATTGCATGCGTCAACCCCAGTAGAAGAAGTAGAAGCATAAGCTTCCTTTTTAAAGGGGAGAAATAGCATAATATGCTTCACATATTACGCTGACATTATGGTAAACCCAATCTAGCAAAAACGCTGCACATACAGTCTTGCGCATGCACGGGTACGTAACGTAACATAAAACCTGAAGCGCATGATAATGAACGCGCATGATTATGATTGTTGTATAATTACATTGTTCTTTTTGTATGCACCTAAAAGAACAAATTCTGCAAAACTGTTGAGTAGACATTTCCGTCTCTCACGACTCACTTCGAGCCGAACATAAACTCTGTACATTTAATCTTAAACTGACAGTAAAACAATAAAGTGGTTGTATTTCGAATTCGTTCGTATTTATTTCCATAAATTAAACTTACAGCGTTGATCTTAGTCTAAAGACGGATCATTTGCTCGACTCACATTCGCGAAGAATACGTAAGTATACTATATATGTACGTACGTACACAAATTAAGTATGTATGAGTTTTAACATATATGCAAATTAATCAAACCGATTCTACGAGTTTGAAAAATATATATTTTTTATTAGTGGAGAACGACTCCGTTTCTTGAGAGTACAAAATTAAGACTAAGATTACAATATCGTTCTGAGGCCAAAGTAGTCTTTGAAGATGTCAAAGCTTCTGCTGATCGAGCTAAAGCTTAAGGCTCGTGATGCCATTTGGACGAAGAAGGATTTGTTTACAAATAAACAATGAGTTTTTCTCACACTCGGCTTTTAGGCTGCGTGGGTAGTGTATTAATTTCAAGAAGAGTTTGTTTACAAATAAACATTGAGTGTTTTGAACGCTAGGCTTTTAGGCTGCGTGGGTGGTTTATTAATTCTAAGAAGAGTTGCTCAAGACTCAATGGAAATTGTTTGAAATAGCGAAAAATGAGGAGTTGAGAATGTTTTGTTTTGAGTCCGAAAAGACTATGAAAAGTTGTTTACAATTTACATAAGGAACGCTAAGTAACTCAGGGTGAAACTCCCCCCTTTCTTAAAATGAATCGTCCCCGATTCTAAAGAGTTTCTGATAATTGGTAGACTTTCTCGCTTAATGATTTTAAAGTGTCAGGGTCAATTTCTGGTTTTTGCATAGTGTTACGTTTAGAAGCTTTGACATACAAAATACAAGCATTATTAAAACTATTACAAATGTTATTTCAAAATGATTATGCTTAAGTGGTATAATAATTTGTGATAATATATTTGTATTTTGAATTTAAGTTCGGAATTGTTGCTTTGTAAATATTCTGATATCAGGTAATTTTTAAATCTATTGTTTTCGATATAGTTTAACAGTTTTTGTTTGTTATTGGTATAAGTTATATTATTGATGTCAACAATGATTTGACAAGTAACTACATAAATGCCTGTAACAAATGTGTGGTTGATATAGTTTGAACCGGACATTAGAATAGCTCCGTCTGTAATAATTTCTAAAGGTTTGTTTTTTTCTTTGATTTTCTTGCAAACTGCATATTTTTTATTATCATATCTACAAAGCAATTGTCATTTTCTTGAATTTGACCAAAATTATTGTATATTTCTTTTTTGAAAGTTTTTATTGGGTAATAAGTGTCGTTGCATTTAGCGACTTTGTCGTCAATAATTAATTTACCGTTTGTTTGAGATATGGCTTTTGCGTGAAAAAACTTACAACTAAGTTTTACAATTGGATATTTTATGTTACATATAAACCTTTAAACCTTTGTGCGATATAATTGAAAAAATAGAAACATCCATTAGGTCTATTATAGTTATGTTTAATTTTTCGTGTGTAAATATGTCTGCCACATCGTGGTTGTTTAGAATTTTTGAATATAAAATATTGGCTTTTGAAAATGTTATTGCGTCTCGCAGATTTTGTAAGTCGAGTGACAACAGTTTTAATCTCTGTTTTTCATAGCAAATTCTTCATCTAATTTTAAGTTTTCTAGTAAATTGGTTACTTTTTGAATTTCATTAAAAATTGCAGAATTGATTTCGTTTTTTTTATTGTTGTTTTCGACCAAGTCATTGATTTTGTTTTGAAGTGTGATTTAGTCATTATGATCTGGTGTACCTGTTATCCATTTAAAAATGGTGTCTAGTTCATTAATACCTTGTTTAATTATTTTATGTGGTGCAGTTGAGAAAAAGGGGAACTGGCTAATTTTAAGAAAAAAAAAATCCCAATCTGCACTGATGTTTCTATCCTTCACGTACTTTAACTCTTCTTCGATAATATATTTGTAAAAACTTAAGTTAGTAACGTGGAAAGTTCTCCATAAGTTTAGTATAAAAATATGTTGTCTGCGTCTTCAAGTAAGACATATTCCTCGATCGATTAGTTTATAATATTCGAAATTTTTGAACCCAGTAATATTGGGGTAAGTAATATATATAAAATGTTCATGCTAAAAACATAAAAAATAAAGAAAATGCAAAATTTAATTAAAACTTAATGTTATCTTTATGAATTATTCGATTCTTGTTATTTATGATAACCTTATTTCCTAAATCTTCTTTTACTGTTTGTTTTTATACCCTTGGACCATTGAAAATGGTCAAAAAAGGGTATACTAACTTTGTGCAAATGTATGTAACGGGCAGAAGGAGGCGTCGGAGACCCCATAAAGAATATATATTCTTGCTCAGGATCACTAGCCGAGTCGATTGAGCCATGTCCATCTGTCTGTCTGTCTGGATGAACGCGTCGATCTCAGCTATTACAAAAGCTAGGGACACCAAATTTAGCATGAAGATTCCTGTATACCATACGCAGATGAAGTTTATTTTCAATTTGGAATAACACGCCTACCGCCGCCGCAAACCGCCAATTTTGCGATTTACATGCGAAATACCCATTTCATAACGTTCTGCTCTATTATAAATATAGATAAATACTATATGAACTTATCCTCCAAATTGCAACCCGATCGGACAATAAACAATGAAGTTATTAGATAAACCATTTCGACCCTTCGACCAGCAAAGAAGTTGTCGATGACGTCAGAACTAAATTACTTCCGTAGGAAAGAAAAGGACAAACGATGCGAGCGCGAAGCGCGAGCTGTTTCTCGACTCTTCTTTTCCATGCACATGACAATTACCGAAAATACACGTGCATAAATATATGCTAACACTCAACCAATAGGTGGCGTGGTAAATGAACATGAATGTATGCAAGTATTCACATGCTTGTGTACATATTCATAATATTAATAATTAATTAATAATTAATTGTTTAATAATTCATATTTTAGGGTCAATAAAAAATACAAAACCATAAAATGCAATTAAATAAATATAAATTTTGATTACTCGATTATATTGGAAGTTATCGATATTGGCCAATTCAAAATTTATAAAGAAATACCGATAAATACTGCTCACACCGCTTTTTGCAGTCTTGCGCTACGAAAATTGCGGCGATAAATTATTCACAACATATCGAAATTGATGCAAGGTGGCAGCGCACTGCAGTGTTACGATTAATTTGTAGCTTGCGATTAGTATTATACAATTATGGTAGATACTTTTTATAGCAACATACGTCCAAGGGTATCCCACTGTCGCGTGCCGCTCTACTGTTGCTCTCGTTTATATCTAGGTTGTAGTATATTTCTTTCCCCATGCTTCTTTTCATAAATTATGTCTCATACTTCATAGTTTTTTGGTGTCCTTTTTTGATTGTGGTATTCTAACATTTTAGTTTGAACTGTTTTCAATTTGTTAGGTAAGCGGGTGTGATCAATTTTGTTAAACATAATATCATTGGGTTTATTCTGTGTGGAAGATTGTATGGTGTTATTATAATCTCTGACAGCGCGATAAACTATTTCTTTATGGTCTAAAAGATTGTGTTCTTCCTGAATACAGCGTGAAATTTCAATTAATGTTGAGTGTACTCTTTCTACTTGGTCGTTGGTGAGACTATGTCTGGGATCTGCATAAAAAATGGTTAAGCCAGCACGCTCTATTGCTGATTTGAATTGGGCGAAAGAGAGACTATGCTCATTGTCCATCATTATGGACTTGGCATAAGGAAATGGTTGAATTAGCTCGAGAATTTTAAATTCCATATTGCATTTATTTTGAATTTCCTTAACTATTAAATACTTAGAGTAAGCATAAATACAATGTGTATGCCTCGATATGTAATGTTAATTAGCATAAGATTAAATCGGCTGTTATCAAATACTTAACGTAATGTTAAATTAACATAATTACTTCTCTTGCTCAAAATATGTACAACGGAATGGAAGTGCACGAAGCACAAACTAAATTAAATAAATAAACATTATAACTAAAATAAAGAAATCCACTTTATTATTAACATGGTAGCAGAGCAAGGTTGATAAAAATTAATCCAAGGTCACTAACTAAATCCACGTTTGAGAAAAATAAATGCTGTTCAAGTGAAGAAAAGTGAAGCGACAAATAGAAAAAGTGTATAAGACATTGAAAAGAGAAAAACAATATTAAAAGTGCGAACTATTAAAAAATACGAATACGCAAACAAGACTATTGGCAAATATTAAACAAATAAACGGAAAAACATTAAAAACATAAATTAAATGGATTTGATGGCAGCAGATTAAAATTCAAAATCCACGTGCACGCTTTGAGAAAATTACATGGAAGTAGAAAAGTGTGACCCTATATAAAAATGAGCAAAAAATGAATCAAATAGAAAGAGACATAAAAGAAGTGTACAAACAGATTAATAGTGAAGCGGGAAAAATGAGTGCAAACGCAAAAAATTGAAGACATTGTTATGCCCATATTCGACGGGGTAAATTTTGGAAGCTGGAAGTTCAGATTAATGACAATACTAGAATACAAAGAGTGCAAAGAACCAGCAGTGCGAACAAGAACAACGGAAGATAATGTAACAACATGGATGAAAACAGACTTGAAAGCAAAAACAATTTTAATCAGTACAATATCAGACAAACAGTTAGAATATGTTAGTGAGTGCCAAACGACATTACAAATTATGAACAAGCTAAACGAAATGTATTCGGTAAAATCAACAGCCCTGCAAATACTGTGCAGAGGAAAAATCGACGAAATCAAACTAAAAGACTATGAAACAGTGGAAGAATTTTTTATTGAATTCGAAAAGCAGTGAATAAATTTAAATACGCTGGAGGCACCATAGACGAAAACGAAAAAATGCGGTATCTGTTAAAAGCGCTACCAACAAGCTACAGTTACATTGGAGACTTCTTAGACGTGATTCCGGAAGCTCAACGAACGGTAGAGTACGTAAAATCAAAAGTGAAAGAAAAAAAGCTATAACAGAGGTCCAGGGGACAGACAAAATAACGTAAGCACATTTAACACCAAAACTAAAAAAGAATGCTATGTGTGTGGCAAAACAGGTCATATCCAGAGGGACTGCTGGCATGCTGAGCAAAATGCGAGAGGCAAAAACAGACAACAACAACAAGACAACAGGCGGCGATATCAGAATACGAATCAAAGAGGCGGTCGAGGCAGAGGTCAACGTCATGGAAGTGGTCGAGGACGTGGAATTGGACGTGGACATTACTCAGGAGACGGGAACCAAGGAAGACAACAAGAAAACAGCGACGACGTACAGTCATGGACAATTAGAATGATAAGAAACGAAAACAGCGAAAGTAGTAACGAAACTACAGTAAACTGGTTATTAGATAGTGGATGCACTGATCACATCATAAACGATTGTAGACTTTTTAAGAACTTTGTAAATTTAAAAAATCCGATTGATGTTAAAGTAGCCGATGGCAAACAATTGCAAGCGACAAAGATTGGAAATGTAGAAACATATTTTAGAACATACAACAATGAAAATTTGATCAATATTAAAAACGTATATTTTGTAAAAGGCATAAAACAAAATTTGCTGAGCATATCAAAGATAACTGAAAATAAATGTACAGTCGTAGCCAGAAATAATGATACAAAAATCTACAACGAAAAAAAGAATTGTTGACAGTTGCAAATAAAATTGATAGTTTATATAACGTAAAAAGCTTCATGCTAAAAAATAAAACAAATGAAATATACACAAATGTAACAAAATTAACTGAAAAGGAAAAATGGCACAGGGCACTAGGCCACGTAAATTTTCAATATTTGAATATAATTATTAAGAGTAAAATGCTAGATGGTCTGCCTGATAAAATCGAGAATACCGAAATGAAATGCGCGAATTGTATACAAAGTAAAATGTCAAACGAACCATTCGAGAACAATAGAAAGAAAACTAAAGAAACATTAGAGTTAATACATACAGACTTAAACGGACCACACAGCACAACAGGTTATTGTGGGGAAAAATATTTTTTGACATTTGTTGACGACTTTAGTAAATGCGCGAGAATTTATTGTATTAGAAATAAATCTGAAACTGCGAGCTGCTTAAAAGAATATGTAAATTATGTTGAGAATCAGTTCAGTAAGAAAGTAAAACAAATACAATGCGATAACGGTAAAGAATATATGAATAGAGAAATATCAAACTTTGTAAAATATAAGGGAATTCAGTTAACTACATGTCCACCGTATGTACATGAATTAAACGGCGTAGCAGAAAGATACAATAGATCGGCAATGGATATTGGTAGAGAGAGGCAAACATTCATAGGCGATATTGGCCAGAAGTTATGAACACAGTAGCTTATTTAAAAAATCGAACAATCGCAAACACTGCAGTTAATAAAAGCCCATACGAAATATTTTTCGGCATAAAACCAAATGTAGAAAATTTAAAAATATACGGAAGTAGAGTTTTTGTTAGAGTTCCGGAAGTACGCAGAAAGAGCAAATGGGATAACAAATCGGAATTAGGAGTTTTAGTCGGATATAATACAAACGGATATAGAGTTTTACTAAACAATAGAGTAATAAACGCAAGACATGTTCAAGTTGTAGAAGAGAAAACAAAATTAATTTGCCTAGAGAAAAACAAACAGAATGATAATGAAAGTCAAATAAATGAAAATGAAGAAGATTATGAAGATAACGCTAAGACACACGAACTAAATGACATGGACGAAGTTAATTCAAAAACTAGCGATGAAAGCGAGAGTGAGGAGAACAAAGAACATTTAGCAGTGCAGAGAACATCAAATAGAAAGAAACGCCCAGTAAATCTATACGGTAACCCAGTAACTCATTTTATTTATATCAATTATGTAAATGCAATTGTACCAAACACTTATGAAGAGGCGATGAATAGCAATGAAAAAATAGAATGGCTCAAAGCAATGAACACAGAAATGCAATGCTTAAATAAAAATAATACGTGGCAAATTGTAGAAAAACCGATAAACAAAAAGATTATAGATGTTAAATGGGTGTACAAAAAGAAAAGTGATGGGACTTACAAAGCTAGACTAGTAGTAAGAGGTTTCCAACAAAGAGAACGACTAGAAAACGTATATTCACCAGTAGGAAAAATGCAAACATTAAAAGTATTACTATCATATTGTTGTAAAAATGGTCTGTTTATAAATCAGATGGATGTCGAAACAGCCTTTTTTAAATGGCTATGTAAAATCAGAAGTTTATGTAAATGAACCGAAGGGTTACGAAACAGGAGAAAACAAAGTTTATAAATTGATTAAGGCATTATATGGATTGAGAGAAAGCCCAAGAGCATGGTACGAATGTTTACATAAATATCTCGACAAATTAAATTTTAAGAGAAGCAATTACGATTATTGTTTATATGTAAAAAGAGCGGATAAAGATGAAGTATATATCTTAGTATTCGTAGATGACATCCTGATATGCAGTAAGAACAAAACAAAAATAACAGAAATAAAAGACAGTTTAATGAACAAATTTACAATGAAAGATTTAGGAAAAATCGGCAGTTATATTGGAATAGAAATTAATTATAGTACTGAAAGTAAGAAAATGACGTTAAATCAAAAAAGATATATTGAATCACTAGCAATGAAGTATGATCTCGAAAATGCTAAACTGTACGAAACTCCAATGGAAACAAACTTAAAATTAGATCAAGCAACTGAATGTGATGAAAAAATTAAATACAGAAACTTGATAGGTGAATTATTATATATAAGCGCAGGTACAAGACCAGATATATCATATTCCGTAAATTATCTAAGCAGATATCAAAGTTGTTATAATTCAACACACTATAAATACGCGTTAAGAGTATTAAAATATTTATATAAGACAAGAGATTTGAATTTAACTTTTGAAGAGAATAAAAATAATGAAATACTAGATTGTATGGTAGACTCAGATTATGCAGGAGATAATGTTGATAGAAAATCCACAACGGGATTTATAATAAGAATGTATGGAAATATAATATATTAGAAAACTCACAAACAACACACTGTAACAAAATGCTCAACGTTTGCAGAGTACATTGCCCTGTCGGAAGCAGTAACAGAAATATTATTTGTCAAAAACATGCTATGTGAAATATTTAATATTAATAACGAAAAAGCGATAAAGATTTATGAAGATAATTCAGGCGCAGTAGCGATTGCTAAATTTGGTAATTTTACAAAAAATTCGAAGCACATTGAAGTGCAGTATCACTATGTAAACGAAAATTATGAAAAAGGTATTATAGACATTGTAAAGATTGAATCTAGACTTAATATAGCAGACATGTTAACCAAAGCGTTAGACAAACAAAAATTTATAAGAAATAGAAATGCTGTAAAGTTAAAGTAATGTAAGATAAAACGAAGACAACAAATTTAAGAGGCGTGTTGGAATAAATGTGTATGCCTCGATATGTAATGTTAATTAGCATAAGATTAAATCGGCTGTTATCAAATACTTAACGTAATGTTAAATTAACATAATTACTTCTCTTGCTCAAAATATGTACAACGGAATGGAAGTGCACGAAGCACAAACTAAATTAAATAAATAAACATTATAACTAAAATAAAGAAATCCACTTTATTATTAACACAAGTTAAAAAAATTAGTTTTTAGGCATAGAAAATGTCGATATGTAATTGTTCGCCTTCTCTTTCTGGAATTGGGGCTTTTGAAATTGGAATTTGTTTCGGGTGTCTATTGTATTTATTTTTATTACAAACTGTGCAATTACGAAAGTGTTGTTTGAGGTCTTCATATAATTTAGGCCAGTAATAATATCTTAAAATCTGCTTTAAGTTTTCGTCGAACCCTCTAGCATGGGTTTCTTCTATTACTATTTGTTGGTCATCCCTATTTATGACATCGACTAAAAACTTTTTAGTATATAAAAATTTATTGGTAAATGTATTTTTAAGTTTGGTTTGGATTTCATATAAGTTCTCGGGAGTATAATGAATTCCTGTAACGACGTTAGGCTGTAAGAATTCCTTTAATATGGTTACTAAATTGTCCACAGTGTCGTGTTCTATAATGTGTCTTGTTTTATCACAATTGTTAACTTTTTCATGAATGGTAAACTTGTTTTGTTGTTGCTTGAACTCATTTAAAGGCTTGTTAGTTTCTGCTATGATTTCCTCATAGCTACTCTCGGCAGAATGGACAGTTCCGCTGTCGGACGGTTTTGGTAAGTGATGTTGTTCATTTGTAACCTGGACAAAGCATCTCCGACAACGTTAGTTTTTCCTGGCTTGTATAATATCTTCGGAGAATATTCCTCGATAAATGCGTGCCACCTTTTTATTTTGGAATTGGAATTCCACGCAGAAACTGCGAAGCAAAGTGGTTGATGGTCGGTAATGATTTCCAAATTGACTACCCCATATAAGTAGTCTCGAAGATTTTTTAATTCCCAAACTATGGCATAAAGTTCCCTCTCGTTAGTGGCATAGTTTTGCTCAGTTTTATTGAGGGTTTTCGAAATAAAAGTGATTGGTTTGTTATCTTGTGAAAGAACAGCACCAATCGCTACATTAGACGCGTCTGTGGTTAGGACAAACTTTTTTGAATAATCTGGTTGAGTTAGTTCAACCTGTGCAGTTAAATGAGATTTTAAATTGTCAAAAGCTGCAGTGCTTTCCTCATCTAAAGAAATTTCTATTTTTTTGGACATATGTTTAGATACCGTTCCATTATTGCCTTGGAACAGTTTAGTGAGTGGTTTTTCTATAGAGGCATAGTTTTGTACAAAATTTTCTATAGTAACCAGTTAATCCTAGGAAACTACGCAACTCTCTAATGTTGCGGGGGGTGGATACTCCACAATTGTTTTTATTTTCTGTGGATCGGTTATTATTATCTTGTGTGACACTAAGTAACCTAAGAATTCGGTTTCCTTTCGGAAGAACTCAGATTTTTCTATACTTATGGTATTTTCATATTCGCTACGAACAATATGTCTATGATCTCCTTTAGATCATATAGATGTTGTTCCGCAGTCTCGGAAAAAACGATTATGTCGTCGGTGAGGATATTGTTTACTATATATAGCATTCTCACTTAACGTCCTTATTTCTCCTTTAATGTCAGTTCTAAAGGGAAGGCACGTTTGAATTTGCGAATGCTTGGTAGATATTTCTTGAATAATTTGTTGTTCAAGATTTTGAAAGTCGTCCGTGAAGTTCACGGAATGATTTACTTTGTGTAGTGATAAGAACTGATAAAAGAGGATACTGAGGCTTTACGGCGTCTGCTCTTTTTTACCTTCCTCTTCCTTATCGTGAGTGCGGGAATTATCGTCATCGCTTGTTGATGACTCAATATTGGACACTTGGATTAAAGGATAAAATCTATCATTTTTTCCTTTTTGGGAGTCCAAGTAATTAAACACATTCGGATCTATATCCGAACTCTGTAAATTACCAACTGTATCTTCAGGTGGCTTTTCATAATTAATTTTTTCGATTTCGTTATTATAAGCTAACGCTTTTTTTGATAGGTCTATGATGGCATTCATCTTTTTTAAAAGGTTATGTTTACGTCGAAACGCAGCCGCCAAGAAGTAGGCAACGTTGCGGCGTAAACAGTGCGAGAGTCACCGAGGGCTCTCGCGCTCTTTTATCCGCTTTTTTCATGTAATGTAATAATATAGTAATATGTAATAACATAAGGCTTTTTTATTGTCAATAAATTCTTGAAGTGAACGGATCACGCGCCCCGAATTGTTTCTTTATCTCGAATTGTTTTATTGCGTCGGTCAAATCGTTAGTGAATAATAATTATACACAGCGATCCCCAACCCAGGAATTCTACTGTTGCCGCCACTACAAACATTGGTCCTTCGAGCCGGATTTTGTAAAACATTGGACTCACGTCGCTGGATTTTTTCATCCCCTCACACCGCTCGAACCGCTACTTCCGCAACAACACATCGTCAGGAACCCAGATAAGTACCAAATTTTTCTACTTATTCTATTTGGCAGAGGGCTGTGTGTAATTCCTCCTCTGATAAAAAAGAAGAAATTTCTTTTTTGTCATAACCTCGCAATTTGCGCTACCGGCATCTCTATACGTGCGTACATACATACATATGTTGCTGCATTTGTAAGTGCATACGTACCTATAGACGACTGCCATATTTGAATGTTGTAAATACATACATACAATTGCACACAGTTTCCTCCACATAAATTATATTTATTAACCTCTGCCATGTATGTACCTTCTCCTACATTTTCTATCTAAGAAAGGTACATACAGAATTGATTTAAATTGTATGTTAATATATGCAAATACATACATACTGACATTATATATTTGCACATATTACATACTTACGTTGCCCATTGAAATACATTGCCAAGGTCCAAACCTCAACCGGCAATTGTATTTCCAAAAAAAACTCCAAAAAAGATAACACATAATCTCCTCGTAAATTTCTTTTTATTATCGACTATACATTTTCATTTACAATATAAATATAGTTAGTTATTATTTACAAATTTATAAATTTCTAAAACCTTTGTTTACATTTTTGCCGGACCTTAGTGATCGCAGTCCGTCTTAGTGATCGCAGTTCGATAACAATCGACCGACCACCACTTTTTTCCGACCACAGTGTTAGCGTCCCAGGGCTGCACTATCTCAAATATTAAAATATCTTTTCGTGGGCAACCGTGACTTTTAAAAGTCACTTATTTTTGAAATATCGTCTCATTGTGCACTGTGTTGTGATATTACAAAGCGCTGCAACATTGCAAGGGAATTATCGAATATATTTTCCTCCGTCTGAGAAAATTCATCCTAATAATAAATAATTATTTATTTATTTCATACAATATAATTTATTATATCTAAATAAATTATATTGCGTCTTTTCTCAGAATTTCACGCTGAGTATAATAATTGTTTCGATAATTATTATTACTCAATAAAATATTTCGATTCTTTTAAATAATATTTATATTATTTTTTTTTGCAACTGTTTTTCCAAAAAGTGTTGCCTTGTAATTTAGCAACATATTCCTCGCTCAATTGATTCGATAAGGTTCCGATCGATTTACCTCATCCTTTCTGTTGTTTATTATTAAAATAATAATAATCAACTTTTGCGTCCAATTTCGTATTTACCTTTCTGGTTCCTTCATCACCATCAATTGCATCTTTCTCGCCTTTTAAAGGTTCGGTTATGCCAATTGATAGCGGTAAAGACACCAAGAAACACCTTATTGTACAAGCGACTCAGCATAGACGTTCAAGTTCTCTTCCAAGTTCCCATCTTGACAGAACATCCTCTCCCGCCACACAAAGGAAAGTTTCAACTGCGGCCACATCCAAGGCTAGTCAGGTACCAAAAATTTCGGTGCACGCTCCTCCAGTCACTCGCTCAGTTGGTCATCAAATTTCCCAGGCAATAAAAATGGCACTACAAGAGTTCATTAACGCTTCAGATAAGCTCACGCAATTCGAAGCTAGGATTCAAAATTCTCCTACAGCCTCACTTCACACTCACAGAGTGCGTCTTGAACAGCTTCGCTCCATATGGAGTCTTGTAGAACTCAAATACGAATTCTGTTCCAACGCATTGTCTCAACCAGAGACAAATGCTGAGGACAAAATCGCCATGCAAGCCCGATATGACCACTGCTATTTAGTTTACGAGGAACTTGCCTCTCAGTTAAATGAGAATATAGAGACCGCAACGGCTCCCTCTCCAGCACCTGCAGTAGCACAAGTAGCCTTCCAGCCACGAAGCTACAGGTCACCACCCTACGATGCTGAAGTTTTCAGCGGTGACTATTTAAAATGGCCAACTTTCCGAGATCTCTTCTCAGCGGTCTACATTTCCGATCCTGGCTTGAGTCAGATAGAAAAACTTTTCCATCTGAATGCCAAAACAAGTGGCGAAGCGAAGGCAATCGTTTCCAAATCCCCTCTCACGAATGAGGGTTTCTCTTCTGCTTGGAAGAATTTGACGGATAGGTTCGAAAATAAGCGACTGTTAGTAAACAGCCAGCTTAGAATCCTCTTCAACCTTCCGTCAGTTCCTCACGAGTCTGGAGCCGCCATCCAAGTCCTTCAAAGCACCATACAAAGTTGCTTAACGGCTCTAGACCACTCCAAAATCAGCACAGAGAACTGGGATTGCCTTCTAGTTTTCCTATGTTCGTCTAAACTCCCAAGGCTGACGTTGTCACTTTGGGAACAGTCCGTACAGAATAAGGCTGAAATTCCGTTGTGGAAGGAAATGTCCGATTTCCTTTCAGAGCGCTATCGCACATTAGAAGCGATAGAGGACGTACACCCTACAACAAGCGCACAGACAAGTTCCAAAACTGCTCGAAAAGAGCCTCCTACAAGGAAGGTCAACTCTTTTGAGGCAAAGGTTGTAGGCAAACCACAAACTTGCAAACTTTGCTCAAAGGAGAACCATACGTCTGTGTCCGCGCTTTCTCCAAATGGCTGTTGATGAAAGGTCCAATTTCATCAAACAGCAAAAGTTGTGTCTGAACTGCTTCGCAAGAGGACATATCCTCAAAGATTGCACAAGTCAACATAACTGTTTCACGTGCAAGGGTCGCCACAATACACTCCTGCATCGTGGCACCCCTCCTACTGCGCCCTCTTCAGCAGATTCTGCAACAGCTCCCCATAATTCGAATATACAGTCCACTTCTTCTACGACTAATATTCAGAATTACTTCACGGCGAACACACAAGGTGTTCTTCTTGGCACTGCTCTTATAAATGTGTGCCATTTGGGCATGACTTATAAAGCACGTGCACTGATCGATCCTGGATCAGAGGCTACGTTCATCTCCGAACGGATGTTTAACATCATAAAGCCATCCTACCAAGCCGTGCAAGTTAAAGTAGCTGGCTTAAATCAAGCCATCTCAGCCAATCCACAAAAGTTGTGTCATTTCCAGATTGGCTCCCCGATCACTCCCAGGTTACAGCTAGAAACTGCAGCCTTTGTTCTCCCTCAATTGGCAGGTAATCTTCCATCCTACACTATTTCCAAGAACCTTCTAAAGGACCTGCCAAATCTCCAACTAGCTGATCCGCACTTCCACCAGAGCTCTCAGATAGACGTGCTCCTAGGAGCCGATATCCTTCCGTCTATCATAAAGAGTGGCTCTGTATCCCAAATTTGTGGAACCCTGCTCGGTCAAGAGACCATATTCGGCTGGATCCTCACAGGACCAGTAGCCAAGTCGAATCCTACGACAGTTTCGTCCTTCACGACGAGGATAAAGATCAGCAATGAACAAAGGCTTGATGATCTTCTCACCAAGTTTTGGGTTGTGGAAGATCTACCAGCAAAGCTGGTAAATGTTTCTGATTCAGTGTGTGAAAACAACTTTCTTCGCACTACTTCCAGAACAAAAGAGGGCAGATATGTCGTTACGCTTCCTTTCAGAAATCCTGAAATCTCCGAATTAGGACATTCTAGGTCCATCGCACTCGCTCAGTTCCTCAGGAACGAATGTCGTTTAAAGAGGAACTTTCCTTTAAAAGAGCAGTACGACTCGATTATTCAGGAGTACTTAGATTTAGGCCATATGAGGCCAGTCTCCCCAAGTAACGACTGCAACAATTTTTATCTCCCTCATCATGCTGTGTTCAAACCTGAGAGCACCACGACCAAAGTTCGCGTTGTATTCAACGCCTCCAGTCCGTCCTCCAATGGGAAGAGCTTGAATGATATCCTATATCCAGGACCCGTTTTGCAATCCGATCTGACCATGCAGATCTTGAAATGGCGTTTTTTCCGTTACGTGTTCAATGCTGACATCACAAAGATGTACCGGCAGATACTCGTCCACACGAGTCACACGCCATTTCAACGAATCCTTTTCAGGAATCCAAATGGTGAAGTAGGTGATTATGAACTTAACACAGTCACTTTTGGAGTAAATTGCGCTCCATTCTTAGCCATTCGGGTTCTTCGACAGCTTTCCCACGATGTTAGCAAACATTTTCCTCTCGCCAGCGACATCATATCCAACTACATGTACGTAGACGATGTCCTTGCTGGCGCGCACTCCATAAAGCGCGCCACAGTGTCTATTGAAGAGTTACGCAAAGCTCTTGAGACAGCTGGTTTTCCTTTAAGAAAGTGGACCTCCAACCACAAAGATGTGTTAGCCAACATCCCTAAGGACCATCTATTGAACGCTGATTTCCTCGAACTTGAGGAAGCGAGCTTAGCAAAGACTCTAGGTATACGCTGGAAAGCGCATACGGATGAGTTCCTCTTTGCCCCCTCCGAGACCGATTTGAAACAGTCCTACACGAAACGTGAAGTTCTCTCTCAAATCGCCAAATTATTCGATCCAGCAGGCTGGCTGGCACCATTTGTGGTCCGTGCCAAAATTTTCATGCAGGAGATATGGCTGCAAAATCTTGGATGGGATGAAACATTGCCAAGCGAACTCCAACAACGCTGGCAGGATTTCTTATCCAGTTATTCATCCCTCCATAACCTTCGGATCCCTAGATGGATCCAATATACCCCAGTAGCTAAGCTCCAAATCCATGGTTTCTGCGACGCATCTCAGCGCGCCTACGGAGCAGCTATATATATCCGTGTTGAAAATCAACACAAGACTTCAAGCCATCTTCTTGTAGCCAAGACACGAGTAGCTCCTGTGAAGACCATCTCCTTGCCCCGTTTAGAACTTTGCGGTGCATTACTGCTAGCCGAGTTATCAGCAACACTCCTCCCTCAGCTTCCAGTCAATAGCTACGAAGAGTACTATTGGACTGATTCCACAATTGTGTTAGCCTGGCTTAGTAAGCCCCCATGTAAATGGACGACTTTCGTGGCTAACAGAGTGGCTAAGATAGCTCAGCTCACTAGTTCGAGCAAATGGTCTCACGTCAGATCCGAGCAGAACTCTGCCGATCTTGCCAGTAGAGGCGTCTCGTCAGAGGACCTCATTGGTAATAGACTCTGGTGGCATGGACCCGATTGGCTGATCCTTCCAGCAGAGCAGTGGCCTGTTGCGATCGAAATCGCTCACGAGACAGACGAAGAGCTTCGTCCTGTCAAATGCAACTTAACAAAGTTGCCTCCTTCATCCATTTGTATCTTGGAGAGATTTTCCGAGCTTAACAGAGCACTGCGAGTGATGGCTTATGTATATCGTTTCATTCAGAGGTGTCGCAAGCCTGATCTTAAACTCTCTCCAGATATCAGCAGCTCTGAACTCTCCAACGTTCAAGATTTGCTCATCCGGAGCACCCAACGTACTCAGTTCCATAAAGAGTACAACTGTTTGTTGAATAAGGAACAGATTGCAAGGAGTAGCGACATCGCTAATTTGAATCCGTTCATCGACGCCAGCGGAGTCATGAGATCATGCGGTCGTGTGAGAACATCCGCTTCTTTAAGCTATGACGAGAGGCACCCGCTTATCCTTCCGTACTCATGTACTTTCTCACACCTCCTCGTCCGTTTTACGCATCGTATCTCCCTCCATGGTGGGAACCAATTAGTGATGCGTCTCATTCGATCACGCTACTGGATTCCAAAGCTCCGTACTTTAGTGAAAGCCACCATTAATTCCTGTCGAGTTTGCATCCTCCATCGAAAGAAGTTGCAAACTCAACTCATGGGTACTCTGCCCTCTGCGAGAGTTTCCTTCTCTCGACCTTTCACCCACACGGGACTCGATTTCGCTGGTCCTTTCGAAATCAAGAATTTCACTGGTCGAGCCTGCCTCATAACCAAGGGCTATGTATGTGTGTTTGTGTGTTTCAGCACAAAGGCCATACATTTAGAAGCAACCTCGGACCTAACAACCGAGAAGTTTCTCGCCGCCTTCGCACGTTTCATCGCGAGACGCGGCTGCCCTCACCACGTTTACTCTGATAACGGAAAGACATTCGTAGGAGCCTCCAAGGTCCTTACTTCAGAGTTTATGAAGGCAGTGAAGGCTGATGTATCCACAAAATACAGCCATCAAAATCTCGCATGGCACTTCAATCCTCCCAGTGCGCCGCACATGGGTGGCTTATGGGAAGCTGGAGTAAAGAGCTTCAAAACGCTCTTCTACAAGTCCACTTCTTCATTAAAGTACACTTTCGAGGAACTATCCACACTCCTTTGCAAGGTCGAAGCGTGCCTTAACTCCAGGCCGATTTCTCCTATGTCTGAGAGCCCCACCGATCTTTTAGCCTTGACTCCTGGCCACTTTCTGATCGGCGGTCCGCTCATGTCCGTCGCAGAGCCTGAAATCCAAGAAGACGCTGTATCCATCATCAACCGATGGCAGCGACTTAAGGCTCTGCATCAACAGTTTTGTTTCCGTTGGAAAGAGGAATACTTCAAAGAGTTGCACAAACGCTCCAAGTGGCAACTCCCAACGCGAAACCTCCAAGTCGGCGACATGGTGGTTGTCAAGGAAGACAACCTACCAGTCAACGAATGGCGTCTGGGCCGCATCCACGCCACCTATCCTGGCGCTGATGACATTGTCCGAGTAGTGGACATCCTCACCACCCGTGGCGTCATCAAAAGGCCAGTGGCAAAATTAGTCCTACTTCCTTTAGAGGACAAGGTCCAGACACCCTCCTAACCTTGTGTTGTCCATCAGTGGATATATGTTCTCCAAAAACTAATCCACATTGTTCTTTCAGATTAGTGAGATGGCACCACGCAAGGCACAACCACCAGCCAAGCCAAAGGGAGTGAACTCCTTCAGATGCCGCGTCTGCAGAGGAGTCCACGCCTTGAAGAAGTGCCAGAGGTTCCTGCGGCTGGCTGCGGAAAAGCGTCTTCGGGCAGTATTAATCAACAAATACTGCCCGAACTGTCTGGCCCATGAACATTCTAAGGGTTCATATCGCAGCGGCGGCACCTGCCGCACATGTGGTGAGGGCCACCACACACTGCTCCACCTCCCAGGCACCCCGCAATCCAAGATTAATGCAACCTCGCCATCCGTGACGCCTCTTCCACCTTCGGAATCCCTGGCGACTTCCCCCTCTGTGGCGATCAGCATGATGCCGACCGCCATAGTCAACCTGGACATGGCGGGCAAAATCTTCGAGGTGCGCGTGCTGTTGGACGCGTGCAGTCCATGTAGCCGCATGCCCACCTCACTGGAAAAGGCCTTTGGCCTCTCCGCCGAAAATGGGTTTTGCCGCGCCTTGTTCAGGTCAAGGGCGTCGCCGGAGTTTTCCGTTATAGTAAATCTGAAGATGGAAGATGTGCAGATCAGGACTCCGGCACAGAAGGTCAATAAGGAGCTGCTAACCAGCTATCCGGGCATCACGTTGGCGGACACTCGGTGCCATGTGCCAAGCAGAGTCTCCATAGTTCTGGGGGCCGCCGTCTATGGAGACGTACTCCTTCCAGGGCTTGTTCCATCCCACGGTGGACTGCCGTTGGCCCAGAACACTCTGTTTGGCTGGGTCCTATCCGGTGTCTTCAAGACATAGTCCGCCAACGCTCCTAAGGCCCCTCCAGCGGCATTCAAAGGATCCCGTCTCCACCCTCAAGTTTCAATAGTATTGCAAGGGGGGCGGGATGTTTACGTCGAAACGCAGCCGCCAAGAAGTAGGCAACGTTGCGGCGTAAACAGTGCGAGAGTCACCGAGGGCTCTCGCGCTCTTTTATCCGCTTTTTTCATGTAATGTAATAATATAGTAATATGTAATAACATAAGGCTTTTTTATTGTCAATAAATTCTTGAAGTGAACGGATCACGCGCCCCGAATTGTTTCTTTATCTCGAATTGTTTTATTGCGTCGGTCAAATCGTTAGTGAATAATAATTATACACAGCGATCCCCAACCCAGGAATTCTACTGTTGCCGCCACTACAAACAGGTTATAACCGACAAATAGATCCGCTTCAAGTTTTTCAATTTCATAGAACCTTTCGGTTCTACCAAAAATATTTATATTATATTGTAAATGTGGGCTATCAAGCTATACCCATTAACCGTTTTGATTCTTTTCTTAATAACTAATTCTTCAGGGTTCTGATAAATACCCTTCATTATATAACACGCTGTTGCGCCGGTGTCTATTAATATCTTAAGTCTTGTACCTAAGGTTCTGTCTTTGCGGAAGACGTAAGGGAGCTCTCCCCCTCTTTCTCTAAAAAATGTTCTTCATTCAAATTATTTACGCGCATTGCTTTTTGCGGTTGTTGTTGTGTTGAATGTTGGGTGTACTCCCGCTTCAACGGGTGAGAGTTGTGACGATTGTCTTGGGGTCTATTATCGATCTGTAAAGACTTATCGATCTCCATTGGGATCGGTGGGGGCTGTGGAGTAGAATCGTTTTGCGCAAAAACGTTCCTGTTTGTTTGTTGATAATTATTTTGATTATTTGATTGAAACGTAGTCTTAGGATTTGAGTTACTCGTTGGCTGAGAGAGAGCATAATAATTGTAAGCGAAATTTGCTCTTTGATGGTTAGCCTCGAGCTCTTGAGATTTAGCTAATGCATTTGGAAGATTTTCTGGTTTTATGAAAACAAAACTTCAGAAAGATTGCCGTTGAGGCCTGAAATGAAAATTCGTAATGCGTTTTCCCTGTTTTTAGAGTTCATTTTATTTATAACATCGGCTTTGTTGCCATATGTCATAATTGTTTTGTTAATTAATAGGGTTAATTTCTTATTAACCAAATTGTAGTACTCAAGAACTGTCATATTGCCTTGCCTTAAGACACTAAGTTCTTGTTCAATTATATGAATTGGACGCCTATCACTATAAGCGAAGTTCAATCGTGCAAGTATTGCATCGAAGTTAAGTACTGTACCATGGTTGGTTAAAGTATTATTTACCTTTCCTGTTATTTTGTTTCTTAACATTGTCAAGGCACCTACATATTTTCGGCTACCTTCTTTGTAAAGCTTCATGGTGGAGCACCCTGCTTCGCGCCAACTGACGTATCCTGCATAACTACATGCAATTTCTGGTATCGATTTGATCACGTCGAATGACTCATCACACCTAATCAAATCATTTATTTGAGTAGGTTGATACTCTTGAACTGGGTTGGAGTTGTTATTTAATTGTAACATTAATTCTGCAATTTCTTCTGCTAAGGCTTTAGTTTTGGTTGCTATTAATTCTGCAATTACAATATATCTGCTGTCAAATTATTAGCCATTTTTAAGTTTGAAAAACCATTTATTGGGTCGTCCAGCTTAGTTTAATAATAATAAAAATAAAAAAAAAGATATATGTAGTTGTCGACGCTCACGTGGATGTCTTCCTTCTTGGCTGAGGGTCTTCCTTCTTGCTGTGAGGGTGTTCCTTCTTGCAGTGGGTGTCTTCCTTCTTGGGTTAAGTTTGGTATGATTGAGTGGCACTACGGCTCACTTATTATGTTTGTCACTTGTCTTTGGTTTAAGTTTGGTATGATTGAGTTTTTTAAAGAGCGTTTTTGGATATTTGCTCTTTTTCTTTGGACACCTTTTTATTTACTTCAAGGTTCCATTCTTTTAAATAAATGGTCTGTTTTTGAGTTCTTAAAGAGCGTTTTCGAATATTTGCTCTCTGTGTAACACAAGACCCCGGTTACTCGCGACACTTGGGAATTATGGTTGTTCATCCCTTTTTGTGTTATCTTCACTTGTAAATCACTTAAGGATTTCGTTTATCCTTTTGTGTGTGCTTCAACTTTAAAGCGAGCCCCACCGTTGGGCGCCAATTAATCAAACCGATTCTACGAGTTTGAAAATAATATATTTTTTATTAGTGGAGAACGACTCCGTTTCTTGAGAGTACAAAGTTAAGACTAAGATTACAATATCGTTCTGATGCCAAAGTAGCCTTTGAAGATGTCAGAGCTTCTGCTGATCGAGCTAAAGCTTACAGCTCGTGATGCCATTTGGACGAAGGAGGATTTGTTTACAAATAAACATTGAGTGTTTCTCACACTCGGCTTTTAGGCTGCGTGGGTGGTGTATTAATTTCAAGAAGAGTTTGTTTACAAATAAACATTGAGTGTTTTGTACGCTAGGCTTTTAGGCTGCGTGGGTGGTTTATTAATTCCAAGAAGAGTTGCTCAAGACTCAATGGAAATTGTTTGAAATAGCGAAAAATGAAGAGTTGAGAATGTTTTGTTTTGAGTCCGAAAAGACTATGAAAAGTTGTTTACAATTTACATAAGGGTGATAACTTGTACATGTATTTTCGCTAAATGACATGTGCATGAAAAAGAAGAGTCGAGAAATAGCTCGAGCTGAGCGCTCGCATCGTTCGTCCCTTTCTTTTCTACACAAGAAATAATTGTGACGTCATCGACCATTTGACGCTTGTTGTTGTTGATTTTCATTAATTACAAATTTTAGCGTGTGCCAAAATTTGTTACACTTGCTTCTTCTAAGAATGCAAATTAACCAACTCGCAAACGATGGAAAACGAGAGCAACAGCCGAGCGGCACGCGACAGTGGGATACTCTTGGACGTATGTTGCCATAAAAAGTATTTAATTGTATTGTATTATGCTTATCGCAAGCTACAAATTAATCATAACACTGCAGTGCGCTGCCACCTTGCATCAATTTCGATACGTTGTCAATAATTTATCGCCGCAATTTTCCTAGCGCAAGTCTGCAAAAAGCGGTGTGAGCAGTTTATATCGGTAAATCTTTATAAATTTTGAATTGGCCAATATCGATAACTTGCAATATATCGAGTAATCAAAATTAATATTTATTTACTTGAGTTTGTAGTCGCCGGGCTTATCGGCGATGAATATGTATATTAAAAGGCACAGCTTTAAATATTATAATCACTTTTTATTAGATCAAGTTCTTTTCTTTGTGCACGGGCGCAGCGTCAGGTTAAGAATGACATGTTCACTAACATCAGCTGTTAATGTTAAGCTGTGTCCGTATACATGTGAATGGCAATGTACAACACTAGAGCTAGACCGGCACACTACAAATTTTATAGTTTTGTATTTTTTGCTGACCCTAAAATATGAATTTTTAAATAATAATCATATGTGCACGTAAGCATATTATGAATATTATGAATTATGTAAATACTTGCATACATTCATATTAATTTACCACGCCACCTATTGGTTGAGCATTAGAATATAATTATACACATGTATTTTCGGTAATTGATATGTGAATGGAAAAGAAGAGTCGAGAAACAGCTCGCGCTTCGCGCTCGCATTGTTTGTCCTTTTCTTTCCTACGCAAGTAATTTAGTTCTGACGTCATCGACAACTTCTTTGCTGGTCGAAGGGTCGAAATGGTTTATCTTAAACTTCAGTGTTTATTGTCCGATCGGATTGCAATTTGGAGGATAACTTCATATAGTATTTATCTATATATATACTAAAGCAGAACGTTAAGAAATGAGTAAATCGCCATGTAAATCAAAATTGGCGGTTTGCGGGGTCGGTAGGCGTGTTATTCCAAATTGAAAATAAACTTGATCTGCGTATGGTATACTATACAGGAATCTTCATGCTAAATTTGGTGTCCCTAGCTTTTGTAATAGCTGAGATCGGCGAGTTCATCCAGACAGACAAACAGACGGACATGGCTCAATCGTCTCGGCTAGTGATCCTGAGCAAGAATATATATACTTTATGGGGTCTCCGACGCCTCCTTCTGCCCGTTACATACATTTGCACAAAGTTAGTATACCCTTTTTTGACCATTCATCCAAGGGTGTTTAATATTTATTTTTTGTAGGAAGAACACTTCCGTCTTTATTGATCGCAAAATTTGGACTAATGTTACAGATATATTGTTAAGCTTAAGTACTGTCAAAGCTTCTCTCAAAAGCTTTAGACTTGGGGATCAAGAGCTTTCGGAAATGGAACCAAAGCTTTCGTTCGTGGTGAAATTAATGACGCGCTTGGGCGAAGAAGGATTTGTTTACAATAGAGCGTGGAGACGCAGATCAGAGCGTTGTTTATGATACGCTCTTGATCGAGAATTTTGTTGACACTTGAACGGTTTTACTTAGGATGGGTGAAAAGTCACCAAGAGGTTAATATTTACGTCTTTGAACTGCGTAGTTTAATAACTGCCTCTTGGAAAAAATTGTTTGTTTAACGAAAAGAGTGGCTCGAGGCCGATGACAGGCTTCGGATATTGTTTATGCTTTTAAGAGACTGGCGCAAGAGTGCGAATAGATTTCTTAAATGGAATGACGCAATAGGATAGCGCTAGAGCGAAAAATGGGTTCCCAAGTGGCTATGAAAACTGTTTAAAATTTCCATAGTGAATATATTGGGACTGAGGGTGATAACTTGCATATTGTCTTCTCGCTCTGTCTAATTTCTCCACGCATGTGTAAATGCTTAATGTCATATGTATGTATATTTGTATAAATATATATGTATGTACATTTACTTATGTAATAAAATAAGTGGAAAAATGAAAAAACTTATAAAATTAAATGTATCAAAAATTATAAAATAAACGAGAGCAACAGTCGAGCGGCACGCGACAGTGGGATACCCTTGGACGTATGTTGCTATAAAAAGTATCTAATTGTATAATACTAATCGCAAGCTACAAATTAATCATAACACTGCAGTGCGCTGCCACCTTGCATCAATTTCGATACGTTGTGAATAATTTATCGCCGCAATTTTCGTAGCGCAAGACTGCAAAAAGCGGTGTGAGCAGAATTTATCGGTATTTCTTTATAAATTTTGAATTGGCCAATATCGATAACTAGAATAGAAATTTCCATAGTGGAATGTCGCAAATCATTCATTGTGATTTGTATTGGTGATCGGCTGTGTTTTTATTTTGCTCCACTTATTTTATTTTTATACCCTTGGACCATTAAAAATGGTCAAAAAAGGGTATACTAACTTTGTGCAAATGTATGTAACAGGCAGAAGGAGGCGTCGGAGACCCCATAAAGTATATATATTCTTGCTCAGGATCAATAGCCGAGTCGATTGAGCCATGTCCGTCTGTCTGTCCGTCTGTCTGTCTGTCTGGATGAACGCGCCGATCTCAGCTATTACAAAAACTACGGACACCAAATTTAGCATGAAGATTCCTGTATACCATACGCAGATCAAGTTTATTTTCAATTTGGAATAACACGCCTACCGCCCCCGCAAACCGCCAATTTTGGTTTACATTGCTATTTACATTCGAAGAACTCATTTCTTAACGTTCTGCTTTAGCATATATATAGATAAATAATATATGAACTTATCCTCCAAATTGCAATCCGATCAGACAATAAATACTGAAGTTATTAGATAAACCATTTCGACACTTCGACCAGCAAAGAACTTGTCGATGAACTTGTCCTTATGCATGAAAGAAAAGGACAACGATGCGAGCGCGAAGCGCGAGCTGTTTCTCGACTCTTCTTTTCCATGCACATGTCAATTACCGAAAATACATGTGCATAAATATATGCTAACACTCAACCAATAGGTGGCGTATATATGAATATGAAGAAAGCAAAGAAGTTGTCGATGACGTCAGAACTAAATTACTTGTGCATGAAAGAAAAGGATAAACGATGCGAGCGCGAAGCGCGATCTGTTTCTCGACTCTTCTTTTTCATGCACATGTCAATTACCCAAAATACATGTGCATAAATGCAAACACTTATAAATACTTAATTTGTGTTCACACATACATATGTAAAATTATATACAACCAATAGCGTGGTTGATCGGCATGCATGAATGCAGGTATTTACTAGATTTCTAATATAGACATATTATTATTATTATTTAATAATTTATATATTGACTTTTTATTAAATAAATATTAATTTAGATTTCACGATATATTATGAGCTATCATATCGATAGCTTTTAATATATATTAAACATATCGATATATATTTCATATGTTTTGCATATAAATTATATTAATATGTGTAAATTATATTATATCCCCACGTCTATTGAAACTATGTTTGAAAAAAATGTACTAACATTTCTTCTACTTTGTTTTTTTAATATATGTATATTTTGTATGTATATTAGATTCTATAGATCATTATTATAAATTTAAGGTTTCGCGCACTTTTTAATTGCGGCGATAAATTATTGGCAACGTATCAAAATTGTTGCAAGGTGGCAGCGCGCTTCAGTGTTATGTTAATTTGTAGTTTGCGATTGGCGTGTTCGGTGTCGTCGTCGATTGTCGATTATCATTTCTATTTTCGATATTAAATATAAAATAATATATAATTAATTCGCGTGTTCGTGATACATTTAACATTTAATGCAAATTAATATAAGTCGAGTATATAATAAGTAAATCCTCGTGTGTGATTGTTATGCGTTAACGGGACATTTTTTATGCGTGTGAATGATTGCGCCCTGCCCGGAGCGTGGCGCGCGATTTTAGAAAAGTGCGGTACACAGCGTAACGTATTTTTGTGCATGCATACATATATGTGTATAGACTCTTCTGAAGTGTGTGTGATTGTACGTGAACATCGGTATCGGTTCGTTTCCGCGATTCAAATTGGAATTTTCGCTGGAATTTCTTGCAGGTTTAATTTATTATTTCTTTGATTTATATTTATTCTCTTTTCCACATTTTGTTTATTTTTATTTTCCTTATTAAATTTTATTATTATTTGTTCTTTCATTAGATATTTATTTTCATTTATAATATAATTATTTTAAATAATATACATATATTTATTTAAATATATGAATATAAGTATAATTATATATCTATTTAAATATATGAATATATTTATATATATAAATAAATATACTAACTTTATTTTATATATACGAGGGTCGTTTGATAAGTCCGTGACTTTTTGTATTTGCCGCGCACCTGCTCTAAATACAACACTGCTCCTGTCAGCAGTTATCGATTAACAGCTGACTGTAAAATTTTGAGAAAGCTGCGTTTCTTAGTTTGCGTTTTATAGGCATTGAAAGCAGACGATCTCGTGAATTTTAACGAAAATGGAAAAAAGTGAATTTCGTGTGCTAATTAAGCATTATTTTTTGCGTAAAAAATCCATCACCGAAACCAAGGAAAGACTTGATAAATATTATGGGGACTCTGCACCATCAATTTCAATGGTTAAGAAATGGTTTACTGAGTTCCGTTGTGGTCGTACCAGTACAAGTGATGCCGAACGTTCAGGTCGCCCAAAAGAGGTCGTCATGCCAGAAATCGTCGACAAAATCCATGGAATGATATTGGATGATCGGAGAATGAAAGTGCGTGAGGTAGCTGAGGCTGTAGGCATCTCAACTGAACGGGTACATCACATTTTACATGAATATTTGGACATGAAAAAGCTTTCCGCGCGATGGGTGCCGCGATTGCTCACACACGACCATAAGCGCAACCGTGTGACCATTTCAAAGGAGTGTTTGGCGATGTTCAACCGCAATCCAAACGAATTTTTGCGCCGTTTCGTTACCGTAGACGAAACATGGATCCACCACACCACACCAGAGACCAAAGAACAATCAAGACAGTGGGTTTCTCCGGGTGAACGTGCACCAAAGAAGGCCAAGGTGGGTCTGTCGGCCAACAAGGTCATGGCCACAGTTTTTTGGGATGCACAAGGTATCATTCACATCGATTACCTTGAAAAGGGTAAAACGATCACCGGCGAATATTATTCAGAGCTTTTGGACAGATTCGATATTGATTTGAAGCAGAAACGACCGCATTTGGCGAAAAAAAAGTGCTGTTCCATCAGGACAATGCACGGGTGCACACGTGTGTAGTCAGCATGGCAAAATTTCATAAATTGGGCTACGAACTGCTACCCCATCCAGCATATTCTCCAGATTTAGCCCCCTGTGACTATTTTTTGTTTCCAAACATGAAGAAATGGCTCGGCGGTAAGAGATTCGGGTCAAATGAAGAGGTCATCACAGAAACAAACGACTATTTTGAGGGCCTTGAGAAAACCTATTATTTGGAAGGAATAAAAAAATTGGAAAAACGCTGGACTAAATGTATAGAGCTAAAAGGAGATTATGTTGAGAAATAAAACGCTTCTTTGACGAAAAAAATATATTTTATTCAAAAAGTCACGGACTTATCAAACGACCCTCGTATAACTATATATTAATTTTTGATAAATATATATTCAAATTAAATTAATTTATAAGAATTTTATTTTTAACATACCTATATATTATTTTAAAACTTATATATTAGAAGATGCCTAGACTTAAGAGATAGTCAGCTTGCAATAGGAGTCAAACACAGCGAAAAAGAAATCGTTTGAATAGGTCAGATATAGACTTTTCTGAGCAGGAACGCGTAAATAATCTAGAGGCACATAGAGAACGTAGGCAAAATTTCGAATTTAGGGAAGCTGAAAGGGTTAGAGATAGTCAACAGCATCGAGTCCGCAGAAGTAATAGAACATTTAGGGCCGTTGAGCAATTACCGGACACAATTCGTCACACTACTCTTCGGGCTTCTTCGCCAATCAGATTACAAGAACAACTTGCTGACACTTCGCGTCGTTCGAGGCGCAGGCGAGATGCTGACCTTCGATCTCAGGAAAGAGAGCAGGATGCAGTTCGTCGCCGTGTACGTCGCAGTGATTCTGCAATTAAAACAGACGAACAACTTGCCAACACTTCGCGTCGTTCGAGTCGCAGGCAAGATGCTGAGTTTCGATCTCAGGAAAGAGAGCAGGATGCAGTTCGTCGCCGTGTACGTCGCAGTGATTCTGCAATTAAAACAGACGAACAACTTGCCAACACTTCGCGTCGTTCGAGTCGCAGGTAAGATGCTGAGTTTCGATCTCAGGGAAGAGTGAGTCTATATAGGAGTATTTGCACCAATAGGATAGCAGAGAATAGGAGAAACCCGTCCCGCAATAGAGTGGACCGTGCGAATACCCTTCCAGATGATAGGATATCGCAGGTTAAAACTAGTTTAGATTGCCTAATAGCCAATTTTAATAAGACAGTCAAGCAGGGACCCGATCAGGTTTGCATATGTTGCAAAGGTTTGTGGTTTCCACATCAAGTGGACAAAATGTCGCGTGAGGTCATAGAGGAAAAGTGTAGTGAGGCAGATAGTGTTGATATTTTGTATCTTTCCTCTATGTTTCCATCCCATAATAATAGGTTTAGCTTTTGCAAAACCTGCAGCCGCAGTATTAAGTCAGGGAAAAAACCAAAGGCTTCTATTACAAATGGCCTAAATTTTCCGGAGCTTCCGGAATGCCTGAAAGGCTTGACGCCTCTAGAAGAAAGGCTGATTTCTCCCCGTCTTCCTTTTATGATCATAAAGTCTCTTGGATATGGACGTCAAAGTGCCATTAAAGGAGCAGTGATCAATGTGCCAATTCCAGTTGCAAATGTTGTAACTTCCCTTCCCAGGGTATTTAATGAAGCCGAAGTAGTTCAGATTCATCTTAAGCGTAGAATGGAGTATAACCATGATTTCATGGCTGAAACCATAAGGCCCTCAAAGATAGTTGATGCAATTCGGTATTTAGTGAACACAGAACTTTATAAGAAGCACCAGGTTACTATCAATGAGCAGTGGTTGTCTTCTTACTCAGCTGAGACTGTACCATTTGTTGCGTCAGCAGACGACAGGGACATTGTGTGTCAAATGTTAGAAAAGGCAGCACAACCTAATGAGCATAGAGTAGTAGAAGAAGAGGTAGAGTTGAATCCAGGAGGTCAAGAAACCTTCATGGAAAATGTCCCTGTTGAAAACATAGATATTCCTCGAATTGCTATAGCACCAGGAGAGGGTCAGCGACCTCTTGACATGATAACCGATTGTGATTCAGAGGAGCTGGCTTTTCCCACAATATTTGCAGGCATTAAAAGGAAATGTCAGGAAAGTTTGACAACTATAGTTAGATCAGAGCTTAGGAGTTTTGATAGAAGAGGTTGTAGAACTGATAAATTATTTCATAACTTCAAAAAGTTAGAAATGATTAGCATTAGGAATAGCACATCAATTTGCTTACGTAAGCACTCTGCCACTCAAGGCATTTCGGCTGCTGATGTGCGTAATGATGAAACTTTAAATAGGTTAATACTTCATGATGATGGCTATAGGCTTTTAAAAGGTATTCGCACGTCTCCTGCTCATTGGGAGGACGAGAAAAAGAAAGTGATGGCTATGATTAGGCAGGTAGGGCTTCCAACTTTTTTTATAACATTTTCCGCAGCGGAAACTAGGTGGCCGGAGCTTTTAGTCTTGCTATGTAAAAATGTAGACAAGCTAGAAGTATCCGAAGAAGAAGCGTTAAATTTGGGGTTTAATGAGAAAGCTCGTCTCATTAGAGCAGACCCAGTGACCTGTGCCAGATATTTCGATTTTCGATATAGACAGGTTTTAAAACTGATGAAAAAGGAAGGCGGTGTCTTTGGTTGTCACCAGGTCATCAAGTTTTATTGGCGAGTGGAGTTTCAGCAAAGAGGCTCTCCACATATACATGGCATGTTCTGGCTGAAAGACGCCCCAAAGCTCAACCTAAAGAATGAGTCCACATTTATGCCTGTGAAGTCCTTTATTGATCAGTTTATTACTGCTGATTCTAGTTGCCCGGACGTTGCTCCATATTTGGAGTATCAACTCCATAGTCACGGGCACTCTTGCAGGCGAGAAATTAGGTCAAAACAAATTTGTAGATTTGGTATCCCATACCCTCCCATGCCTCAAACAGAAATTCTTCTCCCTTTAGAAGAAAATGCTCCAAATTTGGCCGAGCATCGTAGGAATTTCGAAAAATTCAAAGTCTGCTCGACTTCCCATTTGATCGTGAAAGCGTAGAAAATTTTAACGATTTTAACAACTTTTTGTCCCACGATCAACTTAACCTTAGTTATGAGGGCTACATTAATGCTGTAAGATCAAGTATAAAGAAACCAAAAGTTTTTTTGAAGCGATCTTTTGCAGCAATCAAGCTTAACGCTTATAACAAGCACCTCCTTTTGTTGCAGCGAGCAAATATGGATATTCAGTTTATTTTAGACCCCTATGCTTGCTGCAGCTACGTCGTTAATTATATTAACAAGTCTCAGAGAGGTATCTCAATGTTGATGCGTGAGGCAATCAATGAGATTAAAGACAATAACAATGTAACTATTAAGCAAAAGTTACAACATTTAGGTAACAAATTTATATTTGGCACTGAGATATCCGCTTTTTATAGCTACTGCAAATCAGAACGAGGAGCTCGCCAAGAAAATGCAGATGACTTTGACGATGATGTGCCTAGGGCTTCTGAATCAATAGTTTACGCTCTTCGCGATAATAGTGGCTTCATCAGAAAGAGGACCACTGCGTGCATAATTAGGTATAGGAGATTTAATGTCAATACAGAAACAAGTGACTATTTCAGAGAGCTAAAAATGCTTTACGCCCCATGGCGAGATGAGCATTTGGATTTAGTCACACATGACTGTGAATTGTTCTGTAGGGAAAATTCGGAGTTAGTAGAGAACAATCGCAGAAAATATAATTTACTAGATGATAGGGAACTAGAAGATGCTCTGAGCCACTTAACAGAGGAAGCAGAAAATGAGAATAATCAAGTAGGAGAACAGGAAGTGGTAGATGATGGCTTCACAGTTTTAGGATTGCCTGAAATAGATCCACATCTAAATGTTTTAAATGTGGATGGAAATATTGATATGAATGATGAAGATAGTAATGTCCGTTTTATCAAGCTTCCAGCCTTAGTTTCTCAGGAAAGCTTAGCTAATATAGTTAGATCTCTTAATTTAAAGCAGAAGCTATATTTTACACATGCTTTGCATAATGCCAAAATCAATACAGTCTTTTATGAATTTGTTGGAGGCGGCGCTGGAGTCGGAAAGAGTCGACTTATATCAGCAATTTTTCAGTCATTATCCGTAATGTATAACAGTATACCAGGAGCTGATCCGACATCTGTTAAAATCCTCTTATGTGCACCAGCAGGAAAAGCAGCATTCGGAATTAGTGGTTCGACACTGCATTCCATGTTTTCACTTCCTGTTAATCAATCTCGCTCAGCACCTCTAAGGGCCTTAAGCCATGATTTAGTTAATAGCCTTCATTCAAGGTTAATCGATCTTAAATTAATTATTATTGATGAAATATCAATGGTTAGCTCTCTAATGTTTTCTTATTTAGATTCTCGTTTGAAGCAAATTTTCAAAAATACTTCTCCTTTTGGTGGTGTTTCTATCATCGTATTCGGTGATCTTAGACAGTTACAGCCCGTAGGAGGTAGTTGGATTTTCGATCCAAATACCACTGACCCTTACCATGAAATATTTGGTACGTATCTCTGGGACCTTTTTTTGTATTTTGAGCTCACAGAGATAATGCGTCAACGTGACGATCAGCTTTTCGCTTCTGCCTTAAATAATATGGCATCGGGTTGTATGACAGCCGATGATATTGTCCTTTTCCAATCTAGAATATGCGAACCATCGGCAGTGCCCGATGATGCAATTCATCTGTTTAGTAATAATAATGAGGTTGATTTATTTAATGTAACGAAACTTAACTCAATTGCTACTGAGCAATTTTTCTCTACTGCTGAAGATTTTATTAAGGCGGGCCATTTGGAACCAGCTAGGAAACAAAGAATATTAGAAGAAGTGAAGGGTTTTAAAACTTCCGCTACACAGGGACTCTGTACGTCTCTTCTCCTAAAAAATACTGCCAAGTACATGATGACGGTCAATGTAGACAAAGGGGATGGATTAGTAAACGGGGCATCAGGTGTGTTGATGCAAATAGATTTCAATACATCCAACACTCCCAACATTTTATGGATGAAATTTACAGAGGAAACTGTAGGAGAATCTGCGCGTTCGAAGTGTACACATCGTACAGATCCTTCATGGACTCCTATTCAGAAAATTGTTCGCAGTTTTCAATATTCAAATAACGCACAAATTAACATTGACCGTAGGCAGTTTCCAATTGTGCCTGCTGAAGGCATCACAATTCATAAGAGTCAGGGAGCTGCGTATGGCAAAGTGGTAGTCCATGCTAATTCCAGAATGCAGCGTGCTGCATTATACGTAGCTTGCAGTAGAGCAACTACTGCTTTAGGATTATTCATTATTGGGAATTTTGTTCCTCCTAAGTCTCCTCAAAATAATGATAAAGTGAAAGCCCAATTGAAGAAATTGCGGACTGAAAAACTACTGTGTACTCATTACGATTATTTAATTAACAGTTCTGCCCTTAACATTTTCTTCCATAATACTCAGAGCTTGAATTCCCATCTTGAAGATATTCGATCGGACAAGCTGATGCTTCAGTCATCAATATTATGTTTCGTGGAAACTTCCATAAGCAATGAAACTGTAGAAATACCTGGGTTCACTATTGTGGTTCAACTTGAATCAATTAGGCCTTTAACAGGCATCATAATTTAACAGGTGTAAGAGTATTTATAATTTTTTGATTAGCAAAGGATTAAGGAGTTTGTTAGATTTGAAAACGTCCACTACCAATATGGATACACATATTGATTGGGCGTTTTCAAATATACTAGATAACGAAAAGATTAGTGCTAGGACTTTTGAGGTTTTGCATAGCCATCACAATGGGATATCTGTTAGTATTCAGGCATGAGTTTGTAATGTTTGGAATAGGTTAGAAATTAAGAAAACTAAATGACAGGATATATGTAAATATGTATGTAGGCATATTTTAATAATTTAAATTTAATTACGAGGGTCGTTTGATAAGTCCGTGACTTTTTGAATAAAATATATTTTTTTCGTCAAAGAAGCGTTTTATTTCTCAACATAATCTCCTTTTAGCTCTATACATTTAGTCCAGCGTTTTTCCAATTTTTTTATTCCTTCCAAATAATAGGTTTTCTCAAGGCCCTCAAAATAGTCGTTTGTTTCTGTGATGACCTCTTCATTTGACCCGAATCTCTTACCGCCGAGCCATTTCTTCATGTTTGGAAACAAAAAATAGTCACAGGGGGCTAAATCTGGAGAATATGCTGGATGGGGTAGCAGTTCGTAGCCCAATTTATGAAATTTTGCCATGCTGACTACACACGTGTGCACCCGTGCATTGTCCTGATGGAACAGCACTTTTTTTCGCCAAATGCGGTCGTTTCTGCTTCAAATCAATATCGAATCTGTCCAAAAGCTCTGAATAATATTCGCCGGTGATCGTTTTACCCTTTTCAAGGTAATCGATGTGAATGATACCTTGTGCATCCCAAAAAACTGTGGCCATGACCTTGTTGGCCGACAGACCCACCTTGGCCTTCTTTGGTGCACGTTCACCCGGAGAAACCCACTGTCTTGATTGTTCTTTGGTCTCTGGTGTGGTGTGGTGGATCCATGTTTCGTCTACGGTAACGAAACGGCGCAAAAATTCGTTTGGATTGCGGTTGAACATCGCCAAACACTCCTTTGAAATGGTCACACGGTTGCGCTTATGGTCGTGTGTGAGCAATCGCGGCACCCATCGCGCGGAAAGCTTTTTCATGTCCAAATATTCATGTAAAATGTGATGTACCCGTTCAGTTGAGATGCCTACAGCCTCAGCTACCTCACGCACTTTCATTCTCCGATCATCCAATATCATTCCATGGATTTTGTCGACGATTTCTGGCATGACGACCTCTTTTGGGCGACCTGAACGTTCGGCATCACTTGTACTGGTACGACCACAACGGAACTCAGTAAACCATTTCTTAACCATTGAAATTGATGGTGCAGAGTCCCCATAATATTTATCAAGTCTTTCCTTGGTTTCGGTGATGGATTTTTTACGCAAAAAATAATGCTTAATTAGCACACGAAATTCACTTTTTTCCATTTTCGTTAAAATTCACGAGATCGTCTGCTTTCAATGCCTATAAAACGCAAACTAAGAAACGCAGCTTTCTCAAAATTTTACAGTCAGCTGTTAATCGATAACTGCTGACAGGAGCAGTGTTGTATTTAGAGCAGGTGCGCGGCAAATACAAAAAGTCACGGACTTATCAAACGACCCTCGTATCTAATAGTTAAGTATAACCATTGAATGGAAAATTGGTTTGATAATTATTATTATTTTTTTATTTTTATACCCTTGGACCTTGTTATCGATATTAACCAATTTAAAATTTATAAAGAAATACCGATATCTACTGCTCACACCGCTTTAGGGAATTGCGGCGATAAATTATTGGCAAAATATCGAAATTGAAGCAAGGTGGCGGCGCACTCCAGTATTATTATTAATTTATAGCTTGCAATTAGTATTATACAATTAAATACTTTTTATGGCAACATACGTCCAAGGGTATTCTACTGTCGTGTGCAACTCGACTGTTGCTCTTGTTTAAACTAGAAACTAACGTGATTTGCTATATTCATTGTGTTTTAAATTTGTGTACAGTGTTTGTGCTAACTAGTGAGATTCACGGGAGTCTGGCATAACTACTAAAATTGTGTTTAAAGTAGTTTTTATTCTTGTTTAACTGACGGTAGTGGTAATCAGCTGTGTATCATTAGATTTTTCTGCTTTCTTGCTCTTTTTTAACTTTTTCCTTTTGGAACTAATATTTTGTATTTCGCTTTAACATTCTTGTTTGTTTTTTTGGTGTTCCCTACCTTGTAGGCTGGTGTGCGCTGCAACCGCTTGCAAATGCAAGGCCGATTCAAAGCCAGACTTTGTTTCTTGCTGGTTGTGTGATAAATTCTATCACATAAAATGTATCGGCCTAACAGCACGAATTAAAGACACCCTCAACAGCAATGATTCTGGCCTGAAATGGTCATGCGAAGTTTGTCGGATGAAAGAACTGACTTTGAGTAAGATGCTTAGGGAGACCAAATTAAAATTTGAAAAGCTGCGTGCAGCATTTTCAAATCTCCAATCTGAATGTTCAGATATGGAAACTAAATTTACTTATTTCGAATGTTCCAATGAGCCTTCCGCACTTCCACCGGCAACTCCTTCAGGTATAACATGTCCAGTTATTGCCTACTTAACCCCCTCTACTTCTACGTCTCCTAACATTCCTCTAGCCGCCCCGGCTGTTTTGTGCGATCCACCACTTTTGATCGTCACCTCTCCAGTCGCGCCTTTATCCAAAAAGAATCTTCAAAATTCTTTTGATAACACTGCCGTCAATACTAAAACAGTTGTTTCAAACGTTAAATCGCTTGTCGCGGTTAAGCCCAAGAAACATGTTTTCGTTTCACGCCTTGCACCCGATACTTCGATTGAAGATGTAAAATCATTTATTCAATCAAAAATTTCTGTACCTAACATTGTAGTAGAAAAGTTTAAATTTAACTACACGCGAGATATCTCATCCTTCAAAATAAGTATACCTGCAGACAATTTTCAATCTGTTTGCAGCGGAGCCTTCTGGCCGCCTGACTTATATGTAAAAGAGTATTCTCCAAAACCAAAAAATCGAACTGCGGTACCACTTCCTTCAACTTCTCGCGCCTCTTCTTCTTCTAGTGGAGCATCAAAGAACCAGTAGAGATATCCCATCTTTATTTAGCTTATCAAAACGTTAGAGGCCTAAACTCTAAGCTCTCTAAATTGTTTATGAATAGTGTTTCGTTCGATCATCAAATCTTAATATTTACTGAAACCTGGTTAAAACCTGATGTAGATAACTGCTCAATTTTTCCTAATAAGTACACCTCCTTCAGATGTGACCGTTTATCACGAATTGGAGGTGGTGTTCTTATAGCTGTAAGGTCAGATCTTCCTTCCGAACTTGTTCCATTAGACCATGGTTCTTCCTTAGAATTTTTATGTGTTAAAATGACGATGTGTCAAATTTCAATTTACATTACCTGCTCGTATATTCCTCCCTCTTCTGATATATCTCTCTATCTAGACCATTTTTCATCTATCCAATCAGTTGCCTCTAAACTATCTGATAGAGATTATCTGCTAGTTTTTGGTGATTTCAACTTACCAGAAGTTACTTGGTCATCTCAATCAGATATATTGGTGCCCTCTGTATTTAACTCTTTCTTAAATGGCCTTTCGGAGCTATCTCTTTATCAAATAAATACTGTTCCTAATTGTAGTGGTAGAATGCTTGATTTAATTTTCTCTTCTGACATTTTACTAAACACTATCTATAGAATGAATCCCTTAGTTCTTCCTGAAGATCCCTATCATCCTACATTGGACCTGGTTCTAACTCTGACAACTTCTATGCAAACTGCAACTGTTTCCCCTGTAATAAAACCACGTTGTTTTCGTAGGACCGATTTCCAAAAATTGAATTGTTTAATTTTGGAACATGATTGGTCATTTCTTTATTCATGTTCTGATCTAAATAAATGCATTTCATTTTTCTATTCCTCTATGAATAGAGGAAAGTCAAAAAGGCCTCCTTGGTTTTCACGTGAGGTAGTAAGGCTAAAAAATTTGAAATCGCAGTATTTTAAAAAATTTAAATTAACTCGTAATCCTTCCGATATTACACGTTATATTGATGCAAGACCAAACTTTATTGCTCTGAATGCAAATTGTTACAAAAAGTACAAAGTATTTGCGTCGCTGCCGTTTGCAGTTTGCTCAGGACCCAAAACAATTTTATTACTTTGTTAACTTAAAACGTAAATCAAGTAGATTTCCTCCCTCTCTATCATACGAAAATAAGGAAGCAACTGATGATCAGGTAGCCGCCGATTTGTTTGCAGACTTTTTTCAATCAACTTATTTAACCGAGCCTTATAGTTCCCCTTTACATCCATACCCTTATAGTATAGAAAATTTTAACACTGTCTTCAGTCCTTCTATCGACAAAACCTCTCTACTAAATGATCCTTAATCGATAAAACCCGTTTTTTCTCCTGGCCCTGACGGAATTCCAGCATGCGTACTTAGATTTTGTGCTGATTCGATTTTGAATCCAATTCATAAGCTATTTGACTTGTCACTATCCAATAGTTATTTCCCACCTATTTGGAAAAACTCTTTTTCCATTCCTCTTCACAAAAGTGGTTCTAACCATGATGTGAATAACTATAGATGTATTTCCAAATTGTCCGCAATTCCTAAGATTTTTGAAAAAAATTCTACGGCCCAGTTAACTTTTATGTAAATCTATAATTTCACCCCATCAACATGGGTTTATAAAGGCAAGATCAACAGCTACTAATCTTTTAGAATCAATCTAGGATTTCGGAACAAAATGCAAACTGATGTGGTCTATACTGACTTCAGTAAAGCATTTGACTCCGTAAATCATAATCTCTTAATTCATAAGTTAAATTTTATTGGTTTTCCTCAAAAGCTCCTTCTGTGGATATTTGATTATTTAACTAACAGGTCTCAACGAGTTCTTTTTAAAGAATGTCTCTCTAAGCCGATCTTAGTTACTTCTGGTGTTCCTCAGGGTAGCCACCTTAGACCATTGCTATTTAACCTTTTTAGTAACGAACTTCCTTCAATACTCCTTCACTCTAACATTCTTATGTATGCTGATGATGTGAAACTCTGTTTGACACACAATGATCCAGCAAATAACCTTCTTCAAACAGATCTTGATTCGTTTTTTGAATGGTGCAGCCATAATCTGCTGCATCTTAACAGTTTGAAGTGCAAGGTTATGTCATTTTACAGATGTAACTATCATGTCATCAATTACAATCTTAACCTAACCCCACTCTTAAGAATATCTGAAGTAGCTGATTTAGGTATCCTCTTTGATCATAAATTGAAATATGATCGTCACATTACACAAATTGTCAATAAGGCATTTCAACTACTCGGGTTCATCAAAAGATGGGCCAAAGAATTCGACGATCCTTACACGACAAAGTTGCTTTACACTTATCTTGTTCGTCCAACTCTTGAAGATAGAATTGAGTCTGTTCAAAAGCAGTTTCTACTCTTTCCCTTGCGCAGTTTTAATTGGGTTCCGGGTGTAGACTTACCACCATACTCTAGTAGACTCCTTCTAATTAACCTACCTTCTTTAACTAACCGTCGTATTATTTTAGGCGTTATGTTTATTGTAAAGCTAATAAAGTACAATATAGATTCCCCTACTCTGCTTACTCAAATTAATTTCTGTATTCCTTCTAGAGTTACTCGTAATTTTATGCCACTATCCTTGGCCTTTTGTAATACTAACTATAGCTTACATGACACCTTTCGAGTTCTCTGTGCTGACTACAACAGACTATCTAGAGTTTTCAACTCCGAGTCCTCCCTTTACTCTGTTAAACTGTCTATCCTTAATCAATTAACACTACATGCTAACAACTAATATTAATCTACCGATCTGATTGGGTTTTATTGGATTTTCCCCAATCCTTTGCAGCAAATGTTGGATCGAGAATTCTTGTTTTGTTATCCCCAGCCTAAATTTAAAAATATATACTTTTAATTAGAGTGAAAAATGGGTTCCCAAGTGGCTATGAAAACTGTTTAAAATTTCCATAGTGAATATAGAGGGGCTGAGGGTGATAACTCCCCCCATTCTTAAGGTGAATCGTCCCCGATTCTAAGAGGTATCTGTAAGTTGGTCAATTTTTTTATTAAGTGATTTTAAAGCGTTTAGGTCAAATTTTTTAGAAGCGTTAACATAAAAAATACAAAAATAATTAAAATTATTACTAATGTTATTTGAACATGGTTGTTTTTTAGCGGAACTATAATAGGTGATAATATATTGGTATTTTCAAAAGTAAGTTCAGTATTGTTACTTTGCAGATATTCGGCTATTAAAAAGTTAGTGAATCTATTGTTTTTAATATAATTTAACAATTTTTGTTTGTTATTGGTTAAGTTATGTCATTTATGTCGACAATGGTTTCAAAGGTAATTACGTAAATTCCTGAAATTAGAGTATGGTTTACATAGTTTGTTCCGGACACTGTAATAGCGCCATCTGTTCTAATTTCTAATTGTCTGTTTTTTCTTTTATTTTCTTACAACTTGTGAATTTTTTATTGAGTAGGTCTACAAAACAATTTTCAGTGTTTTGTAATTGTGCAAAATTACTATATATTTCTTTTTTATAAATTTGGATGGAATGAAAAGTATTATTACATTTAGGCACTTTCTCTTCAATTAATAATTTTCCTTTCTTTTGAGATATAGCCTTTGCGTGGTATAAGTTACAATTGTTGTTTACAATAGGGTATTTAATAAAGAAAATGATTAAACCTTTATAAGAAACAATTGAAAAGATAGAAACGTTTATCAAATCTATTAATGTTATGTTGAATTTTTCGTTTGTAAAAATATCTGCCACATCGTGGTTATTCAAGATTTTGGAATATAAAATTTTGGCTTTTGAAAAAGTGATTGCATCTCGCAATGTTTGACAGGAGTTGTAATCTGTATTTTTTAGGTAAAAATTCTTTATAAAGTTTGAGGCTTAGCAAATTGGTTACCCTCCTTATTTCATTAAAAATTGCTGAATTAATTTGATTTTGTTTATTGTTATTGACTATAAGGTCATTTACTTTATTTTGTATGGTAACCATATCATTATGATCTGGTGTACCTGTTATCCATTTAAAAATGATACCAAATTCATTAATGCTTATTTTTATTTTTTTGTGTGGTGTAAGTTGTATCAAAAGGGAACTATCTAGTTTCAACTGCAAATAAAAATCCCAATCAGTACTGATGTAACTATCCTTTACGTATTTTACTTCTTCCTCAATAATGTTTTTATAAAAACTTAAATTAGTTACGTGGCATAGTTCCCCGTATTTTTCGTATAAAAATATGTTATTAGTGTCTTCGATTAAAAGGTAATCTTCTTTAGAGTAATTTATAATATTAGAAGCGGCTGAGCCCAGTAATATATATACGAATAATAAAATATTCATGCTAAAACATGAAAGAAATAGAACAAGTAAAACAAGAGCAACAGTCGAGTTGCACACGACAGTAGGATACCCTTGGACGTACGTTGCCATAAAAAGTATTTAATTGTATAATACTAATTGCAAGCTATAAATTAATAATAATACTGGAGTGCGCTGCCACCTTGCTTCAATTTCGATATTTTGCCAATAATTTATCGCCGCAATTCCCTAAAGCGGTGTGAGCAGTAGATATCGGTATTTCTTTAAAAATTTTAAATTGGTTAATATCGATAACAAGGTCCAAGGGTATAAAAATAAAAAAATAATAATAATTATCAAACCAATTTTCCATTCAATGGTTATACTTAACTATTAGATAATTAAATTTAAATTATTAAAATATGCCTACATACATATTTACATATATCCTGTCATTTAGATTTCTTAATTTCTAACCTATTCCAAACATTACAAACTCATGCCTGAATACTAACAGATATCCCATTGTGATGGCTATGCAAAACCTCAAAAGTCCTAGCACTATCTTTTCATTATCTAGTATATTTGAAAACGCCCAATCAATATGTGTATCCATATTGGTAGTGGACGTTTTCAAATCTAACAAACTCCTTAATCCTTTGCTAATCAAAAAATTATAAATACTCTTACACCTGTTAAAGGTTTTGAGGCACAAATTAAAATCTCCTAAAACTAGCAAGCTATCCCCTAAATCACCTAAACGAGAAAATTGATGAATTATCTCCTCAAATTCTATTTTAAATGTGGACAGAGGAAAGTCTGGACTTTTATATAATATAAGAAAACTTATGGCATCAAACCTAAATATGCCGAACTCAAAAACTACTGAGCCAAAAGTTTTTCTACTGCTAAAGGTATGGGAAACTCTATCTACTAGCTCGTTCTTTACATAAATTATGATGCCTGTTAAAGGCCTAATTGATTCAAGTTGAACCACAATAGTGAACCCAGGTATTTCTACAGTTTCATTGCTTATGGAAGTTTCCACGAAACATAATATTGATGACTGAAGCATCAGCTTGTCCGATCGAATATCTTCAAGATGGGAATTCAAGCTCTGAGTATTATGGAAGAAAATGTTAAGGGCAGAACTGTTAATTAAATAATCGTAATGAGTACACAGTAGTTTTTCAGTCCGCAATTTCTTCAATTGGGCTTTCACTTTATCATTATTTTGGGGAGACTTAGGAGGAACAAAATTCCCAATAATGAATAATCCTAAAGCAGTAGTTGCTCTACTGCAAGCTACGTATAATGCAGCACGCTGCATTCTGGAATTAGCATGGACTACCACTTTGCCATACGCAGCTCCCTGACTCTTATGAATTGTGATGCCTTCAGCAGGCACAATTGGAAACTGCCTACGGTCAATGTTAATTTGTGCGTTATTTGAATATTGAAAACTGCGAACAATTTTCTGAATAGGAGTCCATGAAGGATCTGTACGATGTGTACACTTCGAACGCGCAGATTCTCCTACAGTTTCCTCTGTAAATTTCATCCATAAAATGTTGGGAGTGTTGGATGTATTGAAATCTATTTGCATCAACACACCTGATGCCCCGTTTACTAATCCATCCCCTGTGTCTACATTGACCGTCATCATGTACTTGGCAGTATTTTTTAGGAGATGAGACGTACAGAGTCCCTGTGTAGCGGAAGTTTTAAAACCCTTCACTTCTTCTAATATTCTTTGTTTCCTAGCTGGTTCCAAATGGCCCGCCTTAATAAAATCTTCAGCAGTAGAGAAAAATTGCTCAGTAGCAATTGAGTTAAGTTTCGTTACATTAAATAAATCAACCTCATTATTATTACTAAACAGATGAATTGCATCATCGGGCACTGCCGATGGTTCGCATATTCTAGATTGGAAAAGGACAATATCATCGGCTGTCATACAACCCGATGCCATATTATTTAAGGCAGAAGCGAAAAGCTGATCTTCACGTTGACGCATTATCTCTGTGAGCTCAAAATACAAAAAAAGGTCCCAGAGATACGTACCAAATATTTCATGGTAAGGGTCAGTGGTATTTGGATCGAAAATCCAACTACCTCCTACGGGCTGTAACTGTCTAAGATCACCGAATACGATGATAGAAACACCACCAAAAGGAGAAGTATTTTTGAAAATTTGCTTCAAACGAGAATCTAAATAAGAAAACATTAGAGAGCTAACCATTGATATTTCATCAATAATAATTAATTTAAGATCGATTAACCTTGAATGAAGGCTATTAACTAAATCATGGCTTAAGGCCCTTAGAGGTGCTGAGCGAGATTGATTAACAGGAAGTGAAAACATGGAATGCAGTGTCGAACCACTAATTCTGAATGCTGCTTTTCCTGTTGGTGCACATAAGAGGATTTTAACAGATGTCGGATCAGCTCCTGGTATACTGTTATACATTACGGATAATGACTGAAAAATTGCTGATATAAGTCGACTCTTTCCGACTCCGGCGCCGCCTCCAACAAATTCATAAAAGACTGTATTGATTTTGGCATTATGCAAAGCATGTGTAAAATATAGCTTCTGTTTTAAATTAAGAGATCTAACTATATTAGCTAAGCTTTCTTGAGAAACTAAGGCTGGAAGCTTGATAAAACGGACATTACTATCTTCATCATTCATATCAATATTTCCATCCACATTTAAAATATTTAGATGTGGATCTATTTCAGGCAATCCTAAAACTGTGAAGCCATCATCTACCACTTCCTGTTCTCCTACTTGATTATTCTCATTTTCTGCTTCCTCTGTTAAGTGGCTCAGAGCATCTTCTAGTTCCCAATCATCTAGTAAATTATATTTTCTGCGATTGTTCTCTACTAACTCCGAATTTTCCCTACAGAACAATTCACAGTCATGTGTGACTAAATCCAAATGCTCATCTCGCCATGGGGCGTAAAGCATTTTTAGCTCTCTGAAATAGTCACTTGTTTCTGTATTGACATTAAATCTCCTATACCTAATTATGCACGCAGTGGTCCTCTTTCTGATGAAGCCACTATTATCGCGAAGAGCGTAAACTATTGATTCAGAAGCCCTAGGCACATCATCGTCAAAGTCATCTGCATTTTCTTGGCGAGCTCCTCGTTCTGATTTGCAGTAGCTATAAAAAGCGGATATCTCAGTGCCAAATATAAATTTGTTACCTAAATGTTGTAACTTTTGCTTAATAGTTACATTGTTATTGTCTTTAATCTCATTGATTGCCTCACGCATCAACATTGAGATACCTCTCTGAGACTTGTTAATATAATTAACGACGTAGCTGCAGCAAGCATAGGGGTCTAAAATAAACTGAATATCCATATTTGCTCGCTGCAACAAAAGGAGGTGCTTGTTATAAGCGTTAAGCTTGATTGCTGCAAAAGATCGCTTCAAAAAAACTTTTGGTTTCTTTATACTTGATCTTACAGCATTAATGTAGCCCTCATAACTAAGGTTAAGTTGATCGTGGGACAAAAAGTTGTTAAAATCGTTAAAATTTTCTACGCTTTCACGATCAAATGGGAAGTCGAGCAGACTTTGAATTTTTTCGAAATTCCTACGATGCTCGGCCAAATTTGGAGCATTTTCTTCTAAAGGGAGAAGAATTTCTGTTTGAGGCATGGGAGGGTATGGGATACCAAATCTACAAATTTGTTTTGACCTAATTTCTCGCCTGCAAGAGTGCCCGTGACTATGGAGTTGATACTCCAAATATGGAGCAACGTCCGGGCAACTAGAATCAGCAGTAATAAACTGATCAATAAAGGACTTCACAGGCATAAATGTGGACTCATTCTTTAGGTCGAGCTTTGGGGCGTCTTTCAGCCAGAACATGCCATGTATATGTGGAGAGCCTCTTTGCTGAAACTCCACTCGCCAATAAAACTTGATGACCTGGTGACAACCAAAGACACCGCCTTCCTTTTTCATCAGTTTTAAAACCTGTCTATATCGAAAATCGAAATATCTGGCACAGGTCACTGGGTCTGCTCTAATGAGACGAGCTTTCTCATTAAACCCCATATTTAACGCTTCTTCTTCGGATACTTCTAGCTTGTCTACATTTTTACATAGCAAGACTAAAAGCTCCGGCCACCTAGTTTCCGCTGCGGAAAATGTTATAAAAAAAGTTGGAAGCCCTACCTGCCTAATCATAGCCATCACTTTCTTTTTCTCGTCCTCCCAATGAGCAGGAGACGTGCGAATACCTTTTAAAAGCCTATAGCCATCATCATGAAGTATTAACCTATTTAAAGTTTCATCATTACGCACATCAGCAGCCGAAATGCCTTGAGTGGCAGAGTGCTTACGTAAGCAAATTGATGTGCTATTCCTAATGCTAATCATTTCTAACTTTTTGAAGTTATGAAATAATTTATCAGTTCTACAACCTCTTCTATCAAAATTCCTAAGCTCTGATCTAACTATAGTTGTCAAACTTTCCTGACATTTCCTTTTAATGCCTGCAAATATTGTGGGAAAAGCCAGCTCCTCTGAATCACAATCGGTTATCATGTCAAGAGGTCGCTGACCCTCTCCTGGTGCTATAGCAATTCGAGGAATATCTATGTTTTCAACAGGGACATTTTCCATGAAGGTTTCTTGACCTCCTGGATTCAACTCTACCTCTTCTTCTACTACTCTATGCTCATTAGGTTGTGCTGCCTTTTCTAACATTTGACACACAATGTCCCTGTCGTCTGCTGACGCAACAAATGGTACAGTCTCAGCTGAGTAAGAAGACAACCACTGCTCATTGATAGTAACCTGGTGCTTCTTATAAAGTTCTGTGTTCACTAAATACCGAATTGCATCAACTATCTTTGAGGGCCTTATGGTTTCAGCCATGAAATCATGGTTATACTCCATCCTACGCTTAAGATGAATCTGAACTACTTCGGCTTCATTAAATGCCCTGGGAAGGGAAGTTACAACATTTGCAACTGGAATTGGCACATTGATCACTGCTCCTTTAATGGCACTTTGACGTCCATATCCAAGAGACTTTATGATCATAAAAGGAAGACGGGGAGAAATCAGCCTTTCTTCTAGAGGCGTCAAGCCTTTCAGGCATTCCGGAAGCTCCGGAAAATTTAGGCCATTTGTAATAGAAGCCTTTGGTTTTTTCCCTGACTTAATACTGCGGCTGCAGGTTTTGCAAAAGCTAAACCTATTATTATGGGATGGAAACATAGAGGAAAGATACAAAATATCAACACTATCTGCCTCACTACACTTTTCCTCTATGACCTCACGCGACATTTTGTCCACTTGATGTGGAAACCACAAACCTTTGCAACATATGCAAACCTGATCGGGTCCCTGCTTGACTGTCTTATTAAAATTGGCTATTAGGCAATCTAAACTAGTTTTAACCTGCGATATCCTATCATCTGGAAGGGTATTCGCACGGTCCACTCTATTGCGGGACGCGTTTCTCCTATTCTCTGCTATCCTATTGGTGCAAATACTCCTATATAGACTCACTCTTTGCGACATATTCCTATGGGCTTCAAAGGCCTCACGTTGAGCTCGAATTCGAGCACTGCGGCGTGCACTAGTATTGCGTGCCTGCTCAACAATCCTACGAATAGGATTGTTTCTAACCTGAGACCTTTGACTTCTATCTATTGCCCTTTCTAAAATTCGCGTCTCCTGATTTTGTCGCTGAATCGCCCTTCTAACAGCATCTCGTCCGCTTTCGTTGGACCTGAATTGTGGACATTGCCTGCGCCTCGATCGACGCAAAGTATTGGCAAGTTGTTCGGCATTTCTAGTTGAATGATCAGTTCGTCGAACACGGCGACTCGAACGACGCGAAGTGTTGGCAAGTTGTTCGTCTGTTTTAATTGCAGAATCACTGCGACGTACACGGCGACGAACTGCATCCTGCTCTCTTTCCTGAGATCGAAACTCAGCATTTTGCCTGCGACTCGAACGACGCGAAGTGTTGGCAAGTTGTTCGTCTGTTTTAATCGCAGAATCACTGCGACGTACACGGCGACGAACTGCATCCTGCTCTCTTTCCTGAGATCGAAGGTCAGCATCTCGCCTGCGCCTCGAACGACGCGAAGTGTCAGCAATTTGTTCTTGTAATCTGATTGGCGAAGAAGCCCGAAGAGTAGTGTGACGAATTGTGTCCGGTAATTGCTCAACGGCCCTAAATGTTCTATTACTTCTGCGGACTCGATGCTGTTGACTATCTCTAACCCTTTCAGCTTCCCTAAATTCGAAATTTTGCCTACGTTCTCTATGTGCCTCTAGATTATTTACGCGTTCCTGCTCAGAAAAGTCTATATCTGACCTATTCAAACGATTTCTTTTTCGCTGTGTTTGACTCCTATTGCAAGCTGACTTTCTCTTAAGTCTAGGCATCTTCTAATATATAAGTTTTAAAATAATATATAGGTATGTTAAAAATAAAATTCTTATAAATTAATTTAATTTGAATATATATTTATCAAAAATTAATATATAGTTATATATATAAAATAAAGTTAGTATATTTATTTATATATATAAATATATTTATATATTTAAATAGTTATATATATATTATAATTATATTCATATATTTAAATAAATATATGTATATTATTTAAAATAATTATATTATAAATGAAAATAAATATCTAATGAAAGAACAAATAATAATAAAATTTAATAAGGAAAATAAAAATAAACAAAATGTGGAAAAAAGAATAAATATAAATCAAAGAAATAATAAATTAAACCTGCAAGAAATTCCAGCGAAAATTCCAATTTGAATCGCGGAAACGAACCGATACCGATGTTCACGTACAATCACACACACTTCAGAAGAGTCTATACACATATATGTATGCATGCACAAAAATACGTTACGCTGTGTACCGCACTTTTCTAAAATTGCGCGCCACGTTCCGGGCAGGGCGCAATCATTCACACGCATAAAAATGTTCCGTTAACGCATAACAATCACACACGAGGATTTACTTATTATATACTCGACTTATATTCATTTGCATTAAATGTTAAATATATCACGAACACGCGAATTAATTATATATTATTTTATATTTAATATCGAAAATACAAATGATAATCGACAATCGACGACGACACCGAACACGCCAATCGCAAACTACAAATTAACATAACACTGAAGCGCGCTGCCACCTTGCAACAATTTTGATACGTTGCCAATAATTTATCGCCGCAATTAAAAAGTGCGCGAAACCTTAAATTTATAATAATGATCTATAGAATCTAATATACATACAAAATATACATATATTAAAAAAACAAAGTAGAAGAAATGTTAGTACATTTTTTTCAAACATAGTTTCAATAGACGTGGGGATATAATATAATTTACACATATTAATATAATTTATATGCAAAACATATGAAATATATATCGATATGTTTAATATATATTAAAAGCTATCGATATGATAGCTCATAATATATCGTGAAATCTAAATTAATATTTATTTAATAAAAAGTCAATATATAAATTATTAAATAATAATAATAATTGTACTTCGATTTGTATTGGTGATCGGCTGTGTTTTTATTTTGCTCCGCTTATTTTATTTTTTTTAAACTAGAAACTAACGTGATTTGCTATATTCATTGTGTTTTAAATTTGTGTACAGTGTCTGTGCTAACAAGTGAGATTCACGGGAGTCTGGCATAACTACTAAAATTGTGTTTAAAGTGGTTTTTATTCTTGTTTAACTGGCGCGTCTTAAGCGTCTTGCTATTCTTTGTTTTTGTTCCTATTTCGCTCTCCCACGCTCATTCGCGCTTACATCGCTCTCTGAGAGGGCTGCGCTGTGTTAAGAGTTATAGTTGTGTTGTTGCTCTTTCTTGTTTTCGTGTCTCGCGCTCTCGCTCTCACGCTTTATTACGCTCTCTGGTATACTAGTAGTGGTAATCAGCTGTGTATCATTAGATTTTTCTGCTTTCTTGCTCTTTTTTAACTTTTTCCTTTTGGAACTAATATTTTGTATTTCGCTTTAACATTCTTGTTTGTTTTTTTGGTGTTCCCTACTATATTTCTTGTAGGCTTATTAGTCCGCAGTAAAAATGCTGGTGTGCGCTGCAACCTCTTGCAAATGCAAGGCCGATTCAAAGCCAGACTTTGTTTCTTGCTGGTTGTGTGATAAATTCTATCACATAAAATGCATCGGCTTAACAGCACGAATCAAAGACACCCTCAACAGCAATGATTCTGGCCTGAAATGGTCATGCGAAGTTTGTCGGGTGAAAGAGCTAACTTTGAGTAAAATGCTTAGGGAGACCAAATTAAAATTTGAAAAGCTGCGTGCAGCATTTTCAAATCTCCAATCTGAATTTTCAGATATGGAAACTAAATTTACTAATTTCGAATGTTCCGATGAGCCTTCCGCACTTCCACCGGCAACTCCTTCAGGTATAACATCTCCAGTTATTGCCTACTTAACCCCCTCTACTTCTACGTCTCCTAACATTCCTCTAGCCGCCCCGGCTGTTTTGTGTGATCCACCACTTTTGATCGTCACCTCTCCAGTCGCGCCTTTATCCAAAAAGAATCTTCAAAATTCTTTTGATAACACTGCCGTCAACACGCAAACGGTTGTTTCAAGCGTTAAATCGCTTGTCGCGGTTAAGCCTAAGAAACATGTTTTCGTTTCACGCCTTGCACCTGATACTTCGATTGAAGATGTAAAATCATTTATTCAATCAAAAATGTCTGTACCTAACATTGTAGTAGAAAAGTTTAAATTTAACTACACGCGAGATATCTCATCCTTCAAAATAAGTATACCTGCAGACAAATTTCAATCTGTTTGCAGCGGAGCCTTCTGGCCGCCTGACTTATATGTAAAAGAGTATTCTCCAAAACCAAAAAATCGAACTGCGGTACCACTTCCTTCAACTTCTCGCGCCTCTTCTTCTTCTAGTGGAGCATCAAAAAACCAGTAGAGATTTCCCATCTTTATTTAGCTTATCAAAACGTTAGAGGCCTAAACTCTAAGCTCTCTAAATTGTTTATGAATAGTGTTTCGTTCGACCATCAAATTTTAATATTTACTGAAACCTGGTTAAAACCTGATGTAGATAACTGCTCAATTTTTCCTAATAAGTACACCTCCTTCAGATGTGACCGTTTATCACGAATTGGAGGTGGTGTTCTTATAGCTGTAAGGTCAGATGTTCCTTCCGAACTTGTTCCATTAGACCATGGTTCTTCCTTAGAATTTTTATGTGTTAAAATGACGATGTGTCAAATTTCAATTTACATTACCTGCTCGTATATTCCTCCCTCTTCTGATATATCTGTCTACCTAGACCATCTTTCATCTATCCAATCAGTTGCCTCTAAACTATCTGATAGAGATTATCTGCTAGTTTTTGGTGATTTCAACTTACCAGAAGTTACTTGGTCATCTCAATCAGATATATTGGTGCCCTCTGTATTTAACTCTTTCTTAAATGGCCTTTCGGAGCTATCTCTTTATCAAATAAATACTGTTCTTAATTGTAGCGGTAGAATGCTTGATTTAATTTTCTCTTCTGACATTTTACTAAACACTATCTCTAGAATGAATCCCTTAGTTCTTCCTGAAGATCCCTATCATCCTACATTGGACCTGGTTCTAACTCTGCCAACCTCTATGCAAACTGCAACTGTTTCCCCTATAATAAAATCACGTTGTTTTCGTAGGACCGATTTCCAAAAATTGAATTGTTTAATTTTGGAACATGATTGGTCAATTCTTTATTCATGTTCTGATCTAAATGAATGCATTTCATTTTTTTATTCCTCTATGAACTCATTTTTTGATCAATGTGTTCCTGTTACTTTTCCCGTAAAGTCAAATAGGCCTCCTTGGTTTTCACGTGAGGTAGTAAGGCTAAAAAATTTGAAATCGCGGTATTTTAAAAAGTTTAAATTAACTCGTAATCCTTCCGATTTTACACGTTATATTGCTGCAAGAGCAAACTTTATTGCTCTGAACGCAAATTGTTACAAAAAGTATTTGCGTCGCTGCCGTTTGCAGTTTGCTCAGGACGCAAAGCAGTTTTATAACTTTGTTAACTTAAAACGTAAATCAAGTAGATTTCCTCCCTCTCTATCATACGAAAATAAGGAAGCAACTAATGATCAGGCAGCTGCCGATTTGTTTGCAGACTTTTTTCAATCAACTTATTTAACAGAACCTTATAGTTCCCCTTTACATCCATACCCTTATAGTATAAAAAATTTTAACACTGTCTTCTGTCCTTCTATCGACAAAACCTCTCTACTAATTGATCATAAATCGATAAAACCCGTTTTTTCTCCTGGCCCTGACGGAATTCCAGCATGCGTACTTAGATTTTGTGCTGATTCGATTTTGAATCCAATTCATAAGCCATTTGACTTGTCACTATCCAATAGTTATTTCCCACCTATTTGGAAAAACTCTTTTTCCATTCCTCTTCACAAAAGTGGTTCTAACCATGATGTGAAGAACTATAGATGTATTTCCAAGTTGTCCGCAATTTCTAAGATTTTTGAAAAAAATTTTACGGCCCAGTTAACTTTTATGTGTAAATCTATAATTTCACCCCATCAACATGGGTTTATAAAGGCAAGATCAACAGCTACTAATCTTTTAGAATTCTCATCTCACATAAATCTAGGATTTCGGAACAAAATGCAAACTGATGTGGTCTATACTGACATCAGTAAAGCATTTGACTCCGTAAATCATAATCTCCTAATTCATAAGTTAAATTTGATTGGTTTTCCTCAAAAGCTCCTTCTGTGGATATCCGATTATTTAACTAACAGGTCTCAACGAGTTCTTTTTAAAGAATGTCTCTCTAAGCCGATCTTCTGGTGTTCCTCAGGGCAGCCACCTTGGACCATTAGGTTAGGTTAGGTTATATCGGCAGGCCCCCTAATGGGGGCCTCACATAGATCAGTATGATCCTTAGTGCGGCCGATAAGTGATGGAGGCTGTTAATTTCTTAGTTTAATTATCCCAGTCTGGTATGCTGGTAAGTTTGGCGAAAGCCAGGAGTTTTTGGGGTGCCATGCCCGCTGCTTCTTCTAGTGATGCAAGCAGGGGGCGTCCCAGGTACTTCGCTCTCGAGGTCATGAGAGCGGGGCAGTCGCAGATGAGGTGCTCCAGAGTTTCTCTTACATCTGGTTCCTTGCATTTCCTGCATTTGTCATTGTCGGTGATGCCCAGCTTTTTAGCATGAGTTGCGGTCAGGCAGTGGCCCGTGAGTATGCCCATCATTGTTCTACAGTCTCTTCTCGGGAGCTGAATGACATAATGGGCTAATTTCGCGTTTGCGTTGTTGCACATAGTGCGGGTTATTTTGCAGTTTTTTGTATTGTGCCATCTTCTTCCTGCTAATACCGCAGCGCCTTGTTCTAGGCTGTGGCTTATTGATCGCAGAGGTGGCTTCAGGTCTTCAACTGTCAGCTGTCTAGATTCGGCACCCTCTTTCGCTAGCCTGTCTGCCATCTCGTTTCCGTCAATGCCCTGGTGGCTGGGAACCCAGAAGATGCGCACCTTCGATCGGATGCTTAATGCATCTAATGCTTCCCTGCTTGCCAGTACACTTTCGGAGCTGATGACATAGGACTGCAAAGATTTGATAGCCGCCTGACTGTCGACTAGGATGTTGACCCGATTTTTGTTGAGTGTTGTCGCAAGTTCTGCCGCCTTCCTTATAGCAAAGACCTCCGCCTGGAAGATGCTACAGTAATCCGGCAACTTGTACGACACTTGAATGAGCGGATCCTCACAGTAGACCGCGGCGCCCACGCCGGCTTCCATTTTAGATCCGTCCGTAAATAGCTTTGTTGCGTTTTCGTCCATGCCGATTTTCCAATCATCATGACCCATTAGAGTGGGCGTTCTGGAGAAGTTGTTTATTGGGGTCATATAGTCCGTGCTATTGAATGACTCTCCTCCCACTTCGCTATGCCCATAGTTTGCGAAGGCCATATGTCCCGTAGCACGAAGACGTTGCGCGGTCTTCTGTGCTAGTAGTTTGGCCTGTATGTCCATTGGGAGAACTCCGAGTATCACTTCCAAGGCCTTTGTTGGAGTAGATCTCAGTGCCCCAGTAATGCACATCAATGCACGTCTTTGTACCCTTTCCATTGTTAGGAGGTATGTGGATTTCTTAGTGGCCCTCCACCATACTAGGATACCGTAGAGTAGTATTGGACGAACAATTGAGATGAAGATCCAGTGCATTTGTCTGGGAGACAAGCCCCACATGTTACTTAGCATCTTTTGCGATGCATAAAGTGCATTTGTGGCTTTCTTAACCCTTTCCTCGACATTGGGTTTCCAGCTCAGTTTGCTGTCCAGTACTATTCCTAGATATTTTACGCTCTTTTTTGGCTCGAGCATGGCACCGTTTATAGATGGCGGAGTCCATTGCGGTATCTTGTATCTCTTGGTAAAGAGAATTAGATCCGTCTTGTCCGCATTGATACTGAGTCCGACCTCCATCGCCCACTTCAGTATTTCTTTTAGTGTATTGTCCATGACAGAGCTGATTGTCATTGGACATTTGCCCACGATAATTATGGCTAAGTCGTCTGCATAGGCGGTTATCTTGGGGCCTTTCCGTTTAAATTTCCTTAAGACGTCGTTTACCACTAAATTCCACAACAGCGGCGACAGCACTCCGCCTTGTGGCGTGCCTCTGTGTGCTGCTTTAGTTATGGTCGTGGTTCCCCATTCGGCTCTTACTCTTCTGCAGCTCAATAGATTGCATATCCAAGAGTTAACAGCTTCGTGGGTTTCTGCGGCTCTCAGGCTCCGCATGATCGCTTCCGTAGATACATTGTTGAATGCACCTGAGATATCCAGGAACGCTCCTAAGGCAAATTCCTTGTGGTGTAGGGCTTTTTCGATGGTGGCTACTAGGGAGTGTAGCGCTGTTTCCACCGATTTCCCTTTTGTGTATGCGTGTTGGTTGGATTCTACGAGTCGGTCCATGCCTCCTCTTATGTGTAGATCCAGAAGTTTCTCGAAGGTTTTTAGCAGGAAGGAGGTGAGACTTATCGGTCTGTAATCTTTCGGCTGCATGTGACTGCATTTTCCTGCTTTTGGCAGGAACACAACACGTGCTGTCCTCCAGGGTACCGGTACATATCCCTGCCTCAGACATGCTTTGAATATCGATTCCAGCCATGGAGTGACCTTTTCTTTGGTCTTCTGTAGCATGGCTGGTATTACGCCATCCAAGCCAGGGGATTTATAACTTTCAAACGAGTCTATGGCCCACTGGATTTTATGTGGTGTGATTATGTTCCCAGGTACGTCGGACACTGGGTTCGTGTGCATTTGTTGTTGCGGATCGAGTACATCTGTGCATCCGGGGAAGTGCTCGCTTAGAAGGGCATTAGTCGCTTCCCTGCTGCTACTCGTCCATTGGCCATCACTGGTTCTTAGTTGGCTCTGGATTGCCGGTTGGCTCGACAGAAGCTTCCTAAGCCTAGCGGTTTCTGTGACCTTCTCTATGCCGGAGCAGAAGGATCTCCAGGAGTTCCTTTTGGCTGCCTGGACCTTTTTCTTAAAGTCGCGGAGCCTTATTCTGTATTCGTCCCATACAAGATCTTCATCCGCTTGTTTGGCCAGTTTGAAGATTTCTTGAAGGTCTGTGCGTTGTGCCTTCAATTCTGGATTCCACCAGGGTGGCCTGTGCTTCCTTCTTACACTTGAGGTTTTGCACGCTGCGTTGAAGGCCGAGGTTAGGTGGTGACAGAGAGTCTTCACGGACTTCTCAGTGTCTGCCGTTGATATGATCGGTGATGGCGCTGGGAGTGTCCTTGTCACTTTGGTCTTATACATATCCCAGTTGGTATTCCGGGGATTCTTGTAAAGACTTTTTGTCACTTTGCACTCGAGTTGAACTTTGAACTGGATATACCTGTGATCAGAGAAGGAGGGTTTGCTGAGAACCCTCCACTCAGTGACTTCGGTATTTGTTCCAGACGCGAGTGTTAAATCTATAACGCTTGATGAGGTGGGACCCACGTAGGTGGGTTCCTCCCCCTGTTCGCGATCTTAAGATTATATTTAAGAATAAAGTCTAGAAGCGACTCACCCCTATTGTTTACGTCCTTGCAGCCCCAAAGGGTGTGATGGGCGTTGGCGTCGGCGCCTATCACCAGGGGTTGCCTCTTCTGGCTCACCTCCTGTATCAGACGCTCCGTCTCCTCCGTCGGTGATTCCCTGTCTTGCGCTAGATAGCAGGACGCCATTAGGAGTGGTTCGTCCCTGCAGCCCTCTAGCGCTATCACCGTGATGTCGTCAGTGCTGTAATTGGACATAAGATAAGCGTAGATGCCTTTTCTTACAAGAATTGCAGTTCTAGCTCTACTTACGGTGGTCGGGTAGAAGATGGAATAGTTGCTAGACCCTAGTCCAGCGATCTTGTTGCCCGACGCGATCCAGGGCTCCTGGACTAGGGCCACGTCGACGGACTCCTCCTCCAGGGTTAGAAGGAGCTCCGCCGACGCCAACTTGCTCTTATGGAGGTTTAACTGAAGGATCTGTAGCTTCATGGCTATTTTCAGATTCCTTCTGCTTAGATGGGTTGGCTATGATAGTCAGGTCACCATCCTCCTCTGTTTCATCGTCAATATCGAGGCTGTTGGCCGCGTCGGTCAAGGCTTCAAAGTCCTTTTCCACCTCGCCGGCCTCCAGCGTGTTGGCGTTGGCATCGTTCGGGTGGCGCTTCTTGAGTCGTAGGTATACATTGCCTACTCCCCACGCCATCTTCCCGAACCTTGGGTACAGCAGATCCTCGGCCTTCTTATTGATCTGGAGGACCATCTATTGGCCGTTGCCTTCCGGCTTGCCAACGTGTAGTACCGTCCAGTCAGCGGTAGGCACGTCCGGATCCTGCCATCGGAGCAGTTTGAGCGCCTGTTCCTTAGGTACGACCCTTGGGAAGAGTACCTTCGCTTTTGGTACTGACGGAATACAGGTTCTGTCAACTACCTCCAGCTTGGCGCCTTCCCAGGGGGCGTCCATCTTGGATACAGTCTCGGTGACCCACTTCAGGGTGAGGTCATCCTTGCAGCTCAGTATCTTTACCCCATTGAGCCACCCCGCTCCGTCAAAGGTGGTAGGCTGAGACTCTGGCTCCTCCATTCTTTTGAATAGGGCGTCCAACAGCCTCAGCTCTACCACCTTCCACTTCTCGGGTGTCATTTTGCCGTTGGGGTTACTGCGGTCGATGAGCGCGACGACTAGGTGCCGTCGCGCCACATCGCTAGCTGTCTCCCTTTTCGGCAGTGGCTTCCTGGGGGCTTTCTCCACCTTTTGGCCCGGCCGCTTGCTTGCGGGCACATCCGCCTTGTCTTGGTCTTCAGACCGCTGCCTTTTAGTGAGCAGCAACTCCTCGACCTTGTTGGCATATTGGCTTGAAGTTGCCTTCATCGCCGATTTGCCCTCGAAGTGTTTTCGTCCCTCTTCGATCTTCTCTTCGGCCCACTCCAGCTTTTTCCTCTCCTCAGGGGTGAGTTTGTTGCTGCTAGCGAGCCGAGATTTGATTTTTAGGGCCGCTTTATACTGAGCTTTGGCTCTCAAGCCCTCTTTTGTCTTTTTGGGCCCTTCCCTACTAGGGGAGTTGGAACCCTTGACAGGGGAGCGCAGGAGGCTTTCTTCCATCTCAGCGCTGATCTCGTTGCCTTGAGGGTCACTGTCCGAGTCTGCATGGACTCTGGTACTGCGCCGCATCTTGGCGTTCTTTGATGTTGTTGTTGTTGTTGTTGTGGCAGTCGTAGTGCAACTGTCCTGTCACCCCCCCGTGCCCGCCGGTGGTAGCAGTCACGCCTTCCACCGACGTTTGGGCTGACATCCCAGCCCGAGTTGACCCAGTTGTTGGCTCCATCTACTTGTTCATATTTTTGGTTAATTTTGTTCTTGGGAACCACCCCATAGCATTTTAGGCCTATCTGCCAGGCACCTCTGACCATGGCTCCGGACACAGCAGCACCAGACTTTGATTGTCCGCATGTTGTTGCGTCCTTGCCTTAGCTGGACCGTGTATTGGCCCAAGCAACAGGACAGTGCCTGACTCTGAAGTTTGAGTCAATACACAGCCCATTGCCCAGCCGGCACCCTTGTGGAGAGTTCAGTTAGAGGATTTGTGCCAGACCTTGGACCATTGCTATTTAACCTTTTTATTAACGATCTTCCTTCAATACTCCTTCACTCTAACATTCTTATGTATGCTGATGATGTGAAACTCTGTTTGACACACAATGATCCAGCAAATAACCTTCTTCAAACAGATCTTGATTTGTTTTTTGAATGGTGCAGCCATAATCTGCTGAATCCTAACTGTTTGAAGTGCAAGGTTATGTCATTTTACAGATGTAACTATCATGTCATCGATTACAATCTTAACCTAACCCCACTCTTAAGAATATCTGAAGTAGCTGATTTAGGTATCCTCTTTGATCATAAATTGAAATTTGATCGTCACATTACACAAATTGTCAATAAGGCATTTCGACTACTCGGGTTCATCAAAAGATGGGCCAAAGAATTCGAGGATCCTTACACGACAAAGTTGCTTTACACTTCTCTTATTCGTCCAACTCTTGAATATGGGTCTTGCGTGTGGTCGCCGCAATACCATATTCACCAAGATAGAATTGAGTCTGTTCAAAAGCAGTTTCTACTCTTTGCCTTGCGCAGTTTTAATTGGGTTCCGGGTGTAGACTTACCACCATACTCTAGTAGACTCCTTCTAATTAACCTACCTTCCTTAACTAACCGTCGTATTATGTTAGGCGTTATGTTTATTGTAAAGCTAATAAAGTACAATATAGATTCCCCTACTCTGCTTACTCAACTTAATTTCTGTATTCCTTCTAGAGTTACTCGTAATTTTATGCCACTATCCTTGGCCTTTTGTAATACTAACTATAGCTTGCATGATCCCTTCCGAGTTCTCTGTGCTGACTACAACAGACTGTCTAGAGTTTTCAACTCCGAGTCCTCCCCTTACTCTGTTAAACTGTCTATCCTCAATCAATTAACACTACATGCTAACAAATAATATTAATCTACCCATCTGATTGGGTTTTACTGGGTTTTCCCCAATCCTTTGCAGCAAATGTTGGATCGAGAATTCTTGTTTTGTTATCCCCAGCTTAAATTTAAAAATATATACTCTTAATTGATTTTAATTCTAAACTTATTGCAAAATTTTAATTTCAAATTCTAAATTATTTTCTTTTTTTTTAAAAAAATCTTCATTTTTAATTCGATGTAATCTAATTTTTAATTTTAATTTTAAGTCGACTGTTTTAGTTGACGTTAAATAAATAAATAAATAAATAAATAAATAATATGTCTATATTAGAAATCTAGTAAATACCTGCATTCATGCATGCCGATCAACCACGCTATTGGTTGTATATAACTTTACATATGTATGTGTGAACACAAATTAAGTATGTATAAGTGTTTGCATTTATGCACATGTATTTTGGGTAATTGACATGTGCATGAAAAAGAAGAGTCGAGAAACAGCTCGCGCTTCGCGCTCGCATCGTTTATCCTTTTCTTTATTTAGTTCTGACGTCATCGACAACTTCTTTGCTTTCGTCATATTCATATATACGCCACCTATTGGTTGAGTGTTAGCATATATTTATGCACATGTATTTTCGGTAATTGACATGTGCATGGAAAAGAAGAGTCGAGAAACAGCTCGCGCTTCGCGCTCGCATTGTTGTCCTTTTCTTTCATGCATAAGGAATTTAGTTCTGACGTCATCGACAAGTTCTTTGCTGGTCGAAGTGTCGAAATGGTTTATCTAATAACTTCAGTGTTTATTGTCTGATCGGATTGCAATTTGGAGGATAAGTTCATATATTATTTATCTATATATATTCTAAAGTAGAACGTTAAGAAATGAGTTCTTCGAATGTAAATAACAATGTAAACCAAAATTGGCGGTTTGCGGGGGCGGTAGGCATGTTATTCCAAATTGAAAATAAACTTGATCTGCGTATGGTATACAGGAATCTTCATGCTAAATTTGGTATCCGTAGCTTTTGTAATAGCTGAGATCGGCGCGTTCATCCAGACAGACAGACAGACGGACAGACGGACAGACAGACGGACATGGCTCAATCGACTCGGCTATTGATCCTGAGCAAGAATATATATACTTTATGGGGTCTCCGACGCCCCCTTCTGCCTGTTACATACATTTGCACAAAGTTAGTATACCCTTTTTTGACCATTTTCAATGGTCCTAGGGTATAAAAATGGTTAAAACTTTATATTATCTTTCTGAATAATACGATCTTTTTTATTAATTATTACTTTATTTTTGTAATAGATTTAGATAACATAGCATGTAAGATAAACACATATTGTAACAACATAACTATCGTAGAGAATAATACTTTGATATCGATTTATTGTAAAGAAAAGCAACCATGTATAATATAGATATATCCAATGAAATGTACAATGAATGAAGGCGGGGAGAAGAAGAAGAAGTTTGATCTCGAAGCGTCAGTGAAAGAAGAGAATAAGAGTGAAGTTAAAAAAAGCTGTAAAATAAATAAATTTATAATCTATTTAATAACTAAAAGACTCAATAAACATTTTATTGCCTACTACCATATCAGAAGTGGTCCGAATATTCACGTCATGGATATTGATATTTCGGCAGTCTCGGTGACACAATTGAAGAAATGGTTGGCAGTTTTGGGCTTGCCAACACGTGGCGGCAAAGTGGAATTATTGGCGCGGTTAAACGCAGTACCGACAGAGCAGCGTGGAAATGTTCCGGTGATGGATCAAACTGAAATAGAGGACGAAACTGAGATGCATGATGCAATGTTGGTGGTGCAAATGGAAGATATTTCCAAGAATCGCGAAATTCTCAGGAATTTGCAGGCGGAGATAGGAGCGGCAACAGACATGGTTACACAATTACAAATGCGCAGTAGCATTAAAGCGAGTTGCGATGAGCAGCAAGAAGAAGCAGCGCTTGAAAATAAGTTAGACGCCCGACAAGATGACGCTGGTATTTCAAATAGTGATGAAATTCAAATTGGCGCGAAATATGACGACAACGCTGCAGGGTCTTCGAGCATGTTTCTACTGGCAAAGGAAGTATTGCTAGAATTTACTGGTCAAACATCGGTGCGTAATTGGATAATGCAGTTGCGAAATGTGGCTATCGCATATAATTTGACCAAAATGCAATGTCGCTTGTTGTGCATGGCAAAACTTACAGGTGTTGCACTTCAATGGCTTCATGCTGACCCAGCACGCATTATTCAACCTTTCGAGGAGTTGTTGCAGCAATTAAAACTGGCATTCGATGGGAAAGTAACTAAAGGAGAATTACGACGAAATTTTGAACGGCGTAACTGGAAGTTTGGAGAGAGTTTCGTAACTTACTAATATAGTAAGGTTGAGTTGGCACGAGACGTTAACATGGATGAAGAGGAGTTGGTGGATGGAATTATCGAAGGGATTCCAGTGGACAATCTTCGCATGCAAGCAAAATTGCAGGGTTTTGAGAGTGCTGAGAAAGTGTTGAGGGTCTTTGCTGGGATGGTACTACCGATACGACAACGAAGTGATGCTAAGTTGGAGGCAGCGCGCAGCGCTGCAGAAAAGGAATTGCGTTGCTATAATTGCAATATGAAAGGGCACTGGAAAAAAGATTGCAAGCTACCATTTCGAGAGAGGGGAACATGCTATGGATGTGGATCTGCAGAGCACCTGGTAGCTCAATGCCCTAAGAGGAAATCGGAGGCTGAAAATAATTATGTAAGACCAGTTGAAATTTATTTTAGCAAAAGTATTAATGAGTCAATTATTACAGAAGCGCTCATAGATTCGGGAAGTCCAGTATCATTTATTAAGATAAGTTTAGTCCCTGATGGAGTGGGTCTGCAAGAAAGTTATAACACATATTTTGGGCTAAATGAAAGCCAGTTAATTGTTATTGGAAAAACACAATGTTATGTAAAGAAGCAAGAAGTTAAAATATATTTTGATTTGATAATTGTTTCCGACGAATCTATGAGGTGCGGAGTAGTTCTGGGTAGAGACTTTATGAAAAAATTTGATCTGAAAATTGATTTTTCGGCATTAAAAATTATGACGGTAGAGCGTATTGAAAATCAAGACGAAAACACGAAGGAAGAAATTAGTGTATTGGAAAATGAAGATTTAGTAAATGAAGCCCCAATGCAATAAATAAAATTAGTTAAATTGTTAGATAGCAGACAGTTAGAAGAGAAATTGTTAAATGAGAAATTGTTAGATAGTAGACAGTTAGAAGAGAATGTGTTAGATGAAGAATTGTTAGAAATGAAAAGTAAGAGTAAGTTATTAGACAATGGATTACTTAGTGAGAGATTACGTGAATTAGAAGATAATACAAAAGGGCATGCACAGGTAAATGATAATTTTGAAGAAGCTTTATTAAAGATTTGCATTTTGGACAATGAAATAAAGGAACATTCATACAATATTGGGGAACAGGTAGAATGGCAAGTGCGATGTGAATTAGAAAAAATTTTAAGAACAATGTATATTAATGCGGAAAAGCCTATGATACAAAAGGTTAAATACGAAATGAATATTACGGTAGATAATGCAAAACCTTTTAGTTGTTCACCAAGAAGACTATCATATGTAGAGAGAGAAAAATTACAGGTGATGTTAGATGAGTATATGCGGGATGGTATAATACGAGAGAGTAGTTCAGAGTATGCATCGCCAATAGTGTTAGTTAAAAAGAAATCAGGGGAGTTAAGAATGTGTATTGATTTTAGGAGACTTAATAAGGTGGTGATAAAAGACAACTATCCTTTACCGTTAATAGATGATTTGCTTGACAGGTTAGGTTAGGTTAGGTTATATCGGCAGGCCCCCTAATGGGGGCCTCACATAGATCAGTATGATCCTTAGTGCGGCCGATAAGTGATGGAGGCTGTTAATTTCTTAGTTTAATTATCCCAGTCTGGTATGCTGGTAAGTTTGGCGAAAGCCAGGAGTTTTTGGGGTGCCAGGCCCGCTGCTTCTTCTAGTGATGCAAGCAGGGGGCGTCCCAGGTACTTCGCTCTCGAGGTAATGAGAGCGGGGCAGTCGCAGATGAGGTGCTCCAGAGTTTCTCTTACATCTGGTTCCTTGCATTTCCTGCATTCGTCATTGTCGGTGATGCCCAGCTTTTTAGCATGAGTTGCGGTCAGGCAGTGGCCCGTGAGTATGCCCATCATTGTTCTACAGTCTCTTCTCGGGAGCTGAATGACATAATGGGCTAATTTCGCGTTTGCGTTGTTGCACATAGTGCGGGTTATTTTGCAGTTTTTTGTATTGTGCCATCTTCTTCCTGCTATTACCGCCGCTCCTTGTTCTAGGCTGTGGCTTATTGATCGCAGAGGTGGCTTCAGGTCTTCAACTGTCAGCTGTCTAGATTCGGCACCCTCTTTCGCTAGCCTGTCTGCCATCTCGTTTCCGTCAATGCCCTGGTGGCTGGGAACCCAGAAGATGCGCACCTTCGATCGGATGCTTAATGCATCTAATGCTTCCCTGCTTGCCAGTACACTTTCGGAGCTGATGACATAGGACTGCAAAGATTTGATAGCCGCCTGACTGTCGACTAGGATGTTGACCCGATTTTTGTTGAGTGTTGTCGCAAGTTCTGCCGCCTTCCTTATAGCAAAGACCTCCGCCTGGAAGATGCTACAGTAATCCGGCAACTTGTACGACACTTGAATGAGCGGATCCTCACAGTAGACCGCGGCGCCCACGCCGGCTTCCATTTTAGATCCGTCCGTAAATAGCTTTGTTGCGTTTTCGTCCATGCCGATTTTCCAATCTTCATGACCCATTAGAGTGGGCGTTCTGGAGAAGTTGTTTATTGGGGTCATATAGTCCGTGCTATTGAATGACTCTCCTCCCACTTCGCTATGCCCATAGTTTGCGAAGGCCATATGTCCCGTAGCACGAAGACGTTGCGCGGTCTTCTGTGCTAGTAGTTTGGCCTGTATGTCAATTGGGAGAACTCCGAGTATCACTTCCAAGGCCTTTGTTGGAGTAGATCTCAGTGCTCCAGTAATGCACATCAATGCACGTCTTTGTACCCTTTCCATTGTTAGGAGGTATGTGGATTTCTTAGTGGCCCTCCACCATACTAGGATACCGTAGAGTAGTATTGGACGAACAATTGAGATGAAGATTCAGTGCATTAGTCTGGGAGACAAGCCCCACGTGCTACTTAGCATCTTTTGCGATGCATAAAGTGCATTTGTGGCTTTCTTAACCCTTTCCTCGACATTGGGTTTCCAGCTCAGTTTGCTGTCCAGTACCATTCCTAGATATTTTACGCTCTTTTTTGGCTCGAGCATAGCACCGTTTATAGATGGCGGAGTCCATTGCGGTATCTTGTATCTCTTGGTAAAGAGAATTAGATCCGTCTTGTCCGCATTGATACTGAGTCCGACCTCCATCGCCCACTTCAGTATTTCTTTTAGTGTATTGTCCATGACAGAGCTGATTGTCATTGGACATTTGCCCACGATAATTATGGCTATGTCGTCTGCATAGGCGGTTATCTTGGGGGCTTTCCGTTGAAATTTCCTTAAGACGTCGTTTACCACTAAATTCCACAACAGCGGCGACAGCACTCCGCCTTGTGGCGTGCCTCTGTGTGCTGCTTTAGTTATGGTCGTGGTTCCCCATTCGGCTCTTACTCTTCTGCAGCTCAATAGATTGCATATCCAAGAGTTAACAGCTTCGTGGGTTTCTGCGGCTCTCAGGCTCCGCATGATCGCTTCCGTAGATACATTGTTGAATGCACCTGAGATATCCAGGAACGCTCCTAGGGCAAATTCCTTGTGGTGTAGGGCTTTTTCGATGGTGGCTACTAAGGAGTGTAGCGCTGTTTCCACCGATTTCCCTTTTGTGTATGCGTGTTGGTTGGATTCTACGAGTCGGTCCATGCCTCCTCTTATGTGTAGATCCAGAAGTTTCTCGAAGGTTTTTAGCAGGAAGGAGGTGAGACTTATCGGTCTGTAATCTTTCGGCTGCATGTGACTGCATTTTCCTGCTTTTGGCAGGAACACAACACGTGCTGTCCTCCAGGGTACCGGTACATATCCCTGCCTCAGACATGCTTTGAATATCGATTCCAGCCATGGAGTGACCTTTTCTTTGGTCTTCTGTAGCATGGCTGGTATTACACCATCCAAGCCAGGGGATTTATAACTTTCAAACGAGTCTATGGCCCACTGGATTTTATGCGGTGTGATTATGTTCCCAGGTACGTCGGACACTGGGTTCGTGTGCATTTGTTGTTGCGGATCGAGTACATCTGTGCATCCGGGGAAGTGCTCGCTTAGAAGGGCATTAGTCGCTTCCCTGCTGCTACTCGTCCATTGGCCATCACTGGTTCTTAGTTGGCTCTGGATTGCCGGTTGGCTCGACAGAAGCTTCCTAAGCCTAGCGGTTTCTGTGACCTTCTCTATGCCGGAGCAGAAGGATCTCCAGGAGTTCCTTTTGGCTGTCTGGACCTTTTTCTTAAAGTCGCGGAGCCTTATTCTGTATTCGTCCCATACAAGATCTTCATCCGCTTGTTTGGCCAGTTTGAAGATTTCTTGAAGGTCTGTGCGTTGTGCCTTCAATTCTGGATTCCACCAGGGTGGCCTGAGCTTCCTTCTTACACTTGAGGTTTTGCACGCTGCGTTGAAGGCCGAGGTTAGGTGGTGACAGAGAGTCTTCACGGACTTCTCAGTGTCTGCCGTTGATATGATCGGTGATGGCGCTGGGAGTGTCCTTGTCACTTTGGTCTTATACATATCCCAGTTGGTATTCCGGGGATTCTTGTAAAGACTTTTTGTCACTTTGCACTCGAGTTGAACTTTGAACTGGATATACCTGTGATCAGAGAAGGAGGGTTTGCTGAGAACCCTCCACTCAGTGACTTCGGTATTTGTTCCAGACGCGAGTGTTAAATCTATAACGCTTGATGAGGTGGGACCCACGTAGGTGGGTTCCTCCCCCCTGTTCGCGATCTTAAGATTATATTTAAGAATAAAGTCTAGAAGCGACTCACCCCTATTGTTTACGTCCTTGCAGCCCCAAAGGGTGTGATGGGCGTTGGCGTCGGCGCCTATCACCAGGGGTTGCCTCTTCTGGCTCACCTCCTGTATCAGACGCTCCGTCTCCTCCGTCGGTGATTCCCTGTCTTGCGCTAGATAGCAGGACGCCATTAGGAGTGGTTCGTCCCTGCAGCCCTCTAGCGCTATCACCGTGATGTCGTCAGTGCTGTAATTGGACATAAGATAAGCGTAGATGCCTTTTCTTACAAGAATTGCAGTTCTAGCTCTACTTACGGTGGTCGGGTAGAAGATGGAATAGTTGCTAGACCCTAGTCCAGCGATCTTGTTGCCCGACGCGATCCAGGGCTCCTGGACTAGGGCCACGTCGACGGACTCCTCCTCCAGGGTTAGAAGGAGTTCCGCCGACGCCAACTTGCTCTTATGGAGGTTTAACTGAAGGATCTGTAGCTTCATGGCTATCTTCAGATTCCTTCTGCTTAGATGGGTTGGCTATGATAGTCAGGTCACCATCCTCCTCCGTTTCATCGTCAATATCGAGGCTGTTGGCCGCGTCGGTCAAGGCTTCAAGGTCCTTTTCCACCTCGCCAGCCTCCAGCGTGTTGGCGTTGGCATCGTTCGGGTGGCGCTTCTTGAGTCGTAGGTATACATTGCCTACTCCCCACGCCATCTTCCCGAACCTTGGGTACAGCAGATCCTCGGCCTCCTTATTGATCTGGAGGACCATCTGTTGGCCGTTGCCTTCCGGCTTGCCAACGTGTAGTACCGTCCAGTCAGCGGTAGGCACGTCCGGATCCTGCCATCGGAGCAGTTTGAGCGCCTGTTCCTTAGGTACGACCCTTGGGAAGAGTACCTTCGCTTTTGGTACTGACGGAATACAGGTTCTGTCAACTACCTCCAGCTTAGCACCTTCCCAGGGGGCGTCCATCTTGGATACAGTCTCGGTGACCCACTTCAGGGTGAGGTCATCCTTGCAGCTCAGTATCTTTACCCCATTGAGCCACCCCGCTCCGTCAAAGGTGGTAGGCTGAGACTCTGGCTCCTCCATTCTTTTGAATAGGGCGTCCAACAGCCTCAGCTCTACCACCTTCCACTTCTCGGGTGTCATTTTGCCGTTGGGGTTACTGCGGTCGATGAGCGCGACGACTAGGTGCCGTCGCGCCACATCGCTAGCTGTCTCCCTTTTCGGCAGTGGCTTCCTGGCTTCATATTGGCTTGAAGTTGCCTTCATCGCCGATTCGCCCTCGAAGTGTTTTCTTCCCTCTTCGATCTTCTCTTCGGCCCACTCCAGCTTTTTCCTCTCCTCAGGGGTGAGTTTGTTGCTGCTAGCGAGCCGAGATTTGATTTTTAGGGCCGCTTTATACTGAGCTTTGGCTCTCAAGCCCTCTTTTGTCTTTTTGGGCCCTTCCCTACTAGGGGAGTTGGAACCCTTGACAGGGGAGCGCAGGAGGCTTTCTTCCATCTCAGCGCTGATCTCGTTGCCTTGAGGGTCACTGTCCGAGTCTGCATGGACTCTGGTACTGCGCCGCATCTTAGCGTTCTTTGATGTTGTTGTTGTTGTTGTTGTGGCAGGCGTAGTGCAACTGTCCTGGCCTGCTCCCACCAGTACAGAGGTGTGACCGCTGGCGACACGTAGAGGGGTTTTCACCCCCCCGTGCCCGCCGGTGGTAGCAGTCACGCCTTCCACCGACGTTTGGGCTGACATCCCAGCCCGAGTTGACCCAGTTGTTGGCTCCATCTACTTATTCATATTTTTGGTTAATTTTGTTCTTGGGAACCACCCCATAGCATTTTAGGCCTATCTGCCAGGCACCTCTGACCATGGCTCCGGACACAGCAGCACCAGACTTTGATTGTCCGCATGTTGTTGCGTCCTTGCCTTAGCTGGACCGTGTATTGGCCCAAGCAACAGGACAGTGCCTGACTCTGAGGTTTGAGTCAATACACAGCCCATTGCCCAGCCAGCACCCTCGTGGAGGGTTCAGTTAGAGGATTTGTGCCAGCCGCTTGACAGGTTAGTGAATAAAACAATATTTACGAAGCTGGATTTAAAAAATGGGAATTTCCATGTGTTGATGGGTAAGGAATCGATAAAATATACTTCGTTTGTCACTCCTTTAGGCCAATACGAATTTTTAAGAATGCCGATGGGGTTGAAGACAGCTCCACAAGCTTTTCAAAGATTTATTAATAATATATTTATGGACATGATAAAAGAAAATAAGGTTATAATATATATGGATGACATTATGATTGCGAGTGCGAGTGTGACGGAACATTTACTAATTTTGAAAGAAGTCTTTAAACGTTTAGTGGAAAATCGATTAGAATTAAGGCTAGACAAATGTGAATTTTTACAGGATAAGGTTAAGTATTTGGGATTTGAAATATCTAAAGATGGGATTAGAGCAGAAGGAAAGGGATTAGAAGCAGTTAGAAATTTTCCCATACCGGTGAAAACTCAGTCAGTTCATAGTTTCCTGGGGTTGTGTTCTTATTTTAGAAGATTTATAAAAAAATTTTCGACGATAGTAAAACCGTTATATGATTTATTAAGAAAAGATAAAAAGTTTAAATTTGAGGAAAAAGAGTTAGATTGTTTTCAACAGTTAAAGGACAAATTAGTTGAGGCACCGGTTTTGGCCATGTTTGATTATAAGAAGGAAACTGAACTTCATTGTGATGCCAGTGCATTAGGATTTGGGGCGGTATTGATACAAAAAGAGCATGATGGAAAATGGCATCCGGTATTTTATTTTTCGAAAAGGACAACAGAAACAGAAGCCAAATATCATAGTTTTGAATTAGAAACCTTAGCAATTATATATGCTTTACGGAGATTTAGGATATATTTGCAAGGCAGACACTTTAAGATAGTGACAGATTGTAATTCTTTAACGTTAACGTTAAATAAGATTGAGCTTAATCAGAGAATTGCCAGGTGGACTTTGGAATTGCAAGAATTTGATTATGAACTGAAGCATAGAGCGGGTAAACAAATGCAACATGTAGATGCACTTAGCAGATGTAATGATGCGATAATGATCACTGAGGCAAATAGTTTTGAAACCAATTTAATAATTGCTCAGGCCAAAGATGAAAAGTTACAGAATATTAAGAAATTATTAGAGGAAAATGAGCATAAGCTTTACGAAATGAGAAATGGCATTGTGTTTAGGAAAACCAATGATGGTAGATTATTGTTTTGTGTGCCACAAAGGATGGAGGATCATGTGTTATATGAGTATCATGATCAGTTAGGACATATTGGTAGAGACAAGATGTTAAGTGCGATAGTGAAAAGTTATTGGTTTTCGAATATGAGGAACAAAGTTATGGAGCACATTGAAAATTGTTTAAAGTGTATTGCTTTTTCAACAAAATATGGTAAAGGGGAAGGATTGTTGCACAGTATACCTAAAGGAAATAAACCGTTTGAGATAATTCATATAGATCATTATGGTCCAGTTGATAATAGCAGATTGAAAAAACATATTTTGGTAGTAGTAGATGGGTTTACGAAGTTTGTAAGATTATATACAACTAAGACTACAAACACTAAGGAGGTTATAAGTGCATTAAAAGAATACTTTAGGGCATATAGTAAACCAACTTGTATTATATCTGATCGTGGTAGTTGTTTTACATCGGCGGATTTCGAAGATTTTCTAAATGATTTAAATGTAAAACACATTAAAATTGCTACGGGTTCTCCACAGGCAAATGGACAGGTAGAAAGAATTAATAGAAGTTTAGGACCTATGATTTCTAAATTAAGGGAACCTGAGAACGGACAATATTGGGACTCTGTGATTGAGGAAGTAGAGTATACGTTAAACAACACGCAACATTGTAGTACGAGAAATTACCAAGTGAAATTCTGTTTGGATTAGCTCAGAAAGGGAAGGTCAGTGATGAATTAGAAGCAATGTTAGAAACGATGAATCAGTTAGAAAATAGTAATGAACGGAATTTAGAACATATTAGAGAAATAGGTGGAAAAAATCAAGTACTAGCACAAGCAAATAATGAAAAGACATTTAATGAAAAGAAAAAAGTAGCGATCAAATATAGTGTGGGGGATTATGTGATGGTAAAAAATTTCGATAGCACAGCAGGGGTAGCAAGAAAATTAATACCTAAAATGAAAGGTCCGTATGAAATATTTAAAGTGTTAAAGAATGATAGATATATATTGAAGGACGTCGATGGTTTTCAATTAGCTCGAAACCCGTATCATGGAGTGTGGGGTGCGCATAATATGAAGCCTTGGATAAAAATCTAGAATATTTAATGTATGTTACAAACAATTAAAAGAAGATAGAGGGCTATCTTTTAATCAGGATGGTCGAATTGTAATAAATTTAGATAACATAGCATGTAAGATAAACACATAACAACATAACTATCGTAGAGAATAATACTTTGATATCGATTTATTGTAAAGAAAAGCAACCATGTATAATATCGATATATCCATTGAAATGTACAATGAATGAAGGCGGGGAGAAGAAGAAGAAGTTTGATCTCGAAGCGTCAGTGAAAGAAGAGAATAAGAGTGAAGTTAAAAAAAGCTGTAAAATAAATAAATTTATAATCTATTTAATAACTGAAAGACTCAATAAACATTTTATTGCCTACTACATTTTTTAAATCTTCTTTTACTATTTGCTTTTTATATCTTGGCTGGATTTCTTACTCTCGCCATGTTTTTTCTCGTAAATGACATCTCGTACCTGATAAGTTTTAGGTGTTCTGTTTAGATTATGATACTCTACCATTTTATTTTGGACTGTTTTTAATTTATTTGGTAAATGTGAATGATCTATTTTATTAAACAAAATATCATAAGGTTTTTGCTGTGTGGACGACTGTATTGATTGATTATATTTTTTAACTGCACGATAAATAATTTCGTTGTAGTCGAATAATTGGTATTCTTCTTGAATACATCGAGCAATTTCTATTATAGTCGAATGAACTCTTTCTACTTGGCCGTTAATTAAACTATGTCTGGGGTCTGCGTAATATATTGTTAAACCGGCATGTGTTATTGTAGATTTGAATTGAGCATCATTATTGATTTGGCAAAAGGGAAAGGTTGGATTAATTCTAAAATTTTAGACTTCATGTTTGATTTGTTTTTTTTTTTTTGATTACTAAATATTTAAGGAATATCAATTTCTGAACATAAAAAATGTTAATGTGAAGTTGTACCTTCTTTATTTGGAATGGGTGCTTTAGATATCGGAATCTGTTTGGGGTGTCTATTGTATTTATTTTTGTTACATATTTTGTAATTTGGAATATGTTGTTTAAGTTGTTCGTAAAGTTTGAGCCAATAATAATATTTTAAGATTTGTTTTAGGTTTTCATCAAAACTTCTATGCGCGCGAACATGTGTTTCCTCTATATGACTTCCTTTTTTTTCAATGTTTTGCTTATTTATTGAATCTTCCCTTTTGCTTAAGAGACTAACAATGAGTTTTCAAATCTTATTCTAAACTAACTAAATATCATTTTATGAAATGATTCGTGCTGTATGGCCTAACAAATTTAACGCTGGGCTGGTTGGTCGTTCCGGTGCAGTCGGCTTTGGCTGCATACTCGAATAAGTTTTCTTGCGAGAGGATTTGGATGTGAGGCTAGTTTTTCATTGTATTTTACTTTTTTCTCTGCTATTGTCTCAATGACAAGTTTTATTTGTAAGTCTCTGTGTATATTCTCGTTCCGAAGATACCATGGAGCTCCAGTAATGATTCTCAGAATCCTAGACTGTGCTCGCTGTACTATGTCGATGTTGCTTCTCGATACGTTTCTCCATAGCTCGGAGCCATAGGTCCATATGGGTTTTAAAACGGAGTTATATAAGAGCACTTTGTACTCCAAGCTTAGGGGAGAGCGAACGTTTATAAGGCAGTGTAGATCCCTTGCTTTTAGTCTGATGGGCGTCGTCTTGGCCTCTATGTGTTTCCGCCAGGTGAGCCGCTTGTCCAGATGAATACTCAAGTATGTTACGTTATCGGCTTGTGGGATGCGCGTGTGGTTCATTACCAAGGGCGGGCAGCTTTGTTTGTTTAGGGTAAATGTTACCTGTTTGCACTTTTCTTCGTTTACTCGTATGCGCCAATCTGCAAGCCAATGTTTTACACAAGTTAGTTGCATCGTAGCTTTTATTGGTCATCTGGATCGACTTAGTATTGCAGTGTCATCAGCGAATGTGTATATCGTTAGCTGGTAGTTTGTTGGGATGTCCGCCGTGTATAGGGTGTATAGAATTGGGCCCAGAACACTTCCTTGAAGCACTCCGGCTTCTATAGTACAATCGCTTGAAGTGCTTGAACTGCATCTAACCGCGAACACTCTTTTATATAGGTAAGACTTTAGAAGCTTATGTATGTTTTGAGGCAGCAGTTTGATTATTTTAAACATAAGTCCATCCGGCCATACTCTATCGAATGCTTGTGCAACGTCTAAGAATAGAGCTGTGCAATATTCACGATGTTCAAAGGCAGTGCGAATTTCTGTTGTAATGCGGTTAACCTTTTCAATGGCTCCATGTTTTGCCCGAAAACCAAATTGGTGCGATGGGAAGGTGTTGTGTGTTTTGAGGTGGGGGCTGATGCGTAGCAGCAGCACTTTTTCAAATAACTTGGAGAGACAAGTAAGTAAGCTTATTGGCCTGTATGATGATGGCTGTGTTTTGTCTTTCCCAGGCTTAGGGATCATAATTATAACTGATTTTTTCCACTTTTGAGGGAAGTATCCAATTTTAGTAATTGCGTTGAAGAGCAGATTCGTAGAACAGGCGATTTTCAAAGTCTTCAGTTGCTCTTTAATGACTTTCGTTATCTCGCTTGGCCGAAATTCTACAGGATCTTGTGGTGCTAAATCAGATGCAGTTAAAGGCTGGAGAGTAAATGAGTTAGTGGCTGGATTTGGTTGAAATACTTTTTTAAGATGTTCAGCGAAGACTCTTGCTCTGTCCGTGTCACTGCGAGACCAGTTTCCGGTAGAGTTACGGAGAGGTACAACCGTTTCTGTTGGTGCCTGTAAGTTCCTGTGGTCTTTCCACAACGAGTTCTTTGTGCCTGTGGGCGTGAGATTCTCGATGTACCTTAGTTGTGCGTCTGCTTCTTCTTTCTTAAGCGCTTTGGTAAGTCTGCGAGAAGCTGCTTTTAATCTACTCTTTGCGCCAGGTGATCTGTGCTCCTGCCACTGCCTTCGAAGTCGTCGTTTTTCAAGCACAAGCAGTTCAGTATCTCTACTTGTCTTGTTAAACTTTATACTGGTTAAGTTTGCGTTGCGGTTTGATGATTGCGTTGTACAGCTGTTTTCCTTTAGGGTTCGCTATCCGAGATCCCCAGTACATGTGCTTGTCATTCCAATTTCTTCAGAGATAGTGAAGCAAGGTGGGCAATAGACAGCAGCCAGAGTGAGAGCACCGTTATGGCAATGGACTATAAACCTCCAATGCCATAACGGTGCCCTCACTATGAGGTAAGCATTCTTCTTGCCAATTACCAAGAAAGTGGTGCTTAATTCGCAATCGTATTAGTATGCCAGTGCCTCCATGGGCCTTGCCATCCGGGTGATTCGTAAAGTAAAATTTATGTCCTGGTATTTGGAAGTTGAACTTTTCGGTAAGGTGAGTCTCTGAGAGTAGCATAACGTCAATGTTTCTGTCTGCTAAGAACTGAGCAAGTTCTAGCTTGTGCCGCGAAACGCCATTAGCGTTCCAGGTAGCTATTATAAAGGGAGTCATTATCCTGTTTTCATGCTTTGCTGCATCGAAAGCATAATCGCTTCAACGCCAATTGGCTGCATTTGCATGTTCTGTGTGTTTATTTGTTTATTTGTGTTTATTTGGTGCATTTTATGCTGGACGCTGGAGGTGACTGCTGTTGGTACTTGGATCCCTGATTTTAGTACACTTGCAAAGGAAGAATTTGGCATTGTTCGGTGGCTGGCAGACGAAGGGATGTTAGTTGTAATCGGTTCCATTACTTTGTGAATTGTTGGTGTGATACGATCTCGAGTTGAATCCACTCGTTTGTTTAGGCGACTCTTGAGTTCCTTGTAAACAATGCATCCTCGCCAGTTGGCTGTGTGTTTTTCGCCACAGTTGCTGCATAACTTAATTGAACTGTCGTTTTTATACCCTTGGACCATTGAAAATGGTCAAAAAAGGGTATACTAACTTTGTGCAAATGTATGTAACAGGCAGAAGGAGGCGTCGGAGACCCCATAAAGTATATATATTCTTGCTCAGGATCAATAGCCGAGTCGATTGAGCCATGTCCGTCTGTCTGTCCATCTGTCTGTCTGTCTGGATGAACGCGCCGATCTCAGCTATTACAAAAGCTACGGACACCAAATTTAGCATGAAGATTCCTGTATACCATACGCAGATCAAGTTTATTTTCAATTTGGAATAACACGCCTACCGCCCCCGCAAACCGCCAATTTTGGTTTACATTGCTATTTACATTCGAAGAACTCATTTCTTAACGTTCTGCTTTAGCATATATATAGATAAATAATATATGAACTTATCCTCCAAATTGCAATCCGATCAGACAATAAACACTGAAGTTATTAGATAAACCATTTCGACCCTTCGACCAGCAAAGAAGTTGTCGATGACGTCAGAACTAAATTCCTTATGCATGAAAGAAAAGGACAACGATGCGAGCGCGAAGCTCGAGCTGTTTCTCGACTCTTCTTTTCCATGCACATGTCAAATACCGAAAATACATGTGCATAAATATATGCTAACACTCAACCAATAGGTGGCGTATATATGAATATGAAGAAAGCAAAGAAGTTGTCGATGACGTCAGAACTAAATTACTTGTGCATGAAAGAAAAGGATAAACGATGCGAGCGCGTTGCGCGAGCTGTTTCTCGACTCTTCTTTTTCATGCACATGTCAATTACCCAAAATACATGTGCATAAATGCAAACACTTATACATACTTAATTTGTGTTCACACATACATATGTAAAATTATATACAACCAATAGCGTGGTTGATCGGCATGCATGAATGCAGGTATTTACTAGATTTCTAATATAGACATATTATTATTATTATTTAATAATTTATATATTGACTTTAATTAAATCAATATTAATTTAGATTTCACGATATATTATGAGCTATCATATCGATAGCTTTTAATATATATTAAACATATCGATATATATTTCATATGTTTTGCATATAAATTATATTAATATGTGTAAATTATATTATATCCCCACGTCTATTGAAACTATGTTTGAAAAAAATGTACTAACATTTCTTCTACTTTGTTTTTTTAATGTATGTATATTTTGTATGTATATTAGATTCTATAGATCATTATTATAAATGATTATTCTGACCGACCGAGAGGCACCGTCGCATAACGGACGACACGGAAACGCGGTAAAAATGCGAGTAGAAACGCGAGAGAAAGAAAATTAACGCGATAGGGAATAAAAAGTCGAATAGAGGATACACGCGACATGCAAGTGAAGAATGAAAATTAAAAAAGAAGATAGAATGACGAGGAATACTATTAGGAGGATACTATTACTAATTAGTACTAATACTAATTACGTGCTAGATAGACAAGAATTAAAGACTTCATAGCAGCGATAGAGTTAGTGCTAGCTATGACGTGTTGAAGTTTATTGTAGTCCGAACATAATACCCTGAACGGATCGTGCAGTGCATAGTTCGATCTACAATAAGGAAGAGTTAGTGGAAGGTAATTACGTGTAGTTCTGCAAGGGACAGAGAAGTGTAGCTGCCTTACCAGGGACTCACTGTCAATGTCACCTTGCATAAGGTTGTTAATAAATAAGACACCTAGCATGGTTCTGCGATTGGTTAGGGAAGGCAGGTTTAATAATAGAAGTCTATTAGTATAGGAAGGCAGTCTTAAATTTTCATCCCAGTTAAGGCCACGTAAGGCAAAAAGTAAAAAGTTCTTCTGTACAGATTCAATGCGTTCCTTATGAATAGTGTACTGGGGACACCATACGCATGACCCGTATTCGAGAATGTGACGAACAAGTGAGATGTAGAGGGTCTTTGTAAGATAAGGATCGTCAAATTCCTTAGACCATCTCTTAATAAAGCCTAAGACACCCATGGCTTTATTGACCATATTAGAAATATGATTGGAAAACTTAAGTTTTCGGTCCAAAAGAACCCCCAGATCATCAACTAGGGTGATTCTTTCCAAGGCACAACCACAAAGAGTATAAGAAGCATACTTTGGACTGGCTCGAGAGAATGTCATCAGCTTGCATTTAGAGCTGTTCAGGTTTAAAAAATTGACACAACACCAAGAATAAAAACTCGTCGTCTTTAAATTGGTAACAAAGCTTTACATCATCCGCATACATGAGAGTACGGGAGTTACGTATGACCAAAGGAAGGTCATTGATGAAAAGCGTAAAAAGTAGGGGACCGAGGTGACTCCCTTGAGGAACCCCAGATGTGGCATGAAGTGGGTTTGAAAGGGTGGTTTTAAAGAGGACTCTTTGAGTTCTGTCAGTCAGATAGCTAACAATCCAGCTAAGTATTTTTGGTGAAAAACCTAGAAGGTCAAGCTTATGTGCCAGAAGGGAGTGATTCACTGAGTCAAAAGCTTTACTGAAATCAGTATAAATAACATCAGTTTGAAGATTTTCCTGAAATCCTTTTAGCACAAAGGATGTCAGCTCAAGTAAATTTGTCGTAGTTGAACGACGCTTTATAAATCCGTGTTGAAAAGGAGAAATAACGGACCTACAGGAATGTTGCAATTGAGGAGTTATAACATTCTCGAAAAATTTAGGTATAGCCGACAATTTAGAGATACCTCTATAATTGCTTGCATCAGACTTGCTGCCCTTTTTATGAAGGGGAATAATAAAAGATTCTTTCCAAATAGAAGGAAAGAGTGAAGTTTCTAACGACAGCGAAAATAGTTTGAGCAATGGCTTACTTAAGGAGTTGGCACAGAACCGAAGTATACAAGCGGGAACACCGTCAGGGCCTGGTGAGAAAACTGGCTTAACTAAATAAAGATCCTTGACAAGTGAGCTTTCGTTTAGAAAGGGAGTGAAAATACCATTCGAACTTGGAATGTTGTATGGATAAAAGTGAGTGTGATGTGTAGAAGGTGAATATGTCGTTTGAAAAAACTTTGCAAACAAATCGGCCATGGTTTGGTCGGTATCTGCACAAGCATTTTCAAACGTTAATTTCGTTGGAAATGCGGGAGACTTGCGCTTCGTGTTAACAAAACTATAAAACTGTTTGGGGTTCTGAGTAAACTGAACCTTGCAACGAGTTAAATAGTTCTTATAACATTTCGCGTTTAAGACTGTAAAATCTGACCGCGCGCTTAAGTAGCGAGAAAAGGCTGAAGGCGAATTATTGTTTTTATACTTTTTAAATAGACTCGACTTTAAATTTTTTAACCGTGACAACTCTCTTGTGAACCATGGCGGCTTACTCGAGGAAGTTGGATAAAAGCACGGAACACAAATATTAAAAAATGAATTAATTGTGTTATAAAAAATATTGGTCGCTACTGAAATATCTGTAGACAAATATAGTTCCGACCAATCAAAATTGGAAATTAACGAATTTAATAAGTTAAAATCTGCTTTTCTAAAGCAGCGTACACGATTACACAGTTTTTCATGTTTATCCATACACGCGACAAACTCAAAAGTAACTTCAAGAGTGGGATGGTAAGGGTCTTCAGGAAGAGAAAGTGGTTGTGTCCTGTTTAGACTCACTCTAGATGGATCGGAGACAAAGCATAAATCTAACGATCTGTTACTACAGTTTAAGATATGATTAACCTGTGACAATGACATATCAAACAGACCGTCGAAAAGGTCATGTTGCCGTGAAGGCAACAGAGTATTTGAGTCAACACTTGTTGTCCAATTACAATTAGAAATATTAAAGTCCCCAAGGACTGAAAAGTGATCTCTGTCTGATAACAGATTAAATATAGTCTTTATTGCCGACAAATGTTGCAAATAGACTGATAACTCCGATGACGGCGGAATATAAGAACAGGTTATATAATGAAAGAAGCCGGGGAAGTGTAATTTTACACAAAGTAATTCAATAGCAGATTGAATCTCCGGTTGTAAAAGTTCCGAATTGATGGTGGAATCAACTGCAATAAGAACTCCACCACCACGACGGTCAGGTCGATCACACCTGTAGGTTGTGTACTTATTTGGAAAGACTTCAGAGTTAAGGATCTCCGGCTTTAACCAAGTCTCAGTAAACACAACAACTTGAGAAGAAAAAGAGAGACTGTTTAAATATAAAGTTGAAAGTTTAGTACAAAGACCTCTAACATTTTGATATGAAAGAGTTAAGAAGCTTGTTAGTTTTTTTTGCTCGGATTTTTCTTGGCAGATGCTAAAGAAGGCAAAGGAAGTTTAATCGGTGGGCGATTTTTTTTCTTCTTTGCTTCGAACTCTTTAAAAATTACGTGTTCCGGCCAAAATTGTGCGGAACATATAATGCCAAAGAGTTCGTTGGGGACACTTATTTTGAAGGACGATATGTCCCTCTCATAAGAAAACTTAAATTTTTCCACTTTTATATCCAAGGCTTGAATTTTTGCTTGAATATAAGCAGTAACATCGTTTGATGTGAGTTCAGGGGCAAGCCTGGAAACAAAAATTTGTTTCTTTTGTGGAACACCTACAAGCTTTTTTGGCGCCTCCGGTATAATACCAGAGCAGAGGTTCTCTTCTGGTAATCCAGAACTTGAACACGCCCTATGAAAATCTAATAACTGTGGCACAGGCAACGAGACCACAGCAGACATATCGGATGGTTTAGGCGTCACTGATTGCACACCCCCAATGACATTCTCTAGAAGAACCGCAGATCTCGTTACCATCGGAGGATTGGTGAACGGCATCAGCGGCTGTGTCACTGGCGTACCTGGCTGGTCAATTAGAGGGAGCTGGGTGGCGCTAACAGAAGACTTCTCTATCCGTGTGGATTTCTTACGCTTTGGGGATTCATTCAATAACTTAAGGTTATTGAAAGAAGAATCCAGCGCCGAGAACTGGTCGGAAAGTTTACGAAAACTTCCAAGCAGTTCCTTAAATCCAGTCTTCGTTTGACGCATAAACGAACACATGTCGTTCTCCACCTCCCTACACACATCACAGCAATAACGCAAACCAGTGCGCTTGGCTACGGCGTCAGCCGTCGGGCCAGAAAATCCGGCACACTTCGCGTGTACTACGTTGGTACATAGCCAGCACGAAATGCTTGCCTGGGCGGCAGTCACCTGCTTAAGGCAGGATTTTTTGAAACAGATTACCCCGTCCATTATAATGGGCACCTACTGTACAACGAGAAATGCCAAAAAGAAAACGAACAAAAACAAGAAGAGGTATGTGCGCGAGAGAAAGAACTTGCGCGCGTAAAGAGCAGTGAGCACAGAGAGCAGAAAGATAGAGCAACAACAGTGCAGCAAAGAGAGCGGCAAAGCGTGAGAGCTGCTTAGGCGCACTCAAAAAATTAGGAGAGATAAAGAGAGAGCTATAGCGGTGAACTAACTACAACAACGTCGCTTACCGAAAATAAGAAGACCAAAACAAAACACTGGAAAAGCAGAACCAATGCACGACAAATGTAAAATTAGCAAAGTTTAGTTTGACTAATCTACAATATAAGGCATGCACACGCGTAGTGAACGGGCTAGCAAAAGAGAAATTTAAATTTAGATATTTAAACAAAACACCGGTTGTTTTGAATTCAAATCAAAAAATCAAATCGAAGCGCACAAAAAAAACACGTCCGTTCACTGTGAAAGTTGATACTTGCGGCGATAAATTATTGGCAACGTATCAAAATTGTTGCAAGGTGGCAGCGCGCTTCAGTGTTATGTTAATTTGTAGTTTTCGATTGGCGTGTTCGGTGTCGTCGTCGATTGCCGATTATCATTTGTATTTTCGATATTAAATATAAAATAATATATAATTAATTCGCGTGTTCGTGATACATTTAACATTTAATGCAAATTAATATAAGTCGAGTATATAATAAGTAAATCCTCGTGTGTGATTGTTATGCGTTAACGGAACATTTTTTATGCGTGTGAATGATTGCGCCCTGCCCGGAACGTGGCGCGCAATTTTATAAAAGTGCGGTACACAGCGTAACGTATTTTTGTGCATGCATACATATATGTGTATAGACTCTTCTGAAGTGTGTGTGATTGTACGTGAACATCGGTATCGGTTCGTTTCCGCGATTCAAATTGGAATTTTCGCTGGAATTTCTTGCAGGTTTAATTTATTATTTCTTTGATTTATATTTATTCTTTTTTCCACATTTTGTTTATTTTTATTTTCCTTATTAAATTTTATTATTATTTGTTCTTTCATTAGATATTTATTTTCATTTATAATATAATTATTTTAAATAATATACATATATTTAAATATATGAATATATTTATATATATAAATAAATATACTAACTTTATTTTATATATATAACTATATATTAATTTTTGATAAATATATATTCAAATTAAATTAATTTATAAGAATTTTATTTTTAACATATATATTATTTTAAAACTTATATATTAGAAGATGCCTAGACTTAAGAGAAAGTCAGCTTGCAATAGGAGTCAAACACAGCGAAAAAGAAATCGTTTGAATAGGTCAGATATAGACTTTTCTGAGCAGGAACGCGTAAATAATCTAGAGGCACATAGAGAACGTAGGCAAAATTTCGAATTTAGGGAAGCTGAAAGGGTTAGAGATAGTCAACAGCATCGAGTCCGCAGAAGTAATAGAACATTTAGGGCCGTTGAGCAATTACCGGACACAATTCGTCACACTACTCTTCGGGCTTCTTCGCCAATCAGATTACAAGAACAACTTGCTGACACTTCGCGTCGTTCGAGGCGCAGGCGAGATGCTGACCTTCGATCTCAGGAAAGAGAGCAGGATGCAGTTCGTCGCCGTGTACGTCGCAGTGATTCTGCAATTAAAACAGACGAACAACTTGCCAACACTTCGCGTCGTTCGAGTCGCAGGCAAGATGCTGAGTTTCGATCTCAGGAAAGAGAGCAGGATGCAGTTCGTCGCCGTGTACGCCGCAGTGATTCTGCAATTAAAACAGACGAACAACTTGCCAACACTTCGCGTCGTTCGAGTCGCAGGCAAGATGCTGAGTTTCGATCTCAGGAAAGAGAGCAGGATGCAGTTCGTCGCCGTGTACGTCGCAGTGATTCTGCAATTAAAACAGACGAACAACTTGCCAACACTTCGCGTCGTTCGAGTCGCAGGCAAGATGCTGAGTTTCGATCTCAGGAAAGAGAGCAGGATGCAGTTCGTCACCGTGTACGCCGCAGTGATTCTGCAATTAAAACAGACGAACAACTTGCCAACACTTCGCGTCGTTCGAGTCGCAGGCAAGATGCTGAGTTTCGATCTCAGGAAAGAGAGCAGGATGCAGTTCGTCGCCGTGTTCGACGAACTGATCATTCAACTAGAAATGCCGAACAACTTGCCAATACTTTGCGTCGATCGAGGCGCAGGCAATGTCCACAATTCAGGTCCAACGAAAGCGGACGAGATGCTGTTAGAAGGGCGATTCAGCGACAAAATCAGGAGACGCGAATTTTAGAAAGGGCAATAGATAGAAGTCAAAGGTCTCAGGTTAGAAACAATCCTATTCGTAGGATTGTTGAGCAGGCACGCAATACTAGTGCACGCCGCAGTGCTCGAATTCGAGCTCAACGTGAGGCCTTTGAAGCCCATAGGAATATGTCGCAAAGAGTGATTCTATATAGGAGTATTTGCACCAATAGGATAGCAGAGAATAGGAGAAACGCGTCCCGCAATAGAGTGGACCGTGCGAATACCCTTCCAGATGATAGGATATCGCAGGTTAAAACTAGTTTAGATTGCCTAATAGCCAATTTTAATAAGACAGTCAAGCAGGGACCCGATCAGGTTTGCATATGTTGCAAAGGTTTGTGGTTTCCATATCAAGTGGACAAAATTTCGCGTGAGGTCATAGAGGAAAAGTGTAGTGAGGCAGATAGTGTTGATATTTTGTATCTTTCCTCTATGTTTCCATCCCATAATAATAGGTTTAGCTTTTGCAAAACCTGCAGCCGCAGTATTAAGTCAGGGAAAAAACCAAAGGCTTCTATTACAAATGGCCTAAATTTTCCGGAGCTTCCGGAATGCCTGAAAGGCTTGACGCCTCTAGAAGAAAGGCTGATTTCTCCCCGTCTTCCTTTTATGATCATAAAGTCTCTTGGATATGGACGTCAAAGTGCCATTAAAGGAGCAGTGATCAATGTCCCAATTCCAGTTGCAAATGTTGTAACTTCCCTTCCCAGGGCATTTAATGAAGCCGAAGTAGTTCAGATTCATCTTAAGCGTAGAATGGAGTATAACCATGATTTCATGGCTGAAACCATAAGGCCCTCAAAGATAGTTGATGCAATTCGGTATTTAGTGAACACAGAACTTTATAAGAAGCACCAGGTTACTATCAATGAGCAGTGGTTGTCTTCTTACTCAGCTGAGACTGTACCATTTGTTGCGTCAGCAGACGACAGGGACATTGTGTGTCAAATGTTAGAAAAGGCAGCACAACCTAATGAGCATAGAGTAGTAGAAGAAGAGGTAGAGTTGAATCCAGGAGGTCAAGAAACCTTCATGGAAAATGTCCCTGTTGAAAACATAGATATTCCTCGAATTGCTATAGCACCAGGAGAGGGTCAGCGACCTCTTGACATGATAACCGATTGTGATTCAGAGGAGCTGGCTTTTCCCACAATATTTGCAGGCATTAAAAGGAAATGTCAGGAAAGTTTTACAACTATAGTTAGATCAGAGCTTAGGAATTTTGATAGAAGAGGTTGTAGAACTGATAAATTATTTCATAACTTCAAAAAGTTAGAAATGATTAGCACATCAATTTGCTTACGTAAGCACTCTGCCACTCAAGGCATTTCGGCTGCTGATGTGCGTAATGATGAAACTTTAAATAGGTTAATACTTCATGATGATGGCTATAGGCTTTTAAAAGGTATTCGCACGTCTCCTGCTCATTGGGAGGACGAGAAAAAGAAAGTGATGGCTATTATTAGGCAGGTAGGGCTTCCAACTTTTTTTATAACATTTTCCGCAGCGGAAACTAGGTGGCCGGAGCTTTTAGTCTTGCTATGTAAAAATGTAGACAAGCTAGAAGTATTCGAAGAAGAAGCGTTAAATTTGGGGTTTAATGAGAAAGCTCGTCTCATTAGAGCAGACCCAGTGACCTGTGCCAGATATTTCGATTTTCGATATAGACAGGTTTTAAAACTGATTAAAAAGGAAGGCGGTGTCTTTGGTTGTCACCAGGTCATCAAGTTTTATTGGCGAGTGGAGTTTCAGCAAAGAGGCTCTCCACATATACATGGCATGTTCTGGCTGAAAGACGCCCCAAAGCTCGACCTAAAGAATGAGTCCACATTTATGCCTGTGAAGTCCTTTATTGATCAGTTTATTACTGCTGATTTTAGTTGCCCGGACGTTGCTCCATATTTGGAGTATCAACTCCATAGTCACGGGCACTCTTGCAGCCGAGAAATTAGGTCAAAACAAATTTGTAGATTTGGTATCCCATACCCTCCCATGCCTCAAACAGAAATTCTTCTCCCTTTAGAAGAAAATGCTCCAAATTTGGCCGAGCATCGTAGGAATTTCGAAAAATTCAAAGTCTGCTCGACTTCCCATTTGATCGTGAAAGCGTAGAAAATTTTAACGATTTTAACAACTTTTTGTCCCACGATCAACTTAACCTTAGTTATGAGGGCTACATTAATGCTGTAAGATCAAGTATAAAGAAACCAAAAGTTTTTTTGAAGCGATCTTTTGCAGCAATCAAGCTTAACGCTTATAACAAGCACCTCCTTTTGTTGCAGCGAGCAAATATGGATATTCAGTTTATTTTAGACCCCTATGCTTGCTGCAGCTACGTCGTTAATTATATTAACAAGTCTCAGAGAGGTATCTCAATGTTGATGCGTGAGGCAATCAATGAGATTAAAGACAATAACAATGTAACTATTAAGCAAAAGTTACAAAATTTAGGTAACAAATTTATATTTGGCACTGAGATATCCGCTTTTTATAGCTACTGCAAATCAGAACGAGGAGCTCGCCAAGAAAATGCAGATGACTTTGACGATGATGTGCCTAGGGCTTCTGAATCAATAGTTTACGCTCTTCGCGATAATAGTGGCTTCATTAGAAAGAGGACCACTGCGTGCATAATTAGGTATAGGAGATTTAATGTCAATACAGAAACAAGTGACTATTTCAGAGAGCTAAAAATGCTTTACGCCCCATGGCGAGATGAGCATTTGGATTTAGTCACACATGACTGTGAATTGTTCTTTAGGGAAAATTCGGAGTTAGTAGAGAACAATCGCAGAAAATATAATTTACTAGATGATAGGGAACTAGAAGATGCTCTGAGCCACTTAACAGAGGAAGCAGAAAATGAGAATAATCAAGTAGGAGAACAGGAAGTGGTAGATGATGGCTTCACAGTTTTAGGATTGCCTGAAATAGATCCACATCTAAATGTTTTAAATGTGGATGGAAATATTGATATGAATGATGAAGATAGTAATGTCCGTTTTATCAAGCTTCCAGCCTTAGTTTCTCAGGAAAGCTTAGCTAATATAGTTAGATCTCTTAATTTAAAGCAGAAGCTATATTTTACACATGCTTTGCATAATGCCAAAATCAATACAGTCTTTTATGAATTTGTTGGAGGCGGCGCCGGAGTCGGAAAGAGTCGACTTATATCAGCAATTTTTCAGTCATTATCCGTAATGTATAACAGCATACCAGGAGCTGATCCGACATTTGTTAAAATCCTCTTATGTGCACCAACAGGAAAAGCAGCATTCGGAATTAGTGGTTCGACACTGCATTCCATGTTTTCACTTCCTGTTAATCAATCTCGCTCAGCACCTCTAAGGGCCTTAAGCCATGATTTAGTTAATAGCCTTCATTCAAGGTTAATCGATCTTAAATTAATTATTATTGATGAAATATCAATGGTTAGCTCTCTAATGTTTTCTTATTTAGATTCTTGTTTGAAGCAAATTTTCAAAAATACTTCTCCTTTTGGTGGTGTTTCTATCATCGTATTCGGTGATCTTAGACAGTTACAGCCCGTAGGAGGTAGTTGGATTTTCGATCCAAATACCACTGACCCTTACCATGAAATATTTGGTACGTATCTCTGGGACCTTTTTTTGTATTTTGAGCTCACAGAGATAATGCGTCAACGTGACGATCAGCTTTTCGCTTCTGCCTTAAATAATATGGCATCGGGTTGTATGACAGCCGATGATATTGTCCTTTTCCAATCTAGAATATGCGAACCATCGGCAGTGCCCGATGATGCAATTCATCTGTTTAGTAATAATAATGAGGTTGATTTATTTAATGTAACGAAACTTAACTCAATTGCTACTGAGCAATTTTTCTCTACTGCTGAAGATTTTATTAAGGCGGGCCATTTGGAACCAGCTAGGAAACAAAGAATATTAGAAGAAGTGAAGGGTTTTAAAACTTCCGCTACACAGGGACTCTGTACGTCTCTTCTCCTAAAAAATACTGCCAAGTACATGATGACGGTCAATGTAGACACAGGGGATGGATTAGTAAACGGGGCATCAGGTGTGTTGATGCAAATAGATTTCAATACATCCAACACTCCCAACATTTTATGGATGAAATTTACAGAGGAAACTGTAGGAGAATCTGCGCGTTTGAAGTGTACTCATCGTACAGATCCTTCATGGACTCCTATTCAGAAAATTGTTCGCAGTTTTCAATATTCAAATAACGCACAAATTAACATTGACCGTAGGCAGTTTCCAATTGTGCCTGCTGAAGGCATCACAATTCATAAGAGTCAGGGAGCTACGTATGGCAAAGTGGTAGTCCATGCTAATTCCAGAATGCAGCGTGCTGCATTATACGTAGCTTGCAGTAGAGCAACTACTGCTTTAGGATTATTCATTATTGGGAATTTTGTTCCTCCTAAGTCTCCCCAAAATAATGATAAAGTGAAAGCCCAATTGAAGAAATTGCGGACTGAAAAACTACTGTGTACTCATTACGATTATTTAATTAACAGTTCTGCCCTTAACATTTTCTTCCATAATACTCAGAGCTTGAATTCCCATCTTGAAGATATTCGATCGGACAAGCTGATGCTTCAGTCATCAATATTATGTTTCGTGGAAACTTCCATAAGCAATGAAACTGTAGAAATACCTGGGTTCACTATTGTGGTTCAACTTGAATCAATTAGACCTTTAACAGGCATCATAATTTATGTAAAGAACGAGCTAGTAGATAGAGTTTCCCATACCTTGAGCAGTAGAAAAACTTTTGGCTCAGTAGTTTTTGAGTTCGGCATATTTAGGTTTGATGCCATAAGTTTTCTTATATTATATAAAAGTCCAGACTTTCCTCTGTCCACATTTAAAATAGAATTTGAGGAGATAATTCATCAATTTTCTCGTTTAGGTGATTTAGGGGATAGCTTGCTAGTTTTAGGAGATTTTAATTTGTGCCTCAAAACCTTTAACAGGTGTAAGAGTATTTATAATTTTTTGATTAGCAAAGGATTAAGGAGTTTGTTAGATTTGAAAACGTCCACTACCAATATGGATACACATATTGATTAGGCGTTTTCAAATATACTAGATAATGAAAAGATTAGTGCTAGGACTTTTGAGTTTTTGCATAGCCATCACAATGGGATATCTGTTAGTATTCAGGCATGAGTTTGTAATGTTTGGAATAGGTTAGAAATTAAGAAATCTAAATGACAGGATATATGTAAATATGTATGTAGGCATATTTTAATAATTTAAATTTAATTATCTAATAGTTAAGTATAACCATTGAATGGAAAATTGGTTTGATAATTATTATTATTTTTTTATTTTTATACCCTTGGACCTTGTTATCGATATTAACCAATTTAAAATTTATAAAGAAATACCGATATCTACTGCTCACACCGCTTTAGGGAATTGCGGCGATAAATTATTGGCAAAATATCGAAATTGAAGCAAGGTGGCAGTGCACTCCAGTATTATTATTAATTTATAGCTTGCAATTAGTATTATACAATTAAATACTTTTTATGGCAACATACGTCCAAGGGTATCCTACTGTCGTGTGCAACTCGACTGTTGCTCTTGTTATTCTTAGGACAGTTTACAGTTCTGTGGGCATCGCTGCAAACGACGCAGATGGATTTTAGGGTGCAGTACGCTTTGGTGTGGCCATATTCTTGGCAGTTGGTGCACTGCACAGGTTGCCTGCGCTTGTGTGGCTCTTCTACGGTTACTCTTCGGTGCAGTAAATACTGTAGCTTATATAGGATGTACTTCATTTTTGTTGTTTTTCTGACTCGATGGCTCTAGTTCGACTTTAAAGAGTGGCTGCAGCTCTTTGTTCCTGTTGAGAATGTTGATTACCGTTTTGGCGTTGAAGTTCTTCTCCTTTAGTGCCGCGATAATTTTCGATGAGGTCACTGATGACTCTATTCCTTTAATGACAACCTGCAATCCTTTGGCACTTTTCAGCTGGTAGATATAGTAACTCTTCCCAGCTTCGTCCAGGTACTTGGTCACTGATCGGTGGCTAGACTCATCCTGAGTCTGCACTTTCGTTTCTTGTATGTTGCCCTTAGTAAGAGGTATAACATAGAGCTTGTTTTCTCCGATAATTGAAGCTAGTTTGTTGACCAGCGCACTTGAGGTTTTCTCACGTATATATATTGGTGGCGGCTTTATCTTCTTCTGCTCCTGTTCCTGCACTTCGCAGTCATCCAATAGTGCAAACCTATTTGAACTTGACTCATTGGCAGCGTTGGCGCGATTTATTTTCGGCTGATTACCAGCCTGCTTGTGTTGTGGGCTTAACTTTCGCTTTATTTGGATGTAGCGATCCAGCCCTGTTTGACAAAGTTTTTTGTTTTGTTTTGGTTCTTGTCCGCTTTCGCTTTCAAGAGTCGGTGTGAGTGCTCTTGCTTTCGTTGTTGTTGGTTCAGCGGAATTGAACACCGCTGTCGGTATTGAGCATAGAGTTGATGTTGATGTTTTTATACCCTTGGACCATTGAAAATGGTCAAAAAAGGGTATACTAACTTTGTGCAAATGTATGTAACAGGCAGAAGGAGGCGTCGGAGACCCCATAAAGTATATATATTCTTGCTCAGGATCAATAGCCGAGTCGATTGAGCCATGTCCGTCTGTCTGTCCGTCTGTCTGTCTGTCTGGATGAACGCGCCGATCTCAGCTATTACAAAAGCTACGGACACCAAATTTAGCATGAAGATTCCTGTATACCATACGCAGATCAAGTTTATTTTCAATTTGGAATAACACGCCTACCGCCCCCGCAAACCGCCAATTTTGGTTTACATTGCTATTTACATTCGAAGAACTCATTTCTTAACGTTCTGCTTTAGCATATATATAGATAAATAATATATGAACTTATCCTCCAAATTGCAATCCGATCAGACAATAAACACTGAAGTTATTAGATAAACCATTTCGACCCTTCGACCAGCAAAGAACTTGTCGATGACGTCAGAACTAAATTCCTTATGCATGAAAGAAAAGGACAACGATGCGAGCGCGAAGCGCGAGCTGTTTCTCGACTCTTCTTTTCCATGCACATGTCAATTACCGAAAATACATGTGCATAAATATATGCTAACACTCAACCAATAGGTGGCGTATATATGAATATGAAGAAAGCAAAGAAGTTGTCGATGACGTCAGAACTAAATTACTTGTGCATGAAAGAAAAGGATAAACGATGCGAGCGCGTTGCCCGAGCTGTTTCTCGACTCTTCTTTTTCATGCACATGTCAATTACCCAAAATACATGTGCATAAATGCAAACACTTATACATACTTAATTTGTGTTCACACATACATATGTAAAATTATATACAACCAATAGCGTGGTTGATCGGCATGCATGAATGCAGGTATTTACTAGATTTCTAATATAGACATATTATTATTATTATTTAATAATTTATATATTGACTTTTTATTAAATAAATATGAATTTAGATTTCACGAAATATTATGAGCTATCATATCGATAGCTTTTAATATATATTAAACATATCGATATATATTTCATATGTTTTGCATATAAATTATATTAATATGTGTAAATTATATTATATCCCCACGTCTATTGAAACTATGTTTGAAAAAAATGTACTAACATTTCTTCTACTTTGTTTTTTTAATATATGTATATTTTGTATGTATATTAGATTCTATAGATCATTATTATAAATTTAAGGTTTCGCGCACTTTTTAATTGCGGCGATAAATTATTGGCAACGTATCAAAATTGTTGCAAGGTGGCAGCGCGCTTCAGTGTTATGTTAATTTGTAGTTTGCGATTGGCGTGTTCGGTGTCGTCGTCGATTGTCGATTATCATTTGTATTTTCGATATTAATTATAAAATAATATATAATTAATTCGCGTGTTCGTGATACATTTAACATTTAATGCAAATTAATATAAGTCGAGTATATAATAAGTAAATCCTCGTGTGTGATTGTTATGCGTTAACGGAACATTTTTTATGCGTGTGAATGATTGATTTTAGAAAAGTGCGGTATCGGTTCGTTTCCGCGATTCAAATTGGAATTTTCGCTGGAATTTCTTGCAGGTTTAATTTATTATTTCTTTGATTTATATTTATTCTCTTTTCCACATTTTGTTTATTTTTATTTTCCTTATTAAATTTTATTATTATTTGTTCTTTCATTAGATATTTATTTTCATTTATAATATAATTATTTTAAATAATATACATATATTTATTTAAATATATGAATATAATTATAATATATATATATCTATTTAAATATATGAATATATTTATATATGTAAATAAATATACTAACTTTATTTTATATATATAACTATATATTAATTTTTGATAAATATATATTCAAATTAAATTAATTTATAAGAATTTTATTTTTAACATACCTATATATTATTTTAAAACTTATATATTAGAAGATGCCTTGACTTAAGAGAAAGTCAGCTTGCAATAGGAGTCAAACACAGCGAAAAAGAAATCGTTTGAATAGGTCAGATATAGACTTTTCTGAGCAGGAACGCGTAAATAATCTAGAGGCACATAGAGAACGTAGGCAAAATATCGAATTTAGGGAAGCTGAAAGGGTTAGAGATAGTCAACAGCATCGAGTCCGCAGAAGTAATAGAACATTTAGGGCCGTTGAGCAATTACCGGACACAATTCGTCACACTACTCTTCGGGCTTCTTCGCCAATCAGATTACAAGAACAACTTGCTGACACTTCGCGTCGTTCGAGGCGCAGGCGAGATGCTGACCTTCGATCTCAGGAAAGAGAGCAGGATGCAGTTCGTCGCCGTGTACGTCGCAGTGATTCTGCAATTAAAACAGACGAACAACTTGCCAACACTTCGCGTCGTTCGAGTCGCAGGCAAGATGCTGAGTTTCGATCTCAGGAAAGAGAGCAGGATGCAGTTCGTCGCCGTGTACGCCGCAGTGATTCTGCAATTAAAACAGACGAACAACTTGCCAACACTTCGCGTCGTTCGAGTCGCAGGCAAGATGCTGAGTTTCGATCTCAGGGAAGAGTGAGTCTATATAGGAGTATTTGCACCAATAGGATAGCAGAGAATAGGAGAAACGCGTCCCGCAATAGAGTGGACCGTGCGAATACCCTTCCAGATGATAGGATATCGCAGGTTAAAACTAGTTTAGATAATAGCCAATTTTAATAAGACAGTCAAGCAGGGACCCGATCAGGTTTGCATATGTTGCAAAGGTTTGTGGACAAAATTTCGCGTGAGGTCATAGAGGAAAAGTGTAGTGAGGCAGATAGTGTTGATATTTTGTATCTTTCCTCTATGTTTCCATCCCATAATAATAGGTTTAGCTTTTGCAAAACCTGCAGCCGCAGTATTAAGTCAGGGAAAAAACCAAAGGCTTCTATTACAAATGGCCTAAATTTTCCGGAGCTTCCGGAATGCCTGAAAGGCTTGACGCCTCTAGAAGAAAGGCTGATTTCTCCCCGTCTTCCTTTTATGATCATAAAGTCTCTTGGATATGGACGTCAAAGTGCCATTAAAGGAGCAGTGATCAATGTGCCAATTCCAGTTGCAAATGTTGTAACTTCCCTTCCCAGGGCATTTAATGAAGCCGAAGTAGTTCAGATTCATCTTAAGCGTAGGATGGAGTATAACCATGATTTCATGGCTGAAACCATAAGGCCCTCAAAGATAGTTGATGCAATTCGGTATTTAGTGAACACAGAACTTTATAAGAAGCACCAGGTTACTATCAATGAGCAGTGGTTGTCTTCTTACTCAGCTGAGACTGTACCATTTGTTGCGTCAGCGAGACGACAGGGACATTGTGTGTCAAATGTTAGAAAAGGCAGCACAACCTAATGAGCATAGAGTAGTAGAAGAAGAGGTAGAGTTGAATCCAGGAGGTCAAGAAACCTTCATGGAAAATGTCCCTGTTGAAAACATAGATATTCCTCGAATTGCTATAGCACCAGGAGAGGGTCAGCGACCTCTTGACATGATAACCGATTGTGATTCAGAGGAGCTGGCTTTTCTCACAATATTTGCAGGCATTAAAAGGAAATGTCAGGAAAGTTTTACAACTATAGTTAGATTAGAGCTTAGGAATTTTGATAGAAGAGGTTGTAGAACTGATAAATTATTTCATAACTTCAAAAAGTTAGAAATGATTAGCATTAGGAATAGCACATCAATTTGCTTACGTAAGCACTCTGCCACTCAAGGCATTTCGGCTGCTGATGTGCGTAATGATGAAACTTTAAATAGGTTAATACTTCATGAGGATGGCTATAGGCTTTTAAAAGGTATTCGCACGTCTCCTGCTCATTGGGAGGACGAGAAAAAGAAAGTGATGGCTATTATTAGGCAGGTAGGGCTTCCAACTTTTTTTATAACATTTTCCGCAGCGGAAACTAGGTGGCCGGAGCTTTTAGTCTTGCTATGTAAAAATGTAGACAAGCTAGAAGTATCCGAAGAAGAAGCGTTAAATTTGGGGTTTAATGAGAAAGCTCGTCTCATTAGAGCAGACCCAGTGTCCTGTGCCAGATATTTCGATTTTCGATATAGACAGGTTTTAAAACTGATGAAAAAGGAAGGCGGTGTCTTTGGTTGTCACCAGGTCATCAAGTTTTATTGGCGAGTGGAGTTTCAGCAAAGAGGCTCTCCACATATACATGGCATGTTCTGGCTGAAAGACGCCCCAAAGCTCGACCTAAAGAATGAGTCCACATTTATGCCTGTGAAGTCCTTTATTGATCAGTTTATTACTGCTGATTCTAGTTGCCCGGACGTTGCTCCATATTTGGAGTATCAACTCCATAGTAACGGGCACTCTTGCAGGCGAGAAATTAGGTCAAAACAAATTTGTAGATTTGGTATCCCATACCCTCCCATGCCTCAAACAGAAATTCTTCTCCCTTTAGAAGAAAATGCTCCAAATTTGGCCGAGCATCGTAGGAATTTCGAAAAAAATTCACAGTCTGCTCGACTTCCCATTTGATCGTGAAAGCGTAGAAAATTTTAACGATTTTAACAACTTTTTGTCCCACGATCAACTTAACCTTAGTTATGAGGGCTACATTAATGCTGTAAGATCAAGTATAAAGAAACCAAAAGTTTTTTTTAAGCGATCTTTTGCAGCAATCAAGCTTAACGCTTATAACAAGCACCTCCTTTTGTTGCAGCGAGCAAATATGGATATTCAGTTTATTTTAGACCCCTATGCTTGCTGCAGCTACGTCGTTAATTATATTAACAAGTCTCAGAGAGGTATCTCAATGTTGATGCGTGAGGCAATCAATGAGATTAAAGACAATAACAATGTAACTATTAAGCAAAAGTTACAACATTTAGGTAACAAATTTATATTTGGCACTGAGATATCCGCTTTTTATAGCTACTGCAAATCAGAACGAGGAGCTCGCCAAGAAAATGCAGATGACTTTGACGATGATGTGCCTAGGGCTTCTGAATCAATAGTTTACGCTCTTCGCGATAATAGTGGCTTCATCAGAAAGAGGACCACTGCGTGCATAATTAGGTATAGGAGATTTAATGTCAATACAAAAACAAGTGACTATTTCAGAGAGCTAAAAATGCTTTACGCCCCATGGCGAGATGAGCATTTGGATTTAGTCACACATGACTGTGAATTGTTCTGTAGGGAAAATTCGGAGTTAGTAGAGAACAATCGCAGAAAATATAATTTACTAGATGATAGGGAACTAGAAGATGCTCTGAGCCACTTAACAGAGGAAGCACAAAATGAGAATAATCAAGTAGGAGAACAGGAAGTGGTAGATGATGGCTTCACAGTTTTAGGATTGCCTGAAATAGATCCACATCTAAATGTTTTAAATGTGGATGGAAATATTGATATGAATGATGAAGATAGTAATGTCCGTTTTATCAAGCTTCCAGCCTTAGTTTCTCAGGAAAGCTTAGCTAATATAGTTAGATCTCTTAATTTAAAGCAGAAGCTATATTTTACACATGCTTTGCATAATGCCAAAATCAATACAGTCTTTTATGAATTTGTTGGAGGCGGCGCCGGAGTCGGAAAGAGTCGACTTATATCAGCAATTTTTTAGTCATTATCCGTAATGTATAACAGTATACCAGGAGCTGATCCGACATCTGTTAAAATCCTCTTATGTGCACCAACAGGAAAAGCAGCATTCGGAATTAGTGGTTCGACACTGCATTCCATGTTTTCACTTCCTGTTAATCAGTCTCGCTCAGCACCTCTAATGGCCTTAAGCCATGATTTAGTTAATAGCCTTCATTCAAGGTTAATCGATCTTAAATTAATTATTATTGATGAAATATCAATGGTTAGCTCTCTAATGTTTTCTTATTTAGATTCTCGTTTGAAGCAAATTTTCAAAAATACTTCTCCTTTTGGTGGTGTTTCTATCATCGTATTCGGTGATCTTAGACAGTTACAGCCCGTAGGAGGTAGTTGGATTTTCGATCCAAATACCACTGACCCTTACCATGAAATATTTGGTACGTATCTCTGGGACCTTTTTTTGTATTTTGAGCTCACAGAGATAATGCGTCAACGTGACGATCAGCTTTTCGCTTCTGCCTTAAATAATATGGCATCGGGTTGTATGACAGCCGATGATATTGTCCTTTTCCAATCTAGAATATGCGAACCATCGGCAGTGCCCGATGATGCAATTCATCTGTTTAGTAATAATAATGAGGTTGATTTATTTAATGTATCGAAACTTAACTCAATTGCTACTGAGCAATTTTTCTCTACTGCTGAAGATTTTATTAAGGCGGGCCATTTGGAACCAGCTAGGAAACAAAGAATATTAGAAGAAGTGAAGGGTTTTAAAACTTCCGCTACACAGGGACTCTGTACGTCTCTTCTCCTAAAAAATACTGCCAAGTACATGATGACGGTCAATGTAGACACAGGGGATGGATTAGTAAACGGGGCATCAGGTGTGTTGATGCAAATAGATTTCAATACATCCAACACTCCCAACATTTTATGGATGAAATTTACAGAGGAAACTGTAGGAGAATCTGCGCGTTCGAAGTGTACACATCGTACAGATCCTTCATGGACTCCTATTCAGAAAATTGTTCGCAGTTTTCAATATTCAAATAACGCACAAATTAACATTGACCGTAGGCAGTTTCCAATTGTGCCTGCTGAAGGCATCACAATTCATAAGAGTCAGGGAGCTACGTATGGCAAAGTGGTAGTCCATGCTAATTCCAGAATGCAGCGTGCTGCATTATACGTAGCTTGCAGTAGAGCAACTACTGCTTTAGGATTATTCATTATTGGGAATTTTGTTCCTCCTAAGTCTCCCCAAAATAATGATAAAGTGAAAGCCCAATTGAAGAAATTGCGGACTGAAAAACTACTGTGTACTCATAACGATTATTTAATTAACAGTTCTGCCCTTAACATTTTCTTCCATAATACTCAGAGCTTGAATTCCCATCTTGAAGATATTCGATCGGACAAGCTGATGCTTCAGTCATCAATATTATGTTTCGTGGAAACTTCCATAAGCAATGAAACTGTAGAAATACCTGGGTTCACTATTGTGGTTCAACTTGAATCAATTAGGCCTTTAACAGGCATCATAATTTAACAGGTGTAAGAGTATTTATAATTTTTTGATTAGCAAAGGATTAAGGAGTTTGTTAGATTTGAAAACGTCCACTACCAATATGGATACACATATTGATTGGGCGTTTTCAAATATACTAGATAACGAAAAGATTAGTGCTAGGACTTTTGAGGTTTTGCATAGCCATCACAATGGGATATCTGTTAGTATTCAGGCATGAGTTTGTAATGTTTGGAATAGGTTAGAAATTAAGAAATCTAAATGACAGGATATATGTAAATATGTATGTAGGCATATTTTAATAATTTAAATTTAATTATCTAATAGTTAAGTATAACCATTGAAATTGGTTTGATAATTATTATTATTTTTTTATTTTTATACCCTTGGACCTTGTTATCGATATTAACCAATTTAAAATTTATAAAGAAATACCGATATCTACTGCTCACACCGCTTTAGGGAATTGCGGCGATAAATTATTGGCAAAATATCGAAATTGAAGCAAGGTGGCAGCGCACTCCAGTATTATTATTAATTTATAGCTTGCAATTAGTATTATACAATTAAATACTTTTTATGGCAACATACGTCCAAGGGTATCCTACTGTCGTGTGCAACTCGACTGTTGCTCTTGTTGTAGTTGTTGTTGCTAAAGGTGCAGTTGCAGTAGATATCGTGATTATTGTACTGGTAGCTAAAGAACTTGACACCGTTTGGAATGGGGAGAGCGTGAGAGAGACGCTCTCAGTGCGTTCGGGTTCACTTCGTGCAGTCATAAGCATTGGTGAGCAAGACCGCGATCGTTTGCATTCTGCATGTGCTAGGTCGTTGACCGGGTGGATGATTTGGCACTCGCGGGCGTCAGACACGACGGTGAAGTATGCATTGTTCCGCTGCAAAGAGAGTCGGCGATCGTCTTGCTCTTTTTGCCGCTGAGCGCGCAATTCGCGTTGGCTCATTTTAGAACGATCGATTTGTTCGTTGTCTATTTGTTTTTTATACCCTTGGACCATTGAAAATGGTCAAAAAAGGGTATACTAACTTTGTGCAAATGTATGTAACAGGCAGAAGGAGGCGTCGGAGACCCCATAAAGTATATATATTCTTGCTCAGGATCAATAGCCGAGTCGATTGAGCCATGTCCGTCTGTCTGTCCGTCTGTCCGTCTGTCCGTCTGTCTGTCTGTCTGGATGAACGCGCCGATCTCAGCTATTACAAAAGCTACGGACACCAAATTTAGCATGAAGATTCCTGTATACCATACGCAGATCAAGTTTATTTTCAATTTGGAATAACACGCCTACCGCCCCCGCAAACCGCCAATTTTGGTTTACATTGCTATTAACATTCGAAGAACTCATTTCTTAACGTTCTGCTTTAGCATATATATAGATAAATAATATATGAACTTATCCTCCAAATTGCAATCCGATCAGACAATAAACACTGAAGTTATTAGATAAACCATTTCGACACTTCGACCAGCAAAGAACTTGTCGATGACGTCAGAACTAAATTCCTTATGCATGAAAGAAAAGGACAACGATGCGAGCGCGAAGCGCGAGCTGTTTCTCGACTCTTCTTTTCCATGCACATGTCAATTACCGAAAATACATGTGCATAAATATATGCTAACACTCAACCAATAGGTGGCGTATATATGAATATGAAGAAAGCAAAGAAGTTGTCGATGACGTCAGAACTAAATTACTTGTGCATGAAAGAAAAGGATAAACGATGCGAGCGCGAAGCGCGAGCTTTTTCTCGACTCTTCTTTTTCATGCACATGTCAATTACCCAAAATACTTAATTTGTGTTCACACATACATATGTAAAATTATATACAACCAATAGCGTGGTTGATCGGCATGCATGAATGCAGGTATTTACTAGATTTCTAATATAGACATATTATTATTATTATTTAATAATTTATATATTGACTTTTTATTAAATAAATATTAATTTAGATTTCACGATATATTATGAGCTATCATATCGATAGCTTTTAATATATATTAAACATATCGATATATATTTCATATGTTTTGCATATAAATTATATTAATATGTGTAAATTATATTATATCCCCACGTCTATTGAAACTATGTTTGAAAAAAATGTACTAACATTTCTTCTACTTTGTTTTTTTAATATATGTATATTTTGTATGTATATTAGATTCTATAGATCATTATTATAAATTTAAGGTTTCGCGCACTTTTTAATTGCGGCGATAAATTATTGGCAACGTATCAAAATTGTTGCAAGGTGGCAGCGCGCTTCAGTGTTATGTTAATTTGTAGTTTGCGATTGGCGTGTTCGGTGTCGTCGTCGATTGTCGATTATCATTTGTATTTTCGATATTAAATATAAAATAATATATAATTAATTCGCGTGTTCGTGATACATTTAACATTTAATGCAAATTAATATAAGTCGAGTATATAATAAGTAAATCGTCGTGTGGGATTGTTATGCGTTAACGGAACATTTTTTATGCGTGTGAATGATTGCGCCCTGCCCGGAACGTGGCGCGCAATTTTAGAAAAGTGCGGTACACAGCGTAACGTATTTTTGTGCATGCATACATATATGTGTATAGACTCTTCTGAAGTTTGTGTGATTGTACGTGAACATCGGTATCGGTTCGTTTCCGCGATTCAAATTGGAATTTTCGCTGGAATTTCTTGCAGGTTTAATTTATTATTTCTTTGATTTATATTTATTCTTTTTTCCACATTTTGTTTATTTTTATTTTCCTTATTAAATTTTATTATTATTTGTTCTTTCATTAGATATTTATTTTCATTTATAATATAATTATTTTAAATAATATACATATATTTATTTAAATATATGAATATAATTAACTATATATTAATTTTTGATAAATATATATTCAAATTAAATTAATTTATAAGAATTTTATTTTTAACATACCTATATATTATTTTAAAACTTATATATTAGAAGATGCCTAGACTTAAGAGAAAGTCAGCTTGCAATAGGAGTCAAACACAGCGAAAAAGAAATCGTTTGAATAGGTCAGATATAGACTTTTCTGAGCAGGAACGCGTAAATAATCTAGAGGCACATAGAGAACGTAGGCAAAATTTCGAATTTAGGGAAGCTGAAAGGGTTAGAGATAGTCAACAGCATCGAGTCCGCAGAAGTAATAGAACATTTAGGGCCGTTGAGCAATTACCGGACACAATTCGTCACACTACTCTTCGGGCTTCTTCGCCAATCAGATTACAAGAACAACTTGCTGACACTTCGCGTCGTTCGAGGCGCGGGCGAGATGCTGACCTTCGATCTCAGGAAAGAGAGCAGGATGCAGTTCGTCGCCGTGTACGTCGCAGTGATTCTGCAATTAAAACAGACGAACAACTTGCCAACACTTCGCGTCGTTCGAGTCGCAGGCAAGATGCTGAGTTTCGATCTCAGAAAAGAGAGCAGGATGCAGTTCGTCGCCGTGTACGTCGCAGTGATTCTGCAATTAAAACAGACGAACAACTTGCCAACACTTCGCGTCGTTCGAGTCGCAGGCAAGATGCTGAGTTTCGATCTCAGGGAAGAGTGAGTCTATATAGGAGTATTTGCACCAATAGGATAGCAGAGAATAGGAGAAACGCGTCCCGCAATAGAGTGGACCGTGCGAATACCCTTCCAGATGATAGGATATCGCAGGTTAAAACTAGTTTAGATTGCCTAATAGCCAATTTTAATAAGACAGTCAAGCAGGGACCCGATCAGGTTTGCATATGTTGCAAAGGTTTGTGGTTTCCACATCAAGTGGACAAAATTTCGCGTGAGGTCATAGAGGAAAAGTGTAGTGAGGCAGATAGTGTTGATATTTTGTATCTTTCCTCTATGTTTCCATCCCATAATAATACGCTTAGCTTTTGCAAAACCTGCAGCCGCAGTATTAAGTCAGGGAAAAAACCAAAGGCTTCTATTACAAATGGCCTAAATTTTCCGGAGCTTCCGGAATGCCTGAAAGGCTTGACGCCTCTAGAAGAAAGGCTGATTTCTACCCGTCTTCCTTTTATGATCATAAAGTCTCTTGGATATGGACGTCAAAGTGCCATTAAAGGAGCAGTGATCAATGTCCCAATTCCAGTTGCAAATGTTGTAACTTCCCTTCCCAGGGCATTTAATGAAGCCGAAGTAGTTCAGATTCATCTTAAGCGTAGGATGGAGTATAACCATGATTTCATGGCTGAAACCATAAGGCCCTCAAAGATAGTTGATGCAATTCGGTATTTAGTGAACACAGAACTTTATAAGAAGCACCAGGTTACTATCAATGAGCAGTGGTTGTCTTCTTACTCAGCTGAGACTGTACCATTTGTTGCGTCAGCAGACGACAGGGACATTGTGTGTCAAATGTTAGAAAAGGCAGCACAACCTAATGAGCATAGAGTAGTAGAAGAAGAGGTAGAGTTGAATCCAGGAGGTCAAGAAACCTTCATGGAAAATGTCCCTGTTGAAAACATAGATATTCCTCGAATTGCTATAGCACCAGGAGAGGGTCAGCGACCTCTTGACATGATAACCGATTGTGATTCAGAGGAGCTGGCTTTTCCCACAATATTTGCAGGCATTAAAAGGAAATGTCAGGAAAGTTTTACAACTATAGTTAGATCAGAGCTTAGGAATTTTGATAGAAGAGGTTGTAGAACTGATAAATTATTTCATAACTTCAAAAAGTTAGAAATGATTAGCATTAGGAATAGCACATCAATTTGCTTACGTAAGCACTCTGCCACTCAAGGCATTTCGGCTGCTGATGTGCGTAATGATGAAACTTTAAATAGGCTAATACTTCATGATGATGGCTATAGGCTTTTAAAAGGTATTCGCACGTCTCCTGCTCATTGGGAGGACGAGAAAAAGAAAGTGATGGCTATGATTAGGCAGGTAGGGCTTCCAACTTTTTTATAACATTTTCCGCAGCGGAAACTAGGTGGCCGGAGCTTTTAGTCTTGCTATGTAAAAATGTAGACAAGCTAGAAGTATCCGAAGAAGAAGCGTTAAATTTGGGGTTTAATGAGAAAGCTCGTCTCATTAGAGCAGACCCAGTGACCTGTGCCAGATATTTCGATTTTCGATATAGACAGGTTTTAAAACTGATGAAAAAGGAAGGCGGTGTCTTTGGTTGTCACCAGGTCATCAAGTTTTATTGGCGAGTGGAGTTTCAGCAAAGAGGCTCTCCACATATACATGGCATGTTCTGGCTGAAAGACGCCCCAAAGCTCGACCTAAAGAATGAGTCCACATTTATGCCTGTGAAGTCCTTTATTGATCAGTTTATTACTGCTGATTCTAGTTGCCCGGACGTTGCTCCATATTTGGAGTATCAACTCCATAGTAACGGGCACTCTTGCAGGCGAGAAATTAGGTCAAAACAAATTTGTAGATTTGGTATCCCATACCCTCCCATGCCTCAAACAGAAATTCTTCTCCCTTTAGAAGAAAATGCTCCAAATTTGGCCGAGCATCGTAGGAATTTCGAAAAATTCAAAGTCTGCTCGACTTCCCATTTAATCGTGAAAGCGTAGAAAATTTTAACGATTTTAACAACTTTTTGTCCCACGATCAACTTAACCTTAGTTATGAGGGCTACATTAATGCTGTAAGATCAAGTATAAAGAAACCAAAAGTTTTTTTGAAGCGATCTTTTGCAGCAATCAAGCTTAACGCTTATAACAAGCACCTCCTTTTGTTGCAGCGAGCAAATATGGATATTCAGTTTATTTTAGACCCCTATGCTTGCTGCAGCTACGTCGTTAATTATATTAACAAGTCTCAGAGAGGTATCTCAATGTTGATGCGTGAGGCAATCAATGAGATTAAAGACAATAACAATGTAACTATTAAGCAAAAGTTACAACATTTAGGTAACAAATTTATATTTGGCACTGAGATATCCGCTCAGGAAGCCGTCTACTGCTGTTTAGGTATGCATTTGTCCGCCAGCAGTAGTGCCAGTGTGTATATTAATTCACACGTTCTAGAAAAACGGGTCAGAATGCTGAAATCTAGACAGCAACTTCAAAATCTGCCCAAAGACTCTAGGGAAATTTTTTACTTAGGACTTCTAGATCATTATATTCAGCGCCCAGACGCTTTAGAGAGCTTATGCCTAGCCGATTTTGCAGCTTTTTATAGCTACAGCAAATCAGATCGAGGAGCTCGCCAAGAAAATGCAGATGACTTTGACGATGATGTGCCTAGGGCTTCTGAATCAAGTTTACGCTCTTCGCGATAATAGTGGCTTCATCAGAAAGAGGACCACTGCGTGCATAATTAGGTATAGGAGATTTAATGTCAATACAGAAACAAGTGACTATTTCAGAGAGCTAAAAATGCTTTACGCCCCATGGCGAGATGAGCATTTGGATTTAGTCACACATGACTGTGAATTGTTCTGTAGGGAAAATTCGGAGTTAGTAGAGAACAATCGCAGAAAATATAATTTACTAGATGATAGGGAACTAGAAGATGCTCTGAGCCACTTAACAGAGGAAGCACAAAATGAGAATAATCAAGTAGGAGAACAGGAAGTGGTAGATGATGGCTTCACAGTTTTAGGATTGCCTGAAATAGATCCACATCTAAATGTTTTAAATGTGGATGGAAATATTGATATGAATGATGAAGATAGTAATGTCCGTTTTATCAAGCTTCCAGCCTTAGTTTCTCAGGAAAGCTTAGCTAATATAGTTAGATCTCTTAATTTAAAGCAGAAGCTATATTTTACACATGCTTTGCATAATGCCAAAATCAATACAGTCTTTTATGAATTTGTTGGAGGCGGCGCCGGAGTCGGAAAGAGTCGACTTATATCAGCAATTTTTCAGTCATTATCCGTAATGTATAACAGTATACCAGGAGCTGATCCGACATCTGTTAAAATCCTCTTATGTGCACCAACAGGAAAAGCAGCATTCGGAATTAGTGGTTCGACACTGCATTCCATGTTTTCACTTCCTGTTAATCAATCTCACTCAGCACCTCTAAGGGCCTTAAGCCATGATTTAGTTAATAGCCTTCATTCAAGGTTAATCGATCTTAAATTAATTATTATTGATGAAATATCAATGGTTAGCTCTCTAATGTTTTCTTATTTAGATTCTCGTTTGAAGCAAATTTTCAAAAATACTTCTCCTTTTGGTGGTGTTTCTATCATCGTATTCGGTGATCTTAGACAGTTACAGCCCGTAGGAGGTAGTTGGATTTTCGATCCAAATACCACTGACCCTTACCATGAAATATTTGGTACGTATCTCTGGGACCTTTTTTTGTATTTTGAGCTCACAGAGATAATGCGTCAACGTGACGATCAGCTTTTCGCTTCTGCCTTAAATAATATGGCATCGGGTTGTATGACAGCCGATGATATTGTCCTTTTCCAATCTAGAATATGCGAACCATCGGCAGTGCCCGATGATGCAATTCATCTGTTTAGTAATAATAATGAGGTTGATTTATTTAATGTAACGAAACTTAACTCAATTGCTACTGAGCAATTTTTCTCTACTGCTGAAGATTTTATTAAGGCGGGCCATTTGGAACCAGCTAGGAAACAAAGAATATTAGAAGAAGTGAAGGGTTTTAAAACTTCCCCTACACAGGGACTCTGTACGTCTCTTCTCCTAAAAAATACTGCCAAGTACATGATGACGGTCAATGTAGACACAGGGGATGGATTAGTAAACGGGGCATCAGGTGTGTTGATGCAAATAGATTTCAATACATCCAACACTCCCAACATTTTATGGATGAAATTTACAGAGGAAACTGTAGGAGAATCTGCGCGTTCGAAGTGTACACATCGTACAGATCCTTCATGGACTCCTATTCAGAAAATTGTTCGTAGTTTTCAATATTCAAATAACGCACAAATTAACATTGACCGTAGGCAGTTTCCAATTGTGCCTGCTGAAGGCATCACAATTCATAAGAGTCAGGGAGCTACGTATGGCAAAGTGGTAGTCCATGCTAATTCCAGAATGCAGCGTGCTGCATTATACGTAGCTTGCAGTACAGCAACTACTGCTTTAGGATTATTCATTATTGGGAATTTTGTTCCTCCTAAGTCTCCTCAAAATAATGATAAAGTGAAAGCCCAATTGAAGAAATTGCGGACTGAAAAACTACTGTGTACTCATTACGATTATTTAATTAACAGTTCTGCCCTTAACATTTTCTTCCATAATACTCAGAGCTTGAATTCCCATCTTGAAGATATTCGATCGGACAAGCTGATGCTTCAGTCATCAATATTATGTTTCGTGGAAACTTCCATAAGCAATGAAACTGTAGAAATACCTGGGTTCACTATTGTGGTTCAACTTGAATCAATTAGGCCTTTAACAGGCATCATAATTTAACAGGTGTAAGAGTATTTATAATTTTTTGATTAGCAAAGGATTAAGGAGTTTGTTAGATTAGAAAACGTCCACTACCAATATGGATACACATATTGATTGGGCGTTTTCAAATATACTAGATAACGAAAAGATTAGTGCTAGGACTTTTGAGGTTTTGCATAGCCATCACAATGGGATATCTGTTAGTATTCAGGCATGAGTTTGTAATGTTTGGAATAGGTTAGAAATTAAGAAATCTAAATGACAGGATATATGTAAATATGTATGTAGGCATATTTTAATAATTTAAATTTAATTATCTAATAGTTAAGTATAACCATTGAATGGAAAATTGGTTTGATAATTATTATTATTTTTTTATTTTTATACCCTTGGACCTTGTTATCGATATTAACCAATTTAAAATTTATAAAGAAATACCGATATCTACTGCTCACACCGCTTTAGGGAATTGCGGCGATAAATTATTGGCAAAATATCGAAATTGAAGCAAGGTGGCAGCGCACTCCAGTATTATTATTAATTTATAGCTTGCAATTAGTATTATACAATTAAATACTTTTTATGGCAACATACGTCCAAGGGTATCCTACTGTCGTGTGCAACTCGACTGTTGCTCTTGTTTAGTTTTATTTTATTATTCCACACACAGAAAGTTTTGTAGGATAGCAATTTAACATTGCCAATAGCGTCTCTTTCGGTTTCAATTTATTTATTTATTTTATGTTATTAACTATTTACTTCACTAAACTCAAGTGATTTTATACGGAGCTCGATGAAAACACGTCTGACTTCGTTGAAGACTTCGCCCGATGATGATTTACTGATCGTTTTTATTTGTAATATCAGAACTAAACTTTTTGGTATATAAAAATTTGTTAATAAATATATTTTTAAGAGGGGTTTGGATTTCAAATAAATCTTCCATCTTCCATCTTTACAGTGAATTCCAGAAACGAAATTAGGTTGAAGGAACTCCTTTAGTATTGTTATTAAATTCTCTACAGTGTCATACTCTATTATATGCCTGGTTGTGTTAAATACTTTAATTCTTTCATGAAAGGTAAATCTATTTTTTGAAATCAGTAATTGTTGCTTAAACTGGTTCAATGGCTTATTGGTCTCTTCTATTACTTGTTCGTAACTACTTTCAGCGGAATGGATAGTTTCATTATCAGATGAGTTGTCCGATATATGATTTAGGTTGGTGATATTATTTATTTCAACCCTGGATAAGGCATCTGCAACTACATTTGTTTTTCCGGATTTGTATAATATTTTAGGAGAATACTCTTCGATGAAAGCATGCCATATTTTCATTTTTGAATTGGGGTTTCGTGCAGAAACTGCAAAAGAAAGTGGTTGGTGATCTGTATGGATTATGGATGTATGGTGATTTTAAATTCTCAAAGGCTGAAGTGCTTTCTTCATCCAGTTCTATTTTTATTTTTTTAGACATGTGCTTAGACACCATGCCATCATGACCTTACAACAATTTATTGAGTGGCTTAGCTATGGAAGCGTTATTTTGAACAAATTTCCTGTAGTATCCGGTTACACCTAAAAAACCACGCAACTCTCTAATGTTGCGGGGAGGTGGATATTCAACGATGGTTTTAATCCTTTGTGGGTCAGTTTTTATGATTTTGTATGTCACTAAGTATCCTAAGAATTCAGTTTCTTTTCTGAAAAACTTAGATTTTTCTAAAGAAATTTTCATGTTTGCCGTAAAAAGTATTTTTATTATCTCTTGTAGATCATATAAATGTTGTGTAAAAAACGATTATATTGTCAACATAAATGTGACTAGTCTTTCCGATTTTTTCGTGTAAAATGTTGTCCATCGCTCTTTGAAATATTCGAGGGGCATTGGCCAATCCAAAGGTTGGCCTAAAGAATTCATATTTACCGTTATTGATGGAAATTACCGTTTTTTGTATGTCTTCATCCTTCATTAGGATCTGATGAAAACCTGACTCTAAGTCAATTGTTGAAAAGTAACGCGCTTTACCCAGATTAGATAATATTACTGACGGGTCAGGCATTGGATATCTATCGGCTTTCATTAATTTTCTTAAAATCAAAAACTAATCGATTTTTCCATCTTCATTATAACCCTTTTTTCCTACAATCCATACTGGGGAATTGTATGGACTTTTGCTAGGTCGTATAATGTTTTCTTGTAGCATCCTATTTACTTCCTGGTTAAAAAAGTTGTTAATTGAATAAGGATAAGGATACTGTTTACTATAAATAACATTGTCATTCAATATTCTTATCTCATCTTTAAAATTTGAGAATGCATTGAAAATATTTCTTGGACAACTTGTTTTTCAAGACCATTTAAGTCCTCCGTGACATTCACAGAGTGGTTTACTTTAAATAATACAGAAGAATTGGTAACAGAGGATACTGCGTCTGCTCTTTTTAACCTCCTTCCTTCGCTTTGGCTTAGTAACGATTTCATTATCGTCTGTAAATGGGCAATCAGCATCAGTCATTGACGATGATTCATAAGAGTCGGACACTTGGACTAAGGATAACATATTTCCATTATTTCCTTTTTGTGAGTCCAGATAAGTGGCAATTATCAAATCTATCTCTGAACATTCGGCTGGGGTTTCGTAATTTATTCTTTCTATTATACTTTTATAAGCAAGCATCTCTTTAGATAGGTCAATAATGGCATTTATTCCCTTTAATAGGTTATAGCTGACCAATAGATCCGCATCTAATTTTTGGATTTCGTAAAATCTTTAGGTTTTACCAAATATTATGATATTGTGGAAATGAGTTATCAAACTATAACCATTTACTGTCTTTAATCTTTTCTTAATAACTATTTCTTCCGGATTATCGTAAATACCGTGCTTAATATAACATGCGGTAACGCCGGTATCAATTAATATTTTAAATATCTTTTTTAGTTGTCTGTCTGTTCGGAAGATGTAGGGCAGTTCTCCCCCTCTTCCTCTAAAAAATGTTCCTCATTTAAGTTATTAACACGCATTGTGTTTTGTGGTTGCTGTTGGGTCGAAGGCGGGGGATAATCGCGCTTCAAAGGTTGGGGATTATACTGATTTCGATTATATTAGGGTTTATTTTGGATTTGGATGGACTTATCGATGTCCATCGGAACCGGTGGGGGCTGCACTGTGTTATTGCCTGGAGCAAAAACATTTCAAGTTGTTTGTTGATTATTGTTCGGATTTTGGTTAACCTGATTGAGACGTAAATTATTATTATTGTTATGGTTATTTGGGTTATTAGGTTTTTTCTGCTGATTTTTTGTTATTATAGTTATTGTTTTGTTGAGAACGTGTAAAATAATTATAAGCGAAATATGCTCTTTGATTATTTGCTTCAAGTTCTTGAGCCTTTGATAGAGCATTGGGTAAGTTTTCAGGTCTTAAAGAGAATAGAATTTCTGATAAAGAACTATTCAGACCTGTGATAAAGATACGCAACGCTTTATCCCTGTTTCTATTGTTCATTTCTGTGATCAAGTTTGCTTTATCGCCATATGTCATTATTGTTTTGTTTATTAACAAGGTAAGTTTCTTGTTAACCAAGTTATAATATTCTAGAACCGTCATTTTACCCTGTCTAAGTACACTTAGTTCTTGTTCTATTATATAAATAGGACGACTGTCGCTATAGGCGAAATCCAATCTTGCTAAAATAGCATCAAAGTATAATACGGTATGATTTGTTAGCGTATCATTAGCTTTCCCTGTTATTTTGTTTCTCAATATTGTTAAAGCACCTACGTACTTTCTACTACCGTCCTTATACATTCTCATGGCGCAGCATGCTGCTTCACGCCAACTAACATAATTTGCGTAACTACCTGCGAATTCGGGTATAGACTTAATAACATCAAATGATTCATCGCACCTGTGTAGGTTCATTTACTTGTGTAGGTTGGTATTCTTGAACTATAGTTGAACTGGTATTAATTTGTAGTTATAAGATCCTCCAATTTTAAAATTAAAGTTAATTTAACTATAAAGAAATGTACTGATGGAGTTCACATGAATGATCTTCCTTCTTAAGTCAGTGGTTGTTTGTTCTTGTTCCTTCTTTACATTGGGAGTCTCCCTTCTTTAATTGTTGTTGTTTAAAATTTTGGTACTTTTAAATGTTTGTTGTTTTGCAGTTGTAAGTGATGTTTACCAAAACTGTTTTTTGTTAATTTGATATCATCAGCGCACTGTATTTTATTAATTTTGCACTTTGAGATTCCCTTATATTTCGTTCAGGTCCTCCTTATCAAGTACATTTATGTGTTCACAACACTATTTAAATAGTTTAACACTTTGAAGTTTCCTTTTTATTTCTTTCAGGTCTTCTTCAATATATTAATATGTTTGAGGCTCCCTTTTTAATTATTTCGGGTCCTCGTTATGTGTAGCACTGTTAAAGTTTAACGTTGTAGAATTGTGTGAGTTCCTAACGGCTTTTTAGAATATTCGCCGTTTTGCTTCAATATTCCGGATCAAGTTCACTCGCAACACTTTGATATTGTGAGGTTTAATATCTTTCGTGTAGTTTACGTTTAAAACTTAACTCGATGCCCACGTACTGGGCGCCAATTAACCAACTCGCAAACGCGTGATGGGAAGAAAATTTATTTCTTGTAGGAAAAACACTTCCGTCTTTATTGATCGCAAAATTAGGACTAAGGTTACAGATATTTTCTTAAGCTAAAGTATTGTCAAAGCTTCTCTCAAAAGCTTTAGACTTGGGGATCAAGATCTTTCGGAAATGCAGCCAAAGTTTTCGTCTCGTGGTGAAATTAATGACTTGCTAATGCTTGGGCGAAGAAGGATTTGTTTACAATAGAGCGTGGAGACGCAGATCAGAGCGTTGTTTATGATACGCTCTTGATCGAGAATTTTGTTGACACTTGAACAGCTATACTTAGGATGGGTGATAAGTGACCAAGAGGTCAATATTTGCGTCTTTGAACTGCGTAGTTTAATAACTGCTTCTTGGAAAAGATTGTTTGTTTAACGAAAAGAGTTGCTCGAGGCCGCGACAGGCTTCGGATATTGTTTATGCTTTTAAGAGACTGGCGCAAGAGTGCGAATAGATTTCCTAAATGGAATGACGCAATGGGATAGCGCTAGAGCGAAAAATGGGTTCCCAAGTGGCTATGAAAACTGTTTAAAATTTCCATAGTGAATATATTGGGACTGAGGGTGATAACTTGCATATTGTCTTCTCGCTCTGTCTAATTTCTCCACGCATGTGTAAATGCTTAATGTCATATGTATGTATATTTGTATAAATATATATGTATGTACATTTACTTATGTAATAAAATAAGTGGAAAAATGAAAAAACTTATAAAATTAAATGTATCAAAAATTATAAAATAAACGAGAGCAACAGTCGAGCGGCACGCGACAGTGGGATACCCTTGGACGTATGTTGCTATAAAAAGTATCTAATTGTATAATACTAATCGCAAGCTACAAATTAATCATAACACTGCAGTGCGCTGCCACCTTGCATCAATTTCGATATGTTGTGAATAATTTATCGCCGCAATTTTCGTAGCGCAAGACTGCAAAAAGCGGTGTGAGCAGTATTTATCGGTATTTCTTTATAAATTTTGAATTGGCCAATATCGATAACTTCCAATATAATCTAGTAATCAAAATTAATATTTATTTAATTGCATTTTATGGTTTTGTATTTTTTATTGACCCTAAAATATGAATTATTAAATAATAATCATATGTGCACGTAAGCATATTATGAATATTATGAATATGTACACAAGTATGTGAATACTTGCATACATTCATATTCATTTACCACGCCACCTATTGGTTGAGTGTTAGCATATATTTATGCACATGTATTTTCGGTAATTGACATGTGCATGGAAAAGAAGAGTCGAGAAACCGCTCGCGCTTCGCGCTCGCATCGTTTGTCCTTTTCTTTCCTACGCAAGTAATTTAGTTCTGACGTCATCGACAACTTCTTTGCTGGTCGAAGGGTCGAAATGGTTTATCTAATAACTTCAGTGTTTATTGTCCGATTGGGTTGCAATTTGGAGGATAAGTTCATATAGTATTTATCTATATTTATATTAGAGCAGAACGTTATGAAATGAGTATTTCGCATGTAAATCGCAATGTAAATCAAAATTGGCGGTTTTCGGCGGCGGTAGGCGTGTTATTCCAAATTGAAAATAAACTTGATCTGCGTATGGTATACAGGAATCTTTATGCTAAATTTGATGTCCCTAGCTTTTGTAATAGCTGAGATCGACGCGTTCATCCAGACAGACAGACAGACGGACAGACAGACGGACATGGCTCAATCGACTCGGCTAGTGATCCTGAGCAAGAATATATATACTTTATGGGGTCTCCGACGCCTCCTTTTGCCCGTTACATACATTTGCACAAAGTTAGTATACCCTTTTTTGACCATTTTCAATGGTCCAAGGGTGTAAAAAGAAAGGTGTTTGCGTAAGTCGGTTTGATCAATGTACTGGGTTATGGACGACTGATTTCGGAATAGGATTCATGGGATGTACTAGATGTTACTTGTGCCTCCTTCTTTAACCACCCTGCCTTGGTGACGCCCTTGTATAGCTTGGGTCACCCCTAGTATAATTTACATATTATTTACTGTGCTGCTGAACTACTGCATACCTATTGTTCCGGCGATGAACCATTGAGAGACGATTAGACGTAAGTTGTGTGATTCATTATGCTTACAGACTTCATTTATTATAAAGATTAAATTCGATTTCAAGATAAAACATGATTTAGGTTTCACTACATATTTGGAACTCTAAGATATTAAGAAAATTTCTATGCGCACGGGGAACTAATTCATATCATTCTTTTAAAAGGCAATATAGTCGCAAAATCTACTCTCTCTCACATGACGGTACGTGGACGTAATTGACTGTCCATAATCATTTTAGTTAATCATACTGTTTCGATATTTTTTTTTTTTTTTTTTCTCACTCACAAAATCCGCTTCATGCTGTCGGGGGCCCTCCGATGCAGGAGCTGTTGAGCTATCGGTCAAAAAATTAAATGATTATGGTAGATTCATGCGTGATGCGTAAGGAAAATTATAGATGACTGTGATAGTTCCTCATGCGTACATTTTTACAATGTTTAAGCTTTATATAGGAAATGCAAGTAAATTAATACTATTGTTTAAAGGTGACTTTTAGACATATTTCAGATAGACGAAAGATACTAGATTTTATGGCACTGCCATGTCACCTGGGCGTGCGCTGCACATTGATCGAAAACTGAGTTGGGCGCTGCAACACTATACGCAAATAGGCTAGGTACAGTCTAGCGCCGTCTCTCAGGTCAAGAATCAAGCGTGGTCTCACTGTGCAACGATTTTTAGCGTAATCGTACTGTGAATAAATATAGCAATACTCCAATTCCAGATCCCCGTTTATTGGACACCAAATTGACCAATCTCACGGGTATCTGGCAACGAGTGGTGTTGACCAAAAGAAATCGTCGTCGCTGTAAAAATCACCTCAATTAGTTTACAAAATGGCAGAAACAAATATCACCTTTTTGGTTTTGTATGGAATTTTATACACTGGCTGTTATGAATATCTGATTCCGATTCCTTGGCGCCTTTGGCATATATTTTCATATTGCCGGCGTGGGTATAAGTTATTTAACAAGACGGAGTGGACTTACAATTTATTTTGCCACGTGTAATATATTTTCAATAAATTTATATGTTTCTGTTGTGCGAACTTCACTATCGGAGCCAATTATTATACAGAAATGCGCTCTCAGCATCTATTTATAGGCAGAAGGTGGCGCTTCTCGAAGCAACTCTAACTGCATCAACTAACTGTTTAATGGTCTGATATTCTTGATTCTCTTTTGGGACCATTCTTTTGCGAGAGGAATTGAGAGCGCCGTTTAACATAACAACTGTTTTTGAATTCGCTCTCTGTTAATTATTAACAAAAAGCGTGCAGAGGAGTCCTAACGGCTGACAATCAACTTTGGCACACTACATATTATAATTTGCTTGTTTTAAATACTGCACAATAAATAAGTCAAAATCAATAAAATCAAATTGAGGAAAAACTATTTTTAATTCAAATATAATTAAACATGTACATTTTTATGTCCATACTTTCGTTTTAGTTTATTATATATAATAAAAGAAATAAAAAAGAATAATCAATAAAATGGAAAAAGAATGCAAATGCTGTCGCACAAGCATATGACAATCGAATTTGCGAACATTTGCGCCACAACACATACAAAGCGTCAAAATTGCATCGGTCACTCCAACCACTCAACTGTTGGCTCTTCTCCTGCTTGATCGTCACAATTGCATGGTAAACCATTTCTGTTACCACCGGCCGATAGCAAATACAAAGTTTTATTGCTGTGTGTCTGAGTACTGTATATACGTTCAAAACTAATTTAATTCTTTTCATATCTTACGTATTTATAGTCCGATTTAAATGAAGTTTTCACAAAACGCTCGTGGCAAGATATTTCTCATGTGTGATATTCAACTTTGGTTGTTAACTTAATATTGTTGCATCTAAACTGATTACAGAGGCGAAAAGAGGCGTATCGCAATTTTAAAAAATTTTTAAACACTGCAATATACACGAATGTTGTTACAAATTTTGGTGGCTCTAGCTTACATAGATATACGCGTTCATACAGACAGACAGACGGACTGACTTACATAGCTCAATCGACTCGTCTGTTGATCCTGATTCAGAATATAGATAGTTTATGGGGTCGGAGAAGCCGCCTTCTGCCTGTTACGCACATTTTCGTTCCGACATACATTATATTTTTCTAAAATACATGGCCTAAAAAGTATCTTATTTTATGATAACAATTGCAATCTACAAATTAATTATAGCACTGCAGTACGCTGCCACCTTGAATAAATTTCGATACGTTCCCAATAATTTATCGCCGCAATAATCGAACTTAATATTTATTTTTTTATTATTTTTTATTACTGACCATAAAAAATGAATAATTAAATAATAATCATATGTGCACGTTCATAACGATCTAACGCGCCACGAATTTGTTGTATACAAACGTATGTTTTATGTGTGTACACAAAATAAGTATTTTCGGTAATTGAAGAGTCGAGAAACAGCTCGCGCTCGCATCGTTTGTCCTTTTCTTTCCTACGCAAGTAATTTAGTTCTGACGTCATCGACAACTGCTTTATCTAATAACTTCAATTTGGAGGATAGGTTCATATAGTATTTATCTAAATTGCAGAACGTTAAGAAATGAGTACTTCGAATGTAAATCGCAATGTAGATTAAAATTGTCGGATTGCAGGGGCGATAGGCGTGTTATTCCAAATTGAAAATAAACTTGGTCTGCCTATGGTATACAGGCATCTTCAAATTTGATGTCCCTAGCTTTTGTAAAAGCTGAGATCGGCGCGCTCATCCAGACAGACGGACATGGCTCAATCGACTCGGCTAGTGATCTTGAGCAAGAATAAATATATTTTATATTTTAAAAATTTTATAAATTTTAATTAACTTGTAATCCTTCTGATTTTATGGGTTATATTGCTGCCAGAGCAAACTTTATTGCTCTGAATGCAAATTGTTACAAAAAGTATTTGTGTCGCTGCCGTTTGCAGTTTGCTCAGGACCCAAAGCAATTTTATAACGTTGTCAACTTAAAACGTAAATCAAGTAGATTTCCTTCCTCTGTAACATACGAAAATAGGGAGAAACTGATGATCAGGCAGCCGCCGATTCGTTTGCAGACTTTTATAAATCAACTTATTCAACTGAATCTTATATTTCCACTTTACATCCATACCGATCCATATCGATAAAACCCGTTTTTTCTACTGGCCCTGACGGAGTTCCAGCATGCGTACTTAGATTTTGTGCTGATTCGATTTTGAAGCTAATTCATAAGCTATTTGACTTGTCACTATCCAATAGTTATTTTCCACCTATTTGGAAAAACTCGACATCGTGATTTGTATTGGTGATCGGCTGTGTTTTTATTTTGCTCCGCTTATTTTATTTTCTTAAACTAGAAACTAACGTGATTTGCTATATTCATTGTGTTTTAAATTTGTGTACAGTGTCTGTGCTAACAAGTGAGATTCACGGGAGTCTGGCATAACTACTAAAATTGTGCTTAAAGTAGTTTTTATTCTTGTTTAACTGACGCGTCTTAAGCGTCTTGCTATTCTTTGTTTTTGTTCCTATTTCGCTCTCCCACGCTCATTCGCGCTTACATCGCTCTCTGAGAGGGCTGCGCTGTGCTAAGAGTTATAGTTGTGTTGTTGCTCTTTCTTGTTTTCGTGTCTCGCGCTCTCGCTCTCACGCTTTATTACGCTCTCTGGTATACTAGTAGTGGTAATCAGCTGTGTATCATTAGATTTTTCTGCTTTCTTGCTCTTTTTTAACTTTTTCCTTTTGGAACTAATATTTTGTATTTCGCTTTAACATTCTTGTTTGTTTTTTTGGTGTTCCCTACCATATTTCTTGTAGGCTTATTAGTCCGCAGTAAAAATGCTGGTGTGCTCTGCAACCTCTTGCAAATGCAAGGCCGATTCAAAGCCAGACTTTGTTTCTTGCTGGTTGTGTGATAAATTCTATCACATAAAATGCATCGGCTTAACAGCACGAATCAAAGACACCCTCAACAGCAATGATTCTGGCCTGAAATGGTCATGCGAAGTTTGTCGGGTGAAAGAACTGACTTTGAGTAAGATGCTTAGGGAGACCAAATTAAAATTTGAAAAGCTGCGTGCCGCATTTTCAAATCTCCAATCTGAATTTTCAGATATGGAAACTAAATTTACTAATTTCGAATGTTCCGATGAGCCTTCCGCACTTCCACCGGCAACTCCTTCAGGTATAACATCTCCAGTTATTGCCTACTTAACCCCCTCTACTTCTACGTCTCCTAACATTCCTCCAGCCGCCCCGGCTGTTTTGTGCGATCCACCACTTTTGATCGTCACCTCTCCAGTCGCGCCTTTATCCAAAAAGAATCTTCAAAATTCTTTTGATAACACTGCCGTCAATACGCAAACGGTTGTTTCAAACGTTAAATCGCTTGTCGCGTTTAAACCTAAGAAACATGTTTTCGTTTCACGCCTTGCACCTGATACTTCGATTGAAGATGTAAAATCATTTATTCAATCAAAAATTTCTGTACCTAACATTGTAGTAGAAAAGTTTAAATTTAACTACACGCCAGATATCTCATCCTTCAAAATAAGTATACCTGCAGACAATTTTCAATCTGTTTGCAGCGGAGCCTTCTGGCCGCCTGACTTATATGTAAAAGAGTATTCTCCAAAACCAAAAAATCGAATTGCGGTACCACTTCCTTCAACTTCTCGCGCCTCTTCTTCTACTAGCGGAGCATCAAAAAACTAGTAGAGATTTCCCATCTTTATTTAGCTTATCAAAACGTTAGAGGCCTAAACTCTAAGCTCTCTAAATTGTTTATGAATAGTGTTTCGTTCGATCATCAAATTTTAATATTTACTGAAACCTGGTTAAAACCTGATGTTGATAACTGCTCAATTTTTCCTAATAAGTACACATCCTTCAGATGTGACCGTTTATCACGAATTGGAGGTGGTGTTCTTATAGCTGTAAGGTCAGATCTTCCTTCCGAACTTGTTCTATTAGACCATGGTTCTTCCTTAGAATTTTTATGTGTTAAAATGACGATGTGTCAAATTTCAATTTACATTACCTGCTCGTATATTCCTCCCTCTTCTGATATATCTGTCTACCTAGACCATCTTTCATCTATCCAATCAGTTGCCTCTAAACTATCTGATAGAGATTATCTGCTAGTTTTTGGTGATTTCAACTTACCAGAAGTTACTTGGTCATCTCAATCAGATATATTGGTGCCCTCTGTATTTAACTCTTTCTTAAATGGCCTTTCGGAGCTATCTCTTTATCAAATAAATACTGTTCCTAATTGTAGCGGTAGAATGATTGATTTAATTTTCTCTTCTGACATTTTACTAAACACTATCTCTAGAATGAATCCCTTAGTTCTTTCTGAAGATCCCTATCATCCTACATTGGACCTGGTTCTAACTCTGCCAACCTCTATGCAAACTGCAACTGTTTCCCCTATAATAAAATCACGTTGTTTTCGTAGGACCGATTTCCAAAAATTGAATTGTTTAATTTTGGAACATGATTGGTCATTTCTTTATTCATGTTCTGATCTAAATGAATGCATTTCATTTTTTTATTCATCTATAAACTCATTTTTTGATCAATGTGTTCCTGTTACTTTTCCCGTAAAGTCAAATGGGCCTCCTTGGTTTTCACGTGAGGTAGTAAGGCTAAAAAATTTGAAATCGCGGTATTTTAAAAAGTTAAAATTAACTTGCAATCCTTCTGATTTTACACGTTATATTGCTGCAAGAGCAAACTTTATTGCTCTGAACGCAAATTGTTACAAAAAGTATTTGCGTCGCTGCCGTTTGCAATTTGCTCAGGACCCAAAGCAGTTTTATAACTTTGTTAACTTAAAACGTAAATCAAGTAGATTTCCTCCCTCTCTATCATACGAAAATAAGGAAGCAACTAATGATCAGACAGCTGCCGATTTGTTTGCAGACTTTTTTCAATCAACTTATTTAACAAAACCTTATGGTTCCCCTTTACATCCATACCCTTATAGTATAGAAAATTTTAACACTGTCTTCTGTCCTTCTATCGACAAAACCTCTCTACTAATTGATCTTAAATCGATAAAACCCGTTTTTTCTCCTGGCCCTGATGGAATTCCAGCATGCGTAGTTAGATTTTGTGCTGATTCGATTTTGAATCCAATTCATAAGCTATTTGACTTGTCACTTTCCAATAGTTATTTCCCACCTATTTGGAAAAACTCTTTTTCCATTCCTCTTCACCAAACTGGTTCTAACCATGATGTGAAGAACCTTAGATGTATTTCCAAGTTGTCCGCAATTCCTAAGATTTTTGAAAAAAATTTTACGGCCCAGTTAACTTTTATGTGTAAATCTATAATTTCACCCCATCAACATGGGTTTATAAAGGCAAGATCAACAGCTACTAATCTTTTAGAATCAATCTAGGATTTCGGAACAAATTGCAAACTGATGTGGTCTATACTGACTTCAGTAAAGCATTTGACTCCGTAAATCTTAATCTCTTAATTCATAAGTTAAATTTGATTGGTTTTCCTCAAAAGCTCCTATTGTGGATATCTGATTATTTAACTAACAACGAGTTCTTTTTATACACCGTCTTTCTAAGCCGATCTTAGTTACTTCTGGTGTTCCTCAGGGCAGCCACCTTGGACCATTGCTATTTAACCTTTTTATTAACGATCTTCCTTTAATACTCTTTCACTCTATCATTCTTATGTATGCTGATGATGTGAAACTCTGTTTGACACACAATGATCCTTCAAATAACCTTCTTCAAACAGATCTTGATTTGTTTTTTGAATGGTGCAGCCATAATCTTCTGCATCTTAACTGTTTGAAGTGCAAGGTTATGTCATTTTACAGATGTAACTATCATGTCATCGGTTACAATCTTAACCTAACCCCACTCTTATGAATATCTGAAGTAGCTGATTTAGGTATCCTCTTTGATCATAAATTGAAATTTGATCGTCACATTACACAAATTGTCAATAAGGCATTTCGACTACTCGGGTTCATCAAAAGATGGGCCAAAGAATTCGAGGATCCTTACACGACAAAGTTGCTTTACACTTCTCTTGTTCGTCCAACTCTTGAATATGGGTCTTGCGTGTGGTCGCCGCAATACCATATTCACCAAGATAGAATTGAGTCTGTTCAAAAGCAGTTTCTACTCTTTGCCTTGCGCAGTTTTAATTGGGTTCCGGGTGTAGACTTACCACCATACTCTAGTAGACTCCTTCTAATTATGTTGTGTTTATTGTATGTTATGTTTATTGTAAAGCTAATAAAGTACAATATAGCAATGGTCCAAGGTGGCTGCCCTGAGGAACACCAGAAGTAACTATGATTGGCTTAGAAAGACGGTCTATAAAAAGAACTCGTTGAGACCTGTTAGTTTAATAATCAGATATCCACAGAAGGAGCTTTTGAGGAAAACCAATCAAATTTAACTTATGAATTATGAGATTATGATTTACGGAGTCAAATGCTTTACTGAAGTCAGTATAGACCACATCAGTTTGTAATTTGTTCCGAAATCCTAGATTGATTCTAAAAGATTAGTAGCTGTTGATCTTGCCTTTATAAACCCATGTTGATGGGTGAAATTATAGATTTACACATAAAAGTTAACTGAGCCGTAAATTTTTTTTCAAAAATCTTAGCAATTGCGGACAATTTGGAAATACATCTATAGTTCTTCACATCATGGTTAGAACCACTTTTGTGAAGAGGAATGGAAAAAGAGTTTTTCCAAATAGGTGGGAAATAACTATTGGATAGTGACAAGTCAAATAGCTTATGAATTGGCTTCAAAATCGAATCAGTACAAAATCTAAGTACGCATGCTGGAATTCCGTCAGGGCCAGGAGGAGGAGGTTTAAGTAGAGAGGTTTTGTCGATAGAAGGACAGAAGACAGTATTAAAATTTTCTATACTATAAGGGTATGGATGTAAAAGGGAACTATAAGGTTCAGTTAAATAAGTTGATTGAAAAAAGTCTGCAAACAAATCGGTGGCTGCCTGATCATCAGTTGCTTCCTTATTTTCGTATGATAGAGAGGGAGGAAATCTACTTGATTTACGTTTTAAGTTAACAAAGTTATAAAACTGCTTTGGGTTCTGAGCAAACTGCAGACTTTTTGTAACAATTTGCATTCAGAGCAATAAAGTTTGCTCTTGCAGCAATATAACGCGTAAAATCAGAAGGATTGCAAGTTAATTTTAACTTTTTAAAATACCGCGATTTCAAATTTTTCAGCCTTACTAACTCACGTGAAAACCAAGGAGGCCTTTTGGACTTTTCGGGAAAAGTAACAGGAACACATTGATCAAAAAATGAGTTCATAGAGGAATAAAAAAATGAAATGTATGTATTAACATCAGAACATGAATAAAGAAATGACCAATCATGTTTCAAAATTAAACAATTCAATTTGTGAAAATCGGTCTTACGAAAACAATGTGATTTTATTATAGGGGAAACAGTTGCAGTTTGCATAGAAGTTGGCAGAGTTAGAACCAGGTCCAATGTAGAGATAGTATTTAGTAAAATGTTAAAAGAGAAAATTAAATCAAGCATTCTACCACTACAATTTTGGAACAGTGTTTATTTGGTAAAGAGATAGCTCCGAGAGACCATTTAAAAAAGAGTTAAATACAGAGGGCACCAATATATCGGATTGAGATAACCAAGTAACTTCTGGTAAGTTGAAATCACCAAAAACTAGCAGATAATCTCTATCAGATAGTTTGGAGGCAACAGATTGGATAGATGAAAGATGGTCCAGGTAGACAGATATATCAGATGAGGGAGGAATATATGAAAAGGTAATGTAAATTGAAATTTGACACATCGTCATTTTAACACATAAAAATTCTAAGGAAGAACAATGGTCTAATGGAACAAGTTCGGAAGGAAGATCAGATTTTACAGCTATAAGAACACCACCTCCAATTCGTGATAAACGGTCACATCTGAAGGATGTGTACTTATTAGGAAAAATTGAGCAGTTTTCTACATCAGGTTTTAACCAGGTTTCGGTAAATATTAGAATTTGATGATCGGACGATACACTATTCAAAAACAAATTAGAGAGCTTAGAATTTAGGCCTCTAACGTTTTGATAAGCGAAGTACTGGTTTTTTGATGTCCCACTAGAAGAAGTAGAGGCGCGAGAAGTTGAAGGAAGCGGTACCGCGTTTCGACTTTTTTGTTTTGGAGAATACTCCGCTGCAAAAAGATTGTAAATTGTCTGCAGGAATACTTATCCTAAAGGATGAGATATCTCGCGTGTAGTTAAATTTAAACTTTTCTACAACCATGTTCGGTATAGAGATTTTTGATTGAATAAATGATTGTACATCTTCAATCGAAGTATCGGGTGCAAGGCGTGAATCGAAAACCTGTTTCTTGGGCTTAACCGCGACAAGCGATTTAACGTTTGAAACAACAGTTTGAGTATTGACGGCAGTGTTATCGAAAGAATTTTTACGATTCTTTTTGGATAAAGGCGCGACTGGAGAGGTGACGATCAAAAGTGGTGGATCGCACAAAACAGCCGGGACGGCTGGAGGAATGTTAGGAGACGTAGTAGGGGTTGAGTAGGCAATAACTGGAGATGTTATACCTAAAGGACTTGGCGGTGGAAGTGCGGAAGGCTCATCGGAACATTCGAAACAAGTAAATTGAGTTTCCATATCTGAAAATTCAGATTGGAGATTTGAAAATGCTGCACGCAGCTTTTCAAATTTCAATTTAGTCTCCCTAAGCATTTTACGCAAAGTTAGCTCTTTCACCCGACAAACTTTGCATGACCATTTCAGGCCAGATTCATTGTTGTTGAGGGAGTCTTTGATTCGTGCTGTTAGGCCGATGCATTTTATGTGATAGAATTTATCACACAACCAGCAGCAAACAAAGTCCGGCTTTGAACCGGCGTTACGTTGCGGAGCACACAAACATTTTTATTGAAACTAATATGCTTTGAAAATAGTGTAGGGAACACCAAAAAAACAAACAAAATGTTAAAGCGAATTACGAAAGTTAAGTTCAAAAAGGAAGAAGTTAAAAAAGAGCAAGAAAGCAAAAGTAATCTAATGTTACACAGCTGGTTACCACTAACACAAGCACAAGCGTAGTTTACAAAAGAGCGTAACAAAGCGTCAGAGTGAGAGCGCGAGACAGTGTAGACCGTAAACAAGAAAAAAGCAACAACACCGCTATAAAAAGAGAGCACAGCGCAGCACACTCAGAGAGCGATGCAGGCGAGAATGAGCGTGGGAGTGCGAAATAGTAACAAAAACAAAAATAACAAGTTAGCGTCAGTTAATCAAAAATAATATCTACTTTAAACACAATATTAGACACTGTACACTGCTAAATCACAAATTCAAGACACAATGAATACGGCAAATCACGTTAATTTGGAGTTTAAAAAATAAAATAAGAGGAGCGAAATCAAAGCACAGCCAATCACCACTACGAGAATATATTATATACAATACTAATATTCAACCAATAGGTGCCGTGGTAAATGAATATGAATGTATGCAAGTATTTACATGCTTGTGTACATATTCATAATATTCATAATATGCTTACGTGCACATATGATTATTATTTAATTTCATATTTTAGGGTCAGTAAAAAATACAAAACTATAAAATGCAATTAAATAATTATTAATTTTGATTACTCGATATATTGCAAGTTATCGACATTGGCCAATTCAAAATTTATAAAGAAATACCGATATATACTGCTCACACCGTTTTTTGCAGTCTTGCGCTAGAACTTTTTATGGCAACATACGTCCAAGGGTATCCCACTGTCGTTTTATTCTATTGTAGTAAACCAAAACAAAAGTACAATAGTTGCCGAGGGGGCTGTTTTTGTATGTACACACAACAAATCCGCTACTTCTCAAGTTAAATGAAGTTTCAATTAAAAATAGTTTTTCCTCAATTTGATTTTGATTTATTTATTTTGCAATATTAAAGACTTTAAGACAAAGAAATTTTAATATTTGTTTTACATATAATATAAATAATTATTTTTGTTTGATTCATTTTAATAAATATTTGTTCAACGTTTAAATGTTATTTAATGAAAACTAACAAAAACATTTCACATTTCGATCGCGGCAGCAAACGAACCCCGAATACGGTCGACATCAGTCGGGCTTTCTTAACCACTGTTAAGCTCCTGCGGGCATCATATTTTGTAATTTTTATTCCCTTCGACCTTTGAAAATGGTTAAATGGTCGATGACATCATAACTATATTATTTTTGCAGGAAAGAAAGGGACGAACAATGTGAACACGTAGTGTGGCTGTTTCTCGACTCTTCTTTTCCACGCACATGTCAATTACCGAAAATACATGTGCATATACGAGGGTCGTATGATAAGTCCGTGACTTTTTGAATAAAATATATTTTTTTCGTCAAAGAAGCGTTTTATTTCTCAACATAATCTCCTTTTAGCTCTATACATTTAGTCCAGCGTTTTTCCAATTTTTTTATTCCTTCCAAATAATAGGTTTTCTCAAGGCCCTCAAAATAGTCGTTTGTTTCTGTGATGACCTCTTCATTTGACCCGAATCTCTTACCGCCGAGCCATTTCTTCATGTTTGGAAACAAAAAATAGTCACAGGGGGCTAAATCTGGAGAATATGCTGGATGGGGTAGCAGTTCGTAGCCCAATTTATGAAATTTTGCCATGCTGACTACACACGTGTGCACCCGTGCATTGTCCTGATGGAACAGCACTTTTTTTTCGCCAAATGCGGTCGTTTCTGCTTCAAATCAATATCGAATCTGTCCAAAAGCTCTGAATAATATTCGCCGGTGATCGTTTTACCCTTTTCAAGGTAATCGATGTGAATGATACCTTGTGCATCCCAAAAAACTGTGGCCATGACCTTGTTGGCCGACAGACCCACCTTGGCCTTCTTTGGTGCACGTTCACCCGGAGAAACCCACTGTCTTGATTGTTCTTTGGTCTCTGGTGTGGTGTGGTGGATCCATGTTTCGTCTACGGTAACGAAACGGCGCAAAAATTCGTTTGGATTGCGGTTGAACATCGCCAAACACTCCTTTGAAATGGTCACACGGTTGCGCTTATGGTCGTGTGTGAGCAATCGCGGCACCCATCGCGCGGAAAGCTTTTTCATGTCCAAATATTCATGTAAAATGTGATGTACCCGTTCAGTTGAGATGCCTACAGCCTCAGCTACCTCACGCACTTTCATTCTCCGATCATCCAATATCATTCCATGGATTTTGTCGACGATTTCTGGCATGACGACCTCTTTTGGGCGACCTGAACGTTCGGCATCACTTGTACTGGTACGACCACAACGGAACTCAGTAAACCATTTCTTAACCATTGAAATTGATGGTGCAGAGTCCCCATAATATTTATCAAGTCTTTCCTTGGTTTCGGTGATGGATTTTTTACGCAAAAAATAATGCTTAATTAGCACACGAAATTCACTTTTTTCCATTTTCGTTAAAATTCACGAGATCGTCTGCTTTCAATGCCTATAAAACGCAAACTAAGAAACGCAGCTTTCTCAAAATTTTACAGTCAGCTGTTAATCGATAACTGCTGACAGGAGCAGTGTTGTATTTAGAGCAGGTGCGCGGCAAATACAAAAAGTCACGGACTTATCAAACGACCCTCGTAATATTCAATTTAATTAATTGATTTCTTTAAATATAATAAATACAAATACAAATTTGCATTTAGTTTATATATAGTATTATAATCCATGGCATTATACAGTCAGCACCTGCCTGTAGCTTTCTACTGTTTTAATATCATTTAATTTTTGAATGATTTGTATCAGTGTTACTTTAGAGGTGGCGTATTGAACATAAAAAAGTCACACATATACAATGTTGTGTTAAAAGTAACCTGCGAGTGGATGTTATAACTTAATATTACTTTTGTGTACTATTTTTACTGAATGTGACTATTTTGTTTGTCGGAACGAAAATGTGCGTAACAGGCAGTTTACATTTTCAATCCATCTCTTTCCGCCTCTGTAAATTACTAATAACTATTTAGAAGGTTAGGTTAGGTTATATCGGCAGGCCCCCTAATGGGGGCCTCACATAGATCAGTATGATCCTTAGTGCGGCCGATAAGTGATGGAGGCTGTTAATTTCTTAGTTTAATTATCCCAGTCTGGTATGCTGGTAAGTTTGGCGAAAGCCAGGAGTTTTTGGGGTGCCAGGCCCGCTGCTTCTTCTAGTGATGCAAGCAGGGGGCGTCCCAGGTACTTCGCTCTCGAGGTCATGAGAGCGGGGCAGTCGCAGATGAGGTGCTCCAGAGTTTCTCTTACATCTGGTTCCTTGCATTTCCTGCATTCGTCATTGTCGGTGATGCCCAGCTTTTTAGCATGAGTTGCGGTCAGGCAGTGGCCCGTGAGTATGCCCATCATTGTTCTACAGTCTCTTCTCGGGAGCTGAATGACATAATGGGCTAATTTCGCGTTTGCGTTGTTGCACATAGTGCGGGTTATTTTGCAGTTTTTTGTATTGTGCCATCTTCTTCCTGCTATTACCGCAGCGCCTTGTTCTAGGCTGTGGCTTATTGATCGCAGAGGTGGCTTCAGGTCTTCAACTGTCAGCTGTCTAGATTCGGCACCCTCTTTCGCTAGCCTGTCTGCCATCTCGTTTCCGTCAATGCCCTGGTGGCTGGGAACCCAGAAGATGCGCACCTTCGATCGGATGCTTAATGCATCTAATGCTTCCCTGCTTGCCAGTACACTTTCGGAGCTGATGACATAGGACTGCAAAGATTTGATAGCCGCCTGACTGTCGACTAGGATGTTGACCCGATTTTTGTTGAGTGTTGTCGCAAGTTCTGCCGCCTTCCTTATAGCAAAGACCTCCGCCTGGAAGATGCTACAGTAATCCGGCAACTTGTACGACACTTGAATGAGCGGATCCTCACAGTAGACCGCGGCGCCCACGCCGGCTTCCATTTTAGATCCGTCCGTAAATAGCTTTGTTGCGTTTTCGTCCATGCCGATTTTCCAATCTTCATGACCCATTAGAGTGGGCGTTCTGGAGAAGTTGTTTATTGGGGTCATATAGTCCGTGCTATTGAATGACTCTCCTCCCACTTCGCTATGCCCATAGTTTGCGAAGGCCATATGTCCCGTAGCACGAAGACGTTGCGCGGTCTTCTGTGCTAGTAGTTTGGCCTGTATGTCAATTGGGAGAACTCCGAGTATCACTTCCAAGGCCTTTGTTGGAGTAGATCTCAGTGCCCCAGTAATGCACATCAATGCACGTCTTTGTACCCTTTCCATTGTTAGGAGGTATGTGGATTTCTTAGTGGCCCTCCACCATACTAGGATACCGTAGAGTAGTATTGGACGAACAATTGAGATGAAGATCCAGTGCATTAGTCTGGGAGACAAGCCCCACGTGCTACTTAGCATCTTTTGCGATGCATAAAGTGCATTTGTGGCTTTCTTAACCCTTTCCTCGACATTGGGTTTCCAGCTCAGTTTGCTGTCCAGTACTATTCCTAGATATTTTACGCTCTTTTTTGGCTCGAGCATGGCACCGTTTATAGATGGCGGAGTCCATTGCGGTATCTTGTATCTCTTGGTAAAGAGAATTAGATCCGTCTTGTCCGCATTGATACTGAGTCCGACCTCCATCGCCCACTTCAGTATTTCTTTTAGTGTATTGTCCATGACAGAGCTGATTGTCATTGGACATTTGCCCACGATAATTATGGCTATGTCGTCTGCATAGGCGGTTATCTTGGGGGCTTTCCGTTTAAATTTCCTTAAGACGTCGTTTACCACTAAATTCCACAACAGCGGCGACAGCACTCCGCCTTGTGGCGTGCCTCTGTGTGCTGCTTTAGTTATGGTCGTGGTTCCCCATTCGGCTCTTACTCTTCTGCAGCTCAATAGATTGCATATCCAAGAGTTAACAGCTTCGTGGGTTTCTGCGGCTCTCAGGCTCCGCATGATCGCTTCCGTAGATACATTGTTGAATGCACCTGAGATATCCAGGAACGCTCCTAAGGCAAATTCCTTGTGGTGTAGGGCTTTTTCGATGGTGGCTACTAGGGAGTGTAGCGCTGTTTCCACCGATTTCCCTTTTGTGTATGCGTGTTGGTTGGATTCTACGAGTCGGTCCATGCCTCCTCTTATGTGTAGATCCAGAAGTTTCTCGAAGGTTTTTAGCAGGAAGGAGGTGAGACTTATCGGTCTGTAATCTTTCGGCTGCATGTGACTGCATTTTCCTGCTTTTGGCAGGAACACAACACGTGCTGTCCTCCAGGGTACCGGTACATATCCCTGCCTCAGACATGCTTTGAATATCGATTCCAGCCATGGAGTGACCTTTTCTTTGGTCTTCTGTAGCATGGCTGGTATTACGCCATCCAAGCCAGGGGATTTATAACTTTCAAACGAGTCTATGGCCCACTGGATTTTATGTGGTGTGATTATGTTCCCAGGTACGTCGGACACTGGGTTCGTGTGCATTTGTTGTTGCGGATCGAGTACATCTGTGCATCCGGGGAAGTGCTCGCTTAGAAGGGCATTAGTCGCTTCCCTGCTGCTACTCGTCCATTGGCCATCACTGGTTCTTAGTTGGCTCTGGATTGCCGGTTGGCTCGACAGAAGCTTCCTAAGCCTAGCGGTTTCTGTGACCTTCTCTATGCCGGAGCAGAAGGATCTCCAGGAGTTCCTTTTGGCTGTCTGGACCTTTTTCTTAAAGTCGCGGAGCCTTATTCTGTATTCGTCCCATACAAGATCTTCATCCGCTTGTTTGGCCAGTTTGAAGATTTCTTGTAGGTCTGTGCGTTGTGCCTTCAATTCTGGATTCCACCAGGGTGGCCTGTGCTTCCTTCTTACACTTGAGGTTTTGCACGCTGCGTTGAAGGCCGAGGTTAGGTGGTGACAGAGAGTCTTCACGGACTTCTCAGTGTCTGCCGTTGATATGATCGGTGATGGTGCTGGGAGTGTCCTTGTCACTTTGGTCTTATACATATCCCAGTTGGTATTCCGGGGATTCTTGTAAAGACTTTTTGTCACTTTGCACTCGAGTTGAACTTTGAACTGGATATACCTGTGATCAGAGAAGGAGGGTTTGCTGAGAACCCTCCACTCAGTGACTTCGGTATTTGTTCCAGACGCGAGTGTTAAATCTATAACGCTTGATGAGGTGGGACCCACGTAGGTGGGTTCCTCCCCCCTGTTCGCGATCTTAAGATTATATTTAAGAATAAAGTCTAGAAGCGACTCACCCCTATTGTTTACGTCCTTGCAGCCCCAAAGGGTGTGATGGGCGTTGGCGTCGGCGCCTATCACCAGGGGTTGCCTCTTCTGGCTCACCTCCTGTATCAGACGCTCCGTCTCCTCCGTCGGTGATTCCCTGTCTTGCGCTAGATAGCAGGACGCCATTAGGAGTGGTTCGTCCCTGCAACCCTCTAGCGCTATCACCGTGATGTCGTCAGTGCTGTAATTGGACATAAGATAAGCGTAGATGCCTTTTCTTACAAGAATTGCAGTTCTAGCTCTACTTACGGTGGTCGGGTAGAAGATGGAATAGTTGCTAGACCCTAGTCCAGCGATCTTGTTGCCCGACGCGATCCAGGGCTCCTGGACTAGGGCCACGTCGACGGACTCCTCCTCCAGGGTTAGAAGGAGCTCCGCCGACGCCAACTTGCTCTTATGGAGGTTTAACTGAAGGATCTGTAGCTTCATGGCTATTTTCAGATTCCTTCTGCTTAGATGGGTTGGCTATGATAGTCAGGTCACCATCCTCCTCCGTTTCATCGTCAATATCGAGGCTGTTGGCCGCGTCGGTCAAGGCTTCAAGGTCCTTTTCCACCTCGCCGGCCTCCAGCGTGTTGGCGTTGGCATCGTTCGGGTGGCGCTTCTTGAGTCGTAGGTATACATTGCCTACTCCCCACGCCATCTTCCCGAACCTTGGGTACAGCAGATCCTCGGCCTCCTTATTGATCTGGAGGACCATCTGTTGGCCGTTGCCTTCCGGCTTGCCAACGTGTAGTACCGTCCAGTCAGCGGTAGGCACGTCCGGATTCTGCCATCGGAGCAGTTTGAGCGCCTGTTCCTTAGGTACGACCCTTGGGAAGAGTACCTTCGCTTTTGGTACTGACGGAATACAGGTTCTGTCAACTACCTCCAGCTTAGCACCTTCCCAGGGGGCGTCCATCTTGGATACAGTCTCGGTGACCCACTTCAGGGTGAGGTCATCCTTGCAGCTCAGTATCTTTACCCCATTGAGCCACCCCGCTCCGTCAAAGGTGGTAGGCTGAGACTCTGGCTCCTCCATTCTTTTGAATAGGGCGTCCAACAGCCTCAGCTCTACCATCTTCCACTTCTCGGGTGTCATTTTGCCGTTGGGGTTACTGCGGTCGATGAGCGCGACGACTAGGTGCCGTCGCGCCACATCGCTAGCTGTCTCCCTTTTCGGCAGTGGCTTCCTGGGGGCTTTCTCCACCTTTTGGCGCGGCCGCTTGCTTGCGGGCACATCCGCCTTGTCTTGGTCTTCAGACCGCTGCCTTTTAGTGAGCAGCAACTCCTCGACCTTGTTGGCATATTGGCTTGAAGTTGCCTTCATCGCCGATTTGCCCTCGAAGTGTTTTCGTCCCTCTTCGATCTTCTCTTCGGCCCACTCCAGCTTTTTCCTCTCCTCAGGGGTGAGTTTGTTGCTGCTAGCGAGCCGAGATTTGATTTTTAGGGCCGCTTTATACTGAGCTTTGGCTCTCAAGCCCTCTTTTGTCTTTTTGGGCCCTTCCCTACTAGGGGGAGTTGGAACCCTTGACAGGGGAGCGCAGGAGGCTTTCTTCCATCTCAGCGCTGATCTCGTTGCCTTGAGGGTCGCTGTCCGAGTCTGCATGGACTCTGGTACTGCGCCGCATCTTGGCGTTCTTTGATGTTGTTGTTGTTGTTGTTGTGGCAGTCGTAGTGCAACTGTCCTGGCCTGCTCCCACCAGTACAGAGGTGTGACCGCTGGCGACACGTAGAGGGGTTTTCACCCCCCCGTGCCCGCCGGTGGTAGCAGTCACGCCTTCCACCGACGTTTGGGCTGACATCCCAGCCCGAGTTGACCCAGTTGTTGGCTCCATCTACTTATTCATATTTTTGGTTAATTTTGTTCTTGGGAACCACCCCATAGCATTTTAGGCCTATCTGCCAGGCACCTCTGACCATGGCTCCGGACACAGCAGCACCAGACTTTGATTGTCCGCATGTTGTTGCGTCCTTGCCTTAGCTGGACCGTGTATTGGCCCAAGCAACAGGACAGTGCCTGACTCTGAGGTTTGAGTCAATACACAGCCCATTGCCCAGCCGGCACCCTCGTAGAGGGTTCAGTTAGAGGATTTGTGCCAACAAAAAATATAAAAAAAAAAAAAAATAAAAAAAAAAAATAAAAAATAAAAACAAAAAAAAAAAAAATATCTTGGGTGTTTTTTATTAAAATTTTATAAAAAATTAGAAAAAAAAATAAAAAATAAAAATTATTTATTTTTTTTTTTTATATATATTACATATATACCAAACAACATTATAATTTTTTTTTTTTTTTTGGGGGGGGGGTAAAAAAAACGATTCACCATACAACCGTAACAACAAAACAAAAGAAGAACCAATAGTTTGGTTTTGAGAGGCGGACTTATTTTTTTTTTTTTTTTTTTTTTTATAATAATTTTAAAAAATATAAAAAAAAATATTAATAAAAATATATAATTTTTTTTTGACAACCGCGGAAAGGGAAACCCGCCTCTTAAAAAAATTTAATAAATCCAAAGGAACACCATTAAGAAGAGGACTAGGGGACTAAGGATGAAGATAATATTAAGTCTAATGTTGTAAGTAGTTGTTAACAAACAATTTGACAATGTGATATGGAAGTTGTTGTGCAAAACGAGAAATAAAAAAGGAAGATAAAAGGAAGATTTATAAAACAACAGTCGAGCGGCACGCTACAGTGGGATATCCTCCGACGTCTGTTTCCATAAAAAACTAATTGTATGATACTAATCGCAAGCTACAAATTAATCATAACACTGCACTACCACCTTGCATAAATTTTAATAGGTTGCCAATAATTTATCGCCGCAATTTCGTAGAGCGCGAAAGACTGCAAAAAACGGTGTGACCAGTATACCAGTGTATATCGACCTTTGTAATACTAACTACAGCTTGCATGACCCTTTCCGAGTTCTCTGTGCTGACTACAACAGACTGTCTAGAGTTTTCAACTCCGAGTCCTCCCTTTACTCTGTTTAACTGTCTATCCTTAATCAATAACCACTACATGCTAACAACTAATATTAATCTACCGATCTGATTGGATTTTACTGGGTTTTCCCCAATCCTTTGCAGCAAATGTTGGATCGAGAATTCTTATTTCGTTATCCCCAGCCTAAATTTAAAAATATATATTTTTAATTAATTTTAAATTTTTGACACATTACAAAATTTAATTATAAAATCTAAATTATTTTTTTTTTTTAAATTTCCAATTTTAATTTAATATAATCAAAATTTAATTTTAATTTTAAGTCGACTGATTTAGGTGACGTTAAATAAATAAATAAATAAATAAATTTCTTTATAAATTTTAAATTGGCCAATATCGATATCGCAATATATCGAGTAATCAAAATTAATATTTATTTAGTTGCAATTTATGGTTTTGTAATAATATCAATATGTATACATGCATGTATATACCCGCATACATTCATATCGATCTACCACGCCACTTATTACTTGAAAAAGAAGAGTCAAGAAAATGATCGCGCTATGCGCTACATACATAAGTAATATAGTTATGACGTCATCGAGAACTTGTTTGATGGTCGGAGGGTCGAAATGGTTTATCTAATAACTTAAGTGTTTATTGTCCACTTGAGTTGCAATTTGGAGGATAAGTTCATATAGTATTTATCTATATATCCTAAAGCAGAACGTTGAGTACTTCGAATGTAAATTGGAATGTAGATCAAAATTGGCGGTTTGCGGGAGCAAATATAATAAGCTATTAATATAAAATCTTCATGATAAATCCATATATCCATATTCGATAAGCTAATAAACTGCTATTGCTTCAAATGTATTCATATATATGAAACTACAATACAAATGCAATAGATACAATTAAAACAATAGCTCGTTTCCAACAAGTTCTTCGATGCGACGTACGAACAGCGATAAGGGCGAACGGTTGGTGTATCACCAACTGCATGGCTAAGTGACAAACGCGAGCTGCATCGTACGCTGGATGTGAACCCGTTCGCTGTTGAACAGGTCACTTAATCAACTCGAAGAACACATCGATGCGCTGGAAGCAAATCGAACTTGTTTGAATAGGTCACTGAACGATAGAACTAAACTGGTGATCCGATGACTCTACCAGTAAATTCGTGCGAAGACCAGCCACGTCATATGTTACAACATGGTAGAGTGGGCAGATAATGAAAATTTATTCACATAAGCGAATAAAGGCAGTCAACAAAAGAAATTTATAAAGATTGTCTCCCATAACCAGATCAGTGACAAGCTTAAATTGTGTCTAACGTTGGACGCGAATCGGTTCGTTTTTGAACAGGTAACTGAAGCAACTCGAACAACCCATCGATGCGCTGGACGCAATTTGAACTGCTTCGAATAGGTCATTGAAGCATACGATATAATTAATTAATAATTTTCAAGCTATGTTACTCCCTTTTTCTTGACTCACTGAACTTGTTATAAATACACTAGTAATTTTTACTATCCCAGCGAATTTTTGTACAACAACCAAAACATACCTATTGATCCTTCAGTTAAATATATTAAGAACAATAATACTGGTAAAGCTAATTACAGATATTGAAATACTTTGACAACAATCAAGGATCAACCCACATGTACAGATATTAGCTATTCATATAATTAATATTAAGTAATTTTAACTACAAGACCAAGGATAGTGGCATATAATTACGTGTAACTCAAGAGGGAATACAGAAATTAATTTGAGTAAGCAGAATAGGACAATCTATATTGTACTTTATTAGCTTTACAATAAACATAACTCCTAACATAATACGACGGTTAGTTAAAGAAGGTAGGTTAATTAGAAGTAGTGTACTAGAGTATTGTGGTAAGTCTACACCCGGAACCCAATTAAAACTGCGCAAGGCAAAGAGTAGAAACTGTTTTTGAACAGACTCAATTCTATCTAGGTGAATATGGTATTGCGGCGACCACACGCAAGACCCATATTCAAGAGTTTGACGAACAAGAGAAGTGTAAAGCAACTTTGTCGTGTAAGGATCCTCGAATTCTTTGGCCCATCTTTTGATGAACACAAGTAGTCGAAATGCCTTATTGCCAATTTGTGTAATGTGATGATCAAATTTCAATTTATGATCAAAGAGGATACCTAAATCATCTACTTCAGATATTCTTAAGAGTGGGGTTAAGTTAAGATTGTAATTAATGACATGATCGTTAGATCTGTAAAATGACATAACCTTGCACTTCAAACAGTTAAGATGCAGAAGATTATGGCTGCACCATTCAAAAAACAAATCAAGATCTGTTTGAAGAAGGTTATTTGAAGGATCATTGTGTGTCAAACAGAGTTTCACATCATCAGCATACATAAGAATGATAGAGTGAAAGAGTATTAAAGGAAGATCGTTAATAAAAAGGTTAAATAGCAATGGTCCAAGGTGGCTGCCCTGAGGAACACCAGAAGTAACTAAGATCGGCTTAGAAAGACGGTCTATAAAAAGAACTCGTTGTTAGTTAAATAATCAGATATCCACAATAGGAGCTTTTGAGGAAAACCAATCAAATTTAACTTATGAATTAAGAGATTATGATTTACGGAGTCAATTGCTATACTGAAGTCGGTATAGACCACATCAGTTTGTATTTTGTTCCGAAATTCTAGATTGATCAGAGATGAGAATTCTAAAAGATTAGTAGCTGTTGATCTTACCTTTATAGACCCATGTTGATGGGGTGAAATTATATATTAAGCCGTAACTAAGCCGTAAAAGTTTTGTTCAAAAATCTTAGGAATTGCGGACAACTTGGAAATACATCTATAGTTCTTCACATCATGGTTATAACCACTTTTGTGAAGAGGAATGGAAAAAGAGTTTTTCCAAATAGGTAAGAAAAAACTATTGGATAGTGACAAGTCAAATAGCTTATGAATTGGCTTCAAAATCGACGCATGCTTGACGGGTTTTATCGATTTAAGATCATTTAGTAGAGAGGTTTTGTCGATAGAAGGACAGAAGACAGTATTAAAATTTTCTATACTATTAGGGTATGGATGTAAAGGGGAACTATAAGGTTCAGTTAAATAAGTTAATTGAAAAAAGTCTGCAAACAAATCGGGGGCTGCCTGGTCATCAGTTGCTTCCTTATTTTCGTATGATAGAGAGGGAGGAAATCTACTTGATTTACGTTTTAAGTTAACAAAGTTATAAAACTGCTTTGGGTTCTGAGCAAACTTCAGACGGCAGCGATGCAAATACTTTTTGCTTTTTTGCTCTTGCAGCAATATAACGTGTAAAATCAGAAGGATTACGAGTTAATTTAAACTTCTTAAAATACCGCGATTTCAAATTTTTCAGCCTTACTAACTCGCGTGAAAACCAAGGAGGCCTATTGGACTTTACGGCAAAAGTAACAGGAACACATTGATCAAAAAATAAGTTCATAGATGAATAAAAAAATGAAATGCAAGTATTAAGATCAGAACATGAATAAAGAAATGACCAATCATATGCCAAAATTAAACAATTCAATTTTTGGAAATCGGTCCTACGAAAACAACGTGATTTTATTATAGGAGAAACAGTTGCAGTTTGCATAGAAGTTGGCAGAGTTAGAACCAGGTCCAATATAGGATGATAGGGATCTTCAGGAAGAACTAAGGGCGTCATAATATAGATAGTATTTAGTAAAATGTAAGAAGAGAAAATTAAATCAAGCATTCTACCACTACAATTAGGAACAGTATTTATTTGATAAAGAGATAGCGCCGAGAGGCCATTTAAAAAAGAGTTAAATACAGAGGGCACCAATATATCGGATTGAGATGACCAAGTAACTTCTGGTAAGTTGAAATCACCAAAAACTAGCAGATAATCTCTATCAGATAGTTTGGAGGAAACAGATTGGATTGATGAAAGATGGTCCAGGTAGACAGATATATCAGATGAGGGAGGAATATATGAACAGGTAATGTAAATGGAAATTTGACACATCGTCATTTTAACACATAAAAATTCTAAGGAAGAACAATGGTCTAATGGAACAAGTTCGGAAGGAAGATCAGATTTTACAGCTATAAGAACACCACCTCCAACTCGTGATAAACGGTCACATCTGAAGGAGGTGTTATTATTAGGAAAAATTGAGCAGTTTTCTACATCAGGTTTTAACCAGGTGTCGGTAAATATTAGAATTTGATGATCGAACGATACACTATTCAAATCAAATTAGAAAGCTTAGAATTTAGGCCTCTAACGTTTTGATAAGCGAAGTAAAGATGGAATGTTTCTACTGGTTTTTGATGTTCCACTAGAAGCAGAAGAGGCGCGAGAAGTTGAAGGAAGCGGTACCGCAGTTCGACTTTTTAGTTTTGGAGAATACTCTTTTACATATAAGTCAGGCGGCCAGAAGGCTCCGCTGCAAACAGATTGAAAATTGTCTGCAGGTATACTTATTTTAAACTTTTCTACAACAATGTTCGGTACAGAAATTTTTGATTGAATATATGATTTTACATCATCAATCGAAGTATCGGGTGCAAGGCGTGAAACGAAACCCTGTTTCTTGGGCTTAACTGCGACAAGCGATTTAACGTTTGAAACAACCGTTTGAGTATTGACGGCAGTGTTATCAAAAGAATTTTTACGATTCTTTTTGGATAAAGTCGCGACTGGAGAGGTGACGATCAAAAGTGGTGGATCGCACAAAACAGCCGGGGCGGCTGGAGGAATGTTAGGAGAATTTGGAATGCTGCACGCAGCTTTTCAAATTTTAATTTAGTCTCCCTAAGCATTTTACGCAAAGTTAGCTCTTTCACCCGACAAACTTTGCATGACCATTTCAGGCCAGATTCATTGTTGTTGAGGGAGTCTTTGATTCGTGCTGTTAGGCCGATGCATTTTATGTGATAGAATTTATCACACAACCAGCAGCAAACAAAGTCCGGCTTTGAATCGGTGTTACATTTACACGAAGTTGCGAAGCACACAAACATTTTTATTGAAACTAGGTTAGGTTAGGTTATATCGGCAGGCCCCCTAATGGGGGCCTCACATAGATCAGTATGATCCTTAGTGCGGTCGGATAAGTGATGGAGGCTGTTAATTTCTTAGTTTAATTATCCCAGTCTGGTATGCTGGTTAGTTTGGCGAAAGCCAGGAGTTTTTGGGGTGCCAGGCCCGCTGCTTCTTCTAGTGATGCAAGCAGGGGGCGTCCCAGGTACTTCGCTCTCGAGGTCATGAGAGCGGGGCAGTCGCAGATGAGGTGCTCCAGAGTTTCTCTTACATCTGGTTCCTTGCATTTCCTGCATTCGTCATTGTCGGTGATGCCCAGCTTTTTAGCATGAGTTGCGGTCAGGCAGTGGCCCGTGAGTATGCCCATCATTGTTCTACAGTCTCTTCTCGGGAGCTGAATGACATAATGGGCTAATTTCGCGTTTGCGTTGTTGCACATAGTGCGGGTTATTTTGCAGTTTTTTGTGTTGTGCCATCTTCTTCCTGCTATTACCGCAGCGTCTTGTTCTAGGCTGTGGCTTATTGATCGCAGCGGTGGCTTCAGGTCTTCAACTGTCAGTTGTCTAGATTCGGCACCCTCTTTCGCTAGCCTGTCTGCCATCTCGTTTCCGTCAATGCCCTGGTGGCTGGGAACCCAGAAGATGCGCATCTTCGATCGGCTGCTTAGTGCATCTAATGCTTCTCTGCTTGCCAGTACACCTTCGGAGCTGATGACATAGGATTGCAAAGATTTGATAGCCGCCTGACTGTCGACTAAGATGTTGACCCGATTTTTGTTGAGTGTTGTCGCAAGTTCTGCCGCCTTCCTTATATCAAAGACCTCCGCCTGGAAGATGCTACAGTAATCCGGCAACTTGTACGACACTTGAATGAGCGGATCTGCACAGTAGACCGCGGCGCCCACGCCGGCTTCCATTTTAGATCCGTCCGTAAATAACTTTGTTGCGTTTTCGGCCATGCCGATTTTCCAATCTTCATGACCCATTAGAGTGGGCGTTCTGGAGAAGTTGTTTATTGGGGTCATATAGTCCGTGCTATTGAATGACTCTCCTCCCACTTCGCTGTGCCCATAATTTGCGAAGGCCATATGTCCCGTAGCACGTCTTTGTACCCTTTCCATTGTTAGGAGGTATGCGGATTTCTTAGTGGCCTTCCATCATACTAGGATACCGTAGAGTAGTATTGGACGAACAATTGAGATGAAGATCCAGTGCATTAGTCTGGGAGACAAGCCCCACGTGCTACTTAGCATCTTTTGCGATGCATAAAGTGCATTTGTGGCTTTCTAAACCCTTTCCTAGACATTGGGTTTCCAGCTCAGCTTGCTGTCCAGTACTATTCCTAGATATTTTACGCTCTTTTTTGGCTCGAGCTTGGCACCGTTTATAGATGGCGGAGTCCATTGCGGTATCTTGTATCTCTTGGTAAAGAGAATTAGATCCGTCTTGTCCGCATTGATACTGAGTCCGACCTCCATCGCCCACTTCAGTATTTCTTTTAGTGTATTGTCCATGACAGAGCTGATTGTCATTGGACATTTGCCCACGATAATTATGGCTATGTCATCTGCATAGGCGGTTATCTTAGGGGCTTTCCGTTTAAATTTTCTTAAGACTTCGTTTACGACTAAATTCCACAACAGCGGCGACAACACTCCGCCTTGTGGCGTGCCTCTGTGCGCTGCTTTTGTTATGGTTGTGGTTCCCCATTCGGCTCTTACTCTTCTGCAGCTCAATAGATTGCATATCCAAGAGTTTACAGCTTCGTGGGTTTCTGCGGCTCTCAGGCTCCGCATAATCGCTTCCGTAGATACATTGTTGAATGCACCTGAGATGTCCAGGAACGCTCCTAAGGCAAATTCCTTGTGGTGTAGGGCTTTTTCGATGGTGGCTACTAGGGAGTGTAGCGCTGTTTCCACCGATTTCCCTTTTGTATATGCGTGTTGGTTGGATTCTACGAGTCGGTCCATGCCTCCTCTTATGTGTAGATCCAGAAGTTTCTCGAAGGTTTTTAGCAGGAAGGAGGTGAGACTTATCGGTCTGTAATCTCTCGGCTGCATGTGACTGCATTTTCCTGCTTTTGGCAGGAACACAACACGTGCTGTCGTCCAGGGTACCGGTACATATGCCTGCCTCAGACATGCTTTGAATATCGGTTCTAGCCATGGAGTGCCCTTTTCTTTGGTCTTCTGTAGCATGGCTGGTATTACACCATCTAGGCCAGGGGATTTGTAACTCTCAAACGAGTCTATGGCCCACTGGATTTTGTGCGGTGTGATTATATTCCCAGGTACGTCGGACACTGGGTTCGTGTGCATTGGTTGTTGTGGATCGAGTACATCTGTGCATCCGGGGAAGTGCTCGCTTAGAAGGGCATTAGTCGCTTCCCTGCTGCTACTCGTCCATTGGCCATCACTGGTTCTTAGTTGGCTCTGGATTGCCGGTTGGCTCGACAGAAGCTTCCTAAGCCTAGCGGTTTCTGTGACCTTCTCTATGCCAGAGCAGAAGGATCTCCAGGAGTTCCTTTTGGCTGTCTGGACCTTTTTCTTAAAGTCGCGGAGCCTTGTTCTGTATTCGTCCCATACGAAATTTTCATTCGCTTGTTTAGCCAGTTTGAAGATTTCTTGTAGGTCGGTGCGTTGTGCCTTCAATTCTGGATTCCACCAGGGTGGCCTGTGCTTCCTTCTTACAATTGAGGTTTTGCACGCTGCGTTGAAGGCCGAGGTTAGGTGGTGACAGAGAGTCTTCACGGACTTCTCAGTGTCCGCCGTTGATATGATCGGTGTTGGTGCTGGGAGTGTCCTTGTCACGTTGGTCTTATACATATCCCAGTTGGTATTCCGGGGATTCTTGTAAAGACTTTTTGTCACTTTGCACTCGAGTTGAACTTTGAACTGGATATACCTGTGATCAGAGAAGGAAGGTTTGCTGAGAATCCTCCACTCCGTGACTTCGGTATTTGTTCCAGACGCGAGTGTTAAATCTATAACGCTTGATGAGGTGGGACCCACGTAGGTGGGTTCCTCTCCTCTGTTAGCGATCTTAAGATTATATTTAAGAATGAAGTCTAAAAGCAACTCACCCCTATTGTTTACGTCCTTGCAGCCCCATAGCGTGTGGTGGGCGTTGGCGTCGGCGTCTATCACCAGGGGTTGCCTCTTCTGGCTCATCTCCTGTATCAGACGCTCCGTCTCCTCTGTCGGTGATTCCCTGTCATGCGCTAGATAGCAGGACGTCATTAAGAGTGGTTCATCCCTGCAACCCTCTAGCGCTATCACCGTGATGTCGTCAGTGCTGTAATTGGACATAAGATAAGCTTAGATGCTTTTCTTACAAGAATTGCAGTTCTAGCTCTACTTACGGTGGTCGGGTAGAAGATCGAGTAGTTGCTAGACCCTAGCCCAGCGATCTTGTTGCCCGATGCGATCCAGGGCTCCTGGACTAGGGCCACGTCGACGGACTCCTCCTCCAGGGTTAGAAGGAGCTCCGCCGATGCCAACTTGCTCTTATGGAGGTTTAGCTGAAGGATTCGTAGCTTCGTGGCTATTTTCAGATTCCTTTTGCTTGGGTGCGTTGGCTATGATAGTCAGGTTGTTGGCATATTGGCTTGAAGTGGCCTTCATTGCCAATTTTCCCTCGTAATGTTTTCGTCCTTCTTCGATTTTCTCTTCGACCCACTCCAGCTTTTTCCTCTCCTCAGGGGTGAGTTTGTTGCTGCCAGCGAGCCGAGATTTGATTTTTAGGGCCGCTTTGTACTGAGCTTTGGCTCTCAAGCCCTCCTTTGTCTTTTTGGGCCCTTCCCTACTGGGGGAGGTGGAACCCTTGACAGGGGAGCGCAGGAGGCTTTCTTCCATCTCAGCGCTGATATCGTTGCCTTGAGGTCGCTGTCCGAGTCGGCATGGACTCTGGTACCGCGCCGCAGTCACGCCTTCCACCGACGTTTGGGCTGACATCCCAGCCCGAGTTGACCCAGGTGTTGGCTCCATCTACTTCTTCATTCTTGGTTAATTTTGTTCTTGGGAACCACTCCATAGCATTTTAGGCCTATCTGCCAATATGCTTTAAAAATAGGGTAGGGAACACCAAAAAAACAAACAAAATATTAAAGCGAATTACGAAAGATAAGTTCAAAAAGGAAAAAGTTAAAAAAGAGCAAGAAAGCAAAGGTAATCTAATGTTACACAGCTGGTTACCACTAACACAAGCACAAGCGTAGTTTACAAAAGAGCGTAAGAAAGCGTGAGAGTGAGAGCGTGAGAGTCATATTCTAGACGAGACTTTCAAAAACATTTTAGTGAGAGACTACAAAAATTTTTGACGATCTTCTTATATCAGGAGGACTTTATTAAGCTAAAAATAACTGTAATTTTATGGAAGTAATTAATTAGGTGTGTTCAAAAAATAAGGTGACTTTTCAAATTTCGCGGGCAATGTACTTTCGATTATCGATTTTTTTGTTTTATTATTTATTTATTATATATTGGTACACTCTTTCCGAACATCTGTTCCAGGATTCAAGTGAATGGCATTTTTTGTTTGGTTGTGAGAGGCGTAAAGGTTTTAAGTGTTTTGTGTGCTCGGCGATTTTTGGTAAATTTTCACCAAAAGAACCGTCCCATGAGCATCGCTCGAAAGCTGTTGAATGACGTCAACGGTGACCAAATTGATATCCAAAACCAAAGCGCTATCGTCCTAATGGAAGAGCCCAGGTGAGCCATGACCGAAAAAAGCACGCCAAGTTCGATCAAATGTCAAAGTTTTGCTCACTGTTTTCTTCGATTACCATGGCGTAGTGCATCAGGAGTTCTTACCATATGGTCGTATGGTCAATAAACAGTTTTATCTTGAAGTTATGCGTTTGCGAGAAGCAATACGAAGAAAACATCCAGAATTGTGGAAAAACAATTCATGGCTTTTGCATCACGATTCACGATTAAATTCACCGGATTTGGCCCCATGTAACTTTTTCTTGTTCCCAAAACTAAAGAGACCTATGAAAGGACGGAGATTTGCAACGATTGAGGAGATAAAGACTGCATCGCTGGAAGAGCTCAAGGCTATACCGAAAAGTGCTTATGAGAAGTGCTTTGGAGATTGGAAAGACTGTTGGCATAAGTGAATTGTATCTGAGGGAGATTACATTGAAGGGGACAACATAAATATTAATAAATAAATAAGTATATTTTTTTTATATTAATATATATTTTTTTTAAATATTAATAAATAAATAAGTATATTTTTTTTTTATACAAAGTCACCTTACTTATTGAACACACCTCGTACACGGAAAAAGATTATATTACAGTAAATTTCATATCCAAAGTTGGCAGTAACGAACCAAAAGACAAGGTTGACATTCTTACCCAACTGCGTAGAGAGTGGTCGTTCAGGTGGCTGAACGCTGAGCAATTATCAGCATTGAAAAACCTCTGCAAAAATTTCCAAAGCTTTTTTGTCAAGAAGGAAAGCATTTGGCCTTCACTAATTTCGTTAAACATAAAATACAAACTACATACGAAATTCCATTTCAAACGAAACCATTTCGATACACTCCGGTAGAAAGACAAGAAACACAAAGACAATTAACAAACTCTTAAAACAGGATATTATTAGACTTAGTCACACACCTTGGGGCGCACTAATTTTCCTCGTGTTAAAGAAGACGAAGAAGAAGAAGAAATAATTTCGACCATATTTGTACGGTCAGAAATTTAAAATCGTTACAGATCAAAGGCCATTGACTTGGTTCATAATCTTCAAAGAACCTAACTCGAAACTAGTTCGATGGAAGCTACAGTTACTTGAATACGATTACGAGGTAATCTACAAGAAAGGGTCTCAAAACGTAGTAGCAGACGCTCTTAGCCGTGTAACTGACGACGTTAATACTAACCACGTCTTTTCCCCTACAAACAGTAATATCTCAAAGTTAATTCCTATTTCATTTTCAAAATCTGTTTCATAGTATCGGTACACGAGCCGAAGTACCAAATACTATGCTTTTCATAGTTTCGGTATCGGTATGAAATTTGTTATAATAAAATAAAATATTTAAATGAAATTTTCACAAAACGCTCGTGGCAAGGTATTTCTCATGTGTGGTATTCAAGTTTGGTGGTTGAGTTAATATTATTGCATCTAAACAGTTATTACTGATTTTTGGAGGCAGGAAGAGGCGTGTCGCAATTTCAAAAAAATTTTGAAACCCTGCAATATAGATATCGAGATACTCGTATACGCGTACATACAGACGGAAAGACGGTCAGACAGACATAGCTGTATCGACTCGTCTGTTGATCCTGATTCAGAGTATATATAGTTTATGGGGTCGGAGATGCCTCCTTCTGCCTGTTACGCACATTTTCGTTCCGACAAACACAATAGTCCATGCATTTTTTTGAAATCCATGGTCTAAAAAGATAGATATACTAAAATATCAAAAATAAAATATATAAGTCAAATGAAAACCGTAACCATTACTTTAACCAAAAAAGATAACTGACAGAACGCTATTACGGTTGGTAAATCGAGAAAAGTAGAGAGAAGGAATGTCTGTTCTTCATAAAGCTAAGTAAGAAATTAGGAAATCATAAAGAGAATGAATGTAATAAAAGCTTAACATATTGTAATGGTGCCATTGTGTGGTATACTGTGGTGAAGTGAAGTAGGATGAACAGGGGTGAAGTAATTTGTATGCATATGCAATCAGCTACTGTACGTGTGAGCTTAGGTTAGGATAGGTTATATCGGCAGGCCCCCTAATGGGGGCCTCACATAGATCAGTATGATCCTTAGTGCGGCCGATAAGTGATGGAGGCTGTTAATTTCGTAGTTTAATTATCCCAGTCTTGTATGCTGGTAAGTTTGGCGAAAGCCAGGAGTTTTTGGGGTGCCAGGCCCGCTGCTTCTTCTAGTGATGCAAGAAGGGGGCGTCCCATGTACTTCGCTCTCGAGGTCATGAGAGCGGGGCAGTCGCAGATGAGGTGCTCCAGAGTTTCTCTTACATCTGGTTCCTTGCATTTCCTGCATTCGTCATTGTCGGTGATGCCCAGCTTTTTAGCATGAGTTGCGGTCAGGCAGTGGCCCGTGAGTATGCCCATCATCGTTCTACAGTCTCTTCTCGGGAGCTGAATGACATAATGGGCTAATTTCGCGTTTGCGTTGTTGCACATAGTGCGGGTTATTTTGCAGTTTTTTGTATTGTGCCATCTTCTTCCTGCTATTACCGCAGCGCCTTGTTCTAGGCTGTGGCTTGTTGATCGCAGAGGTGGCTTCAGGTCTTCAACTGTCAGCTGTCTAGATTCGGCACCCTCTTTCGCTAGCCTGTCTGCCATCTCGTTTCCGTCAATGCCCTGGTGGCTGGGAACCCAGAAGATGCGCACCTTCGATCGGATGCTTAATGCATCTAATGCTTCCCTGCTTGCCAGTACACTTTCGGAGCTGATGACATAGGACTGCAAAGATTTGATAGCCGCCTGACTGTCGACTAGGATGTTGACCCGATTTTTGTTGAGTGTTGTCGCAAGTTCTGCCGCCTTTCTTATAGCAAAGACCTCTGCCTGGAAGATGCTACAGTAATCCGGCAACTTGTACGACACTTGAATGAGCGGATCCTCACAGTAGACCGCGGCGCCCACGCCGGCTTCCATTTTAGATTCGTCCGTAAATAGCTTTGTTGCGTTTTCGTCCATGCCGATTTTCCAATCATCATGACCCATTAGAGTGGGCGTTCTAGAGAAGTTGTTTATTGGGGTCATATAGTCCGTGCTATTGAATGACTCTCCTCCCACTTCGCTATGCCCATAGTTTGCGAAGGCCATATGTCCCGTAGCACGAAGACGTTGCGCGGTCTTCTGTGCTAGTAGTTTGGCCTGTATGTCAATTGGGAGAACTCCGAGTATCACTTCCAAGGCCTTTGTTGGAGTAGATCTCAGTGCCCCAGTAATGCACATCAATGCACGTCTTTGTACCCTTTCCATTGTTAGGAGGTATGTGGATTTCTTAGTGGCCCTCCACCATACTAGGATACCGTAGAGTAGTATTGGACGGACAATTGAGATGAAGATCCAGTGCATTAGTCTGGGAGACAAGCCCCACGTGCTACTTAGCATCTTTTGCGATGCATAAAGTGCATTTGTGGCTTTCTAAACCCTTTCCTCGACATTGGGTTTCCAGCTCAGTTTGCTGTCCAGTACTATTCCTAGATATTTTACGCTCTTTTTTGGCTCGAGCATGGCACCGTTTATAGATGGCGGAGTCCATTGCGGTATCTTGTATCTCTTGGTAAAGAGAATTAGATCCGTCTTGTCCGCATTGATACTGAGTCCGACCTCCATCGCCCACTTCAGTATTTCTTTTAGTGTATTGTCCATGACAGAGCTGATTGTCATTGGACATTTGCCCACGATAATTATGGCTATGTCATCTGCATAGGCGGTTATCTTAGGGGCTTTCCGTTTAAATTTCCTTAAGACGTCGTTTACCACTAAATTCCACAACAGCGGCGACAACACTCCGCCTTGTGGCGTGCCTCTGTGCGCTGCTTTTGTTATGGTTGTGGTTCCCCATTCGGCTCTTACTCTTCTGCAGCTCAATAGATTGCATATCCAAGAGTTTACAGCTTCGTGGGTTTCTGCGGCTCTCAGGCTCCGCATAATCGCTTCCGTAGATACATTGTTGAATGCACCTGAGATATCCAGGAATGCTCCTAAGGCAAATTCCTTGTGGTGTAGGGCTTTTTCGATGGTGGCTACTAGGGAGTGTAGCGCTGTTTCCACCGATTTCCCTTTTGTGTATGCGTGTTGGTTGGATTCTACGAGTCGGTCCATGCCTCCTCTTATGTGTAGATCCAGAAGTTTCTCGAAGGTTTTTAGCAGGAAGGAGGTGAGACTTATCGGTCTGTAATCTCTCGGCTGCATGTGACTGCATTTTCCTGCTTTTGGCAGGAACACAACACGTGCTGTCCTCCAGGGTACCGGTACATATCCCTGCCTCAGACATGCTTTGAATATCGATTCCAGCCATGGAGTGACCTTTTCTTTGGTCTTCTGTAGCATGGCTGGTATTACGCCATCCAAGCCAGGGGATTTATAACTTTCAAACGAGTCTATGGCCCACTGGATTTTATGTGGTGTGATTATGTGACACTGGGTTCGTGTGCATTTGTTGTTGCGGATCGAGTATATTTGTGCATCCGGGGAAGTGCTCGCTTAGAAGGGCATTAGTCGCTTCCCTGCTGCTACTCGTCCATTGGCCATCACTGGTTCTTAGTTGGCTCTGGATTGCCGGTTGGCTCGACAGAAGCTTCCTAAGCCTAGCGGTTTCTGTGACCTTCTCTATGCCGGAGCAGAAGGATCTCCAGGAGTTCCTTTTGGCTGTCTGGACCTTTTTCTTAAAGTCGCGGAGCCTTATTCTGTATTCGTCCCATACAAGATCTTCATCCGCTTGTTGTGTGAGCTTATGATAAGGAAAGAAAAATAAGTTTTAATAGCAAATTATACAGAACTTGTGGTTAAAATTCGTAACATGTTAATGCTTTTTTGCCACTTACCACCGACATTACAATTGGCAATGTAAACAAGAAATGAAGAAAGATTAACTATTAAATTATATTTTTAAAATGAAACCCAAAGAGTATTATTATTTTTTTAATTAGACAACAGATTTCTCCTTACAGTCAGAGTCGTTCGTTAAGTAGAGTTATGTTAGGGACTTTGAAACATTCAAAACCGAATGAAAACTAACCTTTTTTTTTGTAAATCTTCCCTTTATCTTTCTCTCTCTCTCTCAATTACAATTTCGCGACAATCGTTGGCATCCTCTCTCTCTCTCCATCGATCACTCCAACAATTACTGAACGCGTAAGCAACTCGGCAATCAATCGATGGCATCCAGCAAACATACGACGGAACCGCCGCCCAATCCTGTGATCTGGACCCATATTCACTGGTAACCACTTCATCTACAGTCTCTTTGCTTAGGAAGCCAACGGATATAGGTCTAACCTATGCTGTAGTATTTTCAGCACATGCGGAAACAACAACAACCACACGAATCAACCAACCAAGAACCCATTACAACCGTTACGACAACAAAAAAAACGAATACACCTCAACAAACTTTGGAGAAATCTGAACCCGACAAGTATTACCTCGCCCGGCAGCATAATTGTTCCTGGACTTACCTCAAATCAAGATACAACGGTTGTTCAAGACGGTTCTATAACGCATCACTGCTGATGGCGAGTTGAGGAGTATTTCGAAGATGAACCAGAGGTGGAATGCGATGTTACTTCCAACGACAGTGCTAACTTCGACGAACGTGACAACACTTGGGGCTTATCAGACTGTTCTTGCCAGAACCGGAGAAACCATCGCGCAAGGACTAAAAGTACCCAGAATCTTCGTCTGTAAAGGAAACTGGAGATTTTATTGTTGCTGAAAGTGCGCAGTACTCACAAAAACTTAGTCGAAAGGCTAAGAAGACGCAAACGAAGTCGGAGAGCGAGAAAGTGAACTTAAACATTAATGCCATAGAAATACCAATTATGCAAAACGTGTGAAGACTCAAATTTGAGCCCCCACATTTTTTATTATTTTTATATATATTATCTTTCTTTTCCTTATTATTAGCATGTAAATAGATGTAAGTATTGATTAGTTTTAAGTTTATTTTTCCCAAAGGAGGGCTATTTTTCCTTTAGAAACCAAAAAAAAAACCCGGCGTTTTAGTCGAGTCAGACTACCCCAAGAGTAGGTTACAGGGTATAGGCTCGCTCACCACGTGAACAGCGAGCACCGCAGCAGAGAGAGCGCAACGAAAAGAGCGCAGCCGAACCGAATGACAGAGCGAGCGCCACGACAGCTTAATGTCGACAGAGCGAGCGCAGCTTAATGCCGACAGAGCGAACGCAGCAAAAATAACCAATAAGAAGCGCTGCAGTCACAGCAGCCGAGAGAGCGCTGCAATCACAACAGCCGGGAGAGCGCTGCAGAGTGCGTAGGCGGCTTAAGCTCAGCGACTGCACTGCCAATTTCAACGCCGGCGCTTGGAGGGAGGAAAATAATTGCTGCACGTGGATTTTGGCAGTCAAGTTCGAGACGGTGAAGGTGTCAAGATCGGGACGGTGGACAAGTGCGAACAAAAAAGTAAAGACGCGTGTGACCAAGAAAAAAAGACAAAGACTAGGAAGACGACCCTTGCCACGAGGAGGACGACACCAGGATCAGAGGAAAGAACACAAGACGGAGGACAGCAACAAGATACGCGTGGACCAAGGTAAGCGATCCGCTACATGGCCGATCTTTAGGGTTCCACTGGTGTGCCAGCCGGTAAATACCCAGCATATACAGTGGAACCTCGGGAACAGACACGAGTCCGTGATCCCGGAACGCGAGGTAAATACCCGGTTCCGAGATTAACCGAACCGAACCGAACTGTGGAAGCGGCCACAAGTCGAGCGTGCCTACACGGGGCGCTCGCCTAGAGGCAGGGAAACGCCGTTCCGGAGTTCCACTGATGTGCCAGTGGAACCACGAGAACAAACGCGAGTCGGTGATCCTGGAACACGAGGTAAATACCCGGTTCCGAGATAAACTGAAACACGCGGGCGGCCACTAGTCAGGCGCCGACACGCAGAGTATGTATGTGCGGGGGCGTCTGCCGTGCCTACACAGGACACCCGGGGAGAGGCGAGTCGCGCGAGTCGTGCAGTGTGGGCGTGCGCGGAAGCGCACTGACGCGCGAGAAGGTAAATACCCAGCACGTACAGTGGAACCTCTGGAGCAGCCGCTAGTCGATGGTCTCAGAGGCTTGAGGTAAATACCCGGCTCCGAGACCATTAGAGAAGCGGAGGTGGCCACTGGACCCATTTACTGGCCCTTGCGCACGATTGCCAACAGCACACACGTTCCAAAGTCGGCCATGCCGACTGAGCAAAACACCACGTGTTCTTCTTCGCAATGACTACAAAACCTCAGAAGGTCACTCTCTTTGTTTCGGCTCGGGTCTCAGCGAACTATACCAATTTTCCTGTGAAGTGGCCCTGGCGCGACTGAGCTCACCTCAGCCTTTAGAAGTTACCTTACAGGAGGCGCCCGAGCAGGGACCTTGAGACAAAAGGACGAAACTAGGAGAGGCTGTGGCTTAAAGAACCACGAGACCGACTGAGCGGCCGGGGAGAGGGCGTCGAGGCGGAACACGTGGCCTAGCGGCAGACACGCGGATGTTTTAGTTTTTTATACCCTTGGACCATTGAAAATGGTCAAAAAAGGGTATACTAACTTTGTGCAAATGTATGTAACAGGCAGAAGGAGGCGTCGGAGACCCCATAAAGTATATATATTCTTGCTCAGGATCAATAGCCGAGTCGATTGAGCCATGTCCGTCTGTCTGTCCGTCTGTCCGTCTGTCTGTCTGTCTGGATGAACGCGCCGATCTCAGCTATTACAAAAGCTACGGACACCAAATTTAGCATGAAGTTTCCTGTATACCATACGCAGATCAAGTTTATTTTCAATTTGGAATAACACGCCTACCGCCCCCGCAAACCGCCAATTTTGGTTTACATTGCTATTTACATTCGAAGAACTCATTTCTTAACGTTCTGCTTTAGCATATATATAGATAAATAATATATGAACTTATCCTCCAAATTGCAATCCGATCAGACAATAAACACTGAAGTTATTAGATAAACCATTTCGACACTTCGACCAGCAAAGAACTTGTCGATGACGTCAGAACTAAATTCCTTATGCATGAAAGAAAAGGATAACGATGCGAGCGCGAAGCGCGAGCTGTTTCTCGACTCTTCTTTTCCATGCACATGTCAATTACCGAAAATACATGTGCATAAATATATGCTAACACTCAACCAATAGGTGGCGTATATATGAATATGAAGAAAGCAAAGAAGTTGTCGATGACGTCAGAACTAAATTACTTGTGCATGAAAGAAAAGGATAAACGATGCGAGCGCGAAGCGCGAGCTGTTTCTCGGCTCTTCTTTTTCATGCACATGTCAATTACCCAAAATACATGTGCATAAATGCAAACACTTATACATACTTAATTTGTGTTCACACATACATATGTAAAATTATATACAACCAATACCGTGGTTGATCGGCATGCATGAATGCAGGTATTTACTAGATTTTTAATATAGACATATTATTATTATTATTTAATAATTTATATATTGACTTTTTATTAAATAAATATTAATTTAGATTTCACGATATATTATGAGCTATCATATCGATAGCTTTTAATATATATTAAACATATCGATATATATTTCATATGTTTTGCATATAAATTATATTAATATGTGTAAATTATATTATATCCCCACGTCTATTGAAACTATGTTTGAAAAAAATGTACTAACATTTCTTCTACTTTGTTTTTTTAATATATGTATATTTTGTATGTATATTAGATTCTATAGATCATTATTATAAATTTAAGGTTTCGCGCACTTTTTAATTGCGGCGATAAATTATTGGCAACGTATCAAAATTGTTGCAAGGTGGCAGCGCGCTTCAGTGTTATGTTAATTTGTAGTTTGCGATTGGCGTGTTCGGTGTCGTCGTCGATTGTCGATTATCATTTGTATTTTCGATATTAAATATAAAATAATATATAATTAATTCGCGTGTTCGTGATACATTTAACATTAATGCAAATTAATATAAGTCGAGTATATAATAAGTAAATCCTCGTGTGTGATTGTTATGCGTTAACGGAACATTTTTTATGCGTGTGAATGATTGCGCCCTGCCCGGAACGTGGCGCGCAATTTTAGAAAAGGGCGGTACACAGCGTAACGTATTTTTGTGCATGCATACATATATGTGTATAGACTCTTCTGAAGTGTGTGTGATTGTACGTGAACATCGGTATCGGTTCGTTTCCGCGATTCAAATTGGAATTTTCGCTGGAATTTCTTGCAGGTTTAATTTATTATTTCTTTGATTTATATTTATTCTTTTTTCCACATTTTGTTTATTTTTATTTTCCTTATTAAATTTTATTATTATTTTTTCTTTCATTAGATATTTATTTTCACTTATAATATAATTATTTTAAATAATATACATATATTTATTTAAATATATATATATATAATTATAATATATATATATCTATTTAAATATATGAATATATTTATATATATAAATAAATATACTAACTTTATTTCATATATATAACTATATATTAATTTTTGATAAATATATATTCAAATTAAATTAATTTATAAGAATTTTATTTTTAACATACCTATATATTATTTTAAAACTTATATATTAGAAGATGCCTAGACTTAAGAGAAAGTCAGCTTGCAATAGGAGTCAAACACAGCGAAAAAGAAATCGTTTGAATAGGTCAGATATAGACTTTTCTGAGCAGGAACGCGTAAATAATCTAGAGGCACATAGAGAACGTAGGCAAAATTTCGAATTTAGGGAAGCTGAAAGGGTTAGAGATAGTCAACAGCATCGAGTCCGCAGAAGTAATAGAACATTTAGGGCCGTTGAGCAATTACCGGAGTATTCGAGTCGCAGGCAAGATGCTGACCTTCGATCTCAGGAAAGAGAGCAGGATGCAGTTCGTCGCCGTGTACGTCGCAGTGATTCTGCAATTAAAACAGACGAACAACTTGCCAACACTTCGCGTCGTTCGAGTCGCAGGCAAGATGCTGAGTTTCGATCTCAGGAAAGAGAGCAGGATGCAGTTCGTCGCCGTGTTCGACGAACTGATCATTCAACTAGAAATGCCGAACAACTTGCCAATAGTTTGCGTCGATCGAGGCGCAGGCAATGTCCACAATTCAGGTCCAACGAAAGCGGATGAGATGCTGTTAGAAGGGCGACAAAATCAGGAGACGCGAATTTTAGAAAGGGCATAGATAGAAGTCAAAGGTCTCAGGTTAGAAACAATCCTATTCGTAGGATTGTTGAGCAGGCACGCAATACTAGTGCACGCCGCAGTGCTCGAATTCGAGCTCAACGTGAGGCCTTTGAAGCCCATAGGAATATGTCGCAAAGAGTGAGTCTATATAGGAGTATTTGCACCAATAGGATAGCAGAGAATAGGAGAAACGCGTCCCGCAATAGAGTGGACCGTGCGAATACCCTTCCAGATGATAGGATGTCGCAGGTTAAAACTAGTTTAGATTGCCTAATAGCCAATTTTAATAAGACAGTCAAGCAGGGACCCGATCAGGTTTGCATATGTTGCAAAGGTTTGTGGTTTCCACATCAAGTGGACAAAATTTCGCGTGAGGTCATAGAGGAAAAGTGTAGTGAGGCAGATAGTGTTGATATTTTGTATCTTTCCTCTATGTTTCCATCCCATAATAATAGGTTTAGCTTTTGCAAAACCTGCAGCCGCAGTATTAAGTCAGGGAAAAAACCAAAGGCTTCTATTACAAATGGCCTAAATTTTCCGGAGCTTCCGGAATGCCTGAAAGGCTTGACGCCTATAGAAGAAAGGCTGATTTCTCCCCGTCTTCCTTTTATGATCATAAAGTCTCTTGGATATGGACTTCAAAGTGCCATTAAAGGAGCAGTGATCAATGTGCCAATTCCAGTTGCAAATGTTGTAACTTCCCTTCCCAGGGCATTTAATGAAGCCGAAGTAGTTCAGATTCATCTTAAGCGTAGAATGGAGTATAACCATGATTTCATGGCTGAAACCATAAGGCCCTCAAAGATAGTTGATGCAATTCGGTATTTAGTGAACACAGAACTTTATAAGAAGCACCAGGTTACTATCAATGAGCAGTGGTTGTCTTCTTACTCAGCTGAGACTGTACCATTTGTTGCGTCAGCAGACGACAGGGACATTGTGTGTCAAATGTTAGAAAAGGCAGCACAACCTAATGAGCATAGAGTAGTAGAAGAAGAGGTAGAGTTGAATCCAGGAGGTCAAGAAACCTTCATGGAAAATGTCCCTGTTGAAAACATAGATATTCCTCGAATTGCTATAGCACCAGGAGAGGGTCAGCGACCTCTTGACATGATAACCGATTGTGATTCAGAGGAGCTGGCTTTTCCCACAATATTTGCAGGCATTAAAAGGAAATGTCAGGAAAGTTTTACAACTATAGTTAGATCAGAGCTTAGGAATTTTGATAGAAGAGGTTGTAGAACTGATAAATTGTTTCATAACTTCAAAAAGTTAGAAATGATTAGCATTAGGAATAGCACATCAATTTGCTTACGTAAGCACTCTGCCACTCAAGGCATTTCGGCTGCTGATGTGCGTAATGATGAAACTTTAAATAGGTTAATACTTCATGATGATGGCTATAGGCTTTTAAAAGGTATTCGCACGTCTCCTGCTTATTGGGAGGTCGAGAAAAAGAAAGTGATGGCTATGATTAGGCAGGTAGGGCTTCCAACTTTTTTTATAACATTTTCCGCAGCGGAAACTAGGTGGCCGGAGCTTTTAGTCTTGCTATGTAAAAATGTAGACAAGCTAGAAGTATCCGAAGAAGAAGCGTTAAATTTGGGGTTTAATGAGAAAGCTCGTCTCATTAGAGCAGACCCAGTGACCTGTGCCAGATATTTCGATTTTCGATATAGACAGGTTTTAAAACTGATGAAAAGGAAGGCGGTGTCTTTGGTTGTCACCAGGTCATCAAGTTTTATTGGCGAGTGGAGTTTCAGCAAAGAGGCTCTCCACATATACATGGCATGTTCTGGCTGAAAGACGCCCCAAAGCTCGACCTAAAGAATGAGTCCACATTTATGCCTGTGAAGTCCTTTATTGATCAGTTTATTACTGCTGATTCTAGTTGCCCGGACGTTGCTCCATATTTGGAGTATCAACTCCATAGTCACGGGCACTCTTGCAGGCGAGAAATTAGGTCAAAACAAATTTGTAGATTTGGTATCCCATACCCTCCCATGCCTCAAACAGAAATTCTTCTCCCTTTAGAAGAAAATGCTCCAAATTTGGCCGAGCATCGTAGGAATTTCGAAAAAATTCAAAGTCTGCTCGACTTCCCATTTGATCGTGAAAGCGTAGAAAATTTTAACGATTTTAACAACTTTTTGTCCCACGATCAACTTAACCTTAGTTATGAGGGCTACATTAATGCTGTAAGATCAAGTATAAAGAAACCAAAAGTTTTTTTGAAGCGATCTTTTGCAGCAATCAAGCTTAACGCTTATAACAAGCACCTCCTTTTGTTGCATCGAGCAAATATGGATATTCAGTTTATTTTAGACCCCTATGCTTGCTGCAGCTACGTCGTTAATTATATTAACAAGTCTCAGAGAGGTATCTCAATGTTGATGCGTGAGGCAATCAATGAGATTAAAGACAATAACAATGTAACTATTAAGCAAAAGTTACAACATTTAGGTAACAAATTTATATTTGGCACTGAGATATCCGCTTTTTATAGCTACTGCAAATCAGAACGAGGAGCTCGCCAAGAAAATGCAGATGACTTTGACGATGATGTGCCTAGGGCTTCTGAATCAATAGTTTACGCTCTTCGCGATAATAGTGGCTTCATCAGAAAGAGGACCACTGCGTGCATAATTAGGTATAGGAGATTTAATGTCAATACAGAAACAAGTGACTATTTCAGAGAGCTAAAAATGCTTTACGCCCCATGGCGAGATGAGCATTTGGATTTAGTCACACATGACTGTGAATTGTTCTGTAGGGAAAATTCGGAGTTAGTAGAGAACAATCGCAGAAAATATAATTTACTAGATGATAGGGAACTAGAAGATGCTCTGAGCCACTTAACAGAGGAAGCAGAAAATGAGAATAATCAAGTAGGAGAACAGGAAGTGGTAGATGATGGCTTCACAGTTTTAGGATTGCCTGAAATAGATCCACATCTAAATGTTTTAAATGTGGATGGAAATATTGATATGAATGATGAAGATAGTAATGTCCGTTTTATCAAGCTTCCAGCCTTAGTTTCTCAGGAAAGCTTAGCTAATATAGTTAGATCTCTTAATTTAAAGCAGAAGCTATATTTTACACATGCTTTGCATAATGCCAAAATCAATACAGTCTTTTATGAATTTGTTGGAGGCGGCGCCGGAGTCGGAAAGAGTCGACTTATATCAGCAATTTTTCAGTCATTATCCGTTATGTATAACAGTATACCAGGAGCTGATCCGACATCTGTTAAAATCCTCTTATGTGCACCAACACGAAAAGCAGCATTCGGAATTAGTGGTTCGACACTGCATTCCATGTTTTCACTTCCTGTTAATCAATCTCGCTCAGCACCTCTAAGGGCCTTAAGCCATGATTTAGTTAATAGCCTTCATTCAAGGTTAATCGATCTTAAATTAATTATTATTGATGAAATATCAATGCTTAGCTCTCTAATTTTTTCTTATTTAGATTCTCGTTTGAAGCAAATTTTCAAAAATACTTCTCCTTTTGGTGGTGTTTCTATCATCGTATTCAGTGATCTTAGACAGTTACAGCCCGTAGGAGGTAGTTGGATTTTCGATCCAAATACCACTGACCCTTACCATGAAATATTTGGTACGTATCTCTGGGACCTTTTTTTGTATTTTGAGCTCACAGAGATAATGCGTCAACGTGACGATCAGCTTTTCGCTTCTGCCTTAAATAATATGGCATCGGGTTGTATGACAGCCGATGATATTGTCCTTTTCCAATCTAGAATATGCGAACCATCGGCAGTGCCCGATGATGCAATTCATCTGTTTAGTAATAATAATGAGGTTGATTTATTTAATGTAACGAAACTTAACTCAATTGCTACTGAGCAATTTTTCTCTACTGCTGAAGATTTTATTAAGGCGGGCCATTTGGAACCAGCTAGGAAACAAAGAATATTAGAAGAAGTGAAGGGTTTTAAAACTTCCGCTACACAGGGACTCTGTACGTCTCTTCTCCTAAAAAATACTGCCAAGTACATGATGACGGTCAATGTAGACACAGGGGATGGATTAGTAAACGGGGCATCAGGTGTGTTGATGCAAATAGATTTCAATACATCCAACACTCCCAACATTTTATGGATGAAATTTACAGAGGAAACTGTAGGAGAATCTGCGCGTTCGAAGTGTACACATCGTACAGATCCTTCATGGACTCCTATTCAGAAAATTGTTCGCAGTTTTCAATATTCAAATAACGCACAAATTAACATTGACCGTAGGCAGTTTCCAATTGTGCCTGCTGAAGGCATCACAATTCATAAGAGTCAGGGAGCTACGTATGGCAAAGTGGTAGTCCTTGCTAATTCCAGAATGCAGCGTGCTGCATTATACGTAGCTTGCAGTAGAGCAACTACTGCTTTAGGATTATTCATTATTGGGAATTTTGTTTCTCCTAAGTCTCCCCAAAATAATGATAAAGTGAAAGCCCAATTGAAGAAATTGCGGACTGAAAAACTACTGTGTACTCATAACGATTATTTAATTAACAGTTCTGCCCTTAACATTTTCTTCCATAATACTCAGAGCTTGAATTCCCATCTTGAAGATATTCGATCGGACAAGCTGATGCTTCAGTCATCAATATTATGTTTCGTGGAAACTTCCATAAGCAATGAAACTGTAGAAATACCTGGGTTCACTATTGTGGTTCAACTTGAATCAATTAGGCCTTTAACAGGCATCATAATTTATGTAAAGAACGAGCTAGTAGATAGAATTTCCCATACCTTTAGCAGTAGAAAAACTTTTGGCTCAGTAGTTTTTGAGTTCGGCATATTTAGGTTTGATGCCATAAGTTTTCTTATATTATATAAAAGTCCAGACTTTCCTCTGTCCACATTTAAAATAGAATTTGAGGAGATAATTCATCAATTTTCTCGTTTAGATGATTTAGGGGATAGCTTGCTAGTTTTAGGAGATTTTAATTTGTGCCTCAAAACCTTTAACAGGTGTAAGAGTATTTATAATTTTTTGATTAGCAAAGGATTAAAGAGTTTGTTAGATTTGAAAACGTCTACTACCAATATGGATACACATATTGATTGGTCGTTTTCAAATCTACTAGATAATGAAAAGATTAGTGCTAGGACTTTTGAGGTTTTGCATAGCCATCACAATGGGATATCTGTTAGTATTCAGGCATGAGTTTGTAATGTTTGGAATAGGTTAGAAATTAAGAAATCTAAATGACAGGATATATGTAAATATGTATGTAGGCATATTTTAATAATTTAAATTTAATTATCTAATAGTTAAGTATAACCATTGAATGGAAAATTGGATTGATAATTATTATTATTTTTTTATTTTTATACCCTTGGACCTTGTTATCGATATTAACAAATTTAAAATTTATAAAGAAATACCGATATCTACTGCTCACACCACTTTAGGGAATTGCGGCGATAAATTATTGGCTAAATATCGAAATTGAAGCAAGGTGGCAGCGCACTCCAGTATTATTATTAATTTATAGCTTGCAATTAGTATTATACAATTAAATACTTTTTATGGCAACATACGTCCAAGGGTATCCTACTGTCGTGTGCAACTCGACTGTTGCTCTTGTTCTTGCATGTTTTTTTTCTGTTTTCGTCTAGATTCTGTTTTTTTAAAGTCCTCGCCTTTTCTTCTGTTCGCTTGCAAACAAGGAGATGCAGCCGGCAACCGCGCGGCTGGCATCTCACACAGGAATCAGGACACAGAGCAAGGAGATGCAGCCGGCAACCGCGCGACCGTCATCAAACACCCGGAGCATCAAACACAGAGCGATCGAATTTGACAGCCAACCACCAGGACCAGGACGACCACGAGCAAGAACCAAGGACAACGATCAAGGACACGAAAATAACAAGGAAGAATCAAGGGTCGAAGCCCCACCCATATGGCGAGTCGCCACACCTGGACGTCAGCTGCCCGAATTGGTAGTGGACCAAATCCGGACGCAGCACGCCTGGAGTGCCCACCACCGCGTACGGTTCGCCGTCCAAGTAGACGGAACTATATTTCGGGTGACGCTGGGCCGTGGCAGTACCCCCGTCATTGCTTTCCATTGGCATAGTAAGGGGGGGGGGGTGTGAAGACTCAAATTTGAGCCGCCACATTTTTTGTTATTTTTATCTATATTATCTTTCTTTCCCTTATTATTAGCATGTAATTAGATGTAAGTATTGAATAGTTTTAAGCTTATGTTTCCCAATAAAGGGCTATTTTTCCTTTAAAAACCAAAAAAAAAACCGGCGTTTTAGTCGAGTCAGACTACCCCAAGAGTAGGTTACAGGGTATAGGCTCGCTCACCACGTGAACAGCGAGCACCGCAGCAGAGAGAGCGCAACGAAAAGAGCGCAGCCGAACCGAACGACAGAGCGAGCACCGCAGCAGAGCGAGCGCAACGAAGAGAGCGCAGCCGAACCGAACGACAGAGCGGTCACCGCAGCAGAGCGAGCGCAACGAAGAGAGAGCGCAGCCGAACCGAACGACAGAGCGAGCACGGGGGCAAAGCGAGCGCAACGAAAAGAGCGCAGCCGAACCGAACGACAAAGCGAGTGCCACAGCATAGCGAGCGCCACGGCAGAGCGAGCGCCACGACAGAGCGAGCGCAGCCGAACGGCAGAGCGAGCGCCACGACAGAACGAGCACAGCTTAATGTCGACAGAGCGAGCGCAGCTTAACGCCGAGAGAGCGCTGCAATCACAACAGCCGGGAGAGCGCTGCAGAGTCCGTAGGCGGCTTAAGCTCAGCGACTGCGCTGCCAATTTCAACGCCGGCGCTTGGAGGGAGGAAAATAATTGCTGCACGTGGATTTTGGCAGTCAAGTTCGAGACGGTGAAGGTGTCAAGATCGAGACGGTGGACAAGTGCGAACAAAAAGGTAAAGACGCGTGTGACCAAGAAAAAAAGACAAAGACTAGGAAGACGAACCTTGCCACGAGGAGGACGATATCAGGATCAGAGGAAAGAACACAAGACGGAGGACAGCAACAAAAGACGCGTGGACCAAGGTGAGCGAGCCGCTACATGGCCGATCTTTAGGCAGGGCCCGTTTCGCAGAAAAAGACGGTGTTTAGGCAGGGCAAGGTTAGAAATATGTATAAGTTTAGTTTTTTTAGGCTAAATTAGAAAAAATAAAGATTATGTTTTGAAAACGAAAGTGCGCATGTCTGCAAAAAGGGGAAAGAAAAGGGGGTGTGAGTGTGTGCATGTGTCTGCGCAGGCGGCGAACGCGAGACCGCGTGGCCCAAGCTGTTCCAGGGTTCCATTGGTGTGCCAGCCGGTAAATACCCAGCATACCTCGGGAACAGACACGAGTCGGTGATCCCGGAACACGAGGTAAATACCCGGTTCCGAGATAAACCGAATCACGCGGGCGGCCACTAGTAAGGCGCCGACACGCAGAGTGTGTATGACCGGGGGCGTCTGCCGTGCCTACACAGGACACCCGGGGAGAGGCGAGTCGCGCGAGTCGTGCAGTATGGGCGTGCGCGGAAGCGGACAAAAGTCCACGTGGCCTCGCACTGCTCCGTGGCTCCACTGACGCGCGAGAAGGTAAATACCCAGCGCGTACAGTGGAACCTCTGGAGCAGCCGCTAGTCGATGGTCTCAGAGGCTTGAGGTAAATACCCGGCTCCGAGACCATTGGAGAAGCGGAGGTGGCCACTGGACTTATTTACTGGCCCTTGCGCACGATTGCCAACAGCACACACGTTGCAAAGTCGGCCATGCCGACTGAGCAAAACACCACGTGTTCTTCTTCGCAATGACTACAAAACCTCAAAAGGTCACTCTCCTCGTTTCGGCTCGGGTCTCAGCAAACTTTACAAATTTTCCTGTGAAGTGGCCCTGGCGCGACTGAGCTCACCTCAGCCTTTAGACGCTACCTTACAAACGTAGCCAAAATTATCGACTTTCAAGTACCATTAGAAACCACAGAGCCCTTGAATACAACAAGCGCAATTACAACTGATGAAAATCAGTTATCAGCTATGATGCCAGATTAATCAGAACAACTGTTATACGTACAACAAAAATCGTGAAAAAGGTCAATCAACAAGAAAATCAAGAATTGACAATATCAACATATTCGGACGTACAGTCATTTGGTGCTTTCGAAATCCGTGATGAAAACGCATAAGACCCAATGTTGACCAGTCGAACGCTACAGTCAGGAGCTGACTGTATAAGGCCATAGATTATAGTACTATATACCGTAAAAAACATTTATTAATAACGTTATAATGTAGAATCGCCGCTTGAATTCGCTACCGATTACCAAAAATAATAATATCACAATGCCTATGTCAATAAAGAAATGGGTTGGTGTAGCAAACGAATTCCGCAACACTCCGTATACAATACACCTTCAGCGGGCATATTCATAAACGTTTATAAATAAAAGTTAGCACAAATCGTCACGACTATTTTTAGGCCATGGATATTAAAAAATTCATGGATTATTGTGTTTGTTGGAACGAAAATGTGCGTAACAGGCAAAAGGAGGCATCTCCAACCGCATAAGAGAGCAACCAAATTTTGTAACAACGTTCGTGTATATTGCAGGGTTTCAAAATTTTATTGAAATTGCGACACGCCTCTTCCTGCCTCTGTAAATCAGTAATAACTTTTTAGAAGCAACAATATTAACTCAACAACCAAAGTTGAATATCACACACGACAAATACCTTGTCTCGAGCGTTTTGTGAAAATTTCATTTAAATCGGACTATAAATAAGTAAGATATGATGAGAATTAAATTCGTTTTGAACGTACACTCAGCGACATTAAAAAAGCCGCACTGAAATTTTTCACGCACTTTGTACTTTTCGTTCTTAGAGTTCTTTCAAAACTGTTTCTTTTAGTCTAATTAAATTTTTTGGAGGTAGTTAGTATATTTTTAAACATAAATGCATTGCAAATATTTTGGTAGACAAGTAACATGATTGGAAATTATTTTTTTTCCCGTGCCCTTTTTATTTGACTAAGATTTAGCCAGTACGACAATATTCAGTAAATTAATTTTATAAATCATACATTTTTATTCAACAAATGTTAATTTTTTCTATTGATATTCTCCATATGTGAGTTACAAATGCAAAGTTTTTTGCGAAAAAACATTAAATTAATATTTTTTTATTTTAATTAGTACCACCTTTGGCCATTATAACACTATTTATCCTTCTTGGTATCGAATCATATAAATTCTGCAAATATTCATTTGTGATGTCTTCGTACCATACTTTTTCTATGATTTCCCGTTATTCTACCATAGTTTTAGGCTTCCGCTTTGCTATTTTTTTGCTCATAAGTGCCCATACATTTTCTATTGGATTAAGGTCAGGGCTGTTTGCTGTCCAATTCAACGACTTAATTCCCAAATTATCTTTGAAAATGGTTACCTTCATTTAAAAGAGCATCGAAATTTTATTAATAAAGCATTAGAACAACAACATCTCATTGAGTTACTTACAGAACGTACTCTATGGCAAGGTGCGGAATCGTCCTGAAAAATGGGGTCGTACTGACCCTAAAATATGAATTATTAAATAATAAGCATATGTGCACGTAACCATATTATGAATATTATGAATATGTACAAAAGTATGTAAATACTTGCATACATTCATATTCATTTACCACGCCACCTATTGATTGAGTACTCGTATTAATGAAAATGTATTTTCGGTAATTGACATGTGCATGGAAAAAAAGAGTCGAGTAAAAGCTCGCGCTTCGCGCTCGTATAGATTGTCCTTTTCTTTCCTACGCAAGTAGTTTAGTTCTGTAAATCGCCATGTAAATCAAAATTGGCGGTTTGCGGGGGCGGTTTCCTGTTATTCCAAATTGAAAATAAACTTGATCTGCGTATGGTATACAGGAACCTTATGCTAAATTTGATGTTCCTAGCTTTTGTAATAGCTGAGATGGGCGCGTTCATCCAGACAGACAGACAGACGGACATGGCTCAATCGACTCGGCTAGTGATCCTGAGCAAGAATATATATACTTTATGGGGTCTCCGACGCCTTCTTCTGCCCGTTAAATACATTTGCACAAAGTTAGTATACCCTTTTTTGACCATTTACAATAGTCCAAGGATATAAAAATTATATACAACCAATAGCGTTGTTGATCGGGTGAGAAGAAAACTTCTTAAAAAACATGAATTTTGCAAGATACCCTATATAGTAGACCTTCTTGCGTCCAAAGCGCGGTATGCCATCTTTCACATCACGCCTTAGCCGCTCGATGGATTGCGTATGTGCTGCGGTTGAAGGATCGACAAAACTTTTTGAGTGATTAACTGTTTGATGTTGGAAGCCCTCGTCCTTTAGACATGAATACGCTCGGTTATTCTGTCCTTAATAAGAGACAGCAATGTGTCCTTATTTCTGGACTCCACTGGCACGATAAAAAACTCCTTCGAGTCTCTTTCAGTTCCGCCAAATAGCCATTGACCTTCCACTATGCGGCCACAGTTATATTTCCGACGTCCCACTTTTGTTTCGTAGATTTCCACCACTTTGCCGGGGGCACCAGTCTATGTAAACCTCGCACATGAAGTTGCGGAAGTCAATTACAGACGGGCGTGAACATCCCATTTCTTCCATCAAAAATTGCCCTTCGCGTTTTTGACCATCTCTATCAAGCATAACGAAGCGACAAATTTCCGAAATGGAAAACCGATGACCTTCAAAAAACGTATTTTTTCGCACGGTCTCCGAAAACTTACTGCGCACCATTTTGCAGCCGCAGGTATAGTTGCGGTGCTCTGACAGATAAAATAAATATCACTACGCGACCTGTATTTAATTTTACAGGCTTTTCCGCACGTTGGACACAGCTTTTCTTGGCTTATTACGTTGTGTAAACGTAAAAAGTCAATTAGTTCAATGTCGCACTGAAGGAGCAATGAAAACTCCGCGTTTGCAAATTAAACACATTACACATTAAATGACACTAATTGCGACTTGTAGTCGGTCGCGATGAAAGTCTGAATAAGCGTCAAGCAACCGGCAAGTTAACCGTTGTAACGGCATAAAATTGCTCATTTTTGTGTCTGTCGCAATTTTTATACGACACAAATCTGATGTCGGACAATGTGCACATTACTGTGACGTTTCAAAAACAAAAACAACAAAAACATGGAAATTTAATTATTTTTAAAAATTTAATATAAAAAAAAACTAGAAGCATCCGAGACATATTTTTTTCACCTAAATACATGATATATATAGCACTACCAGTAAAAAAATTTTTTAAAATATCGGAGATGAGGGCATATTTTTAGCCTTTACCATGATTATTATCTAATAATTCATATTTTAGGGTCAATAAAAAATACAAAACCATAAAATGTAATTAAATAAATATTAATTTTGATTATTCGATTGCTCACACCGCTATTGGCAGTCTTTCGCGCGCTAGGAAATTGCGGCGATAAATTATTGGAAACGTATTGAAATTGAAGCAAGGTGGCAGCGCACTGCAGTGTTATGATTAATTTGTACCTTGCGATTAGTATTATACAATTAAATACTTTCTATGGCAACATACGACCAAGGGTATCCCACCGTCGCGTTGCGCTTGACTGTTGCTCTCGTTTTACATATGTGTGTGTGTGAACACAAATTAAGTATGAATAAGTGTTTACATGTATGCACATGTATTTATTTTCGGTAATTGACATGTGCATGGAAAAGAAGAGTCGAGAATCAGCTTGCGCTTCGCGCTCGCGTCGTTTGTCCTTTTCTTTCCTACGCAAGTAATTTAGTTCTTACGTCATCGACAACTTCTTTGCTGGTCGAAGGGTCGAAATGGTTTATCTAATAACTTCAGTGTTTATTGTTCGATCGGATTGCAATTCGGAGGATAAGTTCATATAGTATTTATCTATATATATACTACAGCAGAACGTTAAGAAATGAGTAAATCGCCATGTAAAGCTATCTCTTTATCAAATAAATACTGTTCCTAATTGTAGCGGTAGAATGCTTGATTTAATTTTCTCTTCTGACATTTTACTAAACACTATCTCTAGAATGAATCCCTTAGTTCTTCCTGAAGATCCCTATCATCCTACATTGGACCTGGTTCTAACTCTGCCAACCTCTATGCAAACTGCAACTGTTTCCCCTATAATAAAATCACATTGTTTTCGTAGGACCGATTTCCAAAAATTGAATTGTTTAATTTTGGAACATGATTGGTCAATTCTTTATTCATGTTCTGATCTAAATGAATGCATTTCATTTTTTTATTCCTCTATGAACTCATTTTTTGATCAATGTGTTCCTGTTAGTTTTCCCGTAAAGTCAAATAGGCCTCCTTGGTTTTCACGTGAGGTAGTAAGGCTAAAAAATTTGAAATCGCGGTATTTTAAAAAGTTTAAATTAACTCGTAATCCTTCCGATTTTACACGTTATATTGCTGCAAGAGCAAACTTTATTGCTCTGAACGCAAATTGTTACAAAAAGTATTTGCGTCGCTGCCGTTTGCAGTTTGCTCAGGACCCAAAGCAGTTTTATAACTTTGTTAACTTAAAACGTAAATCAAGTAGATTTTCTCCCTCTCTATCATACGAAAATAAGGAAGCAACTAATGATCAGGCAGCTGCCGATTTGTTTGCAGACTTTTTTCAATCAACTTATTTAACAGAACCTTATAGTTCCCCTTTACATCCATACCCTTATAGTATAGAAAATTTTAACACTGTCTTCTGTCCTTCTATCGACAAAACCTCTCTACTAATTGATCTTAAATCGATAAAACCCGTTTTTTCTCCTGGCCCTGACGGAATTCCAGCATGCGTACTTAGATTTTGTGCTGATTCGATTTTGAATCCAATTCATAAGCTATTTGACTTGTCACTATCCAATAGTTATTTCCCACCTATTTGGAAAAACTCTTTTTCCATTCCTCTTCACAAAAGTGGTTCTAACCATGATGTGAAGAACTATAGATGTATTTCCAAGTTGTCCGCAATTCCTAAGATTTTTGAAAAAATTTTACGGCCCAGTTAACTTTTATGTGTAAATCTATAATTTCACCCCATCAACATGGGTTTATAAAGGCAAGATCAACAGCTACTAATCTTTTAGAATTCTCATCTCACATAAATCTAGTATTTCGGAACAAAATGCAAACTGATGTGGTCTATACTGACTTCAGTAAAGCATTTGACTCCGTAAATCATAATCTCCTAATTCATAAGTTAAATTTGATTGGTTTTCCTCAAAAGCTCCTTCTGTGGATATCCGATTATTTAACTAACAGGTCTCAACGAGTTCTTTTTAAAGAATGTCTCTCTAAGCCGATCTTAGTTATTTCTGGTGTTCCTCAGGGCAGCCACCTTGGACCATTGCTATTTAACCTTTTTATTAACGATCTTCCTTCAATACTCCTTCACTCTAACATTCTTATGTATGCTGATGATGTGAAACTCTGTTTGACACACAATGATCCAGCAAATAACCTTCTTCAAACAGATCTTGATTTGTTTTTTGAATGGTGCAGCCATAATCTGCTGCATCTTAACTGTTTGAAGTGCAAGGTTATGTCATTTTACAGATGTAACTATCATGTCATCGATTACAATCTTAACCCTAACCCCACTCTTAAGAATATCTGAAGTAGCTGATTTAGGTATCCTCTTTGATCATAAATTGAAATTTGATCGTCACATTACACAAATTGTCAATAAGGCATTTCGACTACTCGGGTTCATCAAAAGATGGGCCAAAGAATTCGAGGATCCTTACACGACAAAGTTGCTTTACACTTCTCTTGTTCGTCCAACTCTTGAATATGGGTCTTGCGTGTGGTCGCCGCAATACCATATTCACCAAGATAGAATTGAGTCTGTTCAAAAGCAGTTTCTATTCTTTGCCTTGCGCAGTTTTAATTGGGTTCCGGGTGTAGACTTACCACTATACTCTAGTAGACTCCTTCTAATTAACCTACCTTCCTTAACTAACCGTCGTATTATGTTAGGCGTTATGTTTATTGTAAAGCTAATAAAGTACAATATAGATTCCCCTACTCTGCTTACTCAACTTAATTTCTGTATTCCTTCTAGAGTTACTCGTAATTTTATGCCACTATCCTTGGCCTTTTGTAATACTAACTATAGCTTGCATGATCCCTTCCGAGTTCTCTGTGCTGACTACAACAGACTGTCTAGAGTTTTCAACTCCGAGTCCTCCCTTTACTCTGTTAAACTGTCTATCCTCAATCAATTAACACTACATGCTAACAACTAATAATAATCTACCGATCTGATTGGGTTTTACTGGGTTTTCCCCAATCCTTTGCAGCAAATGTTGGATCGAGAATTCTTGTTTTGTTATCCCCAGCTTAAATTTAAAAATATATACTCTTAATTAATTTTAATTCTAAACTTATTGCAAAATTTTAATTTCAAATTCTAAATTATTTTCTTTTTTTTTTTAAAATCTTCATTTTTAATTCGATTGTAATCTAATTTTTAATTTTAATTTTAAGTCGACTGTTTTAGTTGACGTTAAATAAATAAATAAATAAATAAATAAATCAAAATTGGCGGTTTGCGGGGGCGGTAGGCGTGATATTCCAAATTGAAAATAAACTTGATCTGCGTATGGTATACAGGAATCTTCATGCTAAATTTGGTGTCCCTTTTTTGTAATAGCTGAGATCGGCGCGTTCATCCAGACAGACAGACAGACGGACATGGCTCAATCGACTCGGCTATTGATCCCGAGCAAGAATATATATACTTTATGGGGTCTCCGACGCCTCCTTCTGCTAGTTACATACATTTGCAAAAAGTTAGTATACCCTTTTTTTGGGCATTTTCAATGCAGGAGTTTATCAGTGGTTAAGTGAGCTATGTCCCGGACTGATGTCGGTCGTATTCGGTGTTCCATATCTGGGGCGAAGCTTTTAATGTGGAGTACCCATTCCTCCACATCACGGGGTATATCATCTTTATTTGTGGTCTGCTTAAATGCTGCACAGTCCGTTACCAACTTGAAGCGAGATCCCAACAAAAAATGTCGAAATTTTTTTAAGAGCAACGTATGAAGCCTTAATCTGCAATATATATGTAACTGTGCTTTTTGGCCTCAGCTTCACTCGTGTTTTTGTTCCAGAAATACACGGGGCGCATATTTCCTTCAAAGCACAGCAGCAACACAGCTCCTAATCCGTCTTTGGAAGCGTCGGTATGTGCGCCTCCCTAGAGTATATGTGCAATACTGGCTTACTTGTTAACAGATATTTTAATTTTTTAATTGCTTCCTTTTCAGCATCACCAATTATAAATTCAGAGTTTTTCTTTAACAAATTCGTTAACGTGCGCGCTATCTCTGAATAACGCGGAATAAACTTTCGAAAAAATTCAGTCAAACCCAGAAACGATTGGACGCCTTTTATATTCTTAGTATAAGGAAATCGTCTTACAGCTGATGTTATGTCTTCTCCAGGCCAAACTCGTCCGTTTGTCACTGTATAACCCAGAAAGTTTATACTCTGCTGTACGAAACTGAACTTTTTCCATTTGATCCTCAATCCATACCTAGCTGCTGTTTTCAAAACTTTCTTACTCTTCTGCATACATAAACTGACATATCTGATGAACGCAGCAGGCAAAGGGGAGCCCTGTTAAATTCAAAAAGTCCTTCTCGTGTGATGAAAGCCGTTAGATGTCTGCTCTTTTCCTCGATTGGTACGTGAAAAAATCCGTTTTCTAAGTCCATAACTGTGAAAAATTTCGCCTCTTGTAGTTTGTCGAGAACATCTTCAATAAGTGGTACAGGGAACAAATCCTGAAGAACCATGCTGTTCAGTTTACGGTAATCGACGCATACCCTCAATGTTTGATACTTTTTCTTGAACATGACTACCCGACTCGCTACATTTGAAAATGATTCGCGTACAATACCCTTCTGCAGCCATTCATTAACCTGTCTCTTAACCTGTCTCTTTACCTCCGTGTCCCCGACAATTTCAAACGTCAATATCCCAAAGCCCAAGGAACTTTCTTCTACCAACAAATCAGGAAAGAGCGCGCTTTTGCTCTCTCGGTCTTTCAGATGGAGCAATACCGACAGCCCGCTTTATCTCGTCGTCGGCTGCACCCGCTCGCGCAACAAACGGTACTGCTGCACCACCAGCAAAACAAAACGAAAATGTTAACAAAAAACCTGGGTCGACCTGGCAGACCTGAATGCACCGCTACATTACAATAAAGCGAAAGCTTAGCCCGGAAAATTCAGATTCAGAAAACAAGCCGAAAAATACACGCGACAACTCTACCCTGGTCAACAACCCCGCAAATACCAACAGATTCGCTTTGCTGGCAGATACCGCTGAGGACGTGCCGCTGGGATCCGTTAATATCGAACCGAAGAAAACAAAGCCTCCTCCAATATATTATACATCCGCGAGAAAAGCACAAGCGGTCTGGTAAATACTTGTAAGGTAGCGTCTGAAGGCTGGGGTGGGCTCAGTCGCGCCAGGGCCACTTTACAGGAATAATTTGTAAAATTTTCTGAGACCCGAGCCGAAACAAAGAGGGTGACCTTCTGGGGTTTTGGGGTCATCGCAGAGACGAACACGTGGTGTCCAGCTGAGCCTGCCGACTTTGCAGCGTGTGTGTGTCGTTGAAAATCGTGCGCAACGGCCAACAAATGGGTCCAGTGGCCGCCCCCCCCGCTTCGCTAATGGTCTCGGAGCCGGGTATTTACCTCAAGCTTTTGCGACCATCGACTAGCGGCTGCTCCAGAGGTTCCACTGTACGTGCTGGGTTTTTACCGGCTTGCACGTCAGTGGAGCCACGGCGCAGTGGGAGGCCACGTGGACGCCTGTCCGCCTTCGCGCACGCCCACACTGTGTGGCGACGCCTGACTAGTGGCCGCCCGCGAGATTGGGTTTATCTCGGAACCGGGTATTTACCTCGTGTTCCGGGATTCACCGACTCGCGGCTGTTCTCGAGGTTCCACTGCATGTGCTGGGTATTTACCGGCTTGCACACCAGTGGAACTCCGGAACAGTTTGGCCACGCCGTCTGGCGCCCCCTTCGCCCTCGCACACTCGCGCTCTGCCTGTCGACGTCAGACCAGTGGCCACCATACGTGACTCGGTTAATCTCGGAACCGGGTATTTACCTCGTGTTCCGGGATTCACCGGCTAGCGGTTGTTCTCGAGGCTCCACTGTATGTGCTGGGTATTTACCGGCTTGCACACCAGTGGAACTCCGGAACAGTTTGGGCCACGTGGTCTCGCGTTCGCCGCCTGCGCAGACACATGCGCACACTTACACACTCACACACTCACACATTCACGCGCCCTTTTGTTCCCTTTGGCAGACATGCGCACTTTCATTTGCAAACATCATCTTTATTTTATTAACTTAGCCTAAACAAGAGCAACAGTCGAGTTGCACATGACAGTAGGATACCCTTGGACGTATGTTGCCATAAAAAGTATTTAATTGTATAATACTAATTGCAAGCTATAAATTAATAATAATACTGGAGTGCGCTGCCACCTTGCTTCAATTTCGATATTTTGCCAATAATTTATCGCCGCAATTCCCTAAAGCGGTGTGAGCAGTAGATATCGGTATTTCTTTATAAATTTTAAATTGGTTAATATCGATAACAAGGTCCAAGGGTATAAAAATAAAAAAATAATAATAATTATCAAACCAATTTTCCATTCAATGGTTATACTTAACTATTAGATAATTAAATTTAAATTATTAAAATATGCCTACATACATATTTACATATATCCTGTCATTTAGATTTCTTAATTTCTAACCTATTCCAAACATTACAAACTCATGCCTGAATACTAACAGATATCCCATTGTGATGGCTATGCAAAACCTCAAAAGTCCTAGCACTAATCTTTTCGTTATCTAGTATATTTGAAAACGCCCAATCAATATGTGTATCCATATTGGTAGTGGACGTTTTCAAATCTAACAAACTCCTTAATCCTTTGCTAATCAAAAAATTATAAATACTCTTACACCTGTTAAATTATGATGCCTGTTAAAGGCCTAATTGATTCAAGTTATATTATTAAAGAAGAGGGAGTCTCCCAGCGGAGAAAGCGCGAGGCACTGCGACCAATATGATCTTTTGTACCCAGAATGCTCTCCCTGTCATGACAAAAGCTGTTCTGCTTCCCTAATGAAGCATAACAGATCTTTCGTCGAGGAACGGACAATCTGCTCTGGAGTTGCGATTTCCACGTGCAGATGTTTCCTCCTTGTCCATACCAAGGCCGGACAGTCACATAGAATGTGTTTGGTAGTTTCATCGTCCTCTTTGCAGAGCCTGCACTCCGCGTCCGAGGACAAATGCATTTTTTTGAGGTGGTAGTTCACCAAGTGGTGGCCACTTAGGTAGCCAACAAGGAGATAGAGGTCTCTCCTGGAGAGCTGCTTGGTCCTTCGATCAACTTTGGGATTGGTAAGCTCTTTAGCCTGCCGCATCCCTGGTTGGAAGAACCAGTAGCGTTCAGTCAATCTTCCAGCCCAGGTTTTCACAAGGGAGGAGATAGTAGACCACCCCACGCCACAGAAGGGTTCGGGGCCGAGCAAGGTGGCTGATGACCCAGCCCTCGCTAGTTCGTCCGCCAGCTCATTGCCCTGGAAGCCAGAGTGCCCAGGTACCCAAATTAGGGTGACTTTATTCCTTATTGACAGCCTCTGGAGACAATTCCAGCAGTCAGCCACCATACGCGAGCCTATTCTTTTTGAGGAGAGGGCTAGTATGGCCGCTTGGCTGTCCGAGAAGATGTATATTTTCGCTCCTCTAGTCCCCTTCTCAAGGATAAGACGGCAGCAGAACTCAATGGCGTGAACCTCTGATTGGAAAACTGTGGGCCAGTTGCCCATAGCAATCGAGGTCCTGGAGTTGGGACCATGTATTCCAGCTCCAACCCCCTGTTCAGTCTTTGACCCGTCGGTGTACCAATGTATACCATTTGGGTCTCTGATGGGGTTGCCAGCATCCCAAACCCTGCGGTCCGGGATGAGGGTTCTAAATTTTGCACCAAAGAAGAGTTCCTTGGTCATAGAATCTGATCTAGTGCAGATCTCTAAGCCAGGAATGTCTTTGAGTAGGCTAGCATGCCCAGATTCGGTAGCTAGAAGCCCAGATTGGAGCTTGATTCTAAGAAGGCTCATAGCAGCAACTTCTTTTATACGGATATGCAGCGGAGTCAGATTCAAAATCGATTCCATTGCTGCAGTGGGACAGGTGCGGAGTGCACCCGTTAAGGAAAGGCAAAGCAGCCTATGCAATTTCGTGCATTTATTGATGGCAGTGACCTGCGTAACCTTGGGCCACCACACAATAGCAGCGTAGGTTACGATCGGTCTTACCATCATCTCAAAAAGCCACCTAATGGTGCAGGATTTGAGACCCCATATTCTACCGAAAAGCCTTCTACATGCCCACATGGCATGAGTGGCCTTTGATAGAGTGTTATGCAGGTGGGAGTTCCAGTTTAGTCGCTTATCAAGGGTTACCCCTAGATACTTGACTTCGTTGGAAAGTTCCACAGGAGAGCCGCCAATATGTAATTGACCAATGTCAATAGAGTAACGCTTAGTGAAGGGAACAATGATTGCCTTTTGAGGATTGATGCTAAGACCTACATCATCGCACCATCTACTGACCGTGTTCAGAGCTGATTGCATCAGCTCTGTCACGGTGTTGGCATAGTTCCCGTTCACTACGAGAGCCAGGTCGTCGGCATAGCCAATCGCTTCCACGCCCTGTTCTGCGAGTATGATTAGTAGTTCGTCAACTACTAGGGACCAGAGCAAAGGGGATAGAACCCCTCCCTGGGGACACCCTTTTACCGCACTAATGTGGGCGGTCGTCGTGTCCAGGGTAGAGGAGATAGTCCGGTGTTTGAGCATGGCGTCAATCCACCGGATTATGGGACGGGCAATGTTCCTGCGCTCAAGCGCAGTAGAGATAGACCCGTAGCCGGTATTATCGAAAGCACCCTCTATATCAAGAAAAGAGCACAGAGCAATGTTCTTTGATACGAAGGCCTTTTCGATCTTACTCACTAATTTGTGGAGAGCGACCTCTGTCGATCTACCGGCTATATACGCGAACTGCGTGGGGTGCAGAGGGTTGTTTTCCTGCAGAGAGCACCGAATGTGCAAGTCTAGGAGCCTTTCCGCAGTCTTAAGCAGAAAGGAGGTAAGGCTGATCGGTCGGTAGGACTTAGGCTGGTCAAGAGGACGATTCCCCTGTTTGGGGATGAATACCACATTGACTCTCCTCCAAGAGTTGGGTATGTGTCCCCACGTGAGACTGGCTCTAAGAAGGCCGACCAGTGGATCAAGGATATGATCCAGACTGTTTTGGAGAAGGGCTGGAAAGATTTGATCACCCCCTGGGGCTTTGAAGGGAGCGAAGGAATCTACAGCCCATTTGACCTTTTCAGGATCGAAGATGGTACCAGATAAACTGGTTCCACGTGAGTCAGGTGACCAGGTGGCGTCAACGTGACTGGATAGATCTGGGTTGGCCACGGAACCTGGGAAGTGAACTTGTAGTAAAAGTTCAAGTGCTTCCCTACGATCTTGAGTGAAAGAGCCATCTGCTCTTTTAAGAAGCCCTATACCATTAGACGATCCTTTGGCTAATACCTTGTGGAGCCTCGCTGCCTCTGGCAGAGATTCTATGCTACCACAGTAGCTGCGCCACGTATCGCGTTTGGAGCGTCTAATGTTCTTATTATAGTTTGTGAGAGCGTCCCTATAGACGTCCCAACTTATACGGTTAGATCTGGCCTTGTTAAAAAGGCTTCTAACCTTCCTTCTTTGAGCAGCCAGCTCTTCGTTCCACCAAGGAACTTTACGGTTGACCGTTAGTGTCTTCCGAACTGAGCTGGCTTCGAAGGACGTAATAAGCACATCTTGGAGCAGGTTGGCAGCAAGTTCTATCTCACTGACAGAGTTAGGATTGCTGATCAACATGTCTGCTTTCAAAGCCACAGAGGCTTTGAAGAGTTCCCAATTTGTCTTTTTAGGACAAAAGGAGTTCTGGCGGATCTCGATTTGGCCAGGAAGGTCGAACCTGATGTGCTGATGGTCCGACAAGGTGGCTTCGTCTGTGACCCGCCAGTTTATAAGCGAACTCGCAATTGAGTTGCTTATTAGGGTGAGATCTAATACCTCTTCCCTAATAGAATTAATAAACGTCGGTTTACATCCGACGTTCGCTATGTCTAAATGACAACACATTAGATAGTCAAGGAGAGACTCACCACGTTTGTTGACGTCGCTGCTCCCCCAGATTGTGTGATGGGCGTTGGCATCACAGCCAATCACGAGCGGCTTGTTGTGGAGGCGGCAGAATCCCACAAGCCGCTGAACCTCTGCGGGGGGTACATCATCCACATCGCCCGGGAAGTAAGCAGAGGCGATCACCACTTCCCGGACGCCATCAGCAGTGGCTACCTCCATAGCCGTTGCCACCAGGTCTCTGTGAATGAAGTTGGTTAAAGGAAAGTGTCTCACACTGTTATTGATCAGTATAGCAGTGCGAGGGGCACCTCCCATACGGTCATATAATAACTTACATGATCCGCATGATAGTCCACGGACGAGGCCACCTATTAACCATGGCTCTTGGACGAGAGCCAGGTCAATCTCCTCTTTACAGACGACCCTGCACAGGGTGGCTGACGCTCCTCTGGCGTGGTGCAGGTTCGCCTGGAGCACTCTAGTTGCGCTCCGCATCCTCTCTCAGCGCCTTGGTGACAAGGCCACATGCCTTGCCCCCCGAGAGTCGTTGCCTCGGATGCCCTTCGGCAGTCTGGCTGAGCTGCTCGGGGGAGGACGCCTAGCGATCCCAGTCGCGGGAGGTGCCCTTGCGGGTTGTTTGCGCCCAGCGCTGACTGTGGGTCTGGCAGGGGCCAGGAGGCGCCCGCTGCCAGCCACCGGCCTGGTGCGGCCCGTTGAGGGGTTGGGGGCGGAGACCAGAATGGTCGGGGGTTTGGGGATGGGGGCTTTCAGCGCCACTGCGGCCGCAGCACTGGTGGACGCCACCGGTGCGGCAGCCACTGCTGTCGCATAGGTAGGGGCCACCTTTGACGCTTCCGGAGGGGCGCTGGAAGGGGGGGGAATGGTTGGAGAGGGGGATGGGGGACGGGCCGGGGAGGGAGAGGCTCTGGGGACGGAGTTCTTCAGGAGAAGTTTGACTCGTCCAAAGACGAATTTCACCTTCCCGTTGCACTCCGTCAGAGCCTTATACGACTCCTCGTCGACCAACATCGCGAGGTGAGTCGTAGTACCGCTAAGGGTATGCTGGACCACACGCCACAGTTTTGTCGAGAACAACTCCTCGTTTTGGATACCAAGGTATCGCAAAATATCGGCGGGTGTGAGTCCAGCACTACTGGGGAAGTATCCTCTAATGAGGTGAGCTTTGGGGAACTCAGACTCCTCCAGTAGTTTAATGTCAAGGGAGCTGATGGACCTGATGTGTCCAACGGCTCCCCTGACCCAGTCGGCAGTGCGGCTATCCTCGCACACCAGGAGCAGCCACTCATTTCGAGGTATGCAACCCTCGAAACCCGGACTGGCACCCGATGTGGGATGAAGCAGCAGAGCCTTGGCAATGCTAGCTTTCACCGTGGCCACTTGCTCCGGTGAAAGCGGGTTTTTTGAGTCAGCCGAAGTGAAGCCCAGTTTCACGCTGCTCGACACCTGGCTGAGAGGTGGCTTTGTGGACTCCACATGAGTCTTTTTGGGCTTCTTTGAAGACCCTTGAGGTTCGAGGACGGTATCGTCAGCGCGCGTCCGTTTGGCCTTGGTTTCCACGGGGGGCGCGGTGGCGATAGCCAGAGCTTCTGCTCTGCTCGAACCCTTTGCGAGTGCGGCTTTGAAAAGCCTCTTCTCACGGGTCTTCATCTTCACAAAGGCGTTCTCAGAGTCCAGTCGCAGCCGCTGTATCTGAGAGCCTGCTTCCGTGAGACCTGACCTCTGCGAGGCCACGGAAGCGTCGTCAACGAGGCTGATCAGGTCAGCGTCAGCTTCAGCGTCAGAGGACATCACCTCGACGAGCTGCTGCCGGCCTGAGCAGCTATTGGACGAGAAGTCAGCACTGGCGAACTCATCGTCCAAGGGAGTCCGTGGCCTGTCCGGGTCCCCTAAAGTACCAGGGCCAAGACCCGTGGTATTGGGGGTGGAAGCCAGCAGCCCACTGGCTGCAGTGCTGTTGTTGGGGTCGGCCGTTAAGGCCTCGCCCTGGGTTGATGCTATCGAAGTCGCATCGGACTTATCTTTTGTAAAATTAATATCCATACTTTGGACCCACGAGTAGGCGGGAAGGGAAGGTCACCCACGGCATAGCCCGCGTGCCGTGGGAAGTCTTGATGAAACTGGAGGGCGACAGGTATCCAGAGTCCGCATACTAACGACCGGGCTACCCCCCGGCCATGCATCCCTTGGTGTATGCTGTTCCGCCTTGGATTGGGGTGATTTATAGAATCACAATCTTCCCCCGACTACAATTAGTCAGCACCCCTAGCAGAGACATGACCGTGCTAGGGGCCTGCTTCCAGCCGCCCTCACGTGGAGAGTATAGCCGCACTTCCGACAGTAGGAGCAAGGACGGCACGTACCCCAGCCAAAGCTGGGATTCCATGTGATTCCCCTTACTGTCTCTGACGGCCTACGGTCAATGTTAATTTGAGCGTTTTTTGAATATTAAAAACTGCGAACAATTTTTTGTATAGGAGTCCATGAAGGATCTGTACGATGTGTACACTTCGAACGCGCAGATTCACCTACAGTTTCCTCTGTAAATTTCATCCATAAAATGTTGGGAGTGTTGGATGTATTGAAATCTATTTGCATCAACACACCTGATGCTCCGTTTACTAACCCATCCCCTGTGTACATTGACCGTCATCATGTACAATACTTGGCAGTATTTTTTAGGAGAAGAGACGTACAGAGTCCCTATGTAGCAGAAGTTTTAAAACCCTTCACTTCTTCTAATATTCTTTGTTTCCTAGCTGGTTTCAAATGGCCCGCCTTATTAAGATCTTCAGCAGTAGAGGAAAATTGCTCAGTAGCAATTGAGTAAAGTCTCGTTATATTGAATGAATCTAGCTCATTATTATTACTAAACAGATGAATTGCATCATCGGACACTGCCGATGGTTCGCCTATTCTAGATTGGAAAAGGACAATATCATCGGCTGTCATACAACTCGATGCCATATTATTTAAGGCAGAAGCGAAAAGCTGATCGTCACTTTGACGCATTATCTCTGTGAGCTCAAAATACAAAAAAAGGTCCCAGAGATACGTACCAAATATTTCATGGCAAGGATCAGTGGTATTTGGATCGAAAATCCAACTACCTCCTACGGGCTGTAACTGTCTAAGATCACCGAATACGATGATAGAAACACCACCAAAAGGAGAAGTATTTTGAAAATTTGCTTCAAACGAGAATCTAAATAAGAAAACATTAGAGAGCTAACCATTGATATTTCATCAATAATAATTAATTTAAGATCGATTAACCTTGAATGAAGGCTATTAACTAAATCATGGCTTAAGGCCCTTAGAGGTGCTGAGCGAGATTGATTAACAGGAAGTGAAAACATGGAATGCAGTGTCGAACCACTAATTCCGAATGCTGCTTTTCCTGTTGGTGCACATAAGAGGATTTTAACAGATGTCGGATCAGCTCCTGGTATACTGTTTTACATTACGGATAATGACTGAAAAATTGCTGATATAAGTCGACTCTTTCCGACTCCGGCGCCGCCTCCAACAAATTCATAAAAGACTGTATTGATTTTGGCATTATGCAAAGCATGTGTAAAATATAGCTTCTGCTTTAAATTAAGAGATCTAACTATATTAGCTAAGCTTTTCTGAGAAACTAAGGCTGGAAGCTTGATAAAACGGATATTACTATCTTCATCATTCATATCAATATTTCCATCCACATTTAAAACATTTAGATGTGGATCTATTTCAGGCAATCCTAAAACTGTGAAGCCATCATCTACCACTTCCTGTTCTCCTACTTGATTATTCTCATTTTCTGCTTCCTCTGTTAAGTGGCTCAGAGCATCTTCTAGTTCCCTATCATCTAGTAAATTATATTTTCTGCGATTGTTCTCTACTAACTCCGAATTTTCCCTACAGAACAATTCACAGTCATGTGTGACTAAATCCAAATGCTCATCCCGCCATGGGGCGTAAAGCATTTTTAGCTCTCTGAAATAGTCACTTGTTTCTGTATTGACATTAAATCTCCTATACCCAATTATGCACGCAGTGGTCCTCTTTCTGATGAAGCCACTATTATCGCGAAGAGCGTAAACTATTGATTCAGAAGCCCTAGGCACATCATCGTCAAAGTCATCTGCATTTTCTTGGCGAGCTCCTCGTTCTGATTTGCAGTAGCTATAAAAAGCGGATATCTCAGTTCCAAATATAAATTTGTTACCTAAATGTTGTAACTTTTGCTTAATAGTTACATTGTTATTGTCTTTAATCTCATTGATTGCCTCACGCATCAACATTGAGATACCTCTCTGAGACTTGTTAATATAATTAACGACGTAGCTGCAGCAAGCATAGGGGTCTAAAATAAACTGAATATCCATATTTGCTCGCTGCAAATAATATAAGCGTTAAGCTTGATTGCTGCAAAAGATCGCTTCAAAAAAACTTTTGGTTTCTTTATACTTGATCTTACAGCATTAATGTAGCCCTCATAACTAAGGTTAAGTTGATCGTGGGACAAAAAGTTGTTAAAATCGCTAAAATTTTCTACGCTTTCACGATCAAATGGGAAGTCGAGCAGACTTTGAATTTTTTCGAAATTCCTACGATGCTCGGCCAAATTTGGAGCATTTTCTTCTAAAGGGAGAAGAATTTCTGTTTGAGGCATGGGAGGGTATGGGATACCAAATCTACAAATTTGTTTTGACCTAATTTCTCGCCTGCAAGAGTGCCCGTGACTATGGAGTTGATACTCCAAATATGGAGCAACGTCCGGGCAACTAGAATCAGCAGTAATAAACTGATCAATAAAGGACTTCACAGGCATAAATGTGGACTCATTCTTTAGGTCGAGCTTTGGGGCGTCTTTCAGCCAGAATATGCCATGTATATGTGGAGAGCCTCTTTGCTGAAACTCCACTCGCCAATAAAACTTGATGACCTGGTGACAACCAAAGACACCGCCTTCCTTTTTCATCAGTTTTAAAACCTGTCTATATCGAAAATCGAAATATCTGGCACAGGTCACTGGGTCTGCTCTAATGAGACGAGCTTTCTCATTAAACCCCAAATTTAACGCTTCTTCTTCGGATACTTCTAGCTTGTCTACATTTTTACATAGCAAGACTAAAAGCTCCGGCCACCTAGTTTCCGCTGCGGAAAATGTTATAAAAAAAGTTGGAAGCCCTACCTGCCTAATCATAGCCATCACTTTCTTTTCTCGTCCTCCCAATGAGCAGGAGACGTGCGAATACCTTTTAAAAGCCTATAGCCATCATCATGAAGTATTAACCTATTTAAAGTTTCATCATTACGCACATCAGCAGCCGAAATGCCTTGAGTGGCAGAGTGCTTACGTAAGCAAATTGATGTGCTATTCCTAATGCTAATCATTTCTAACTTTTTGAAGTTATGAAATAATTTATCAGTTCTACAACCTCTTCTATCAAAATTCCTAAGCTCTGATCTAACTATAGTTGTAAAACTTTCCTGACATTTCCTTTTAATGCCTGCAAATATTGTGGGAAAAGCCAGCTCCTCTGAATCACAATCGGTTATCATGTCAAGAGGTCGCTGACCCTCTCCTGGTGCTATAGCAATTCGAGGAATATCTATGTTTTCAACAGGGACATTTTCCATGAAGGTTTCTTGACCTCCTGGATTCAACTCTACCTCTTCTTCTACTACTCTATGCTCATTAGGTTGTGCTGCCTTTTCTAACATTTGACACACAATGTCCCTGTCGTTTGCTGACGCAACAAATGGTACAGTCTCAGCTGAGTAAGAAGACAACCACTGCTCATTGATAGTAACCTGGTGCTTCTTATAAAGTTCTGTGTTCACTAAATACCGAATTGCATCAACTATCTTTGAGGGCCTTATGGTTTCAGCCAGGTTATACTCCATCCTACGCTTAAGATGAATCTGAACTACTTCGGCTTCATTAAATGCCCTGGGAAGGGAAGTTACAACATTTGCAACTGGAATTGGCACATTGATCACTGCTCCTTTAATGGCACTTTGACGTCCATATCCAAGAGACTTTATGATCATAAAAGGAAGACGGGGAGAAATCAGCCTTTCTTCTAGAGGCGTCAAGCCTTTCAGGCATTCCGGAAGCTCCGGAAAATTTAGGCCATTTGTAATAGAAGCCTTTGGTTTTTTCCCTGACTTAATACTGCGGCTGCAGGTTTTGCAAAAGCTAAACCTATTATTATGGGATGGAAACATAGAGGAAAGATACAAAATATCAACACTATCTGCCTCACTACACTTTTCCTCTATGACCTCACGCGAAATTTTGTCCACTTGATATGGAAACCACAAACCTTTGCAACATATGCAAACCTGATCGGGTCCCTGCTTGACTGTCTTATTAAAATTGGCTATTAGGCAATCTAAACTAGTTTTAACCTGCGATATCCTATCATCTGGAAGGGTATTCGCACGGTCCACTCTATTGCGGGACGCGTTTCTCCTATTCTCTGCTATCCTATTGGTGCAAATACTCCTATATAGACTCACTCTTCCCTGAGATCGAAACTCAGCATCTTGCCTGCGACTCGAACGACGCGAAGTGTTGGCAAGTTGTTCGTCTGTTTTAATTGCAGAATCACTGCGACGTACACGGCGACGAACTGCATCCTGCTCTCTTTCCTGACATCGAAACTCAGCATCTTGCCTGCGACTCGAACGACGCGAAGTGTTGGCAAGTTGTTCGTCTGTTTTAATTGCAGAATCACTGCGACGTACACGGCGACGAACTGCATCCTGCTCTCTTTCCTGAGATCGAAGGTCAGCATCTCGCCCGCGCCTCGAACGACGCGAAGTGTCAGCAAGTTGTTCTTGTAATCTGATTGGCGAAGAAGCCCGAAGAGTAGTGTGACGAATTGTGTCCGGTAATTGCTCAACGGCCCTAAATGTTCTATTACTTCTGCGGACTCGATGCTGTTGACTATCTCTAACCCTTTCAGCTTCCCTAAATTCGAAATTTTGCCTACGTTCTCTATGTGCCTCTAGATTATTTACGCGTTCCTGCTCAGAAAAGTCTATATCTGACCTATTCAAACGATTTCTTTTTCACTGTGTTTGACTCCTATTGCAAGCTGACTTTCTCTTAAGTCTAGGCATCTTCTAATATATAAGTTTTAAAATAATATGTATGTTAAAAATAAAATTCTTATAAATTAATTTAATTTGAATATATATTTATCAAAAATTAATATATAGTTATATATATAAAATAAAGTTAGTATATTTATTTATATATATAAATATATTCATATATTTAAATAGATATATATATATTATAATTATATTCATATATTTAAATAAATATATGTATATTATTTAAAATAATTATATTATAAATGAAAATAAATATCTAATGAAAGAACAAATAATAATAAAATTTAATAAGGAAAATGAAAATAAACAAAATGTGGAAAAGAGAATAAATATAAATCAAAGAAATAATAAATTAAACCTGCAAGAAATTCCAGCGAAAATTCCAATTTGAATCGCGGAAACGAACCGATACCGATGTTCACGTACAATCACACACACTTCAGAAGAGTCTATACACATATATGTATGCATGCACAAAAATACGTTACGCTGTGTACCGCACTTTTCTAAAATCAATCATTCACACGCATAAAAAATGTTCCGTTAACGCATAACAATCACACACGAGGATTTACTTATTATATACTCGACTTATATTAATTTGCATTAAATGTTAAGTGTATCACGAACACGCGAATTAATTATATATTATTTTATATTTAATATCGAAAATACAAATGATAATCGACAATCGACGACGACACCGAACACGCCAATCGCAAACTACAAATTAACATAACACTGAAGCGCGCTGCCACCTTGCAACAATTTTGATACGTTGCCAATAATTTATCGCTGCAATTAAAAAGTGCGCGAAACCTTAAATTTATAATAATGATCTATAGAATCTAATATACATACAAAATATACATATATTAAAAAAACAAAGTAGAAGAAATGTTAGTACATTTTTTTCAAACATAGTTTCAATAGACGTGGGGATATAATATAATTTACACATATTAATATAATTTATATGCAAAACATATGAAATATATATCGATATGTTTAATATATATTAAAAGCTATCGATATGATAGTTCATAATATATCGTGAAATCTAAATTAATATTTATTTAATAAAAAGTCAATATATAAATTATTAAATAATAATAATAATATGTCTATATTAGAAATCTAGTAAATACCTGCATTCATGCATGCCGATCAACCACGCTATTGGTTGTATATAATTTTACATATGTATGTGTGAACACAAATTAAGTATGTATAAGTGTTTGCATTTATGCACATGTATTTTGGGTAATTGACATGTGCATGAAAAAGAAAAGTCGAGAAACAGCTCGCGCTTCGCGCTCGCATCGTTTATCCTTTTCTTTCATGCACAAGTAATTTAGTTCTGACGTCATCGACAACTTCTTTGCTTTCTTCATATTCATATATACGCCACCTATTGGTTGAGTGTTAGCATATATTTATGCACATGTATTTTCGGTAATTGACATGTGCATGGAAAAGAAGAGTCGAGAAACAGCTCGCGCTTCGCGCTCGCATCGTTGTCCTTTTCTTTCATGCATAAGGAATTTAGTTCTGACGTCATCGACAAGTTCTTTGCTGGTCGAAGTGTCGAAATGGTTTATCTAATAACTTCAGTGTTTATTGTCTGATCGGATTGCAATTTGGAGGATAAGTTCATATATTATTTATCTATATATATGCTAAAGCAGAACGTTAAGAAATGAGTTCTTCGAATGTAAATAGCAATGTAAACCAAAATTGGCGGTTTGCGGGGGCGGTAGGCGTGTTATTCCAAATTGAAAATAAACTTGATCTGCGTATGGTATACAGGAATCTTCATGCTAAATTTGGTGTCCGTAGCTTTTGTAATAGCTGAGATCGGCGCGTTCATCCAGACAGACAGACAGACGGACAGACAGACGGACATGGCTCAATCGACTCGGCTATTGATCCTGAGCAAGAATATATATACTTTATGGGGTCTCCGACGCCTCCTTCTGCCTGTTACATACATTTGCACAAAGTTAGTATACCCTTTTTTGACCATTTTCAATGGTCCAAGGGTATAAAAAACGAACTAATACATATGCCTACCCTTGCCCTACCTAAACACCGTCTTCTCTGCCCGGGAACCCGGGCCCTGCCTAAAATCAACCATCTGGCGGCTCGCTCACCTTGGTCCACGCGTCTTTACTTGTATGTTTCTGCTTGTCCCACTTTTTTCTTCCGCACGGTCTAAGTTCGCCACTTCGAGTGTCAAAAATTAGCGCGTGCCGCAATTAATTTCCCCCTCCATGTGCCGGCGTTAATCCCAGCAGCGCAGTCGCCAAGCTTAAGCTATCCACGCATTCTGCCGCGCTCTCTCGGCTGCTGTGACTGCAGCGCTCTCTCGGCTGCGGTGACTGCAGCGCTCTCTCGGCTGCGGTGACTGCAGCGCTCTCTCGTTCGGCTGCGCTTGCTCTGTCGTTCGGCTGCGCTTGCTCTGTCGTTCCGCTCGCTCTGCTGCGGCACTCGCTCTGTCGTTCGGCTGCGCTCGCTCTGTCGTTCTGTCGCGCTTGCTCTGTCGTTCCGCTCGCTCTGCTGCGGCGCTCGCTCTGTCGTTTGACTGCGCTCGCTCTGTCATTCGGCTGCGCTTGCTCTGTCGTTTGGCTGCGTTCGCTCTGTCGTTCGGCGCTCGCTCTGCTGCGGCGCTCGCTCTGTCGTTTGGCTGTGTTCGCTCTGTCGTTCGACGCTGGCTCTGCTGCGGCGCTCGCTCTGTCGTTCGACGCTCGCTCTGCTGCGGCGCTCGCTCTATCGTTTGGCTGCGCTCGCTTCTTTCCATTGCCTGACTGTACTCGCTCTCTCCGTTGTTTTTTCGGCTGCACCTGTTGTTTTCCCGTTACTTTCGAGCTGCGCTCGCTCTGTCCGTTGTTTTGGCTGCGTCTTTTTCCGTTGTTTTTCCCGTTGCTTTCGAGCTGCGCTTGCTCTCTCTACTGGTGTTCGACGTCCGCGTGGTGAGCGAGCCTATACCCTGTAACCTCTTACACCTACTCTTGGGGTAGTCTGACTCGACTAAAACGACGGGTTTTATCTAATTACATGATAATAATAAGGGAAAGAAAGATAACAAAAAATGTGGGGGCTCAAATTTGAGTCTTTACAGGAATAATTTGTAAAATTTGCTGGGACCCGAGCCGAAACAAAGAGGGTGACCTTCTGGGGTTTTGGGGTCATCGCAGAGACTTTGCAGCGTGTGTGTGTCGTTGCAAATCGTGCGCAACGGCCAACAAATGGGTCCAGTGGCCGCCCCCCCCGCTTCGCTAATGGTCTCGGAGCCGGGTATTTACCTCAAGCCTCTGGGACCATCGACTAGCGGCTGCTCCAGAGGTTACACTGTACGTGCTGGGTTTTTACCGGCTTGCACACCAGTGGAACTCCGGAACAGTTTGCCCACGCCGTCTGGCGCCCCCTTCGCCCTCGCACACGCGCGCTCTGCCTGTCGACGTCAGACCAGTGGCCACCATCCGTGACTCGGTTAATCTCGGAACCAGGTATTTACCTCGTGTTCCGGGATTCACCGACTCGCGGCTGTTCTCGAGGTTCCACTGTATGTGCTGGGTATTTACCGGCTTGCACACCAGTGGAACTCCGGAACAGTTTGGCCACGCCGTCTGGCGCCCCCTTCGCCCTCGCACACGCGCGCTCTGCCTGTCGACGTCAGACCAGTGGCCACCATCCGTGACTCGGTTAATCTCGGAACCGGGTATTTACCTCGTGTTCCGGGATTCACCGGCTCGCGGTTGTTCTCGAGGCTCCACTGTATGTGCTGGGTATTTACCAGCTTGCACACCAGTGGAACTCCGGAACAGTTTGGGCCACGTGGTCTCGCGTTCGCCGCCTGCGCAGACACATGCGCACACTTACACACTCACACACTCACACATTCACGCGCTCTTTTGTTCCCTTTGGCCTACATGCGCACTTTCATTTGCAAACATCATCTTTATTTTATTAACTTAGCCTAAAAAAACTAACTAATACATATGCCTACCCTTGCCCTACCTAAACACCGTCTCCTCTGCCCGGGAACCCGGGCCCTGCCTAAAATCAACCATCTGGCGGCTCACCCACTTTTTGCTTCCGCACGGTCTAAGTTCGCCATTTCGAGTGTCAAAAATTAGCGCGTGCCGCAATTAATTTCCCCCTCCATGTGCCGGCGTTAATCCCAGCAGCGCAGTCGCCAAGCTTAAGCTATCCACGCATTCTGCCGCGCTCTCTCGGCTGCTGTGACTGCAGCGCTCTCTCGGCTGCGATGACTGCAGCGCTCTCTCGGCTGCGATGACTGCAGCGCTCTCTCGGCTGCGGTGACTGCAGCGCTCTCTCGGCTGCGGTGACTGCAGCGCTCTCTCGTTTGGCTGCGCTCGCTCTGTCGTTGGGCTGCGCTTGCTCTGTCGTTCCGCTCGCTCTGCTGCGGCGCTCGCTCTGTTGTTCGACGCTCGCTCTGCTGCGGCGCTCGCTCTGCTGCGGCGCTCGCTCTGTCGTTTGGCTGCGTTCGCTCTGTCGTTCGGCGCTCGCCCTGCTGCGGCGGTCGCTCTGTCGTTTGGCTGTGTTCGCTCTGTCGTTCGACGCTCGCTCTGCTGCGGCGCTCGCTCTGTCGTTTGGCTGCGCTCGCTTTTTTCCATTGCCTGACTGTACTCGCTCTCTCCGTTGTTTTTTCGGCTGCACCTGTTGTTTTTCCGTTACTTTCGAGCTGCGCTCGCCCTGTCCGTTGTTTTGGCTGCGTCTTCTAATAATAAGGGAAAGAAAGATAATATATATAAAAATAACAAAAAATGTGGGGGCTCAAATTTGAGTCTTCACACCCCCCCCTTACTATGCCAATGGAAAGCAATGACGGGGGTACTGCCACGGTCCAGCGTCACCCGAAATATAGTTCCGTCTACTTGGACGGCGAACCGTACGCGGTGGTGGGCACTCCAGGCGTGCTGCGTCCGGATTTGGTCCACTACCAATTCGGGCAGCTGACGTCCAGGTGTGGCGACTCGCCATATGGGTAGGGCTTCGACCCTTGATTCTTCCTTGTTATTTTTGTGTCCTTGATCGTTGTCCTTGGTTCTTGCTCGTGGTCGTCCTGGTCCTGGTGGTTGGCTGTCAAATTCGATCGCTCTGTGTCTTGCTCCGGGTGTTTGATGGCTGCATCTCCTTGCTCTGTGGCGTGATTCCTGTGTGAGATGTCAGCCGCGCGGTTGCCGGCTGCATCTCCTTGTTCTTCGTGCTGGTTCTTGTGTTCCGAGTCCTGGTTTCTGTGTGAGATGCCAGCTGCGGGGTTGCCGGCTGCATCTCCTTGTTCTACGTGCTGGTTCCTGTGTGAGAGGCCAGCCGCGCGGTTGCCGGCTGCACCTCCTTGTTCTATGTGCTGATTCCTGTGTGAGATGCCAGCCGCGCGGTTGCCGGCTGCATCTCCTTGTTCTTGCTTTCTTTTCCGTTGGACTCTATGTGCTCACTTGGGCTGCTGCTGCTTGACTGCCACTTGCTAGCCAGCAACCCGCCTTATATACAAAATGATCGGGCTTCGGGCGACCCGATCGGGAAACGCGGTGGCCCTCGGCTCGCTCACCCCCCGATGGCGACTTCGGCAGGTCCCCTCTCTCCCGTCGAGTGATCTCGGGGCGAGAGGTGCGGTGTTAGGCGTATCCCTACGGGCCTCGTGTCTGCGAATGTGCGCACCCCTTTTAATTTATTTGCCCTTGTCTGTTGTTAACCCCTGAATACCCTTGTTTCCTATATACTATATATGTATATTCCCTCGATTGTATATTCGCTGGTGTCTGTCACGTGCCTTCCCCTTTTCCCCTTCGCCTTTCCAACTGATAACTATATGTTTCCTTTTTTTCCTTTTAATTAACATTTTGACTTGACGCGTGTCTGCCGTTAGGCCACGTGTTCTGCCTCAACGCCCTCTCCCCCGGCTCCTCAGTCGGTCTCGTGGTTCTTTAGGCCACAGCCTCTCCTAGTTTCGTCTTTTTCGTCTCAGGTTCCCTGCTCGGGCGCCACCTGTAAGGTAGCGTCTGAAGGCTGGGGTGGGCTCAGTCGCGCCAGGGCCACTTTACAGGAATAATTTGTAAAGTTTGCTGAGACCCGAGCCGAAACAAAGAGGGTGCCCTTCTGGGGTTTTGGGGTCATCGCAGAGACTAACACGTGGTGTCCAGCTGAGCCGGCATGGCCGACTTTGCAGCGTGTGTGTGTCGTTGAAAATCGACCCAACAAATGGGTCCAGTGGCCGCTCCCCCCTCGCTAATGGTCTCGGAGCCGGGTATTTACCTCAAGCCTCTGGGACCATCGACTAGCGGCAGCTCCTGAGGTTCCACTGTACGTGCTGGGTATTTACCGGCTTGCACGTCAGTGGAGCCACGGAGCAGTGTGAGGCCACGTGGGCGCCTGTCCGCCTTCGCGCACGCCCACACTGTGTGGCGACGCCTGACTAGTGGCCGCCCGCGAGATTGGGTTTATCTCGGAACCGGGTATTTACCTCGTGTTCCGGGATTCACCGACTCGCGGCTGTTCTCGAGGTTCCACTGCATGTGCTGGGTATTTACCGGCTTGCACACCAGTGGAACTCCGGAACAGTTTGGGCCACGTGGTCTCGCGTTCGCCGCCTGCGCAGACACATGCGCACACTTACACACTCACACATTCACGCGCCCTTTTGTTCCCTTTGGCTGCATCGCTCTCTCGGCTGCGGTGACTGCAGCGCTCTCTCGTTTGGCTGCGCTCGCTCTGTCGTTGGGCTGCGCTTGCTCTGTCGTTCCGCTCGCTCTGCTGCGGCGCTCGCTCTGTTGTTCGACGCTCGCTCTGCTGCGGCGCTCGCTTGCTGCGGCGCTCGCTCTGTCGTTTGGCTGCGTTCGCTCTGTCGTTCGGCGCTCGCCCTGCTGCGGCGGTCGCTCTGTCGTTTGGCTGTGTTCGCTCTGTCGTTCGACGCTCGCTCTGCTGCGGCGCTCGCTCTGTCGTTTGGCTGCGCTCGCTTTTTTCCATTGCCTGACTGTACTCGCTCTCTCCGTTGTTTTTTCGGCTGGACCTGTTGTTTTTCCGTTACTTTCGAGCTGCGCTCGCCCTGTCCGTTGTTTTGGCTGCGTCTTCTAATAATAAGGGAAAGAAAGATAATATATATAAAAATAACAAAAAATGTGGGGGCTCAAATTTGAGTCTACACACCCCCCCCTTACTATGCCAATGGAAAGCAATGACGGGGGTACTGCCACGGCCCAGCGTCACCCGAAATATAGTTCCGTCTACTTGGACGGCGAACCGTACGCGGTGGTGGGCACTCCAGGCGTGCTGCGTCCGGATTTGGTCCACTACCAATTCGGGCAGCTGACGTCCAGGTGTGGCGACTCGCCATATGGGTGGGGCTTCGACCCTTGATTCTTCCTTGTTATTTTTGTGTCCTTGATCGTTGTCCTTGGTTCTTGCTCGTGGTCGTCCTGGTCCTGGTGGTTGGCTGTCAAATTCGATCGCTCTGTGTCTTGCTCCGGGTGTTTGATGGCTGCATCTCCTTGCTCTGTGGCGTGATTCCTGTGTGAGATGTCAGCCGCGCGGTTGCCGGCTGCATCTCCTTGTTCTTCGTGCTGGTTCTTGTGTTCCGAGTCCTGGTTTCTGTGTGAGATGCCAGCCGCGGGGTTGCCGGCTGCATCTCCTTGTTCTACGTGCTGGTTCCTGTGTGAGAGGCCAGCCGCGCGGTTGCCGGCTGCACCTCCTTGTTCTATGTGCTGATTCCTGTGTGAGATGCCAGCCGCGCGGTTGCCGGCTGCATCTCCTTGTTCTACGTGCTGGTTCTTGTGTTCCGAGTCCTGGTTTCTGTGTGAGATGCCAGCCGCGCGGTTGCCGGCTGCATCTCCTTGCTCTGTGTCCTGATTCCTGTGTGAGATGCCAGCCGCGCGGTTGCCGGCTGCATCTCCTTGTTCTTGCTTTCTTTTCCGTTGGACTCTATGTGCTCACTTGGGCTGCTGCTGCTTGACTGCCACTTGCTAGCCAGCAACCCGCCTTATATACAAAATGATCGGGCTTCGGGCGACCCGATCGGGAAACGCGGTGGCCCTCGGCTCGCTCACCCCCCGATGGCGACTTCGGCAGGTCCCCTCTCTCCCGTCGAGTGATCTCGGGGCGAGAGGTGCGGTGTTAGGCGTATCCCTACGGGCCTCGTGTCTGCGAATGTGCGCACCTCTTTTAATTTATTTGCCCTTGTCTGTTGTTAACCCCTGAATACCCTTGTTTCCTATATACTATATATGTATATTCCCTCGATTGTATATTCGCTGGTGTCTGTCACGTGCCTTCCCCTTTTCCCCTTCGCCTTTCCAACTGATAACTATATGTTTCCTTTTTTTCCTTTTAATTAACATTTTGACTTGACGCGTGTCTGCCGTTAGGCCACGTGTTCTGCCTCAACGCCCTCTCCCCCGGCTCCTCAGTCGGTCTCGTGGTTCTTTAGGCCACAGCCTCTCCTAGTTTCGTCTTTTTCGTCTCAGGTTCCCTGCTCGGGCGCCACCTGTAAGGTAGCGTCTGAAGGCTGGGGTGGGCTCAGTCGCGCCAGAGCCACTTTACAGGAATAATTTGTAAAATTTGCTGAGACCCGAGCCGAAACAAAGAGGGTGACCTTCTAGGGTTTTGGGGTCATCGCAGAGACTAACACGTGGTGTCCAGCTGAGCCGGCATGGCCGACTTTGCAGCGTGTGTGTGTCGTTGAAAATCGACCCAACAAATGGGTCCAGTGGCCGCTCCCCCACCCTCGCTAATGGTCTCGGAGCCGGGTATTTACCTCAAGCCTCTGGGACCATCGACTAGCGGCAGCTCCTGAGGTTCCACTGTACGTGCTGGGTATTTACCGGCTTGCACGTCAGTGGAGCCACGGAGCAGTGTGAGGCCACGTGGGCGCCTGTCCGCCTTCGCGCACGCCCACACTGTGTGGCGACGCCTTACTAGTGGCCGCCCGCGAGATTGGGTTTATCTCGGAACCGGGTATTTACCTCGTGTTCCGGGATTCACCGACTCGCGGCTGTTCTCGAGGTTCCACTGCATGTGCTGGGTATTTACCGGCTTGCACACCAGTGGAACTCCGGAACAGTTTGGGCCACGTGGTCTCGCGTTCGCCGCCTGCGCAGACACATGCGCACACTTACACACTCACACATTCACGCGCCCTTTTGTTCCCTTTGGCTGCATCGCTCTCTCGGCTGCGGTGACTGCAGCGCTCTCTCGTTTGGCTGCGCTCGCTCTCTCGTTCGGCTGCGCTTGCTCTGTCGTTCGGCTGCGCTTGCTCTGTCGTTCGGCTGCGTTTGCTCTGTCGTTCCGCTCGCTCTGCTGCGGCGCTCGCTCTGTCGTTCGGTTGCGCTTGCTCTGTCGTTCCGCTCGCTCTGCTGCGGCGCTCGTTCTGTCGTTCGACGCTCGCTCTGCTGCGGCGCTCGCTCTGTTGTTTGGCTGCGCTCGCTCTGTCATTCGGCTGCGCTTGCTCTGTCGATTGGCTGCGTTCGCTCTGTCGTTCGGCGCTCGCTCTGCTGCGGCGCTCGCTCTGTCGTTTGGCTGTGTTCGCTCTGTCGTTCGACGCTCGCTCTGCTGCGGCGCTCGCTCTGTCGTTTGGCTGCGCTCGCTTTTTTCCATTGCCTGACTGTACTCGCTCTCTCCGTTGGTTTTTCGGCTGCACCTGTTGTTTTTTCCGTTACTTTCGAGCTGCGCTCGCCCTGTCCGTTGTTTTGGCTGCGTCTTCTAATAATAAGGGAAAGAAAGATAATATATATAAAAATAACAAAAAATGTGGGGGCTCAAATTTGAGTCTTCACACCCCCCCTTACTATGCCAATGGAAAGCAATGACGGGGGTACTGCCACGGCCCAGCGTCACCCGAAATATAGTTCCGTCTACTTGGACGGCGAACCGTACGCGGTGGTGGGCACTCCAGGCGTGCTGCGTCCGGATTTGGTCCACTACCAATTCGGGCAGCTGACGTCCAGGTGTGGCGACTCGCCATATGGGTGGGGCTTCGACCCTTGATTCTTTCTTGTTATTTTTGTGTCCTTGATCGTTGTCCTTGGTTCTTGCTCGTGGTCGTCCTGGTCCTGGTGGTTGGCTGTCAAATTCGATCGCTCTGTGTCTTGCTCCGGGTGTTTGATGGCTGCATCTCCTTGCTCTGTGTCGTGATTCCTGTGTGAGATGTCAGCCGCGCGGTTGCCGGCTGCATCTCCTTGTTCTACGTGCTGGTTCCTGTGTGAGAGGCCAGCCGCGCGGTTGCCGGCTGCACCTCCTTGTTCTATGTGCTGATTCCTGTGTGAGATGCCAGCCTCGCGGTTGCCGGCTGCATCTCCTTGTTCTTCGTGCTGGTTCCTGTGTTCCGAGTCCTGGTTTCTGTGTGAGATGCCAGCCGCGGGGTTGCCGGCTGCATCTCCTTGTTCTACGTGCTGGTTCCTGTGTGAGAGGCCAGCCGCGCGGTTGCCGGCTGCACCTCCTTGTTCTATGTGCTGATTCCTGTGTGAGATGCCAGCCTCGCGGTTGCCGGCTGCATCTCCTTGTTCTACGTGCTGGTTCCTGTGTTCCGAGTCCTGGTTTCTGTGTGAGATGCCAGCCGCGCGGTTGCCGGCTGCATCTCCTTGCTCTGTGTCCTGATTCCTGTGTGAGATGCCAGCCGCGCGGTTGCCGGCTGCATCTCCTTGTTCTTGCTTTCTTTTCCGTTGGACTCTATGTGCTCACTTGGGCTGCTGCTGCTTGACTGCCACTTGCTAGCCAGCAACCCGCCTTATATACAAAATGATCGGGCTTCGGGCGACCCGATCGGGAAACGCGGTGGCCCTCGGCTCGCTCACCCCCCGATGACGACTTCGGCAGGTCCCCTCTCTCCCGTCGAGTCATCTCGGGGCGAGAGGTGCGGTGTTAGGCGTATCCCTACGGGCCTCGTGTCTGCAAATGTGCGCACCCCTTTTAATTTATTTGCCCTTGTCTGTTGTTAACCCCTGAATACCCTTGTTTCCTATATACTATATATAATTAAGTATTTAGGTGTTCATCAAAATAAAAAAAATATATTTTTTATTTTATAATTTTTATTTGATGGATTCGTTACTTATTACACCAGAGTTACTCATAAACTAACTGACAGAATTATTTTTATGGACCAGCAAACCTTAAAGTTCTACAGAGCTTTACATCTTTGTTTATCAGTGACTTAAGCTTCTTATCGTTTGGTGTCTTGAGAGAACTTTTATGATGAGGCTTTTGAAGAGTGAAGCTTTCCAAAAGATCGGTTTAAGTTTTCGTATGGAGAATGAACTGAGGCTTTTGAAGAGTGAAGATTTTCAAAAGATTGGTTTAAGTTATGAAGAATGAAGTTTAAATAATTCATATGGAGAATGAATATGTCACTCCCCCACCTTTTAGATTTTAGCTTGTCCTCAAGCCTTTATAATAATTGTGGAATTGCATTTTCAGTTTTTACTATTTCAGTATTATTTTCTTTAACTGTTTCAATATTTTTGTCAACTGATTTGTTTGCTTTAGGTCTTAGATATGATATTACAATATTATGAGGTGCTGTTTTACATTTAATGTATATGTAAAATATAGATATTATAGCTAATACAAACATGAGGATTATTAATATATTTTTATAGATTGTATAATTCTTATTGTTTAGCATAATCATTTCTTTTATTTCAATATGTATTATAATAATTATGAGTCCGATGATTGGGTGTCGGTCGGCTGTAAATATTTGCTGTTATTAACATTTTTTTTCTTTTTAAATTTACTTTTATAGTGTGTAACATTTTGGCCTCGATTATTTTCGTTGTAATGTTTTTCGTCTAGTTGTTCAATTCTGCCTGTTTTCCTAAAGGGGTTTTTGGATTTCGAGCGCGTTATAGGAGCTTGTCTATACTTTGTGTCAACTTCGTAAATTTGTCGGTTCTCATTAAGCTTGTTAATTTTGTTTTCTTTAATTTTCTGAGAGTCATAGGTAGGTGTGCCTGCGTAGAGTAGTATATAAGCTGGTATTTGTCCGGTTGTATTGTGTTTGGTTTTATGGTTGTATGTGTATAAAATTGTTTGTATTCTTGTTTCCCTATTTTCTCTATTATTTTCAGTGTTGATAATGCGAATCTTTTCATTTATTGTTTTGTGAAGACGTTCTACATCTGCTATTCCTGTTTTGCTTGTGGTGATATCTAATTGTATTTCTTCGTTATTTAGCCAAATCTTTAGAGAGTTGCTCATGAATGCTGAGTCTTTGTCTGTTTTAATTTTTTGTGGTTTTCCCATGTCGTTAGATATTCTAGTAAGGGCTCTTTTGGCTTCTAGCCAATCTCTACTATTTGTTTTTATAAGTGATGCGAATTTTGAATAAACGTCAATACAGGATAAATATTGCTCATTGTCAATAGCATAAAAGTCAATTACGTAAAGTTCTCTTGGGTTATTTGTCTCTGGGGTTATCTCAAAAGCAAGTTTTGTTGGTCTGTGTTCTGTTTTTGCGAGATTGCAGACTTCGCAATCATTAATGATATTTTGAATTAATTTATTATAGTCAGGAAAATAGTGAGTTTCTTTAAAGAGTCGTGTCATTTTTTCGATACCAGGGTGCAATAATTTCAGTTGTTGAGAAATAATGAATTCCTTGAATTCAGCGTAAGAGTTAATGTCCTTTAGTTATAATTATACTTTTTAAGATTTTTACGTTACTATGTGGGTTAATAGTTTCATGGTATGCATTTTGAAGAACGGAAAAATCACTGTCATTGTCTATGTAAATTACGCTAGTATGGTTAAGAAAGTATTTTATTAAGAAGTCTTTTGCTATTGGGAGAGTCATTTCAGTATATTTTATGGTGATTTTAGTTTTAGTGAAATATTTTGATATGTCTACTTGGTCTATGGAATCTTTTATAAATTCTATTAGTCTAGTGAAGTAGTTTATGGGTTTCTCAGTGATTTGAATATAAGTTTCGTTACTTTCAGATGCACTATGTATTGTTGCTGCTGTTGAAATATCTTCTTCTTCACCTACCATATTTTCTTCAATTTTAACTCGAGATAAAGCATCTGCTTTTTTAACATGATTTAGTTTTCCTTCCAAATATTTTATTTTAAAATTGTATTCACTAAGTTTGATTCGCCAACGTTGTAATTTCATATTGGGTTCTTTTATATTATTTAGCCAGACAAGGGGTTTATGATCACTTAATATTTCAAAAGGGACTCCATATAAATATGGGCGGAAGTATTTGGTTGCCCAAACAATTGCCAATAATTCTTTTTCTATTGTACTGTAATTCTGTTCGTGGTCGTTTAATGTTCTGCTTGCGAAACTAATTGGTTTATTATCTTGTGATAACACGGCTCCAATGGCGAAATTGCTGGCGTCAGTAGTAACTTGAAATGTTTTTGTAAAATCAGGGCAAATGAGGATGGGGTCGTTCATGATAAGGGTTTTTAACTTTTCGAAAGATTTAATATACGCTTCGTCTTTTGTATTTATTTTGGCTCCTTTTTTTAAAAATAGGGTGAGAGGTTTTGCGATTTTGGCAAAATCTGGAATGAACTTGCGGTAATATCCGCATAAGCCAAAAAATGATTTAATTTCTTTAGAGGTTTTTGGAATAGGAAATATTTTAATCGCTTTTAGTTTTTCTTTGTTGGGTCGTATACCATCTGGACTTATGGTATGACCTAGGAATGTTGTTTGTTTTTTTAAAAACTCGCATTTTTCTAACTGGAGCTTAAGATTTGCCTCTTTAAGTTTCTGAAAGACTTTCTTCAGTGAGTTCAGGTGTTCAGTAAGGGATGTTGAGTAAATGATAACATCATCTAAATATACGAGGCAATGTTTGTTAATGAGGTCTTTAAGAACGAAGTTCATGCAACGTTGGAATGCATGCGAGTATACTCGTAGTGACCGTGTTTAGTTGAGAATGCAGTTTTTGGTATGGATTTAGGGTCCATTTCAATTTGGTGAAAACCCTTCGCTAAGTCGATTGTTGTGAAGTATTGACATTTTCCTAACTTGCCTAATATTTCATCCATGTTTGGGATTGGGAATTTATCGTTAATAGTTATTTCATTTAGGTTTCGATAGTCGACGACTAACCTGAGTTTTGGTTTGCCAGAAGCGTCTATCTTTTTGGGAACAATCCATAAGGGACTGCAATAGGGAGAGTCGCTTTCGCGTATAATGCCTTGTTGTAGCATTTCCTCAATTTGTTTGTTAACTTCTGCTTCATAAGCAAAAGGATATGAATAGGGTCTTTTATACACTGGGTTTTCGTGAACTGTTTTGATTTCATGGCGTATGATGCTTGTAAAAGTTAGGTTTTCCTTATCAGAATACTGGATGTCTTTGAATTCTTTTAGTAATTGTGTTAGTCTATGTTTTTCTTCATTGTTTAAATGGTCTAGTCGGTATGTGTAGTCTGAGTTTATATCATTGTCCAATGCATAGTTTATTTCGGCTGTATAGTGGTTTTCTTGTAAAATTGCTTCAAAATTTTTTGACGAATTTCCGTCAGAAAGTTCAAGTTCTTTATGAAGGAATGACCTTTTATTGATAATTGTTTCTTTTCTAAAATAATCTATACAACCGTTGTTTTCCATTAGTACTTTCCTTCCTAATAGAATGTCATAAAATGGTGAAAATGAATGAATGTAAAATTTCTGCGATTGCTGAAAAAGCCCATTGGCCGGAAGATTTACGAATTTATTTAGTTTTGAATAGCCTGTCATACTTCTGACAACTATTTGTTTATCATGAACTTGAAGATTGAAAAAGTTTGAATTCATCATGTTTATTGATGAACCAGTGTCGACTATGCATCGGTATCTATGATTATTAAACATGATCTCTATGTATTGGTGGGTTCCCAGGCTGGTATTGGAAAATTTTCGGCTTGTTGAATTTGCTGATTTGTATACGTCTCGTTTTGTGTGTCTTGTAATTGATCGTCGTGGAACTGTTCGTCGTTGTTATTATCTTGGTCAGCAATGTTATTGTAATCTAACACGTATTGATGGTGACTTTCATCTGTCTCCATACGTGATTGTCCGCTGCCTTCTTTAAAACGCTTATTCGGCACTCTTGGTTGTTGGGGGGGACTGATAATAGTTTCGGGTGTCGTTCTGTTGGTCGCGAATTAAGTCTGCTCTGAGTTCATTAAACAATGGTCTGTTCTGATCGAATTGTTGTTGTCTAGACGGAAAAGCTTGTTTATGAGGGGTTTGGTTGTTTACATTTGGGTTTTGGATCTGCGTGGGATTTATTAATGGGTTGAAGGGGGTCGCGAATTGTTGATTGATATGAGAGTTTTTGTTTTTATTTGTGTTGGTATTAGTGTTTAAATTTAGTGAGTTTGTATTAAGTTTTGGACAGTAATCTGATTTCTTAGAAATTGGGTCTTCGTAAAGACCTTCTTGTTGGGCAATTTGTCTTAACTTTTGGATAGTTGAAATGTCATGCCTCGCTAGGGTCATGAACAGCCTATCAGGGAGTGTGCGTTGAATAGTATTTTTTATTGTAGTTGCCATTGCTTGTGAATAAACTAATGTGTTATTTTGGTTGTTTTCTAAGGCTAACTTATTAATAAAAATAGTTGACTTATTTTCTAATTTTTCACAAAATTGTCGTAAATTACCTTTGTAGGGCGTGCAATATAAACGTCGCAAAAGTTCCTCCAGGGGGGTTTGAGTTTTAAATTCGACGATCAGAGCTTCCTTTAGGGTTGACCATTCGTTGTGAAATCCGAGTTGGCAGACCTTCTCAGCATCTCCGATGACCTGTAGTTCGATGGCTCCATATATGATGGCTTTCTGAAGAGGGTCATTCGTCGGGTATAGGTTGAGCAGGTATTCAATTCGTCTGATAAACGAACTGAGGCTGTTTGGCTCTCCACAGAACTGCGGCACTTGACGTATTTGTCGTAGCAGTTGCGATAGATTATCATTTGATAATGCCATTTTTGATTAATTTTCTTTTTGAACGTTTTTTGTTTTGTAGCGGTCACACTTGTTTTGTTTAAGCGGGCTACTGTTCTTGTTCACTTCACAATTTGTGGGGTTGGATTTATGTAGCGGTCACACTTGTTTTGTTTAAGCGGGATACTGTTCCTGTTCACTTCACTGATTGTTGGATTTAACTTATGTAGCGGTCACACCTGTATTTGTTTAATTGGGCTACTGTTTAAGTTTTATTTTTTTTTTTTTCACAATCACTTCTCGGCTGGAACACTGTTGGGTTTATACTTTCAACTAATGTCACTGAAGTTGCCGTCGCGATTCACGTGAGTTCTTTTGCGGATGATAGTTAAAGGCTTGGATTAATTTTTGCCTCATCAATAACTAACATCCTACCGGCTGCGCCAATTAAGTATTTAGGTGTTCATCAAAATAAAAAAAATATTATATTTTTTATTTTATAATTTTTATTTGATGGATTCGTTACTTATTACACCAGAGTTACTCATAAACTAACTGACAGAATTATTTTTATGGACCAGCAAACCTTAAAGTTCTACAGAGCTTTACATCTTTGTTTATCAGTGACTTAAGCTTCTTATCGTTTGGTGTCTTGAGAGAACTTTTATGATGAGGCTTTTGAAGAGTGAAGCTTTCCAAAAGATCGGTTTAAGTTTTCGTATGGAGAATGAACTGAGGCTTTTGAAGAGTGAAGCTTTTCAAAAGATTGGTTTAAGTTATGAAGAATGAAGTTTAAATAATTCATATGGAGAATGAATATGTCACTATATGTATATTCCCTCGATTGTGTATTCGCCGGTGTCTGTCACGTGCCTTCCCCTTTTCCCCTTCGCCTTTCCAACTGATAACTATATGTTTCCTTTTTTTCCTTTTAATTAACATTTTGACTTGACGCGTGTCTGCCGTTAGGCCACGTGTTCTGCCTCAACGCCCTCTCCCCCGGCTCCTCAGTCGGTCTCGTGGTTCTTTTGGCCACAGCCTCTCCTAGTTTCGTCTTTTTCGTCTCAGGTTCCCTGCTCGGGCGCCACCTGTAAGGTAGCGTCTGAAGGCTGGGGTGGGCTCAGTCGCGCCAGGGCCACTTTACAGGAATAATTTGTAAAATTTGCTGAGACCCGAGCCGAAACAAAGAGGGTGACCTTCTGGGGTTTTGGGGTCATCGCAGAGACTAACACGTGGTGTCCAGCTGAGCCGGCATGGCCGACTTTGCAGCGTGTGTGTGTCGTTGAAAATCGTGCGCAACGGCCAACAAATGGGTCCAGTTGCCAATAGAAGATTGAATCTCCGGTTGTAAAAGTTCCGAATAGATGGTGGAATCAACTGCAATAAGAACTCCACCACCACGACGGTCAGGTCGATCACACCTGTAGGTTGTGTACTTATTTGGAAAGACTTCGGAGTTAAGGATCTCCGGCTTTAACCAAGTCTCAGTAAACACAACAACTTGAGAAGAAAAAGAGAGACTGTTTAAATATAAAGTTGAAAGTTTAGTACAAAGACCTCTAACATTTTGATATGAAAGAGTTAAGAAGCTTGTTAGTTTTTTTTGCTCGGATTTTTTTTGGCAGATGCTAAAGAAGGCAAAGGAAGATTAATCGGTGGGCCATTTTTATTCTTCTTTGCTTCGAAATCTTTAAAAATTACGTGTTCCGGCCAAAATTGTGCGTTGGGGACACTTATTTTGAAGGACGATATGTCCCTCTCATATGAAAACTTAAATTTTTCCACTTTTATATCCAAGGCTTGAATTTTTGCTTGAATATAAGCAGTAACATCGTTTGATGTGAGTTCAGGGGCAAGCCTCGAAACAAAAATTTGTTTCTTTTGTGGAACACCTACAAGCTTTTTTGGCGCCTCCGGTATAATACCAGAGCAGAGGTTCTCTTCTGGTAATCCAGAACTTGAACACGCCCTATGAAAATCTAATAACTGTGGCACAGGCAACGAGACCACAGCAGATGGTGGATGGTTTAGGCGTCACTGATTGCACACCCCCAATGACATTCTCTAGAAGAACCGCAGATCTCGTTACCATCGGAGGATTGGTGAACGGCATCAGCGGCTGTGTCACTGGCGTACCTGGCTGGTCAATTAGAGGGAGCTGGGTGGCGCTAACAGAAGACTTCTCTACCCGTGTGGATTTCTTGCGCTTTGGGGGATTCAGTCAATAACTTAAGGTTATTGAAAGAAGAATGCAGCGCCGAGAACTGGTCGGAAAGTTTACGAAAACTTCCAAGCAGTTCCTTAAATCCAGTCTTCGTTTGACGCATAAACGAACACATGTCGTTCTCCACCTCCCTACACACATCGCAGCAATAACGCAAACCAGTGCGCTTGGCTACGGCGTCAGCCGTCGGGCCAGAAAATCCGGCACACTTCGCGTGTACTTCGTTGGTACATAGCCAGCACGAAATGCATGCCTGGGCGGCAGTCACCTGCTTAGGGCAGGATTTTTTGAAACAAATTACCCCGTCCATTATAGTGGACACCTACTGTAAAACGAGAAATGCCAAAAAGAAAACGAACAAAAACAAGAAGAAGTATGTGCGCGAGAGAAAGAAATTAGCGCGCGTAAAGAGCAGTAAGCACAGAGAGCAGAAAGATAGAGCAACAACAGTGCAGCAAAGAGAGCGGCAAAGCGTGAGAGCTGATTAGGCGCACTCAAAGAATTAGGAGAGATAAGGAGAGAGAGCTATAGCGGTGAACTAACTACAACAACGTCGCTTACCGAAAATAAGAAGACAAAAACAAAACACTGGACAAGCAGAACCAATGCACAACAAATGTAAAATTAGCAAACAAAGTTTAGTTTGACTAATCTACAATATAAGGCATGCACACGCGCCGTGAACGGGCTAGCAAAAGGAGATATATAAATTTAGATATTTAAACAAAACACCGGTTGTTTTGAATTCAAATCAAAATAAGATCGAAGCGCACAAAAAAAAAAACACGTCCGTTCACTGTGAAAGTTCAGGATTGCCGTGGCGATTTCCGACAAACTCTACCAGTCATTCCAAGATCTTCTGCTGCCGACTAAATAAACTCTTGCCTCAAAGCATAAAATCTGTGGCGATATGCAAAGAAACTTCAACTGTCTGTAAATATGAGAGTTGCATTGTTGAACGAACTATCTGCTGATGATTTCTCGAAGCAATTGCTGACTATCGGGTATGGCCGTGTTCCTGTAGACAAATCGAGTGGTTTGATTTAATTTCTTCCAAATTTTGGCTTTTTCGTATCATCAAAAGACGAGCTTATCAACAAAGTATTCCGGATATCATTGCTAACCAAAAAAATACTAAATGGTTAAGAAAGCGAGCAATTTTGGCCGCTAAAAATAAAGATGTAGATGACCTCAATCTTATAATTCAAAATCAAATCGTAGGTAGTCTGTATTCATTAAAATCTATCGACTGTGTTACAAACGAAATAGAAGTCACTAATTATCCAGCTGAATTTTTAAACTCCTTGGATGTGACTGGTTTACCACCGCACAATTTAAAACTTAAAGTTGGCTCGGTAGTCATCATGCTTAGAAATTTAAAGCAACCAAAACTGTGTAATTGAACATGTTTGGTGATAAGAAAACTGATGAGCAATGTACTTAAAGGAAAATTTAAAGATGAATTCGATGATCCCAACGGATATGCCCTTTGAGTTTAAACGAATTCAATTCCCGATTCGTCTTGCCTTCGCCATGACGATCAATGAACCACATGGCCAATCCTTGACTATTTGTGGCTTCAATCTAGAAAATGCATGTTTTTCTCATGGTCAATTGTACGTGGCGCGTGTCGGCAATCCATCCGCTTTATTTTTTATTGCGCCTGACCAAAAAACAAAGAATGTCGTTTACCACAAAGTGCTTGATTGAAAATCTTTTTAATAATTCGAATTTTTTTTTCCCAATCTGCAATCATTTTCAATCATTTTTTTCTGAATGAGTTTGAAATACTTAATTATTACTTTTTATTATACCCTTGGACCATTGAAAATGGTCGGAAAAGGGTATACTAACTTTGTGCAAATGTATGTAACGGGCAGAAGGAGGCGTCGGAGACCCCATAAAGTATACATATATATTCTTGCTCAGGATCAATAGCCGAGTCGATTGAGCCATGTCCGTCTGTCTGTCCGTCTGTCTGTCTGTCTGGATGAACGCGCCGATCTCAGATAAATACTATGAACTTATCCTCCGAATTGCAATTCGATCGGATAATAAACACTGAAGTTATTAGATAAACCATTTCGACCAGCAAAGAAGTTGTCGATGACGTCAGAACTAAATTACTTGCGTAGGAAAGAAAAGGACAAACGATGCGAGCGCGAAGCGCGAGCTTTTTCTCGACTCTTCATTTCCATGCACATGTCAATTACCGAAAATACATGTGAATAAATATATACTACTACTCAACCAATAGGTGGCGTGGTAAATGAATATGATTATGGGACGGGCAATGTTCCTGCGCTCAAGCGCAGTAGAGATAGACCCGTAGCCGGTATTATCGAAAGCACCCTCTATATCAAGAAAAGAGCACAGAGCAATGTTCTTTGATACAAAGGCCTTTTCGATCTTACTCACTAATTTGTGGAGAGCGACCTCTGTCGATCTACCGGCTATATACGCGAACTGCGTGGGGTGTAGAGGGTTGTTTTCCTGCAGAGAGCACCGAATGTGCAAGTCTAGGAGCCTTTCCGCAGTCTTGAGCAGAAAGGAGGTAAGGCTGATCGGCTACTGGACTTAGGCTGGTCAAGAGGACGATTCCCCTGTTTGGGGATGAATACCACATTGACTCTCCTCCAAGAGTTGGGTATGTGTCCCCACGTGAGACTGGCTCCAAGAAGGCCGACCAGTGGATCGAGGATATGATCCAGACTATTTTGGAGAAGGGCTGGAAAGATTTGATCACCCCCTGGGGCTTTGAAGGGAGCGAAGGAATCTACAGCCCATTTGACCTTTTCAGGATCGAAGATGGTACCAGATAAACTGGTTCCACGTGAGTCAGGTGACCAGGTGGCGTTAACGTGACTGGAGAGATCTGGGTTGGCCACGGAACCTGGGAAGTGAACTTGTAGTAAAAGTTCAAGTGCTTCCCTACGATCTTGAGTGAAAGAGCCATCTGCTCTTTTTAGAAGCCCTATACCATTAGACGATCCTTTGGCTAATACCTTGTGGAGCCTCGCTGCCTCTGGCAGAGATTCTATGCTACCACAGTAGCTGCGCCACGTATCGCGTTTGGAGCGTCTAATGTTCTTATTATAGTTTGTGAGAGCGTCCCTATAGACGTCCCAACTTATACGGTTAGATCTGGCCTTGTTGAAAAGGCTTCTAACCTTCCTTCTTTGAGCAGCCAACTCTTCGCTCCACCAAGGAACTTTACGGTTGACCGTTAGTGTCTTCCGAACTGAGCTGGCTTCGAAGGACGTAATAAGCACATCTTGGAGCAGGTTGGCAGCAAGTTCTATCTCACTGACAGAGTTAGGATTGCTGATCAACATGTCTGCTTTCAAAGCCACAGAGGCTTTGAAGAGTTCCCAATTTGTCTTTTTAGGACAAAAGGAGTTCTGGTGGATCTCGACTTGGCCAGGAAGGTCGAACCTGATGTGCTGATGGTCCGACAAGGTGGCTTCGTCTGTTTATAAGCGAACCCGCAATTGAGTTGCTTATTAGGGTAAGATCTAATACCTCTGCCCTAATAGAATTAATAAACGTCGGCTTACACCCGACGTTCGCTATGTCTAAATGACAACACATTAGATAATCAAGGAGAGACTCACCACGTTTGTTGACGTCGCTGCTCCCCCAGATTGTGTGATGGGCGTTGGCATCACAGCCAATCACGAGCTGCTTGTTGTGGAGGCCGCAGAATCCAACAAGCCGCTGAACCTCTGCGGGGGGTACGTTATCCACATCGCCCGGGAAGTAAGCAGAGGCGATCACCACTTCCCGGACGCCATCAGCAGTGGCTACCTCCATAGCTGTTGCCACCAGGTCTCTGTGAATGAAGTTGGTTGAAGGAAAGTGTCTCACACTATTATTGATCAGTATAGCAGTGCGAGGGGCACCTCCCATACGGTCATATAATAACTTACGTGATCCGCATGATAGTCCACGGACGAGGCCACCTATTAACCATGGCTCTTGGACGAGATCCAGGTCAATCTCCTCTTTACAGACGACGCTAACGCTCCTCTGGCGTGGTGCAGGTTCGCCTGGAGCACTTTAGTTGCGCTCCGCATCCTCTCTCAGCGCCTTGGTGACAAGGCCACATGCCTTGCCCCCCCGAGAGTCATTGCCTCGGATGCCCTTCGGCAGTCTGGCTGAGCTGCTCGGGGGAGGTCGCCTAGCGATCCCAGTCGCGGGAGGTGCCCTTGCGGGTTGTTTGCGCCCAGCGCTGACTGTGGGTCTGGCAGGGGCCAGGAGGCGCCCGCTGCCAGCCACCGGCCTGGTGCGGCCCGTTGAGGGGTTGGGGGCGGAGACCGGAATGGTCGGGGGTTTGGGGATGGGGGCTTTCAGCGCCACTGCGGCCGCAGCACTGGTGGACGCTACCGGGGCGGCAGCCACTGCTGTCGCATAGGTAGGGGCCACCTTTGACGCTTCCGGATGGGCGTCGGAAGGGGGGGGAATGGTTGGTGAGGGGGATGGGGGACGGGCCGGGGAGGGTATGCTGGACCACCCGCCACTGTTTTGTCGAGAACAACTCCTCGTTTTGGATACCAAGGTATCGCAAAATCTCGGCGGGTGTGAGTCCAGCACTACTGGAGAAGTATCCTCTAATGAGGTGAGCTTTAGGGAACTCGGACTCCTCCAGTAGTTTAATGTCAAGGGAGCTGATGGACCTGATGTGTCCAACGGCTCCCCTGACCCAGTCGGCAGTGCGGCTATCCTCGCACACCAGGAGTAGCCATTCATTTCGAGGTATGCAACCCTCGAAACCCGGACTGGCACCCGATGTGGGATGAAGCAGCAGAGCCTTGGCAATGCTTGCTTTCACCGTGGCCACTTGCTCCGGTGAAAGCGGGTTTTTTGAGTCAGCCGAAGTGAAGCCCAGTTTCACGCTGCTCGACACCTGGCTGAGAGGTGGCTTTGTGGACTCCACATGAGTCTTTTTGGGCTTCTTTGAAGACCCTTGAGGTTCGAGGACGGTATCGTCAGCGCGCGTCCGTTTGGCCTTGGTTTGCACGGGGGGCGCGATGGCGATAGTCAGAGCTTCTGCTCTGCTCGAACCCTTTGCGAGTGCGGCTTTGAAAAGCCTCTTCTCACGGGTCTTCATTTTCACAAAGGCGTTCTCAGAGTCAAGTCGCAGCCGTTGTATCTGAGAGCCTGCTTCCGTGAGACCTGGCCTCTGCGAGGCCACGGAAGCGTCGTCTGCGAGGCTTATCAGGTCAGCTTCAGCGTCAGAGGACATCACCTCGACGAGCTGCTGCCGGCCTGAGCTATTGGACGAGAAATCAGCACTGGCGAACTCATCGTCCAAGGGAGTCCGTGGCCTGTCCGAGTCCCCTAAAGTACCAGGACCAAGACCCGTGGTATTGGGGGTGGAAGCCAGCAGCCCACTGGCTGCAGTGCTGTGGTTGGGGTCGGCCGTTAAGACCTCGCCCTGGGTTGATGCTGTCGAAGTCGCATCAGACTTATCTTTTATAAAATTTGTATCCATAGTTTGGACCCACGAGTAGGCGGGAAGGGAAGGTCGCCCACGGCATAGCCCGCGTGCCGTGGGAAGTCTAGATGAAACTGGAGGGCGACAGGTATCCAGAGTCCGCATACTAACGACCGGGCTACCCCCCGGCCATGCATCCCTTGGCGTATGCTGTTCCACCTCGGATTGGGGTGATTTATAGAATCACAATCTTCGCCCGACTACAATTAGTCAGCACCCCTAGCAGAGACATGACCGTGCTAGGGGCCTGCTTCCAGCCGCCCTCACGTGGAGAGTAAAGCCGCACTTCCGACAGTAGGAGCAAGGACGGCACGTACCTCAGCCAAAGCTAGGGTTCCATGTGATTCCTCTTACTGTCTCTGGCGGCTGACGGCCTGCTGGCTATCTTAAAAATATATATATATACTATATATATAAAATAACTTCGTGTTTGTTACAACACTTATAACTCGAGAACGACTGTACCGATTGCCATAGTTTTAGATTTGTTGGATTTGTTTCCGTCCCGAATAGCAGAATACACCTTAAAAACAATGAAAACTCGATATGTGTAATGAATACTTATTCATTTCAATAGAATAATGTCAGTACGATGGAAAGGCGGAGGCGAAGTGTCGTGCGAAGACGAGACAAAAAGCTAATGAGCCCATTGGTAATGGAAAATATCGAAATGTAAAACTCGGCGATATATCGATTACAGCCCGTAGAAAGTCTGGCAAGCAGTTATGCCGTACTTTTCAATGATGTGATGACGCTGTAACAGTTGTTGGGGCTGCCAGATGGCGCGAAACCAATTATTAATTAATTATTTAATTTTTAATTCCCGAAAATAATACCTAAGATTTATTCTACAGTAAAAACATAAAATCATCGGAAAAGAACGGAATTTAAGGAATAAAAAATCAGTTGGTAAAGGTTATAAGATTAAGGAAAAAAAATTTACAGGTTAACAAAAGTGTAAATGTCTTTTTATAGGTTGTCTATGATTTTTCCTGATAAGCTATTCATACGTACTGGTTATATACTCTTTGAGCTATTGTCTATGTCTCGAAAGTTCACCGATGAATGGTAGAACTATCACAACTAAAGTGAAAGGAAACGATTTCGTAGTTGACAACAGTTAGATTGTTCCATATTCGCCACTTCTTTCCAAAACATTCAAAGCACATTGTAATGTTGAGTATGGCAATCCGGTCAAGTCAATTAAATACATTTGCAAATATGTCACGAAAGGGTGCGTCATGGCGGTTTTTATCCAATACCAACGATGAAATCACGCGCTATCAAGTTGGTAGATATGTGAACTGCAATGAAGCAATTTGGCGTATATTTTCATTCCCTATTCACAAACATCATCCAACTGTTTTACATTTGGGGTTGCATCTAGAGAACGGTCAGAGACTATATTTCCCAGCGTCGAATGCTGCTCAACGTTCCGAAACACCTCCAGCGACGGCACTGACCAGTTTCTTTGCAATTTGTCAAAGCGATCCGTTTGCACGAACTATGCTTTACTCAGAATTGCCACGTTATTACACTTGGAACGCTACATCGAAGAAATTTCAACGTCGGAAGCAAGACAATGCAGTTTCTGGTCATCCAGATATGCGTTCTACTAATGCTCTTGGTGGTTTTTACACAGTTCAACCGAAGAATGATGAATGTTTCTTTTGGGGTTGTTGCTGGTTCATGTTCGATGGCCAACATCATTTGAATCACTACGAACTGTTAATGGTATCGTGTGCCCCACATTTCGTAAAACATGTGAAGCTGTAAATTTGCTTGAAAACAATACTCATTGGGACACGACAATCGCTGAAGCAATTATTTCTGCATCTCCAAGTCAGATACGCACATTGTGTGACCTCTGAAACAAATACAAAGATAACATGTCAGAAGATATTTTACATCGACCAGACTTGCTCTTGATCGAAGATATGTGTTACCTCATGTGCGGAAGTTTGTTAGTTAGGTTAGGATTGCCAGCGCCAGGTCGTGGAATGAATGAATTTAATAGAGAATTGGAACGTGAACGTGAATATGATCCACATGAACTAATCCAATTAGTTCAAACGAATGTACCTCTGTTGAATCCTAAGCAGAGGGAAGTCTATGATACACTGATTAATGCAATTGTTGATCGAAATGGCGGCTATTGTTTTTGGATGCCCCCGGTGGAACTGGGGAGACATTCTTCATGTTATGGATTTTGAACACTGTACGTGCGAGATCTAAAATTGCGGTAGCAATTGCTTCTTCTGGAATAGCGGCCACATTGTTAGACGGATGCAGTACGGCTCACTCAGCATTAAAATTGCCATTAAACCTTCAAACTGCTAAGCAACCGACATGTAACATTTCGAAACACTCCAAAATAACCAAAATTTTAGTATCATCATATGGGACGAATGCACATTGGCGTACAAACGTGCATTGGAAGCACTAGACCGAACATTTGGTGGTGCAATGATTTTATTATTGTTGAACGTTGAATACAATGAATGTATTAGCAAATGGTCCAAACGACACCAAGCCGATGCTTGTTGTGCGCGGAACCCAGACAAAGTCTACCTCCCGCCTGACCGACCGAGAAGCACCGTCGCATAACGAACGACACGGAAACGCGGTAAAAATGCGAGTAGAAACGCGAGAGAAAGAAAATTAACGCGATAGGGAATAAAAAGTCGAATAGAGGATACACGCGACATGCAAGTGAAAAATGAAAATTAAGAAAAAGAAGATAGAATGACGAGGAAGATACTATTAGTAATTAATACTAATACTAATTACGTGCTATATAGATAAGAATTAAAGACTTCATAGCAGCGATAGAGTTAGTGCTAGCTATGACGTGTTGAAGTTTATTGTAGTCCGAACATAATACCCTGAACGGATCGTGCAGTGCATAGTTCGATCTACAATAAGGAAGAGTTAGTGGAAGGTAATTACGTGTTATTCTGCAAGGGACAGAGAAGTGTAGATGCCTTACCAGGGCCTCACTGTCAATGTCACCTTGCATAAGGTTGTTAATAAATAAGACGCCTAGCATGGTTCTGCGATTGGTTAGGGAAGGCAGGTTTAATAATAGAAGTCTATTAGTATAGGAAGGCAGTCTTAAATTTTCATCCCAGTTAAGGCCACGTAAGGCAAAAAGTAAAAAGTTCTTCTGTACAGATTCTACGCGTTCCTTATGAATAGTGTACTGGGGACACCATACGCATGACCCGTATTCGAGAATGGGACGAACAAGTGAGATGTAGAGGGTCTTTGTAAGATAAGGATCGTCAAATTCCTTAGACCATCTCTTAATAAAGCCTAAGACACCCATGGCTTTATTGACCATATTAGAAATATGATTGGAAAACTTATGTTTTCGGTCCAAAAGAACCCCCAAATCATCAACTAGGGTGATTCTTTCCAAGGCACAACCACAAAGAGTATAAGAAGCATACTTTGGACTGGCTCGAGAGAATGTCATCAGCTTGCATTTAGAGCTGTTCAGGTTTAAAAAATTGGCACAACACCAAGAATAAAAACTATTTAGGTCGGCTTGTAAGAGTGAGTGACAGTGGTCGTCTTTAAATTGGTAACAAAGCTTTACATCATCCGCATACATGAGAGTACGGGAGTAACGTATGACCAAAGGAAGGCCATTGATGAAAAGCGTAAAAAGTAGGGGACCGAGGTGACTCCCTTGAGGAACACCAGATGTGACATGAAGTGGGTTTGAAAGGGTGGTTTTAAAGACTCTTTGAGTTCTGTTAGTCAGATAGCTAACAATCCAACTAAGTATTTTTGGTGAAAAACCTAGAAGGTCAAGCTTATGTGCCAGAAGGGAATGATTCACTGAGTCAAAAGCTTTACTGAAATCAGTATAAATAACATCAGTTTGAAGATTTTCCTGAAATCCTTTTACCACAAAGGATGTCAGCTCAAGTAAATTTGTCGTAGTTGAACGACGCTTTATAAATCCGTGTAGAAAAGGAGAAATAACGGACCTACAGGAATGTTTCAATTGAGGAGTTATAACATTCTCGAAAAATTTAGGTATAGCCGACAATTTAGAGATGCCTTTATAATTGCTTGCTTCAGACTTGCTGCCCTTTTTATGAAGGGGAATAATAAAAGATTCTTTCCAAATAGAAGGAAAGAGTGAAGTTTCTAAGGACAGCGAAAATAGTTTGAGTAATGGCTTACTTAAGGAGTTGGCACAGAACCGAAGTATACAAGCGGGAACACCGTCACGGCCTGGTGAGAAAACTGGCTTAACTAGATAAAGATCCTTGACAAGTGAGCTTACGTTTAGAAAGGGAGAGAAGATACCATTCGAACTTGGAATGTTGTATGGATAAAAGTGAGTGTGATGTGTAGAAGGTGAATAGGTCGTTTGAAAAAACTTTGCAAACAAATCGGCCATGGTTTGGTCAGTATCTGCACAAGCATTTTTAAACGTTAATTTCGTTGGAAATGCGGTAGACTTACGCTTCGTGTTAACAAAACTATAAAACTGTTTGGGGTTCTGAATGAACTGAACCTTGCAACGAGTTAAATAGGTCTTATAACATTTCGCGTTTAAGACTGTAAAATCTGACCGCGCGCATAAGTAGCGAGACAAGTCTGAAGGCGAATTATTGTTTTTATACTTTTTAAAAAGACTCGACTTTAGATTTTTTAACCGTGACAACTCTCTTGTGAACCATGGCGGCTTACTCGAGGAAGTTGGATAAAAGCACGGAACACAAATATCAAAAAATGAATTAATTGTGTTATAAAAAATATTGGTCGCTACTGAAATATCTGTAGACAAATATAGTTCCGATCAATCAAAATTGGAAATTAACGAATTTAATAAGTTAAAATCTGCTTTTCTAAAGCAGCGTACACGATTACACAGTTTTTCATGTTTATCCATACATGCGACAAACTCAAAAGTAACTTCAAGAGTGGGATGGTAAGGATCTTAAGGAAGAGAAAGTGGTTGTGTCCTGTTTAGACTCACACTAGATGGATCGGAGACAAAGCATAAATCTAACGATCTGTTACTACAGTTTAAGATATGATTGACCTGTGGCAATGACATATCAAACAGACCGTCGAAAAGGTCATGTTGCCGTGAAGGCAACAGAGTATTTGAGTCAACACTTGTTGTCCAATTACAATTAGAAATATTAAAGTCCCCAAGGACTGAAAAGTGATCTCTGTCTGATAACAGATTAAATATAGTCTTTATTGCCGACAAATGTTGCAAATAGACTGATAACTCCGATGACGGCGGAATATAAGAACAGGTTATATAATGAAAGAAGCCGGGGAAGTGTAATTTTACATAGAGTAATTCAATAGAAGATTTAATCTCCGGTTGTAAAAGTTCCGAATAGATGGTGGAATCAACTGCAATAAGAATTCCACCACCACGACGGTCAGGTCGATCACACCTGTAGGTTGTGTACTTATTTGGAAAGACTTCGGAGTTAAGGATCTCCGGCTTTAACCAAGTCTCAGTAAACACAACAACTTGAGAAGAAAAAGAGAGACTGTTTAAATATAAAGTTGAAAGTTTAGTACAAAGACCTCTAACATTTTGATATGAAAGAGTTAAGAAGCTTGTTAGTTTTTTTTGCTCGGATTTTTTTTGGCAGATGCTAAAGAAGGCAAAGGAAGATTAATCGGTGGGCCATTTTTTTATTTATTTTTTTATTCTTTGCTTCGAAATCTTTAAAAATTACGTTTTCCGGCCAAAATTGTGCGTTGGGGACACTTATTTTGAAGGACGATATGTCCCTCTCATAAGAAAACTTAAATTTTTCCACTTTTATATCCAAGGCTTGAATTTTTGCTTGAATATAAGCAGTAACATCGTTTGATGTGAGTTCAGGGGCAAGCCTCGAAACAAAAATTTGTTTCTTTTGTGGAACACCTAAAAGCTTTTTGGCGCCTCCGGTATAATACCAGAGCAGAGGTTCTCTTCTGGTAATCCAGAACTTGAACACGCCCTATGAAAATCTAATAACTGTGGCACAGGCAACGAGACCACAGCAGATGGTGGATGGTTTAGGCGTCACTGATTGCACACCCCCAATGACATTCTCTAGAAGAACCGCAGATCTCGTTACCATCGGAGGATTGGTGAACGGCATCAGCGGCTGTGTCACTGGCGTACCTGGCTGGTCAATTAGAGGGAGCTGGGTGGCGCTAACAGAAGACTTCTCTACCCGTGTGGATTTCTTGCGCTTTGGGGATTCAGTCAATAACTTAAGGTTATTGAAAGAAGAATGCAGCGCCGAGAACTGGTCGGAAAGTTTACGAAAACTTCCAAGCAGTTCCTTAAATCCAGTCTTCGTTTGACGCATAAACGAACACATGTCGTTCTCCACCTCCCTACACACATCGCAGCAATTACGCAAACCAGTGCGCTTGGCTACGGCGTCAGCCGTCGGGCCAGAAAATCCGGCACACTTCGCGTGTACTACGTTGGTACATAGCCAGCACAAAATGCATGCCTGGGCGGCAGTCACCTGCTTAGGGCAGGATTTTTGAAACAAATTACCCCGTCCATTATAGTGGACACCTACTGTAAAACGAGAAATGCCAAAAAGAAAACGAACAAAAACAAGAAGAAGTATGTGCGCGAGAGAAAGAAATTAGCGCGCGTAAAGAGCAGTAAGCACAGAGAGCAGAAAGATAGAGCAACAACAGTGCAGCAAAGAGAGCGGCAAAGCGTGAGAGCTGATTAGGCGCACTCAAAGAATTAGGAGAGATAAGGAGAGAGAGCTATAGCGGTGAACTAACTACAACAACGTCGCTTACCGAAAATAAGAAGACAAAAACAAAACACTGGACAAGCAGAACCAATGCACAACAAATGTAAAATTAGCAAACAAAGTTTAGTTTGACTAATCTACAATATAAGGCATGCACACGCGCCGTGAACGGGCTAGCAAAAGGAGATATATAAATTTAAATATTTAAACAAAACACCGGTTGTTTTGAATTCAAATCAAAATAAGATCGAAGCGCACAAAAAAAAAACACGTCCGTTCACTGTGAAAGTTCAGGATTGCCGTGGCGATTTCCGACAAACTCTACCAGTCATTCCAAGATCTTCTGCTGCCGACTAAATAAACTCTTGCCTCAAAGCATAAAATCTGTGGCGATATGCAAAGAAACTTCAACTGTCTGTAAATATGAGAGTTGCATTGTTGAACGAACTATCTGCTGATGATTTCTCGAAGCAATTGCTGACTATCGGGTATGGCCGTGTTCCTGTAGATAAATCGAGTGGTTTGATTTAATTTCTTCCAAATTTTGGCTTTTTCGTATCATCAAAAGACGAGCTTATCAACAAAGTATTCCGGATATCATTGCTAACCAAAAAAATACTAAATGGTTAAGAAAGCGAGCAATTTTGGCCGCTAAAAATAAAGATGTAGATGACCTCAATCTTATAATTCAAAATCAAATCGTAGGTAGTCTGTATTCATTAAAATATATCGACTGTGTTACAAACGAAATAAAAGTCACTAATTATCCAGCTGAATTTTTAAACTCCTTGGATGTGACTGGTTTACCACCGCACAATTTAAAACTTAAAGTTGGCTCGGTAGTCATCATGCTTAGAAATTTAAAGCAACCAAAACTGTGTAATTGAACATGTTTGGTGATAAGAAAACTGATGAGCAATGTACTTAAAGGAAAATTTAAAGATGAATTCGATGATCCCAACGGATATGCCCTTTGAGTTTAAACGAATTCAATTCCCGATTCGTCTTGCCTTCGCCATGACGATCAATGAACCACATGGCCAATCCTTGACTATTTGTGGCTTCAATCTAGAAAATGCATGTTTTTCTCATGGTCAATTGTACGTGGCACGTGTCGGCAATCCATCCGCTTTATTATACCCTTGGACCATTGAAAATGGTCGGAAAAGGGTATACTAACTTTGTGCAAATGTATGTAACAGGCAGAAGGAGGCGTCGGAGACCCCATAAAGTATATATATTCTTGCTCAGGATCAATAGCCGAGTCGATTGAGCCATGTCCGTCTGTCTGTCCGTCTGTCCGTCTGTCTGTCTGTCTGGATGAACGAGCCGATCTCAGCTATTACAAAAGCTACGGACACCAAGCATTTTTAAACGTTAATTTCGTTGGAAATGCGGTAGACTTACGCTTCGTGTTAACAAAACTATAAAACTGTTTGGGGTTCTGAATGAACTGAACCTTGCAACGAGTTAAATAGGTCTTATAACATTTCGCGTTTAAGACTGTAAAATCTGACCGCGCGCATAAGTAGCGAGACAAGTCTGAAGGCGAATTATTGTTTTTATACTTTTTAAAAAGACTCGACTTTAGATTTTTTAACCGTGACAACTCTCTTGTGAACCATGGCGGCTTACTCGAGGAAGTTGGATAAAAGCACGGAACACAAATATCAAAAAATGAATTAATTGTGTTATAAAAAATATTGGTCGCTACTGAAATATCTGTAGACAAATATAGTTCCGATCAATCAAAATTGGAAATTAACGAATTTAATAAGTTAAAATCTGCTTTTCTAAAGCAGCGTACACGATTACACAGTTTTTCATGTTTATCCATACATGCGACAAACTCAAAAGTAACTTCAAGAGTGGGATGGTAAGGATCTTAAGGAAGAGAAAGTGGTTGTGTCCTGTTTAGACTCACACTAGATGGATCGGAGACAAAGCATAAATCTAACGATCTGTTACTACAGTTTAAGATATGATTGACCTGTGGCAATGACATATCAAACAGACCGTCGAAAAGGTCATGTTGCCGTGAAGGCAACAGAGTATTTGAGTCAACACTTGTTGTCCAATTACAATTAGAAATATTAAAGTCCCCAAGGACTGAAAAGTGATCTCTGTCTGATAACAGATTAAATATAGTCTTTATTGCCGACAAATGTTGCAAATAGACTGATAACTCCGATGACGGCGGAATATAAGAACAGGTTATATAATGAAAGAAGCCGGGGAAGTGTAATTTTACATAGAGTAATTCAATAGAAGATTTAATCTCCGGTTGTAAAAGTTCCGAATAGATGGTGGAATCAACTGCAATAAGAATTCCACCACCACGACGGTCAGGTCGATCACACCTGTAGGTTGTGTACTTATTTGGAAAGACTTCGGAGTTAAGGATCTCCGGCTTTAACCAAGTCTCAGTAAACACAACAACTTGAGAAGAAAAAGAGAGACTGTTTAAATATAAAGTTGAAAGTTTAGTACAAAGACCTCTAACATTTTGATATGAAAGATTTAAGAAGCTTGTTAGTTTTTTTTGCTCGGATTTTTTTTGGCAGATGCTAAAGAAGGCAAAGGAAGATTAATCGGTGGGCCATTTTTTTTATTCTTTGCTTCGAAATCTTTAAAAATTACGTTTTCCGGCCAAAATTGTGCGTTGGGGACACTTATTTTGAAGGACGATATGTCCCTCTCATAAGAAAACTTAAATTTTTCCACTTTTATATCCAAGGCTTGAATTTTTGCTTGAATATAAGCAGTAACATCGTTTGATGTGAGTTCAGGGGCAAGCCTCGAAACAAAAATTTGTTTCTTTTGTGGAACACCTACAAGCTTTTTTGGCGCCTCCGGTATAATACCAGAGCAGAGGTTCTCTTCTGGTAATCCAGAACTTGAACACGCCCTATGAAAATCTAATAACTGTGGCACAGGCAACGAGACCACAGCAGATGGTGGATGGTTTAGGCGTCACTGATTGCACACCCCCAATGACATTCTCTAGAAGAACCGCAGATCTCGTTACCATCGGAGGATTGGTGAACGGCATCAGCGGCTGTGTCACTGGCGTACCTGGCTGGTCAATTAGAGGGAGCTGGGTGGCGCTAACAGAAGACTTCTCTACCCGTGTGGATTTCTTGCGCTTTGGGGGATTCACTCAATAACTTAAGGTTATTGAAAGAAGAATGCAGCGCCGAGAACTGGTCGGAAAGTTTACGAAAACTTCCAAGCAGTTCCTTAAATCCAGTCTTCGTTTGACGCATAAACGAACACATGTCGTTCTCCACCTCCCTACACACATCGCAGCAATTACGCAAACCAGTGCGCTTGGCTACGGCGTCAGCCGTCGGGCCAGAAAATCCGGCACACTTCGCGTGTACTACGTTGGTACATAGCCAGCACAAAATGCATGCCTGGGCGGCAGTCACCTGCTTAGGGCAGGATTTTTTGAAACAAATTACCCCGTCCATTATAGTGGACACCTACTGTAAAACGAGAAATGCCAAAAAGAAAACGAACAAAAACAAGAAGAAGTATGTGCGCGAGAGAAAGAAATTAGCGCGCGTAAAGAGCAGTAAGCACAGAGAGCAGAAAGATAGAGCAACAACAGTGCAGCAAAGAGAGCGGCAAAGCGTGAGAGCTGATTAGGCGCACTCAAAGAATTAGGAGATAAGGAGAGAGAGCTATAGCGGTGAACTAACTACAACAACGTCGCTTACCGAAAATAAGAAGACAAAAACAAAACACTGGACAAGCAGAACCAATGCACAACAAATGTAAAATTAGCAAACAAAGTTTAGTTTGACTAATCTACAATATAAGGCATGCACACGCGCCGTGAACGGGCTAGCAAAAGGAGATATATAAATTTAAATATTTAAACAAAACACCGGTTGTTTTGAATTCAAATCAAAATAAGATCGAAGCGCACAAAAAAAAAACACGTCCGTTCACTGTGAAAGTTCAGGATTGCCGTGGCGATTTCCGACAAACTCTACCAGTCATTCCAAGATCTTCTGCTGCCGACTAAATAAACTCTTGCCTCAAAGCATAAAATCTGTGGCGATATGCAAAGAAACTTCAACTGTCTGTAAATATGAGAGTTGCATTGTTGAACGAACTATCTGCTGATGATTTCTCGAAGCAATTGCTGACTATCGGGTATGGCCGTGTTCCTGTAGATAAATCGAGTGGTTTGATTTAATTTCTTCCAAATTTTGGCTTTTTCGTATCATCAAAAGACGAGCTTATCAACAAAGTATTCCGGATATCATTGCTAACCAAAAAAATACTAAATGGTTAAGAAAGCGAGCAATTTTGGCCGCTAAAAATAAAGATGTAGATGACCTCAATCTTATAATTCAAAATCAAATCGTAGGTAGTCTGTATTCATTAAAATATATCGACTGTGTTACAAACGAAATAAAAGTCACTAATTATCCAGCTGAATTTTTAAACTCCTTGGATGTGACTGGTTTACCACCGCACAATTTAAAACTTAAAGTTGGCTCGGTAGTCATCATGCTTAGAAATTTAAAGCAACCAAAACTGTGTAATTGAACATGTTTGGTGATAAGAAAACTGATGAGCAATGTACTTAAAGGAAAATTTAAAGATGAATTCGATGATCCCAACGGATATGCCCTTTGAGTTTAAACGAATTCAATTCCCGATTCGTCTTGCCTTCGCCATGACGATCAATGAACCACATGGCCAATCCTTGACTATTTGTGGCTTCAATCTAGAAAATGCATGTTTTTCTCATGGTCAATTGTACGTGGCACGTGTCGGCAATCCATCCGCTTTATTATACCCTTGGACCATTGAAAATGGTCGGAAAAGGGTATACTAACTTTGTGCAAATGTATGTAACAGGCAGAAGGAGGCGTCGGAGACCCCATAAAGTATATATATTCTTGCTCAGGATCAATAGCCGAGTCGATTGAGCCATGTCCGTCTGTCTGTCCGTCTGTCCGTCTGTCTGTCTGTCTGGATGAACGCGCCGATCTCAGCTATTACAAAAGCTACGGACACCAAATTTAGCATGAAGATTCCTGTATACCATACGCAGATCAAGTTTATTTTTAATTTGCAACAACACGCCTACCGCCCCCGCAAACCGCCAATTTTGGTTTACATTGCTATTTACATTCGAAGAACTCATTTCTTAACGTTCTGCTTTAGCATATATATAGATAAATAATATATGAACTTATCCTCCAAATTGCAATCCGATCAGACAATAAACACTGAAGTTATTAGATAAACCATTTCGACACTTCGACCAGCAAAGAACTTGTCGATGACGTCAGAACTAAATTCCTTATGCATGAAAGAAAAGGACAACGATGCGAGCGCGAAGCGCGAGCTGTTTCTCGACTCTTCTTTTCCATGCACATGTCAATTACCGAAAATACATGTGCATAAATATATGCTAACACTCAACCAATAGGTGGCGTATATATGAATATGAAGAAAGCAAAGAAGTTGTCGATGACGTCAGAACTAAATTACTTGTGCATGAAAGAAAAGGATAAACGATGCGAGCGCGAAGCGCGAGCTGTTTCTCGACTCTTCTTTTTCATGCACATGTCAATTACCCAAAATACATGTGCATAAATGCAAACACTTATACATACTTAATTTGTGTTCACACATACATATGTAAAATTATATACAACCAATAGCGTGGTTGATCGGCATGCATGAATGCAGGTATTTACTAGATTTCTAATATAGACATATTATTATTATTATTTAATAATTTATATATGTCTACTGAAGTCGAATGCTAGCTTAATACGGTGTGACCAAAATCATATCGATAGCTTTTAATATATATGAAACATATCGATATGTATTTCATATGTTTTGCATATAAATTATATTAATATGTGTAAATTATATTATATCCCCACGTCTATTGAAACTATGTTTGAAAAAAATGTACTAACATTTCTTCTACTTTGTTTTTTTAATATATGTATATTTTGTATGTATATTAGATTCTATAGATCATTATTATAAATTTAAGGTTTCGCGTACTTTTTAATTGCGGCGATAAATTATTGGCAACGTATCAAAATTGTTGCAAGGTGGCAGCGCGCTTCAGTGTTATGTTAATTTGTAGTTTGCGATTGGCGTGTTCGGTGTCGTCGTCGATTGTCGATTATCATTTGTATTTTCGATATTAAATATAAAATAATATATAATTAATTCGCGTGTTCGTGATACATTTAACATTTAATGCAAATTAATATAAGTCGAGTATATAATAAGTAAATCCTCGTGTGTGATTGTTATGCGATAACGGAACATTTTTTATGCGTGTGAATGATTGCGCCCTGCCCGGAACGTGGCGCGCAATTTTAGAAAAGTGCGGTACACAGCTTAACGTATTTTTGTGCATGCATACATATATGTGTATAGACTCTTCTGAAGTGTGTGTGATTGTACGTGAACATCGGTATCGGTTCGCTGGAATTTCTTGCAGGTTTAATTTATTATTTCTTTGATTTATATTTATTCTCTTTTCCACATTTTGCTTATTTTTATTTTCCTTATTAAATTTTATTATTATTTGTTCTTTCATTAGATATTTATTTTGATTTATAATATAATTATTTTAAATAATATACATATATTTATTTAAATATATGAATATAATTATAATATATATATCTATTTAAATATATGAATATATATATATATATATAAATATACTAACTTTTTTTTATATATATAACTATATATTAATTTTTGATAAATATATATTCAAATTAAATTAATTTATAAGAATTTTATTTATAACATACCTATATATTATTTTAAAACTTATATATTAGAAGATGCCTAGACTTAAGAGAAAGTCAGCTTGCAATAGGAGTCAAACACAGCGAAAAAGAAATCGTTTGAATATGTCAGATATAGACTTTTCTGAGCAGGAACGCGTAAATAATCTAGAGGCACATAGAGAACGTAGGCAAAATTTCGAATTTAGGGAAGCTGAAAGGGTTAGAGATAGTCAACAGCATCGAGTCCGCAGAAGTAATAGAACATTTAGGGCCGTTGAGCAATTACCGGACACAATTCGTCACACTACTCTTCGGGATTCTTCGCCAATCAGATTACAAGAACAACTTGCCAACACTTCGCGTCGTTCGAGGCGCAGGCGAGATGCTGACCTTCGATCTCAGGAAAGAGAGCAGGATGCAGTTCGTCGCCGTGTACGTCGCAGTGATTCTGCAATTAAAACAGACGAACAACTTGCCAACACTTCGCGTCGTTCGAGTCGCAGGCAAGATGCTGAGTTTCGATCTCAGGAAAGAGAGCAGGATGCAGTTCGTTGCCGTGTACGTCGCAGTGATTCTGCAATTAAAACAGACGAACAACTTGCCAACACTTCGCGTCGTTCGAGTCGCAGGCAAGATGCTGAGTTTCGATCTCAGGAAAGAGAGCAGGATGCAGTTCGTCGCCGTGTACGTCGCAGTGATTCTGCAATTAAAACAGACGAACAACTTGCCAACACTTCGCGTCGTTCGAGTCGCAGGCAAGATGCTGAGTTTCGATTTCAGGAAAGAGAGCAGGATGCAGTTCGTCGCCGTGTTCGACGAACTGATCATTCAACTAGAAATGCCGAACAACTTGCCAATACTTTGCGTCGATCGAGGAGCAGGCAATGTCCACAATTCAGGTCCAACGAAAGCGGACGAGATGCTGTTAGAAGGGCGATTCAGCGACAAAATCAGGAGACGCGAATTTTAGAAAGGGCAATAGATAGAAGTCAAAGGTCTCAGGTTAGAAACAATCCTATTTGTAGGATTGTTGAGCAGGCACGCAATACTAGTGCACGCCGCAGTGCTCGAATTCGAGCTCAACGTGAGGCCTTTGAAGCCCATAGGAATATGTCGCAAAGAGTGAGTCTATATAGGAGTATTTGCACCAATAGGATAGCAGAGAATAGGAGAAACGCGTCCCGCAATAGAGTGGACCGTGCGAATACCCTTCCAGATGATAGGATATCGCAGGTTAAAACTAGTTTAGATTGCCTAATAGCCAATTTTAATAAGACAGTCAAGCAGGGACCCGATGAGGTTTGCATATGTTGCAAAGGTTTGTGGTTTCCACATCAAGTGGACAAAATTTCGCGTGAGGTCATAGAGGAAAAGTGTAGTGAGGCAGATAGTGTTGATATTTTGTATCTTTCCTCTATGTTTCCATCCCATAATAATAGGTTTAGCTTTTGCAAAACCTGCAGCCGCAGTATTAAGTCAGGGAAAAAACCAAAGGCTTCTATTACAAATGGCCTAAATTTTCCGGAGCTTCCGGAATGCCTGAAAGGCTTGACGCCTCTAGAAGAAAGGCTGATTTCTCCCCGTCTTCCTTTTACGATCATAAAGTCTCTTGGATATGGACGTCAAAGTGCCATTAAAGGAGCAGTGATCAATGTGCCAATTCCAGTTGCAAATGTTGTAACTTCCCTTCCCAGGGCATTTAATGAAGCCGAAGTAGTTCAGATTCATCTTAAGCGTAGGATGGAGTATAACCATGATTTCATGGCTGAAACCATAAGGCCCTCAAAGATAGTTGATGCAATTCGGTATTTAGTGAACACAGAACTTTATAAGAAGCACCAGGTTACTATCAATGAGCAGTGGTTGTCTTCTTACTCAGCTGAGACTGTACCATTTGTTGCGTCAGCAGACGACAGGGACATTGTGTGTCAAATGTTAGAAAAGGCAGCACAACCTAATGAGCATTGAGTAGTAGAAGAAGAGGTAGAGTTGAATCCAGGAGGTCAAGAAACCTTCATGGAAAATGTCCCTGTTGAAAACATAGATATTCCTCGAATTGCTATAGCACCAGGAGAGGGTCAGCGACCTCTTGACATGATAACCGATTGTGATTCAGAGGAGCTGGCTTTTCCGACAATATTTGCAGGCATTAAAAGGAAATGTCAGGAAAGTTTTACAACTATAGTTAGATCAGAGCTTAGGAATTTTGATAGAAGAGGTTGTAGAACTGATAAATTATTTCATAACTTCAAAAAGTTAGAAATGATTAGCATTAGGAATAGCACATCAATTTGCTTACGTAAGCACTCTGCCACTCAAGGCATTTCGGCTGCTGATGTGCGTAATGATGAAACTTTAAATAGGTTAATACTTCATGATGATGGCTATAGGCTTTTAAAAGGTATTCGCACGTCTCCTGCTCATTGGGAGGACGAGAAAAAGAAAGTGATGGCTATGATTAGGCAGGTAGGGCTTCCAACTTTTTTTATAACATTTTCCGCAGCGGAAACTAGGTGGCCGGAGCTTTTAGTCTTGCTATGTAAAAATGTAGACAAGCTAGAAGTATCCGAAGAAGAAGCGTTAAATTTGGGGTTTAATGAGAAAGCTCGTCTCATTAGAACAGACCCAGTGACCTGTGCCAGATATTTCGATTTTCGATATAGACAGGTTTTAAAACTGATGAAAAAGGAAGGCGGTGTCTTTGGTTGTCACCAGGTCATCAAGTTTTATTGGCGAGTGGAGTTTCAGCAAAGAGGCTCTCCACATATACATGGCATGTTCTGGCTGAAAGACGCCCCAAAGCTCGACCTAAAGAATGAGTCCACATTTATGCCTGTGAAGTCCTTTATTGATCAGTTTATTACTGCTGATTCTAGTTGCCCGGACGTTGCTCCATATTTGGAGTATCAACTCCATAGTCACGGGCACTCTTGCAGGCGAGAAATTAGGTCAAAACAAATTTGTAGATTTGGTATCCCATACCCTCCCATGCCTCAAACAGAAATTCTTCTCCCTTTAGAAGAAAATGCTCCAAATTTGGCCGAGCATCGTAGGAATTTCGAAAAAATTCAAAGTCTGCTCGACTTCCCATTTGATCGTGAAAGCGTAGAAAATTTTAACGATTTTAACAACTTTTTGTCCCACGATCAACTTAACCTTAGTTATGAGGGCTACATTAATGCTGTAAGATCAAGTATAAAGAAACCAAAAGTTTTTTTGAAGCGATCTTTTGCAGCAATCAAGCTTAACGCTTATAACAAGCACCTCCTTTTGTTGCAGCGAGCAAATATGGATATTCAGTTTATTTTAGACCCCTATGCTTGCTGCAGCTACGTCGTTAATTATATTAACAAGTCTCAGAGAGGTATCTCAATGTTGATGCGTGAGGCAATCAATGAGATTAAAGACAATAACAATGTAACTATTAAGCAAAAGTTACAACATTTAGGTAACAAATTTATATTTGGCACTGAGATATCCGCTCAGGAAGCCGTCTACTGCTGTTTAGGTATGCATTTGTCCGCCAGCAGTAGTGCCAGTGTGTATATTAATACACACGTTCCAGAAAAAACGGGTCAGAATGCTGAAATCTAGACAGCAACTTCAAAATCTGCCCGAAGACTCTAGGGAAATTTTTTACTTAGGACTTCTAGATCATTATATTCAGCGCCCAGACGCTTTAGAGAGCTTATGCCTAGCCGATTTTGCAGCTTTTTATAGCTACAGCAAATCAGAACGAGGAGCTCGCCAAGAAAATGCAGATGACTTTGACGATGATGTGCCTAGGGCTTCTGAATCAATAGTTTACGCTCTTCGCGATAATAGTGGCTTCATCAGAAAGAGGACCACTGCGTGCATAATTAGGTATAGGAGATTTAATGTCAATACAGAAACAAGTGACTATTTCAGAGAGCTAAAAATGCTTTACGCCCCATGGCGAGATGAGCATTTGGATTTAGTCACACATGACTGTGAATTGTTCTGTAGGGAAAATTCGGAGTTAGTAGAGAACAATCGCAGAAAATATAATTTACTAGATGATAGGGAACCAGAAGATGCTCTGAGCCACTTAACAGAGGAAGCAGAAAACGAGAATAATCAAGTAGGAGAACAGGAAGTGGTAGATGATGGCTTCACAGTTTTAGGATTGCCTGAAATAGATCCACATCTTAATGTTTTAAATGTGGATGGAAATATTGATATGAATGATGAAGATACGAGGGTCGTTTGATAAGTTCGTGACTTTTTGAATAAAATATATTTTTTTCGTCAAAGAAGCGTTTTATTTCTCAACATAATCTCCTTTTAGCTCTATACATTTAGTCCAGCGTTTTTCCAATTTTTTTATTCCTTCCAAATAATAGGTTTTCTCAAGGCCCTCAAAATAGTCGTTTGTTTCTGTGATGACCTCTTCATTTGACCCGAATCTCTTACCGCCGAGCCATTTCTTCATGTTTGGAAACAAAAAATAGTCACAGGGGGCTAAATCTGGAGAATATGCTGGATGGGGTAGCAGTTCGTAGCCCAATTTATGAAATTTTGCCATGCTGACTACACACGTGTGCACCCGTGCATTGTCCTGATGGAACAGCACTTTTTTTTTCGCCAAATGCGGTCGTTTCTGCTTCAAATCAATATCGAATCTGTCCAAAAGCTCTGAATAATATTCGCCGGTGATCGTTTTACCCTTTTCAAGGTAATCGATGTGAATGATACCTTGTGCATCCCAAAAAACTGTGGCCTTGTTGGCCGACAGACCCACCTTGGCCTTCTTTGGTGCACGTTCACCCGGAGAAACCCACTGTCTTGATTGTTCTTTGGTCTCTGGTGTGGTGTGGTGGATCCATGTTTCGTCTACGGTAACGAAACGGCGCAAAAATTCGTTTGGATTGCGGTTGAACATCGCCAAACACTCCTTTGAAATGGTCACACGGTTGCGCTTATGGTCGTGTGTGAGCAATCGCGGCACCCATCGCGCGGAAAGCTTTTTCATGTCCAAATATTCATGTAAAATGTGATGTACCCGTTCAGTTGAGATGCCTACAGCCTCAGCTACCTCACGCACTTTCATTCTCCGATCATCCAATATCATTCCATGGATTTTGTCGACGATTTCTGGCATGACGACCTCTTTTGGGCGACCTGAACGTTCGGCATCACTTGTACTGGTACGACCACAACGGAACTCAGTAAACCATTTCTTAACCATTGAAATTGATGGTGCAGAGTCCCCATAATATTTATCAAGTCTTTCCTTGGTTTCGGTGATGGATTTTTTACGCAAAAAATAATGCTTAATTAGCACACGAAATTCACTTTTTTCCATTTTCGTTAAAATTCACGAGATCGTCTGCTTTCAATGCCTATAAAACGCAAACTAAGAAACGCAGCTTTCTCAAAATTTTACAGTCAGCTGTTAATCGATAACTGCTGACAGGAGCAGTGTTGTATTTAGAGCAGGTGCGCGGCAAATACAAAAAGTCACGGACTTATCAAACGACCCTCGTAGTAATGTCCGTTTTATCAAGCTTCCAGCCTTAGTTTCTCAGGAAAGCTTAGCTAATATAGTTAGATCTCTTAATTTAAAGCAGAAGCTATATTTTACACATGCTTTGCATAATGCCAAAATCAATACAGTCTTTTATGAATTTGTTGAAGGCGGCGCCGGAGTCGGAAAGAGTCGACTTATATCAGCAATTTTTCAGTCATTATCCGTAATGTATAACAGTATACCAGGAGCTGATCAGACATCTGTTAAAATCCTCTTATGTGCACCAACAGGAAAAGCAGCATTCGGAATTAGTGGTTCGACACTGCATTCCATGTTTTCACTTCCTGTTAATCAATCTCGCTCAGCACCTCTAAGGGCCTTAAGCCATGATTTAGTTAATAGCCTTCATTCAAGGTTAATCGATCTTAAATAAATTATTATTGATGAAATATCAATGGTTAGCTCTCTAATGTTTTCTTATTTAGATTCTCGTTTGAAGCAAATTTTCAAAAATACTTCTCCTTTTGGTGGTGTTTCTATCATCGTATTCGGTGATCTTAGACAGTTACAGCCCGTAGGAGGTAGTTGGATTTTCGATCCAAATACCACTGACCCTTACCATGAAATATTTGGTACGTATCTCTGGGACCTTTTTTTGTATTTTGAGCTCACAGAGATAATGCGTCAACGTGACAATCAGCTTTTCGCTTCTGCCTTAAATAATATGGCATCGGGTTGTATGACAGCCGATGATATTGTCCTTTTCCAATCTAGAATATGCGAACCATCGGCAGTGCCCGATGATGCAATTCATCTGTTTAGTAATAATAATGAGGTTGATTTATTTAATGTAACGAAACTTAACTCAATTGCTACTGAGCAATTTTTCTCTACTGCTGAAGATTTTATTAAGGCGGGCCATTTGGAACCAGCTAGGAAACAAAGAATATTAGAAGAAGTGAAGGGTTTTAAAACTTCCGCTACACAGGGACTCTGTACGTCTCTTCTCCTAAAAAATACTGCCAAGTACATGATGACGGTCAATGTAGACACAGGGGATGGATTAGTAAACGGGGCATCAGGTGTGTTGATGCAAATAGATTTCAATACATCCAACACTCCCAACATTTTATGGATGAAATTTACAGAGGAAACTGTAGGAGAATCTGCGCGTTCGAAGTGTACACATCGTACAGATCCTTCATGGACTCCTATTCAGAAAATTGTTCGCAGTTTTCAATATTCAAATAACGCACAAATTAACATTGACCGTAGGCAGTTTCCAATTGTGCCTGCTGAAGGCATCACAATTCATAAGAGTCAGGGAGCTACGTATGGCAAAGTGGTAGTCCATGCTAATTCCAGAATGCAGCGTGCTGCATTATACGTAGCTTGCAGTAGAGCATCTACTGCTTTAGGATTATTCATTATTGGGAATTTTGTTCCTCCTAAGTCTCCCCAAAATAATGATAAAGTGAAAGCCCAATTGAAGAAATTGCGGACTGAAAAACTACTGTGTACTCATTACGATTATTTAATTAACAGTTCTGCCCTTAACATTTTCTTCCATAATACTCAGAGCTTGAATTCCCATCTTGAAGATATTCGATCGGACAAGCTGATGCTTCAGTCATCAATATTATGTTTCGTGGAAACTTCCATAAGCAATGAAACTGTAGAAATACCTGGGTTCACTATTGTGGTTCAACTTGAATCAATTAGGCCTTTAACAGGCATCATAATTTATGTAAAGAACGAGCTAGTAGATAGAGTTTCCCATACCTTTAGCAGTAGAAAAACTTTTGGCTCAGTAGTTTTTGAGTTCGGCATATTTAGGTTTGATGCCATAAGTTTTCTTATATTATATAAAAGTCCAGACTTTCCTCTGTCCACATTTAAAATAGAATTTGAGGAGATAATTCATCAATTTTCTCGTTTAGGTGATTTAGGGGATAGCTTGCTAGTTTTAGGAGATTTTAATTTTTGCCTCAAAACCTTTAACAGGTGTAAGAGTATTTATAATTTTTTGATTAGCAAAGGATTAAGGAGTTTGTTAGATTTGAAAACGTCCACTACCAATATGGATACACATATTGATTGGGCGTTTTCAAATATACTAGATAATGAAAAGATTAGTGCTAGGACTTTTGAGGTTTTGCATAGCCATCACAATGGGATATCTGTTAGTATTCAGGCATGAGTTTGTAATGTTTGGAATAGGTTAGAAATTAAGAAATCTAAATGACAGGATATATGTAAATATGTATGTAGGCATATTTTAATAATTTAAATTTAATTATCTAATAGTTAAGTATAACCATTGAATGGAAAATTGGTTTGATAATTATTATTATTTTTTTATTTTTATACCCTTGGACCTTGTTATCGATATTAACCAATTTAAAATTTATAAAGAAATACCGATATCTACTGCTCACACCGCTTTAGGGAATTGCGGCGATAAATTATTGGCAAAATATCGAAATTGAAGCAAGGTGGCAGCGCACTCCAGTATTATTATTAATTTATAGCTTGCAATTAGTATTATACAATTAAATACTTTTTATGGCAACATACGTCCAAGGGTATCCTACTGTCGTGTGCAACTCGACTGTTGCTCTTGTTTTTTATTGCGCCTGACCAAAAAACAAAGAATGTCGTTTACCACAAAGTGCTTGATTGAAAATCTTTTTAATAATTCGAATTTTTTTTTCCCAATCTGCAATCATTTTCAATCATTTTTTTCTGACATAAGTTTGAAATACTTAATTATTACTTTTTATTATACCCTTGGACCATTGAAAATGGTCGGAAAAGGGTATACTAACTTTGTGCAAATGTATGTAACGGGCAGAAGGAGGCGTCGGAGACCCCATAAAGTATACATATATATTCTTGCTCAGGATCAATAGCCGAGTCGATTGAGCCATGTCCGTCTGTCTGTCCGTCTGTCTGTCTGTCTGGATGAACGCGCCGATCTCAGCTATTACAAAAGCTAGGGACACCAAAATTAGCATGAAGATTCCTGTATACCATACACAGATCAAGTTTATTTTCAATTTGGAATAACACGCCTACCGCCCCCGCAAACCGCCAATTTTGATTTACATGGCGATTTACTCTTTTCTTAACGTCCTGCTTGTAGTAGGCAATAAAATGTTTATTGAGTCTTTTAGTTATTAAATAGATTATAAATTTATTTATTTTACAGCTTTTTTTAGCTTCACTCTTATTCTCTTCTTTCACTGACGCTTCGAGATCAAACTTCTTCTTCTTATCCCCGCCTTCATTCATTGTACATTTCATTGGATATATCGATATTATACATGGTTGCTTTTCTTTACAATAAATCGATATCAAAGTATTATTCTCTACGATAGTTATGTTGTTACAATATGTGTTTATCTTACATGCTATGTTATCTAAATCTATTACAATTCGACCATCCTGACTAAAAGATAGCCCTCTATCTTCCTTTAATTGTTTGTAACATACATTAAATATTCTATCGAAATTTTTTACCATCACATAATCCCCCACACTATCTTTGATTGCTACTTTTTTTTTTCATTAAATGTCTTTTCATTATTTGCTTGTGCTAATACTTGATTTTTGTCACCTATTTCTCTAATATGTTCTAAATTCCGTTCATTACTATTTTCTAACTGATTCATCGTTTCTAACATTGCTTCTAATTTATCACTGACCTTCTCTTTCTGAGCTAATCCAAACAGCATTTCACTTGGTAATTTCTTCGTACTACAATGTTGCGTGTTGTTTAACGTATACTCTACTTCCTCAATCACAGAGTCCCAATATTGTCCGTTCTCAGGTTCCCTTAATTTAGAAATCATAGGTCCTAAACTTCTATTAATTCTTTCTACCTGTCCATTTGCCTGTGGAGAACCCGTAGCAATTTTAATGTGTTTTACATTTAAATCATTTAGAAAATCTTCGAAATCCGCCGATGTAAAACAACTACCACGATCAGATATAATACAAGTTGGTTTACTATATGCCCTAAAGTATTCTTTTAATGCACTTATAACCTCCTTAGTGTTTGTAGTCTTAGTTGTATATAATCTTACAAACTTCGTAAACCCATCTACTACTACCAAAATATGTTTTTTCAATCTGCTATTATCAACTGGACCATAATGATCTATATGAATTATCTCAAACGGTTTATTTCCTTTAGGTATACTGTGCAACAATCCTTCCCCTTTACCATATTTTGTTGAAAAAGCAATACACTTTAAACAATTTTCAATGTGCTCCATAACTTTGTTCCTCATATTCGAAAACCAATAACTTTTCACTATCGCACTTAACATCTTGTCTCTACCAATATGTCCTAACTGATCATGATACTCATATAACACATGATCCTCCATCCTTTGTGGCACACAAAACAATAATCTACCATCATTGGTTTTCCTAAACACAATGCCATTTCTCATTTCGTAAAGCTTATGCTCATTTTCCTCCAATAATTTCTTAATATTCTGTAACTTTTCATCTTTGGCCTGAGCAATTATTAAATTGGTTTCAAAACTATTTGCCTCAGTGATCATTATCGCATCATTACATCTGCTAAGTGCATCTACATGTTGCATTTGTTTACCCGCTCTATGCTTCAGTTCATAATCAAATTCTTGCAATTCCAAAGCCCACCTGGCAATTCTCTGATTAAGCTCAATCTTATTTAACGTTAACGTTAAAGAATTACAATCTGTCACTATCTTAAAGTGTCTGCCTTGCAAATATATCCTAAATCTCCGTATAATTGCTAAGGTTTCTAATTCAAAACTATGATATTTGGCTTCTGTTTCTGTTGTCCTTTTCGAAAAATAAAATACCGGATGCCATTTTCCATCATGCTCTTTTTGCATCAACACCGCCCCAAATTCTAATGCACTGGCATCACAATGAAGTTCGGTTTCCTTCTTATAATCAAACATGGCCAAAACCGGTGCCTCAACTAATTTGTCCTTTAACTGTTGAAAACAATCTAACTCTTTTTCCTCAAACTTAAACTTTTTATCTTTTCTTAATAAATCATATAACGGTTTTGCTATCGTCGAAAAATTTTTTATAAATCTTCTAAAATAAGAACACAACTCCAGGAAACTATGAACTGACTGCGTTTTCACCGGTATGGGAAAATTTCTAACTGCTTCTAATCCCTTTCCTTCTGCTCTAATCCCATCTTTAGATATTTCAAATCCCAAATACTTAACCTTATCCTGTAAAAATTCACATTTGTCTAGCCTTAATTCTAATCGATTTTCCACTAAAAGTTTAAAGACTTCTTTCAAAATTAGTAAATGTTCCGTCACACTCGCACTCGCAATCATAATGTCATCCATATATATTATAGCCTTATTTTTTTTATCATGTCCATAAATATATTATTAATAAATCTTTGAAAAGCTTGTGGAGCTGTCTTCAACCCCATCGGCATTCTTAAAAATTTGTATTGGCCTAAAGGAGTGACAAACGAAGTATATTTTATCGATTCCTTACCCATCAACACATGGAAATACCCATTTTTTAAATCCAGCTTCGTAAATATTGTTTTATTCACTAACCTGTCAAGCAAATCATCTATTAACGGTAAAGGATAGTTGTCTTTTATCACCACCTTATTAAGTCTCCTAAAATCAATACACATTCTTAACTCCCCTGATTTCTTTTTAACTAACACTATTGGCGATGCATACTCTGAACTACTCTCTCGTATTATACCATCCCGCATATACTCATCTAACATCACCTGTAATTTTTCTCTCTCTACATATGATAGTCTTCTTGGTGAACAACTAAAAGGTTTTGCATTATCTACCATAATATTCATTTCGTATTTAACCTTTTGTATCATTGGCTTTTCCGCATTAATATACATTGTTCTTAAAATTTTTTCTAATTCACATCGCACTTGCCATTCTACCTGTTCCCCAATATTGTATGAATGTTCCTTTATTTCATTGTCCAGAATGCAAATCTGTAATAAAGCTTCTTCAAAATTATCATTTACCTGTGCATGCCCTTTTGTATTATCTTCTAATTCACGTAATCTCTCACTAAGTAATCCATTGTCTAATAACTTACTCTTACTTTTCATTTCTAACAATTCTTCATCTAACACATTCTCTTCTAACTGTCTACTATCTAACAATTCCTCATTTAACAATTTCTCTTCTAACTGTCTGCTATCTAACAATTTAACTAATTTTATTTCCTGCATTGGGACTTCATTTACTAAATCTTCATTTTCCAATACACTAATTTCTTCCTTCGTGTTTTCGTCTTGATTTTCAATACGCTCTACCGTTATAATTTTTAATGCCGAAAAATCAATTTTCAGATCAAATTTTTTCATAAAGTCTCTACCCAGAACTACTCCGCACCTCATAGATTCGTCGGAAACAATTATCAAATCAAAATATATTTTAACTTCTTGCTTCTTTACATAACATTGTGTTTTTCCAATAACAATTAACTGGCTTTCATTTAGCACAAAATATGTGTTATAACTTTCTTGCAGACCCACTCCATCAGGGACTAAACTTATCTTAATAAATGATACTGGACTTCCCGAATCTATGAGCGCTTCTGTAATAATTGACTTATTAATACTTTTGCTAAAATAAATTTCAACTGGTCTTACATAATTATTTTCAGCCTCCGATTTCCTCTTAGGGCATTGAGCTACCAGGTGCTCTGCAGATCCACATCCATAGCATGTTCCCCTCTCTCGAAATGGTAGCTTGCAATCTTTTTTCCTCTTCATCCATGTTAACGTCTCGTGCCAACTCAACCTTACTATCATAGTAAGTTACGAAACTCTCTCCAAACTTCCAGTTACGCAGTTCAAAATTTAGTCGTAATTCTCCTTTAGTTACTTTCCCATCGAATGCCAGTTTTAATTGCTGCAACAACTCCTCGAAAGGTTGAATAATGCGTGCTGGGTCAGCATGAAGCCATTGAAGTGCAACACCTTTAAGTTTTGCCATGCACAACAAGCGACATTGCATTTTAGTCAAATTATATGCGATAGCCACATTTCGCAACTGCATTATCCAATTACGCACCGATGTTTGACCAGTACATTCTAGCAATACTTCCTTTGCCAGTAGAAACATGCTCGAAGACCCTGCATCGTTGTCGTCAGATTTCGCGCCAATTTGAATTATTTGAAATACCAGCGTCATCTTGTCGGGCGTCTAACTTATTTTCAAGCGCTGCTTCTTCTTGCTGCTCATCACAACTCGCTTTAATGCTACTGCGCATTTGTAATTGTGTAACCATGTCTGTTGCCGCTCCTATCCCCGCCTGCAAATTCCTGAGAATTTCTCGATTCTTGGAAATCTCTTCCATTTGCACCACCAACATGATGCAACATCATGCATCTCAATTTCGTCCTCTATTTCAGTTTGATCCATCACCGGAACATTGCCACGCTGCTCTGTCGGTACTGCGCTTAACCGCGCCAATAATTCCACTTTGCCGCCACGTGTTGGTAAGCCCAAAACTGCCAACCATTTCTTCAATTGTGTCACCGAGACTGCCGAAATATCAATATCCATGACGTGAATATTCGGACCACTTCTGATATTGTAGTAGGCAATAAAATGTTTATTGAGTCTTTTAGTTATTAAATAGATTATAAATTTATTTATTTTACAGCTTTTTTTAACTTCACTCTTATTCTCTTCTTTCACTGACGCTTCGAGATCAAACTTCTTTTTCTCCCCGCCTTCATTCATTGTACATTTCATTGGATATATCGATATTATACATGGTTGCTTTTCTTTACAATAAATCGATATCAAAGTATTATTCTCTACGATAGTTATGTTGTTACAATATGTGTTTATCTTACATGCTATGTTATCTAAATCTATTACAATATATAGATAAATACTATATGAACTTATCCTCCGAATTGCAATTCGATCGGATAATAAACACTGAAGTTATTAGATAAACCATTTCGACCCTTCGACCAGCAAAGAAGTTGTCGATGACGTCAGAACTAAATTACTTGCGTAGGAAAGAAAAGGACAAACGATGCGAGCGCGAAGCGCGAGCTTTTTCTCGACTCTTCTTTTCCTTGCACATGTCAATTACCGAAAATACATGTGCATAAATATATACTACTACTCAACCAATAGGTGGCGTAGTAAATGAATATGAATGTATGCAAGTATTTACATGGTTGTGTACATAATATGCTTACGTGCACATTATTATTTAATAAATCATATTTTAGGGTCAGTAAAAAATACAAAACTATAAAATGCAATCAAATAAATATTATTTTTGATTACTCAAAATATTGCAAGTTATCGATATTGGCCAATTCAAAGTTTATAAAGAAATACCGATATATACTGCTCAAACCGCTTTTTGCAGTCTTGCGCTAGGAAAATTACAACGATAAATTATTGAAAACGTATCGAAATTGAAGCAAGGTGGCAGCGCACTCCAGTATTATTATTAATTTTTAGCTTGCGATTAGTATTATACAATTAGATACTTTTTATGGCAATATACGTCCAAGGGTATCCCACTGTCGCGTGTCGCTCGACTGTTGCTCTCGTTTTTTTTTTTTTGTTAATTTTAAATTTTTATCAATCGTCTGTAATCGACTTAAAATAAATAAATAAATAATTCCCCGCATATCCTCGCAAACAAATTTACCTGCATGTCGACAGTATCCTTCCGACTAACTAAATTATTACAATCCCTTTAAATAAAATATGTTAAACCCACTTATTCCCCAACAGTACAAACAATCAACGTTTTCAAACAGAGCTGTAACCAGTCGAACGCTATAGTAAGGTGCTAAAGAAAGCAATTTAATAAAGTTGAATATTATTACTACGAGGGTCGTTTGATAAGTCCGTGACTTTTTGAATAAAATATATTTTTTTCGTCAAAGAAGCGTTTTATTTCTCAACATAATCTCCTTTTAGCTCTATACATTTAGTCCAGCGTTTTTCCAATTTTTTTATTCCTTCCAAATAATAGGTTTTCTCAAGGCCCTCAAAATAGTCGTTTGTTTCTGTGATGACCTCTTCATTTGACCCGAATCTCTTACCGCCGAGCCATTTCTTCATGTTTGGAAACAAAAAATAGTCACAGGGGGCTAAATCTGGAGAATATGCTGGATGGGGTAGCAGTTCGTAGCCCAATTTATGAAATTTTGCCATGCTGACTACACACGTGTGCACCCGTGCATTGTCCTGATGGAACAGCACTTTTTTTTTCGCCAAATGCGGTCGTTTCTGCTTCAAATCAATATCGAATCTGTCCAAAAGCTCTGAATAATATTCGCCGGTGATCGTTTTACCCTTTTCAAGGTAATCGATGTGAATGATACCTTGTGCATCCCAAAAAACTGTGGCCATGACCTTGTTGGCCGACAGACCCACCTTGGCCTTCTTTGGTGCACGTTCACCCGGAGAAACCCACTGTCTTGATTGTTCTTTGGTCTCTGGTGTGGTGTGGTGGATCCATGTTTCGTCTACGGTAACGAAACGGCGCAAAAATTCGTTTGGATTGCGGTTGAACATCGCCAAACACTCCTTTGAAATGGTCACACGGTTGCGCTTATGGTCGTGTGTGAGCAATCGCGGCACCCATCGCGCGGAAAGCTTTTTCATGTCCAAATATTCATGTAAAATGTGATGTACCCGTTCAGTTGAGATGCCTACAGCCTCAGCTACCTCACGCACTTTCATTCTCCGATCATCCAATATCATTCCATGGATTTTGTCGACGATTTCTGGCATGACGACCTCTTTTGGGCGACCTGAACGTTCGGCATCACTTGTACTGGTACGACCACAACGGAACTCAGTAAACCATTTCTTAACCATTGAAATTGATGGTGCAGAGTCCCCATAATATTTATCAAGTCTTTCCTTGGTTTCGGTGATGGATTTTTTACGCAAAAAATAATGCTTAATTAGCACACGAAATTCACTTTTTTCCATTTTCGTTAAAATTCACGAGATCGTCTGCTTTCAATGCCTATAAAACGCAAACTAAGAAACGCAGCTTTCTCAAAATTTTACAGTCAGCTGTTAATCGATAACTGCTGACAGGAGCAGTGTTGTATTTAGAGCAGGTGCGCGGCAAATACAAAAAGTCACGGACTTATCAAACGACCCTCGTATTAATATTATTTTATTTAAATAACTACTACAACGATTAATTCGCGTTGTTATAATATGTTCGAACGACACGCGCTTATTTAATTGTCGAACAGAAGAGGAACAACGCATAGACAATGTAAAAGCGAATAGACAAGTGTCGTAAGCATTCGATTAAGCGAGAGAGCAATAAGTATTTGTATGCATTTTTAGCGCTTTCCAAAATTCGCTACACATTCCTCTTCTTGATTTTTTGGCACGAGTTTAAAATGCATATTGGGTCTTCTCGCTCTGTTTAATGTCTATATGTTTGTATGCATGTCAATACGTACATGTCGGAGCATAATTATTATTAGCGTTCACTACATCGTTCACTACATCGATACCGTCGACACCACGGGCAGCGCGTTTCCTAGGTAATGACATTCAGTATTTATAGGCTTGTGTCAGATCAGCATAACGGACCCTGGCGCCTCAGATCTACGCGACTATGTTCTTGCATTTTTGTCGCGACCAAAACCAGGCGCCGGAGTTCGCTTGAATTCAGCTACTCGAAGCTCAAAGCTCGGCGCCACACTTCTTACAGACATGTCGCACCTAAGCTACGCAAAACAGAAACAACCGTTGGTCCAGGCATCTAACGGCACAAGAAAAATTCTACAAATTTCTGCGAATTGTTTTACGTTTCATTATTTATTTAAATGAACACTTACATGGTATAATGCTTCAGCATGACAATTATAATATAAACTAGTGACATACTCTGACGTTCAGGACACCCATCAAAACGGTCTTTTGCCACACGTCAGTCGGCAGACATCTATCAAGCCAACACATTAACTCGTGAGTCTGTTAGCACTGCCAACTCTATAATGTGGACTGCCAAAGATATAGTGTCTGAACCACCAACGTCAATAGCGTCTCTTTCAATGTTTTATCGTCTCTTTCAATGTTTTATCGTCTCTTTCAACGATTTATCGTCTCTTTCAACGATTTATCGTCTCTTTCAACGATTTGGCGTCTCTTTCAACACTTTCTCTAGGTCGAATCCACGAACATGTCTGTAACGTCTCTTTCAACGTTTTCACTCTCATTGGAATCCACCAATGCGTTCTCATTCCACATATCCAACTCTCCGGGAATCTCTTGTGTCGGCATACTTTTTAAGGCTTCATGCGAATACTTACATATATGTTCGCTTATTAGTTAAAGATTTCAAGACATAACGGTCTCCATCCAGCACCTCTGCCACAAGGAAGGGGCCTTTAAATTTATTGTCTAATTTGGTCTGATGTCTCTCCTCGTTTCTGAGCAAAACATAATCGCCAACTTTAAAGTGATTGATTTTAGCTTTACTTTTATCAAACCTATCCTAATCATACAATGCGTTGTTTTGCATATTTCCTTTGGCCATTTTTCTTACAAAATTTATATCAACTTTACTATTTTCTTCACAAATCGGTAGCATGTTTAAAGGTCTTTCCTCTTTCCCAATTAACAATTCCAGAGGACTAGATTTCGTTATTCGATTTACAGTACAATTTATAGCTAATTGAATTTCACCTATGGCATCTTGCCAAGAACGCTGACTACTTTCGACTGCAGTTAATATACGTTTTAAAACGCTCATCTTGGTGATTTGTATTGGTTATCGGCTGTGTTTTTATTTTGCTCCGCTTATTTTATTTTTTAAACTAGAAACTAACGTGATTTGCTATATTCATTGTGTTTTAAATTTGTGTACAGTGTTTGTGCTAACAAGTGAGATTCACGGGAGTCTGGCATAACTACTAAAATTGTGTTTTAAGTAGTTTTTATTCTTGTTTAACTGACGCGTCTTAAGCGTCTTGCTATTCTTTGTTTTTGTTCCTATTTCGCACTCCCACGCTCATTCGCGCTTACATCGCTCTCTGAGAGGGCTGCGCTGTGCTAAGAGTTATAGTTGGGTGGTTGCTCTTTCTTGTTTTCGTGTCTCGCGCTCTCGCTCTCACGCTTTATTACGCTCTCTGGTATACTAGTAGTGGTAACCAGCTGTGTATCATTAGATTTTTCTGCTTTCTTGCTCTTCTTTAACTTTTTCCTTTTGGAACTAATATTTTGCATTTCGCTTTAAAATTCTTTTTTTTTTTTTTGGTGTTCCCTACCATATTTCTTGTAGGCTTATTAGTCCGCAGTAAAAATGCTGGTGTGCTCTGCAACCTCTTGCAAATGCAAGGCCGATTCAAAGCCAGACTTTGTTTCTTCCTGGTTGTGTGATAAATTCTATCACATAAAATGCATCGGCTTAACAGCACGAATCAAAGACACCCTCAACAGCAATGATTCTGGCCTGAAATGGTCATGCGAAGTTTGACGGGTGAAAGAACTGACTTTGAGTAAGATGCTTAGGGAGACCAAATTAAAATTTGAAAAGCTGCGTGCAGCATTTTCAAATCTCCAATCTGAATTTTCAGATATGGAAACTAAATTTACTAATTTCGAATGTTCCGATGAGCCTTCCGCACTTCCACCGGCAACTCCTTCAGGTATAACATCTCCAGTTATTGCCTACTTAACCCCCTCTACTTCTACGTCTCCTAACATTCCTCCAGCCGCCCCGGCTGTTTTGTGCGATCCACCACTTTTGATCGTCACCTCTCCAGTCGCGCCTTTATCCAAAAAGAATCTTCAAAATTCTTTTGATAACACTGCCGTCAATACGCAAACGGTTGTTTCAAACGTTAAATCGCTTGTCGCGGTTACGCCCAAGAAACATGTTTTCGTTTCACGCCTAAATCATATATTCAATCAAAAATTTCTGTAGCGAACATTGTAGTAGAAAAGTTTAAATTTAACTACACGCGAGATATCTCATCCTTCAAAATAAGTATACCTGCAGACAATTTTCAATCTGTTTGCAGCGGAGCCTTCTGGCCGCCTGACTTATATGTAAAAGAGTATTCTCCAAAACCAAAAAATCGAACTACGGTACCGCTTCCTTTAACTTCTCGAGCCTCTTCTTCTTCTAGTGGATCATCAAAAAACCAGTAGAGATATCCCATCTTTATTTAGCTTATCAAAACGTTAGAGGCCTAAACTCTAAGCTCTCTAAATTGTTTATGAATACTGTTTCGTTCGATAGAAAACTACTCAATTTTTCCCAATAAGTACACCTCCTTCAGATGTGACCGTTTATCACGAATTGGAGGTGGTGTTCTTATAGCTGTAAGGTCAGATCTTCCTTCCGAACTTGATCCATTAGACCATGGTTCTTCCTTAGAATTTTTATGTGTTGAAATGACGATGTGTCAAATTTCAATTTACATTACCTGTTCGTATATTCCTCCCTCTTCTGATATATCTGTCTACCTAGACCATCTTTCATCTATCCAATCAGTTGCCTCTAAACTATCTGATAGAGATTATCTGCTAGTTTTTGGTGATTTCAACTTACCAGAAGTTATTTGGTCATCTCAATCAGATATATTTGTGCCCTCTGTATTTAACTCTTTCTTAAATGGCCTTTCGGAGCTATCTCTTTATCAAATAAATACTGTTCCTAATTGTAGCGGTAGAATGCTTGATTTAATTTTCTCTTCTGACATTTTACTAAACACTATCTCTAGAATGAATCCCTTAGTTCTTCCTGAAGATCCCTATCAACCTACATTGGACCTGGTTCTAAGTCTGCCAACTTCTATGCAAACTGAAACTATTTCCCCTATAATAAAATCACGTTGTTTTCGTAGAACCGATTTCAAAAAATTGAATTGTTTAATTTTGGAACGTGATTGGTCATTTCTTTATTCATGTTCTGATCTAAATAAATGCATTTCATTTATTTATTCCTCTATGAACTCATTTTTTGATCAATGTGTTCCTGTTAGTTTTCCCGTAAAGTCAAATAGGCCTCCTTGATTTTCACGTGAGGTAGTAGGGCTAAAAAATTTGAAATCGCGGTATTTTAAAAAGTTTAAATTAACTCGTAATCCTTCCGATTTTACACGTTATATTGCTGCAAGAGCAAACTTTATTGCTCTGAACGCAAATTGTTACAAAAAGTATTTGCGTCGCTGCCGATTGCAGTTTGCTCAGGACCCAAAGCAGTTTTATAACTTTGTTAACTGAAAACGTAAATCAAGTAGATTTCCTCCCTCTCTATCATACGAAAATAAAGAAGCAACTAATGATCAGACAGCTGCCGATTTGTTTGCAGACTTTTTTCAATCAACTTATTTAACAGAACCTTATAGTTGCCCTTTACATCCATACCCTTATAGTATAGAAAATTTTAACACTGTCTTCTGTCCTTCTATCGACAAAACCTCTCTACTAATTGATCTTAAATCGATAAAACCCGTTTTTTCTCCTGGCCCTGACGAAATTCCAGCATGCGTACTTAGATTTTGTGCTGATTCGATTTTGAATCCAATTCATAAGCTATTTGACTTGTCACTATCCAATAGGTTTTTCCCACCTATTTGGAAAAACTCTTTTTCCATTCCTCTTCACAAAAGTGGTTCTAACCATGATGTGAAGAACTATAGATGTATTTCCAGTTGTCCGCAATTCCTAAGATTTTTGAAAAAAATTTTACGGCCCAGTTAACTTTTATGTGTAAATCTATAATTTCACCCCATCAACATGGGTTTATAAAGGCAAGATCAACAGCTACTAATCTTTTAGAATTCTCATCTCACATCAATCTAGGATTTCGGAACAAAATGCAAACTGATGTGGTCTATACTGACTTCAGTAAAGCATTTGACTCCGTAAATCATAATCTCTTAATTCATAAGTTAAATTTGATTGGTTTTCCTCAAAAGCTCCTTCTGTGGATATCCGATTATTTAACTAACAGGTCTCAACGAGTTCTTTTTAAAGGGCAGCCACCTTGGACCACTGCTATTTAACCTTTTTATTAACGATCTTCCTTCAATACTCCTTCACTCTAATATTCTTATGTATGCTGATGATGTGAAACTCTGTTTGACACACAATGATCCAGCAAATAACCTTCTTCAAACAGATCTTGATTTGTTTTTGAATGGTGCAGCCATAATCTGCTGCATCTTAACTGTTTGAAGTGCAAGGTTATGTCATTTTACAGATGTAACTATCATGTCATCAATTACAATCTTAACTTAACCCCACTCTTAAGAATATCTGAAGTACCTGATTTAGGTATCCTCTTTGATCATAAATTGAAATTTGATCGTCATATTACACAAATTGTCAATAAGGCATTTCGACTACTCGGGTTCATCAAAAGATGGGTCAAAGAATTCGAGGATCCTTACACGACAAAGTTGCTTTACACTTCTCTTGTTCGTCCAACTCTTGAATATGGGTCTTGCGTGTGGTCGCCGCAATACCATATTCACCAAGATAGAATTGAGTCTGTTCAAAAGCAGTTTCTACTCTTTGCCTTGCGCAGTTTTAATTGGGTTCCGGCTGTAGACTTACCACCATACTCTAGTAGACTCCTTCTAATTAACCTACCTTCCTTAACTAACCGTCGTATTATGTTAGGCGTTATGTTTATTGTAAAGCTAATAAAGTACAATATAGATTCCCTACTCTGCTTACTCAACTTAATTTCTGTATTCCTTCTAGAGTTACTCGTAATTTTATGCCACTATCCTTGGCCTTTTGTAATACTAACTATAGCTTGCATGATCCCTTCCGAGTTCTCTGTGCTGACTACAACAGAGTGTCTAGAGTTTTCAACTCCGAGTCCTCCCTTTACTCTGTTAAACTGTCTATCCTCAATCAATTAACACTACATGCTAACAACTAATATTAATCTACCGATCTGATTGGGTTTTACTGGGTTTTCCCCAATCCTTTGCAGCAAATGTTGGTTCGAGAAATCTTGTTTTGTTATCCCCAGCCTAAATTTAAAAATATATACTCTTAATTAATTTTAATTCTTGACTTATTGCAAAATTTTAATTTCAAATTCTAAATTATTTTATTTTTTTTTTTTAAAAATCTTCAATTTTAATTTGATGTAATCTAATTTTTAATTTTAATTTTAAGTTGACTGTTTTAGTCGACGTTAAATAAATAAATAAATAAATAAACACGTTCTACCTGGCCATTTACGCAACTGGCGCCTGTTGCAATTAAGTGTAAATTTATTTTTTGCATTGAACAGAATTCATTAAAACTTGATCCAGTAAAAGATCTACCCTGATCTGCAATGATTCGCGATGGTACACCAAATATGGATATTGCCGATTTTAAAGCGTCTATACAACTTTCGCTGTTCGTATTTACTGTGTGGTATAAATAGACAAACTTAGTAAACGCATCTATCTGGACAATAATATACTCCTTTTGGTTTCTCTTTCCGCTTAACTTGCCCGTAATATCAATATGTATCGTATGCCATGGGATATCTACTTTGGGTATGGGGTGTAGTTCAATTGACAACTTTCCGGATGGATTTGCAAGATATGCAATTTTCCACAAACTTTCGGACGTACTTAGCCATATATTTGTACATTTTGTCCAAAGTTTTCTCCCACCCAAGGTGCACAACCGCTTCATGGACATTGTTTACTATTTACCATCTGAATGGTCTGGCGACTACAGGGAGGCGCCGAGTTTTTCCATTTCTCTGGATTTTGCGATAAAGCATTTTCGAGCGTAATTCGTAACCTTTTTCTAAGCTTTCTCCGAGTTCGTTGTTTCGATAGCTGAAGTTTCTGGATCTTTTTGTTGCTCGGGAAGAAGCCAGTTGTCTGTTATTTCGGCTAACAAGACATGCTTAACTTCTGCCTTTGTAAAAGACTGCTCAATTGTTTTGGCTGATAGCGGATAACGCGAAAGAAAATCAACATGAGCCATTTTAGTACCTGGTCTATATTGGATATCAAAAACAAAAGATTGCATATACACCCACCAAATTATCGAATTACAATCAGTAAATACAGTAAAATGTCGTCCATGTAAATAATGCCGAAAGTGTTTCATGGAATTGTATAATTGTAAAAGATGTTTGCTTGCTATAATACTCGATAACATGAGGGTCAATTTTATGAAGAAGAATAGCTCCATAGCCATCCATACTAGCATCAGTGTGCAACTCAATGGGATATTTCGGGTCAAATAGAATAAGGACTGGCTCATTTGTCAGTATTTTCATAACCTTTCTGCGGATCAGCTCATGCTCTGGTTTCCATTCGAATATTTTACCTTTACAAGTAAGACCATACAACGGTTTCATTAACTCCGAAAATTTTGGCCCAAATTGCCGAAAATATGATGCAAGACCAATAAATTGTCTTACTTGGGAAACTGACTGTGGAGGAGGTAATTTTATTAATGCTTGTATTTTACGTGGATTGGGTCGAATTACACCCTCCTTAACTTGAAAACCAAGAAATTCGACACATTTTTTTAGAAACGAGCCTTTTGCGGTATTCAATGAAAAACCAACTTTGGATAGAATTCCTAAAACCGTTCTTAATCTTCCAAAGGCTACTTCTTTAGTTTGTGATACTATCATAATGTCATCCATATAAATAATAACAAATGAGTATGCAAGTTCACCCAAGGCTTTTATTACTGCTCGTTGAAATACGGATGGAGCATTTTTTAACCCGAATGGCATGGTTAAAAATTCGAATTGGCCCTCCGGAGTAACGAACGCTGTAGGTTCAATAGAATTTGGGTGAATAGGGATCTGGTGAAAACCGTTAGCCATATCTAAACAAGAAAAGTACCTAGCGCCGCGTAGACAAGATATTTGGTCGCCTATTAGCGGCAAGGGGTAATTTTCAGCAATGGTGTTTTCATTTAATTCACGGTAATCCACGCTTTTGTTTCTCACAATTTCTTTTTCCTCTATACTAAGTCGATAGGGTCGCCTATGCACAGTTTTGATGGGGTCAATTAGGCGTATCTCTAACTCGCCGGTTGTACGCGTTTTTTTGGAAATCCGCTAATAAATGAGTCTGCAAATTCATTCAAAATGTCTATTAAATTTGACTTATCCACAGCACACAATTCGGTATCAATGTCAGAAAGATTGGCGCTATTACTCAAATCAGAAAAGGTGTAGACAGACTTAGTCTTGAAAAGTTAAATCTTTTCAATAATTATTGTAGCTGCAAAATTCTGATTTAAAATCTCACGCTCAATTATTTTATTATAATTAATGTAACTATTAAGGACTACATGGAAAAGGACTTCAATCGGGTATCCGCTAATAATGACTTTTGATAGAATTTGTAATGTGCTAGTTACGGTATTATTTCCAATGCCCCTTAACACTACAATGTTGTGGATGCGTGTGCCCGCCAGTCGGGAAGATGCAGATTCTTTCACAAGCGAGCAGTCAGCTCCAGAATCGAAATAAAATGGATACGACTCACCGGATGAGATTAGAGTACCAATTGGCTCTGCTACTTGACACAAGTTAACACGCTTCTCTTCGTTTTTGTTGTGAGTTGTTGATAGTTATCGTGCAGGGCAATTTGGTGAAATGTGCCCAGATTTTCCACACTTGTAACACGAAATTGCTTCATTCTGTCCATCAGACGGACGCCCAGTATTTGGATTCGATGCATGTTGGGGTTTAGAGTTGTTTTTCCGTGAACGCCATTCGGCGATTTTGTGGCACGTTTTTCGCAAAAGTGGCATTTCACATGCGTGTGCAAGCGTGCTTTCTTGCTTGCAGAATTTTCCGGTACAGATTGGTCCCTTCTTCTGGCAAATGAAAACGCCCGCAACTCTTTTTGCAGCTCATTGCGTGTCTTGATAGCAGTTGTGAACACCGTGCGTTGAATTCTTGTATCAACAATTGCCGCATGCGCCAGAACAGTTGATACCGTAATTTCTTCTTTTGTCATGGACTTCTATTTGGCCATACATAAGTGTTGTATAAGTCGGTTGCCATACCCAGAAATGCATTCGCCGTCACTGGGTCGACATTCAAGACATTGAACAATGTTGATGCTGGGGTCTCGTTGCCTTCAAATTGCTGCAGAAATAGTTCTTTGAACTCACTCCATGTCATTCCAGAAAAGCATATTTGCGAAAGCCAATTAGAAGCACTGCCCTCCAAAGATCTGCTTAGTGCTATTAGCAAATGAACATTAACATGGTATAATGCTTCAACATGACAATTATAATATAAACTAGTGACATATAATATAAAGCGGCAACATACACATAGATGTAAATACTTGCATACATTCAGATCGAACTACCACGTCACCTAATGGTTGTATAAAAATGTATTTATGTATGTACGTACACAAATTAAGTATGTATGGGTATGTATTTTCGCTAATTGACATGTGCATGAAAAAGAGTCGAGAAACAGGTCGGGCTACGCGCTCGCACCGTTCGTCCCTTTCTTTTGATTTTATACCCATTGAAAATGGTCAAAAAAGGGTATACTAACTTTGTGCAAATGGCAAATGGCAGGCAGAAGGAGGCGTCGGAGACCCCATAAAGTATATATATTCTTGCTCAGGATCAATAGCCGAGTCGATTGAGCCATGTCCGTCTGTCTGTCCGTCTGTCCGTCTGTCTGTCTGTCTGGATGAACGCGCCGATCTCAGCTATTACAAAAGCTACGGACACCAAATTTAGCATGAAGATTCCTGTATACCATACGCAGATCAAGTTTATTTTCAATTTGGAATAACACGCCTACCGCCCCCGCAAACCGCCAATTTTGGTTTACATTGCTATTTACATTCGAAGAACTCATTTCATAACGTTCTGCTTTAGCATATATATAGATAAATAATATATGAACTTATCCTCCAAATTGCAATCCGATCAGACAATAAACACTGAAGTTATTAGATAAACCATTTCGACACTTCGACCAGCAAAGAACTTGTCGATGACGTCAGAACTAAATTCCTTATGTATGAAAGAAAAGGACAACGATGCGAGCGCGAAGCGCGAGCTGTTTCTCCACTCTTCTTTTCCATGCACATGTCAATTACCTAAAATACATGTGCATAAATATATGCTAACACTCAACCAATAGGTGGCGTATATATGAATATGAAGAAAGCAAAGAAGTTGTCGATGACGTCAGAACTATATTACTTGTGCATGAAAGAAAAAGATAAACGATGCGAGCGCGAAGCGCGAGCTGTTTCTCGACTCTTCTTTTTTATGCACATGTCAATTACCCAAAATACATGTGCATAAATGCAAACACTTATACATACTTAATTTGTGTTCACACATACATATGTAAAATTATATACAACCAATAGCGTGGTTGATCGGCATGCATGAATGCAGGTATTTACTAGATTTCTAATATAGACATATTATTATTATTATTTAATAATTTATATATTGACTTTTTATTAAATAAATATTAATTTAGATTTCACGATATATTATGAGCTATCATATCGATAGCTTTTAATATATATTAAACATATCGATATATATTTCATATGTTTTGCATATAAATTATATTAATATGTGTAAATTATATTATATCCCCACGTCTATTGAAACTATGTTTGAAAAAAATGTACTAACATTTCTTCTACTTTGTTTTTTTAATATATGTATATTTTGTATGTATATTAGATTCTATAGATCATTATTATAAATTTAAGGTTTCGCGCACTTTTTAATTGCGGCGATAAATTATTGGCAACGTATCAAAATTGTTGCAAGGTGGCAGCGCGCTTCAGTGTTATGTTAATTTGTAGTTTGCGATTGGCGTGTTCGGTGTCGTCGTCGATTGTCGATTATCATTTGTATTTTCGATATTAAATATAAAATAATATATAATTAATTCGCGTGTTCGTGATACATTTAACATTTAATGCAAATTAATATAAGTCGAGTATATAATAAGTAAATCCTCGTGTGTGATTGTTATGCGTTAACGGAACATTTTTTATGCGTGTGAATGATTGCGCCCTGCCCGGAACGTGGCGCGCAATTTTAGAAAAGTGCGGTACACAGCGTAACGTATTTTTGTGCATGCATACATATATGTGTATAGACTCTTCTGAAGTGTGTGTGATTGTACGTGAACATCGGTATCGGTTCGTTTCCGCGATTCAAATTGGAATTTTCGCTGGAATTTCTTGCAGGTTTAATTTATTATTTCTTTGATTTATATTTATTCTTTTTTCCACATTTTGTTTATTTTTATTTTCCTTATTAAATTTTATTATTATTTGTTCTTTCATTAGATATTTATTTTCATTTATAATATAATTATTTTAAATAATATACATATATTTATTTAAATATATGAATATAATTATAATATATATATATCTATTTAAATATATGAATATATTTATATATATAAATAAATATACTAACTTTATTTTATATATATAACTATATATTAATTTTTGATAAATATATATTCAAATTAAATTAATTTATAAGAATTTTATTTTTAACATACCTATATATTATTTTAAAACTTATATATTAGAAGATGCCTAGACTTAAGAGAAAGTCAGCTTGCAATAGGAGTCAAACACAGCGAAAAAGAAATCGTTTGAATAGGTCAGATATAGACTTTTCTGAGCAGGAACGCGTAAATAATCTAGAGGCACATAGAGAACGTAGGCAAAATTTCGAATTTAGGGAAGCTGAAAGGGTTAGAGATAGTCAACAGCATCGAGTCCGCAGAAGTAATAGAACATTTAGGGCCGTTGAGCAATTACCGGACACAATTCGTCACACTACTCTTCGGGCTTCTTCGCCAATCAGATTACAAGAACAACTTGCTGACACTTCGCGTCGTTCGAGGCGCAGGCGAGATGCTGACCTTCGATCTCAGGAAAGAGAGCAGGATGCAGTTCGTCGCCGTGTACGTCGCAGTGATTCTGCAATTAAAACAGACGAACAACTTGCCAACACTTCGCGTCGTTCGAGTCGCAGGCAAGATGCTGAGTTTCGATCTCAGGAAAGAGAGCAGGATGCAGTTCGTCGCCGTGTACGTCGCAGTGATTCTGCAATTAAAACAGACGAACAACTTGCCCACACTTCGCGTCGTTCGAGTCGCAGGCAAGATGCTGAGTTTCGATCTCAGGAAAGAGAGCAGGATGCAGTTCGTCGCCGTGTACGTCGCAGTGATTCTGCAATTAAAACAGACGAACAACTTGCCAACACTTCGCGTCGTTCGAGTCGCAGGCAAGATGCTGAGTTTCGATCTCAGGAAAGAGAGCAGGATGCAGTTCGTCGCCGTGTTCGACGAACTGATCATTCAACTAGAAATGCCGAACAACTTGCCAATACTTTGCGTCGATCGAGGCGCAGGCAATGTCCACAATTCAGGTCCAACGATAGCGGACGAGATGCTGTTAGAAGGGCGATTCAGCGACAAAATCAGGAATCATCAAAGGTCTCAGGTTAGAAACAATCCTATTCGTAGGATTGTTGAGCAGGCACGCAATACTAGTGCACGCCGCAGTGCTCGAATTCGAGCTCAACGTGAGGCCTTTGAAGCCCATAGGAATATGTCGCAAAGAGTGAGTCTATATAGGAGTATTTGTACCAATAGGATAGCAGAGAATAGGAGAAACGCGTCCCGCAATAGAGTGGACCGTGCGAATATCCTTCCAGTTGATAGGATATCGCAGGTTAAAACTAGTTTAGATTGCCTAATAGCCAATTTTAATAAGACAGTCAAGCAGGGACTCGATCAGGTTTGCATATGTTGCAAAGGTTTGTGGTTTCCACATCAAGTGGACAAAATTTCGCGTGAGGTCATAGAGGAAAAGTGTAGTGAGGCAGATAGTGTTGATATTTTGTATCTTTCCTCTATGTTTCCATCCCATAATAATAGGTTTAGCTTTTGCAAAACCTGCAGCCGCAGTATTAAGTCAGGGAAAAAACCAAAGGCTTCTATTACAAATGGCCTAAATTTTCCGGAGCTTCCGGAATGCCTGAAAGGCTTGACGTCTCTAGAAGAAAGGCTGATTTCTCCCCGTCTTCCTTTTATGATCATAAAGTCTCTTGGATATGGACGTCAAAGTGCCATTAAAGGAGCAGTGATCAATGTGTCAATTCCAGTTGCAAATGTTGTAACTTCCCTTCCTAGGGCATTTAATGAAGCCGAAGTAGTTCAGATTCATCTTAAGCGTAGGATGGAGTATAACCATGATTTCATGGCTGAAACCATAAGGCCCTCAAAGATAGTTGATGCAATTCGGTATTTAGTGAACACAGAACTTTATAAGAAGCACCAGGTTACTATCAATGAGCAGTGGTTGTCTTCTTACTCAGCTGAGACTGTACCATTTGTTGCGTCAGCAGACGACAGGGACATTGTGTGTCAAATGTTAGAAAAGGCAGCACAACCTAATGAGCATAGAGTAGTAGAAGAAGAGGTAGAGTTGAATCCAGGAGAAAATGTCCCTGTTGAAAACATAGATATTCCTCGAATTGCTATAGCACCAGGAGAGGGTCAGCGACCTCTTGACATGATAACCGATTGTGATTCAGAGGAGCTGGCTTTTCCCACAATATTTGCAGGCATTAAAAGGAAATGTCAGGAAAGTTTTACAACTATAGTTAGATCAGAGCTTAGGAATTTTGATAGAAGAGGTTGTAGAACTGATAAATTATTTCATAACTTCAAAAAGTTAGAAATTATTAGCATTAGGAATAGCACATCAATTTGCTTACGTAAGCACTCTGCCACTCAAGGCATTTCGGCTGCTGATGTGCGTAATGATGAAACTTTAAATAGGTTAATACTTCATGATGATGGCTATAGGCTTTTAAAAGGTATTCGCACGTCTCCTGCTCATTGGGAGGACGAGAAAAAGAAAGTGATGGCAGGTAGGGCTTCCAACTTTTTTTATAACATTTTCCGCAGCGGAAACTAGGTGGCCGGAGCTTTTAGTCTTGCTATGTAAAAATGTAGACAAGCTAGAAGTATCCGAAGAAGAAGCGTTAAATTTGGGGTTTAATGAGAAAGCTCGTCTCATTAGAGCAGACCCAGTGACCTGTGGCAGATATTTCGATTTTCGATATAGACAGGTTTTAAAACTGATGAAAAAGGATGGCGGTGTCTTTGGTTGTCACCAGGTCATCAAGTTTTATTGGCGAGTGGAGTTTCAGCAAAGAGGCTCTCCACATATACATGGCATGTTCTGGCTGAAAGACGCCCCAAAGCTCGACCTAAAGAATGAGTCCACATTTATGCCTGTGAAGTCCTTTATTGATCAGTTTATTACTGCTGATTCTAGTTGCCCGGACGTTGCTCCATATTTGGAGTATCAACTCCATAGTCACGGGCACTCTTGCAGGCGAGAAATTAGGTCAAAACAAATTTGTAGATTTGGTATCCCATACCCTCCCATGCCTCAAACAGAAATTCTTCTCCCTTTAGAAGAAAATGCTCCAAATTTGGCCGAGCATCGTAGGAATTTCGAAAAAATTCAAAGTCTGCTCGACTTCCCATTTGATCGTGAAAGCGTAGAAAATTTTAACGATTTTAACAACTTTTTGTCCCACGATCAACTTAACCTTAGTTATGAGGGCTACATTAATGCTGTAAGATCAAGTATAAAGAAACCAAAAGTTTTTTTGAAGCGATCTTTTGCAGCAATCAAGCTTAACGCTTATAACAAGCACCTCCTTTTGTTGCAGCGAGCAAATATGGATATTCAGTTTATTTTAGACCCCTATGCTTGCTGCAGCTACGTCGTTAATTATATTAACAAGTCTCAGAGAGGTATCTCAATGTTGATGCGTGAGGCAATCAATGACATTAAAGACAATAACAATGTAACTATTAAGCAAAAGTTACAACATTTAAACGGGTCAGAATGCTGAAATCTAGACAGCAACTTCAAAATCTGCCCGAAGACTCTAGGGAAATTTTTTACTTAGGACTTCTAGATCATTATATTCAGCGCCCAGAGAGCTTATGCCTAGCCGATTTTGCAGCTTTTTATAGCTACAGCAAATCAGAACGAGGAGCTCGCCAAGAAAATGCAGATGACTTTGACGATGATGTGCCTAGGGCTTCTGAATCAATAGTTTACGCTCTTCGCGATAATAGTGGCTTCATCAGAAAGAGGACCACTGCGTGCATAATTAGGTATAGGAGATTTAATGTCAATACAGAAACAAGTGACTATTTCAGAGAGCTAAAAATGCTTTACGCCCCATGGCGAGATGAGCATTTGGATTTAGTCACACATGACTGTGAATTGTTCTGTAGGGAAAATTCGGAGTTAGTAGAGAACAATCGCAGAAAATATAATTTACTAGATGATAGGGAACTAGAAGATGCTCTGAGCCACTTAACAGAGGAAGCAGAAAATGAGAATAATCAAGTAGGATAACAGGAAGTGGTAGATGATGGCTTCACAGTTTTAGGATTGCCTGAAATAGATCCACATCTAAATGTTTTAAATGTGGATGGAAATATTGATATGAATGATGAAGATAGTAATGTCCGTTTTATCAAGCTTCCAGCCTTAGTTTCTCAGGAAAGCTTAGCTAATATAGTTAGATCTCTTAATTTAAAGCAGAAGCTATATTTTACACATGCTTTGCATAATGCCAAAATCAATACAGTCTTTTATGAATTTGTTGGAGGCGGCGCCGGAGTCGGAAAGAGTCGACTTATATCAGCAATTTTTCAGTCATTATCCGTAATGTAAAACAGTATACCAGGAGCTGATCCGACATCTGTTAAAATCCTCTTATGTGCACCAACAGGAAAAGCAGCATTCGGAATTAGTGGTTCGACACTGCATTCCATGTTTTCACTTCCTGTTAATCAATCTCGCTCAGCACCTCTAAGGGCCTTAAGCCATGATTTAGTTAATAGCCTTCATTCAAGGTTAATCGATCTTAAATTAATTATTATTGATGAAATATCAATGGTTAGCTCTCTAATGTTTTCTTATTTAGATTCTCGTTTGAAGCAAATTTTCAAAAATACTTCTCCTTTTGGTGGTGTTTCTATCATCGTATTCGGTGATCTTAGACAGTTACAGCCCGTAGGAGGTAGTTGGATTTTCGATCCAAATACCACTGACCCTTACCATGAAATATTTGGTACGTATCTCTGGGACCTTTTTTTGTATTTTGAGCTCACAGAGATAATGCGTCAACGTGACGATCAGCTTTTCGCTTCTGCCTTAAATAATATGGCATCGGGTTGTATGACAGCCGATGATATTGTCCTTTTCCAATCTAGAATATGCGAACCATCGGCAGTGCCCGATGATGCAATTCATCTGTTTAGTAATAATAATGAGGTTGATTTATTTAATGTAACGAAACTTAACTCAATTGCTACTGAGCAATTTTTCTCTACTGCTGAAGATTTTATTAAGGCGGGCCATTTGGAACCAGCTAGGAAACAAAGAATATTAGAAGAAGTGAAGGGTTTAAAACTTCCGCTACACAGGGACTCTGTACGTCTCTTCTCCTAAAAAATACTGCCAAGTACATGATGACGGTCAATGTAGACACAGGAGATGGATTAGTAAACGGGGCATCAGGTGTGTTGATGCAAATAGATTTCAATACATCCAACACTCCCAACATTTTATGGATGAAATTTACAGAGGAAACTGTAGGAGAATCTGCGCGTTCGAAGTGTACACATCGTACAGATCCTTCATGGACTCCTATTCAGAAAATTGTTCGCAGTTTTCAATATTGCAATTTTAGAAAAGTGCGGTACACAGCGTAACGTATTTTTGTGCATGCAGACATATATGTGTATAGACTCTTCTGAAGTGTGTGTGATTGTACGTGAACATCGGTATCGGTTCGTTTCCGCGATTCAAATTGGAATTTTCGCTGGAATTTCTTGCAGGTTTAATTTATTATTTCTTTGATTTATATTTATTCCTTTTTCCACATTTTGTTTATTTTTATTTTCCTTATTAAATTTTATTATTATTTGTTCTTTCATTAGATATTTATTTTCATTTATAATATAATTATTTTAAATAATATACATATATTTATTTAAATATATGAATATAATTATAATATATATAGTAACATATCCATTCTACACTACACCCACACCACACAAAACTCAAGCTGTAAACACAATTCCCCTTCCACACACATAATTGTAAACAAAACTCCCCCAATTACTCTAAGCATAAACATGTAAAACTACACCACTGTACCACACCAATTACTCTAAGCATAAACATGTAAAACTACACCACTGTACCACAGAACAAAAGCCCTTCGATTAACCTCGGTCGTCGTTCACATACGTCACCCTCACCATAAAAGTCCGTTCTCACAAATATCATAAAATCTGCGACATAAACAATTATAAACAATTGTCCCCCAAAAGTCCGCGACATAAACAATCTGCGACATAAACAATTGTCCCCCAAAATTCGGAGACATTAACAACCGTCCCTAGGCTACTCGAATTCGATCTTCGATCACTTGGCGTCGACCACTTGGCGAGCCAAATAATAAAAACAAATTATCCGAGTCAGCTCTCACGCACTCGTCTCAGGATTCTCCAGTTACCATTATTTTTCGGGAATCTCTCTCTCCTCACGATAATAAGAGTTTACAAACTCAAACTCTCTTAAATCTTCGCTCTTTGGCTAAGCCAAATTGCCTATAAAAACTCAAGCGCGCCCCCAAACGCTAGTTCAATACTGAGTACGCTATCAACCGCGATAGCACTGCCTAACTTCGATATTAGAGGTATATTATCCCAACCCCGAGATAATCCAAGGGCTTCGGTTCTTTTTGATAGAATTGAATAAAAAAGTGTTAATTAATATTATAAAAACCAGCTTTGTGTTTTTTTTAATTAACCCTCGGTTTGAATTCGTAATTGGCGCAGCCGGTAGGATTCTCAAGTAAAATCGTGCGACTCGTTCCAAAAACTAATCTAGTGACAAAGGAGTCTTGTACGACCAAGACTTATCCTTTAAAGAGATTAGACCACGCGAATCGGCGCTATAGTGAACGCGAATCGTAATACGACGAAAACTTAGAATCCGCCAAAGAACTACGTAAGTCGGTAGTTGACATACACAAGTCAACTTACTGCAAACAAACTATAAAAGTGTAAAAACTAAAACCCTATCACTAACTCTATCACTACAACGAAAGTGCAAAAAACAAAAACTATCACTACAACAAAAGTGCGAAAACGAAAAAAACTATCACCACAACACAAAAAGTATAACACCAAATGATGACGACGTTAACGGAACAAGTTAAACTAATGTCGGAGACACACCTGAATCAGGCCTTGAGTCAAATAAGACAAGTGCCTTCATTCAGTGGCAGTACCCAGGAGCTCAGTGCCTTCATCCGAAGGATTGAATTCATTCTACAATTATACCCAACGACGGACACCAGGCAACAACATGTGTGCTTCAGCGCAATCGAAATGCAGTTAGCAGGAGACGCTCAGAGAGTATCGCAATTATCTGGAGCCAGGACTTGACCGGACCTGATGAATGCTCTTATCAGCGAATATAAGACGCAAACACCATGTGAGGAATTACTTCGCCGCCTTTATAATACCCCTTTCGCTGGAAGTATCCGTAAGTTCGTAGAAGACCTAGAGAATAAGTCATTCATTATTTCCAATAAGTTAATGTTAGAAAACAATGTTAGCAACACGATATTATACACAAATGCCCTGAACAACACGGTCAAGGACGTTATAATGAGGAAATTACCCGATAGATTGTTTATGACTCTAGCTAGGCACGATATAACAACTGTGTCCAAACTTAAACAGGTAGCACAGCAAGAAGGCGTTTACGAAATGGTCTTCAACGATAGAACAAAACCACAAAACAATTCTAATTCAAATACAAATTCACCACAAAACTCCAAGAATAAGGGAAACTATCAAAATTTTTCAAACAATACCATGCATAATGCAGGCAAATCGAATCAGAACACCCATTCTAAACCTGCTGAGCCTAATTCGCAAGCTATGAATGAGTTCAAACAGAAATTAAGCCATGGTAGAGCCCAGAACCCCTTAAATCATCAACAGCAAAATAATAGTGCACCAAACCCTCCAGTTAAACGGCAAAGAGAAAGCACCAGTGGCCAATACAAAATGGACACAGGTGAAAATTTTCTTCAACCAGCCTCGGAGTCGGAAAGCGACTCAGAGGAAGAGGAAACCCGTTCTTAAAAATTAAACTAAATAACATCACCCTCAAATGTTTAATAGACACCGGTTCGTCTATTAACATCACGAAACAAAACTTCTTTAACTTTCCTATTAAAACTTCCAAAGTCCATACTATAAATGGCATCATAGTTTTGAACCAAAACGTTTCATTTCACCCAAGCAAACTTTGCCCTAACAAACAAACTTTCTATATTCATAACTTTTCTGAGAAATATGATTTGCTATTAGGAAGAAATTATTTAGAGTCAACTAATGCTCAAATCGATTACTCAACTCAAACAGTCATTATAAATGGCTATCCTTTCAAAATGTGGTACGACCACATCCAAACAGATGAATCAAAGGCTACCAATGAGTGCCCTAAATCATCTAAAGCAGAGGAAACCCCTCTAACTACCCTAACTAAGGAGAAAACCCTCCGAAAATCAAAGGAAACCCCTTTAAACACTTCAACTAGGGAGAAAACCCCCCGAAAATTTAAGCGGAAATCCCACTTAAAGTCAGATAAGTCCAAGGTTACCAATGAGTGCCCCAAGTTATCTAAATTAGAAGAGTCCAAGACCACCAATGAGTGTCCCAAGTCTTCTAAAACTGAGGAAAACCCTCAAATCACCCCTTACATAGAAGAAGCCCTTCTAGCAACCTCCTCTAACTACGCCTTAGACGACGAGTTAAGAGAGTCCAATGTATTTAGATTAGAACATCTAAATGCAGAAGAAAGGGAGCAACTTTCGCATGTCTTGCTTGAATATGGTGATATTCAGTACAAGGAAGGTGAAAATTTGACCTTCACGAGTACGATTAAACACTCTATTCACACAAAACACGAAGACCCTATCTACAAAAAACCTTACAAGTATCCCCAAGCTTTCGACCTAGAAGTCAACAGACAAATTAACGAAATGATTGAACAAAAGATAATTAGAAAATCTAAGTCTCCCTATTGTTCTCCGATTTGGATTGTCCCCAAAAAAGGTGACGCTTCTGGCAAAGCAAAATTTCGATTAGTCATAGACTATCGCAGTCTCAATGAAATAACCATTGATGACAAGTTCCCCATTCCACTAATGGATGAAATATTAGACAAACTCGGACGATGTCAATATTTCACAACTATCGATCTAGCTAAGGGTTTCCATCAAATCCAAATGGACCCGCAATCAATTCCCAAGACAGCATTTTCGACAAAACATGGACATTACGAATATACTCGTATGCCCTTTGGTCTAAAAAATGCACCAGCAACCTTTCAACGTTGCATGAACAATCTCTTAGAAGACTTGATCTATAAGGATTGTTTAGTCTATTTAGATGATATTATTATTTACTCCACTTCGTTGGAAGAACATATAACATCACTAAAAAAGGTATTTGATAAGCTTCGATCAGCCAATCTAAAGTTGCAACTTGATAAATGTGAATTTCTGAAGAAAGAAACAGAATTTCTCGGTCACATTATCACAACAGATGGCATCAAACCAAACCCCAATAAGATAAAAGCAATTGTCAACTTTCCTATTCCTAAAACCACAAAAGGAATAAAGTCTTTTCTTGGACTCTGCGGATTTTACCGTAAGTTCATTCCTAATTTTGCAAAGATAGCAAAACCCATGACAATAAAGCTTAAGAAAGGAGCAACAATCAATATAAACGATAGTGATTACGTGTCCGCTTTCGAGAAACTTAAGGTACTCATCACGTCCGATCCCATTTTGATATACCCTAATTTTGAAAAGAAATTCTCACTAACCACGGATGCGAGTAATATAGCTATAGGTGCTGTATTATCCCAAGAACATAGACCTATTTGTTACGCAAGCAGAACTCTAAACGAGCATGAACTCAACTATTCGGCAATAGAAAAAGAACTAATAGCCATAGTTTGGGCAACAAAATACTTTAGGTCCTACTTATTCGGAAGAAAGTTCGACATATTAAGCGATCATAGGCCACTTGTCTGGTTAAACAACATGAAAGATCCTAATATGAAACTGCAAAGATGGAAGATAAAACTCAATGAATATGATTACAACATTCAGTATCTACCTGGTAAAGAAAACCACGTAGCTGATGCCCTATCCAGAGTTCAGATCCAAGAAAACTTCCTAGGTGAGGAAAATACAGTTTCTCTTTCCACAGCAGCCACTGTGCATAGTGCACAAGAGGACAGCCAAAGTCACATCCCCATAACTGAAAGACCTCTTAATTATTACAACAGACAGCTAGAATTCATTAGAGATAGTTTCGATGATGTCCAAGTAATAAAATATTTTCATAAACCAAGAATAAAAATCAGTTACAAAGAAATGACGGATACTCTTGCCAAAGAATTAATTAAGGAATACCTCTGCACAAAGAAAAGTGTTATCTATTTCCCCAATGAGGCCGATTTCCAAATCTTCCAAAATGCTTATGTCCAAATAATAAGTCCAGATAACCTCACTAAAACAATGAGAACCAGCGGTAAATTGGTAGATCTTCAAACATACGCCCAGTTTAAGGAGATTATTCTTAAAACACATAAGGAATTATTACACCCTGGAATAGAAAAACTTATTCTTCAGTTCAAAGAACACTATTACTATCCTGATTATCAGAAACTTATTCAAAACATTATAAATTAATGCGAAATCTGTAATATAGCCAAAACTGAACATAGAAATACTAAACTAACCTTCGAAACTACTCCAGAAACCTTCAACCCCAGAGACAAATATGTCATGGATTTCTATTTAATAAATACCAAACAGTTTCTATCATGTATTGACATTTATTCTAAATACGCCTCCCTGATAGAAGTAAACAGTAGAGATTGGCTTGAAACCAAAAGAGCTATTTTACGCATACTTCGATACTTACTCGTGGTGGTTGGACGTGTTTCGCTTTTGCTCCCTGTGTTTCTTAATAATTCTGTTTAATTGATCTGCTTATGTGCTTTCATTATTACTGCTGTATTTTACTAGTGCTAACCCTGTGAGTAAAAGCTTAAAGTAGCATACTAATCCTGCCTTATTAGTGAATTCGCTTACAAAAATTTTAATTCTTTTCACTTGCGCGTCTTGGCGTCAAGTTTTCTTTGTTTTTGTTTTTACTAATATTCTTACACTTTTCTGCTCTCCCGCTCACGAAAGTAAATTTCGCTCTCTGAGTAAGTTGTGTAGTGCTTTTGTTGTAGACGTAACAGCTGCTGTTGTTTTGTTTACCTCGTTTTGTTTTTTTATTTTCGTTCTCGCTTGCTTGCCTGTTTTCGGCGCTGTAACTGTTTCTTGCTCTCTCAAGAAATTTGTCTTAATATTCTATTGCTCTCTTCGTTGTCCCCTACTATTCGAAGGCATATCTATTTTATTAACATGGTGTCGTGCTCTGCAGCAAATTGCAAATGCTCTTCAGATGCTAATGCGGACTACATTGGATGCTTGCTCTGTGACAATTTTAGTCACTTAAAATGCTGTGGCCTAACTGTGCGGGTTAGAGATGCCGTCAACGCCAATGTAGGCCTTAAATGGTCGTGCGAAGCGTGCCGTGTGGGTGAATCCGATCTACGGAAAATCCACAATAAAACCAAACTCGGGTTTTATCGGATACGCACAGCTTTCTCTAATCTCCAATCTGAATTTTTGGAGATGGAGACCCAATTCAACGCCTTTACGGCTCTTAGTAAGCCACCTGCTCCTCTTAATATTCCTTTAGATTCAGTTACTACGAATCTAAAGACCACCAATTCCAAGGCTTCTTCTTCTGATCTTCTAAGTCTAATTTCCCCTATACCGTCTTGCTCTTCTAGTTGCACAAAAAAAAAAAAACTAGCAGCAATGTTACCGCACCGAAACCTCTTGCTGCCCCTCTTGTGCCTACTCCCATTACGAGCAATGATAACAACGTAACGGGTAATGTTCCCGCAATCATGCCTGCTAGTCAGGCACCGAGTATAAAACCTCTGATTGCGATTAAACCCAAAAAATTGGTGTTTATCTCTCGCTTGGCTCCAGACACAACCAAAGAAGATGTACAATCGTACATTCTCGAAAGGATGCCTGTAAATGATTTGATAGTTAAAAAATTCAACTTCAAATTAAAGCGCGACATTTCTTCTTTCTAAATTATTCTCCCTGCAGAACAGTTTAAAGACGTTTGCGCAGCTTCTTTCTGGCCGCCCGACCTTATTGTTAAGGAGTTCACTCCAAAACAAAAAAGCCGAACGACCGTCACTCTTCCCACATGCCAGCCGTTACATCGCCAAGTGGACCTACAACAAGTGCAAAGTCCTCAAAAAACTGAAGTTCTCTTCTCTTCATGCCTTTGAAAATGCTAGGGGACACAGAAATATTCTTTCTTCCTTAATTCTTTCCTATCAAAATGTTAGAGGCCTCTGTAGTAAAATCTCTAGTCTTTATCTTCATAGTCTTGCCTTTACTTCCCAAATTATTGCCTTTACCGAAACCTGGTTAAAACCAGAGATTCTAAGCTCTGAAGTCTTTCCAGATAAGTATACAACTTACAGGCTTGATCGACCTGACCGACGGGGTGGTGGAGTACTGATTGCAGTAGACTCCTCCATTATGTCGGACCTCTTACAGCCGGAGTTTCAATTCGACATCGAATTAATCTGTGTAAAACTACACTTTCCCGGTTTTTTCTTGTATATAACCTGCTCCTATATTCCGCCGTCATCGGAATTATCAGTCTACTCGCAACATTTGTCTGCAATTAAGACTATTTTTAATCTGTTATCAGACAGAGATCATTTCATAGTCCTGGGTGACTTTAATATCCCGGAATGTAATTGGACATCCATTGCGGAGGGAAACTTCCTTCTGCCCTCCCGGCAACATGATCTGTTTGACGGTTTGTTTGACATGTCTTTGTTAAACAGATCGCTTGATCTATGTTTCGTCTCAGATCCTTCCAGGGTGATTTTAGACAGGGCACAACCTCTTTCCCTACCTGAAGATCCTTATCATCCCACTTTCGAAGTGAATCTCGACTTGGGTATTAGCTTTGTGGATAAAAGTGTAAAGCCGTGCAATCGCGTGCGCTGCTTTAAGAAAGCAGACTTTGAATACTTAAATTATTTAATTTCATATTGTGATTGGTCTGACTTTTATCTATCAACTGATATGTCAGTGGCTATCAATATATTTTATAAAACCCTTAAATCTGCTTTTGATATCTGTGTTCCGTTTTTCTATCCGACAAGCTCAAGTAGGCCTCCTTGGTTTACAAAAGAGTTGTCTCGCTTAAAAAACTTAAAGAGTAGCTTATTTAAGAAATACAAGCTGAAAAACTCACCGCTTGTCTTTTCCCGCTACCTTACTGCTCGGGCAAATTTTACCGTGCTTAACGCGAAGTGTTATAAAAACTATTTGACCAGATGTAGGATTCAGTTCTTTCAGAATCCTAAACAGTTTTATAGTTTTGTTAACATGAAGCGTAGGTCAGCGGGCTTTCCTTCTAAACTTATGTTTGATAACGCTGAGGCGAACACAGATCAGGCCATTGCCGATATGTTTGCCAAGTTTTTTCAAACAACTTATTCTTCCTCTACGCCAAACATTCACTCCTATCCATATAGCGTACCAAGCTCGAATGGCATCTTCACACCTTTACTGAATGAAAGTTCACTTATTAGGGATCTTCGATTGGTTAAACCAGTCTTCTCACCAGGTCCCGATGGTATCCCCGCCTGTGTACTTCGATACTGTGCCAACTCCTTATGTAAGCCATTGCTCAAACTATTTTCGCTGTCCTTAGTAACTGCCTCGTTTCCATCCATATGGAAGGAATCCTTTATCATCCCTTTACATAAAAAGGGCAGCAAGTCTGATGCAAGCAATTATAGAGGTATCTCTAAATTGTCGGCTATACCGAAATTCTTCGAGAATGTTATTACTCCTCACTTGCAGCATTTTAGTAGATCCGTATATCCCCTTTTCAATACGGATTTGTGAAGCGTCGTTCTACCACGACAAATCTGCTTGAGCTGACATCCTTTGTGGTAAAAGGATTTCAGGAAAATCTTCAAACTGATGTCATTTATACTGATTTTAGTAAGGCATTTGACTCAGTCAACCATTCCCTTCTTGCACATAAATTAAATCTTCTCGGTTTCTCACCAAAACTTCTTAGTTGGATTGTGAGCTATTTGAGTGACAGAACCCAACGAGTCCTCTTTAAAAATACTCGTTCTTATCCCGTTCATGCCACATCTGGTGTTCCTCAGGGAAGCCACTTAGGTCCCCTGCTTTTTACACTTTTCATCAATGACCTCCCAACGGTCATACTTAACTCACGTACTCTCATGTACGCGGATGATGTCAAGCTCTGTTTTCAATTTAGAGACGACTTCTGTCATTCTCGCCTTCAATCTGACCTAGATTGTTTCTTTTCTTGGTGTCGTGCAAATCTCCTTAATCTGAACAGCTCAAAATGCAAGCTGATGACATTCTCACGTGCCTGCCCAAAGTACGTATCATACTCTCTTTGTGGTTGTACCTTGGAAAGAATTTCCCTGGTTGATGATCTAGGTGTCCGTTTGGACCGAAAACTCAAGTTTTCTGAACATATATCATCAATGGTTAATAAAGCTATGGGTGTACTCGGCTTTATTAAGAGATGGTCCAAGGAGTTTGACGATCCTTACTTAACTAAGACTCTCTTCACTTCGCTTGTTCGTCCAATTCTCGAGTACGGATCATGTGTCTGGAACCCTCAGTACACAGTTCATAGAGACCGCATTGAATCCGTACAGAAAAACTTCTTAATGTTTGCCTTGCGAGGCCTTAACTGGGATGTAAATTCAAGACTTCCTTCCTATCCTAGTAGACTTTTGTTACTTAATCTGCCTTCTCTAGCTAATCGTAGAACCATGCTTGGTGTTATATTTATTAACAACCTTATCCAAGGTGACATAGATAGTAGCGACTTACTTAGTAGACTACACTTTTCTGTCCCTGGTAGAATCACCCGTAATTACCTTCCTCTAAAACTTCCCAATTGTAGCTCGAACTATGCCCTGCATGAGCCATTCAGGGTATTATGTTCGGACTATAATAAACTATACTTAATTGTAGCTAACAATAACAACTTGATATCTAGCTTAAAATTACAACTCCTCGCCCACTTATCTAGAATTTAGTCAAACACATAATTGTCTTCTTTGTATTCATAGTAGTACTTTCAACATACGAGTACTGCATGCTTTAGCACTCTACTCATAATTTTATTACATTTGGTTACTAACACTAACTCTCCTGATCTGATTGGGTTTTTCTGGGTTTTCCCCAATCCTCTGCAACAAATGTTGGATCGGCTTTTCTTTATCCCAGTTTGCACATTTGCACAATTTTTAATTTTTTCTTTTTTTTTACATTTAAGGTTTTACCCTTAATTTAAAATTGCCTCTAGTTTAAAATTTAACTTAAATAATTTAAATCTAATTTTAATTGTTTCTTTACTTTTAAAAAAGTCGACTGATTATAGTTCGACTATAAACTAAACTAAATAAATAAATTAACGATATGGGCAAACCCATAGAGATAAAAGCTGACAACGACTCCGCTTTCATGTGCACTGCACTCAAACTCTGGCTAGATTCAGAGGGAGTAACTCTAAACATTACGACAAGCAAAAATGGAATTTCTGACATTGAGAGATTTCATAAAACTGTCAACGAAAAATTAAGAATTATAATGAGTGAAAACGAACCCGAAAATCAATTTACAAAGTTCGAGAAAATACTTTACGTATATAATCATAAAACAAAACATAATACAACGGGTCGAACACCAGCAGATATCTTTATTTTCGCAGGAACACCTGCCTATAACACTCAACAGAACAAAATAGATAAAATCGACAAGCTAAATTAAAATAGAACAGACTTCGGTATAGATACCAACTTCAGGGAATCCCCTCTGGTCAAATCAAAGACAACTAACCCTTTTAGAAAAACAGGAAATATAAGGCAGATAGACAACAAGCATTTCGAGGAAACAAACAGAGGCAGAAAAATAATCCACTATAAGTCTAAATTCAAAAAGAAAAAGAAAACTAACAAAAGTAAATACGATAATGATAATTCCAGGCTTACTCCCGGGCATGATCTTCACGATATACCTCCTAACAATGGTTAATGCACAGAACTTAGAGGTAACTCCTATCCAGGCTAAAAATGGTTATTTAATATTTCAAACCGGATCAATAGACTTACCCATAAACTATGAATACCACTATCTATCCGTTAACTTAACCAAGACCCAAATTAAGTACCTAATAGAGAAACTCAATAGGGAAATGAATGGTATAAGAATCGCAAAACGCAGCAAGCGTGGTCTTGCTAATTTTATGGGAACAATTTATAAGTACTTGTTTGGCACCCTAGATTAAGAGGATAAGGAAGAGTTGCAACAGCAAATAGGCGATATTTCCAAGAACAACATACAGATTATTATTTATTATTATTATTATAGAAGAGGGAGTCTCCCAGCGGAGAAAGCGCGAGGCACTGCGACCAATATGATCTTTTGTACCCAGAATGCTCTCCCTGTCATGACAAAAGCTGTTCTGCTTCCCTAATGAAGCATAACAGATCTTTCGTCGAGGAACGGACAATCTGCTCTGGAGTTGCGATTTCCACGTCCAGATGTTTCCTCCTTGTCCATACCAAGGCCGGACAGTCACATAGAATGTGTTTAGTAGTTTCATCGTCCTCTTTGCAGAGCCTGCACTCCGCGTCCGAGGACAAACGCATTTTTTTGAGGTGGTAGTTCACCAAGTGGTGGCCACTTAGGTAGCCAACAAGGAGATAGAGGTCTCTCCTGGAGAGTAGCTTGGTCCTTCGATCAACTTTGGGATTGGTAAGCTCTTTAGCCTGCCGCATCCCTGATTGGAAGAACCAGTAGCGTTCGGTCAATCTTCCAGCCCAGGTTTTCACAAGGGAGGAGATAGTAGACCACCCCACGCCACAGAAGGGTTCGGGGCCGAGCAAGGTGGCTGATGACCCAGCCCTCGCTAGTTCGTCCGCCAGCTCATTGCCCTGGAAGCCAGAGTGCCCAGGTACCCAAATTAGGGTGACTTTATTCCTTATCGACAGCCTCTGGAGACAATTCCAGCAGTCAGCCACCATACGCGAGCCTATTCTTTTTGAGGAGAGGGCTAGTATGGCCGCTTGGCTGTCCGAGAAGATGTATATTTTCGCTCCTCTAGTCCCCTTCTCAAGGATAAGACGGCAGCAGAACTCAATGGCGTGAACCTCTGATTGGAAAACTGTGGGCCAGTTGCCCATAGCAATCGAGGTTCTGGAGTTGGGACCATGTATCCCAGCTCCAACCCCCTGTTCAGTCTTTGACCCGTCGGTGTACCAATGTATACCATTTGGGTCTCTGATGGGGTTGCCAGCATCCCAAACCCTGCGGTCCGGGATGAGGGTTCTAAATTTTGCACCAAAGAAGAGTTCCTTGGTCATAGAATCTGATCTAGTGCAGATCTCTAGGCCAGGAATGTCTTTGAGTAGGCTAGCATGCCCAGATTCGGTAGCTAGAAGCCCAGATTGGAGCTTGATTCTAAGAAGGCTCATAGCAGCAGCTTCTTTTATACGGATATGCAGCGGAGTCAGATTCAAAATCGATTCCATTGCTGCAGTGGGACAGGTGCGGAGTGCACCCGTCAAGGAAAGGCAAAGCAGCCTATGCAATTTAGTGCATTTATTGATGGCAGTGACCTGCGTAACCTTGGGCCACCACACAATAGCAGCGTAGGTTACGATCGGTCTTACCATCATCTCAAAAAGCCACCTAATGGTGCAGGATTTGAGACCCCATATTCTACCGAAAAGCCTTCTACATGCCCACATGGCATGAGTGGCCTTTGATAGAGTATTATGCAAGTGGGAGTTCCAGTTTAGTCGCTTATCAAGGGTTACCCCTAGATACTTGACTTCGTTGGAAAGTTCCACAGGAGAGCCGCCAATATGTAATTGACCAATGTCAATAGAGTAACGCTTAGTGAAGGGAACAATGATTGCCTTTTGAGGATTGATGCTAAGACCTACATCATCGCACCATCTACTCACCGTGTTCAGAGCTGATTGCATCAGCTCTGTCACGGTGTTGGCATAGTTCCCGTTCACTACGAGAGCCAGGTCGTCGGCATAGCCAATCGCTTCCACGCCCTGTTCTGCGAGTATGATTAGTAGTTCGTCGACTACTAGGGACCAGAGGAAAGGGGATAGGACCCCTCCCTGGGGACACCCTTTTACCGCACTAATATGGGCGGTCGTTGTGTCCAGGGTAGAGGAGATAGTCCGGTGTTTGAGCATGGCGTCAATCCACCGGATTATGGGACGGGCAATGTTCCTGCGCTCAAGCGCAGTAGAGATAGACCCGTAGCCGGTATTATCGAAAGCACCCTCTATATCAAGAAAAGAGCACAGAGCAATGTTCTTTGATACGAAGGCCTTTTCGATCTTACTCACTAATTTGTGGAGAGCGACCTCTGTCGATCTACCGGCTATATACGCGAACTGCGTGGGGTGCAGAGGGTTGTTTTCCTGCAGAGAGCACCGAATGTGCAAGTCTAGGAGCCTTTCCGCAGTCTTAAGCAGAAAGGAGGTAAGGCTGATCGGTCGGTAGGACTTAGGCTGGTCAAGAGGACGATTCCCCTGTTTGGGGATGAATACCACATTGACTCTCCTCCAAGAGTTGGGTATGTGTCCCCACGTGAGACTGGCTCTAAGAAGGCCGACCAGTGGATCAAGGATATGATCCAGACTGTTTTGGAGAAGGGCTGGAAAGATTTGATCACCCCCTGGGGCTTTGAAGGGAGCGAAGGAATCTACAGCCCATTTGACCTTTTCAGGATCAAAGATGGTACCAGATTAACTGGTTCCACGTGAGTCAGGTGACCAGGTGGCGTCAACGTGACTGGATAGATCTGGGTTGGCCACGGAACCTGGGAAGTGAACTTGTAGTAAAAGTTCAAGTGCTTCCCTACGATCTTGAGTGAAAGAGCCATCTGCTCTTTTAAGAAGCCCTATACCATTAGACGATCCTTTGTCTAATACCTTGTGTAGCCTCGCTGCCTCTGGCAGAGATTCTATGCTACCACAGTAGCTGCGCCACGTATCGCGTTTGGAGCGTCTAATGTTCTTATTATAGTTTGTGAGAGCGTCCCTATAGACGTCCCAACTTATACGGTTAGATCTGGCCTTGTTGAAAAGGCTTCTAACTTTCCTTCTTTGAGCAGCCAACTCTTCGTTCCACCAAGGAACTTTACGGTTGACCGTTAGTGTCTTCCGAACTGAGCTGGCTTCGAAGGACGAAATAAGCACATCTTGGAGCAGGTTGGCAGCAAGTTCTATCTCACTGACAGAGTTAGGATTGCTGATCAACATGTCTGCTTTCAAAGCCACAGAGGCTTTGAAGAGTTCCCAATTAGTCTTTTTAGGACAAAAGGAGTTCTGGCGGATCTCGACTTGGCCAGGAAGGTCGAACCTGATGTGCTGATGGTCCGACAAGGTGGCTTCGTCTGTGACCCGCCAGTTTATAAGCGAACTCGCAATTGAGTTGCTTATTAGGGTGAGATCTAATACCTCTTCCCTAATGGAATTAATAAACGTCGGTTTACATCCGACGTTCGCTATGTCTAAATGACAACACATTAGATAATCAAGGAGAGACTCACCACGTTTGTTGACGTCGCTGCTCCCCCAGAGGAGGCGGCAGAATCCCACAAGCCGCTGAACCTCTGCGGGGGGTACATCATCCACATCGCCCGGGAAGTAAGCAGAGGCGATCACCACTTCCCGGACGCCATCTGCAGTGGCTACCTCCATAGCCGTTGCCACCAGGTCTCTGTGGATGAAGTTGGTTAAAGGAAAGTGTCTCACACTGTTATTGATCAGTATAGCAGTGCGAGGGGCACCTCCCATACGGTCATATAATAACTTACATGATCCGCATGATAGTCCACGGACGAGGCCACCTATTAACCATGGCTCTTGGACGAGAGCCAGGTCAATCTCCTCTTTGCAGACGACCCTGCACAGGGTGGCTGACGCTCCTCTGGCGTGGTGCAGGTTCGCCTGGAGCACTCTAGTTGCGCTCCGCATCCTCTCTCAGCGCCTTGGTGACAAGGCCACATGCCTTGCCCCCCCGAGAGTCGTTGCCTCGGATGCCCTTCGGCAGTCTGGCTGAGCTGCTCGGGGGAGGACGCCTAGCGATCCCAGTCGCGGGAGGTGCCCTTGCGGGTTGTTTGCGCCCAGCGCTGACTGTGGGTCTGGCAGGGGCCAGGAGGCGCCCGCTGCCAGCCACCGGCCTGGTGCGGCCCGTTGAGGGGTTGGGGGCGGAGACCAGAATGGTCGGGGGTTTGGGGATGGGGGCTTTCAGCGCCACTGCGGCCGCAGCACTGGTGGACGCCACCGGTGCGGCAGCCACTGCTGTCGCATAGGTAGGGGCCACCTTTGACGCTTCCGGAGGTGCGCTGGAAGGGGGGGAATGGTTGGAGAGGGGGATGGGGGACGGGCCGGGGAGGGAGAGGCTCTGGGGACGGAGTTCTTCAGGAGAAGTTTGACTCGTCCAAAGACGAATTTCACCTTCCCGTTGCACTCCGTCAGAGCCTTATACGACTCCTCGTCGACCAACATCGCGAGGTGAGTCGTAGTACCGCTAAGGGTATGCTGGACCACACGCCACAGTTTTGTCGAGAACAACTCCTCGTTTTGGATACCAAGGTATCGCAAAATATCGGCGGGTGTGAGTCCAGCACTACTGGGGAAGTATCCTCTAATGAGGTGAGCTTTGGGGAACTCAGACTCCTCCAGTAGTTTAATATCAAGGGAGCTGATGGACCTGATGTGTCCAACGGCTCCCCTGACCCAGTCGGCAGTGCGGCTATCCTCGCACACCAGGAGCAGCCACTCATTACGAGGTATACAACCCTCGAAACCCGGACTGGCACCCGATGTGGGATGAAGCAGCAGAGCCTTGGCAATGCTTGCTTTCACCGTGGCCACTTGCTCCGGTGAAAGCGGGTTTTTTGAGTCAGCCGAAGTGAAGCCCAGTTTCACGCTGCTCGACACCTGGCTGAGAGGTGGCTTTGTGGACTCCACATGAGTCTTTTTGGGCTTCTTTGAAGACCCTTGAGGTTCGAGGACGGTATCGTCAGCGCGCGTCCGTTTGGCCTTGGTTTCCACGGGGGGCGCGGTGGCGATAGCCAGAGCTTCTGCTCTGCTCGAACCCTTTGCGAGTGCGGCTTTGAAAGCCTCTTCTCACGGGTCTTCATCTTCACAAAGGCGTTCTCAGAGTCCAGTCGCAGCCGCTGTATCTGAGAGCCTGCTTCCGTTAGACCTGACCTCTGCGAGGCCACGGAAGCGTCGTCAACGAGGCTGATCAGGTCAGCGTCAGCTTCAGCGTCGGAGGACATCACCTCGACGAGCTGTTGCCGGCCTGAGCAGCTATTGGACGAGAAGTCAGCACTGGCGAACTCATCGTCCAAGGGAGTTCGTGGCCTGTCCGGGTCCCCTAAAGTACCAGGGCCAAGACCCGTGGTATTGGGGGTGGAAGCCAGCAGCCCACTGGCTGCAGTGCTGTTGTTGGGGTCGGCCGTTAAGGCCTCGCCCTGGGTTGATGCTGTCGAAGTCGCATCGGACTTATCTTTTATAAAATTTATATCCATACTTTGGACCCACGAGTAGGCGGGAAGGGAAGGTCACCCACGGCATAGCCCGCGTGCCGTGGGAAGTCTAGATGAAACTGGAGGGCGACAGGTATCCAGAGTCCGCATACTAACGACCGGGCTACCCCCCGGCCATGCATCCCTTGGCGTATGCTGTTCCGCCTTGGATTGGGGTGATTTATAGAATCACAATCTTCGCCCGACTACAATTAGTCAGCACCCCTAGCAGAGACATGACCGTGCTAGGGGCCTGCTTCCAGCCGCCCTCACGTGGAGAGTATAGCCGCACTTCCGACAGTAGGAGCAAGGACGGCACGTACCCCAGCCAAAGCTGGGGTTACATGTGATTCCCCTTACTGTCTCTGACGGCTGACGGCCATACAACATACAGATAAGTGAGCTTAATCATGTAATAGACGCAATCAATAAAGGAATAGAAGTGACAAATCATCTAAATCACCTCCGCGAGCAAGAGCAAATGTTGGCTTTAGTAATTTTCAACCTACAGCAATTCACAGAGTATATAGAAGATATAGAGCTTGGTCTACAACTAACACGTTTAGGTATCTTCAACCCCAAACTCCTAAGACACGATTCATTAATTCACGTAAATTCAGAAAAAATCCTTAGTATCAAAACTTCTGCATGGCTCAAGTCTGACACTAATGAAATTTTGATAATTTCCCAAATTCCAAGAGAAATAGTTAAAACCCCAATCTTTGAAATAGTACCATATCCAGACAAACAAAACAATATACTAACAGAAACTATTCATGATAAATACTTTTCACATAATAACCAGACCTTTACAGCAGGCTCCCAAAGCTTAGTCATAAACAAATGCATAACGGGTATATTAAATCAAATAGCAACGCAATGTAGATATAGCAAAACACATTCCGATTTTGAAATCAAGTACGGTGAACCAAACATAATTACAACTTGGAACCTTCCCAAGACAGTCTTAAACCAGAATTGTATTAATAGAGAAATCACTATAGAAGGCAACAATATGATTAAAGCGTTCAATTGCTCTGTTCAGTTAGAAGAAATATTAATCACTAATACAATGCTAGATTACACTCAGACCAATTATGTAAACAACAACGTAACTAAGTTAGAACCACTAGAGTATATCCAAGCAAAAGAAATAATTGAACAGCACGCTCAGACAAATAATATTTTTCAAGTAATAATAATCACAGCACTAGCCATAATAATTGAACTTGCCCTAATGTATTTCATTTACAAATATAAAACCATACCCCATAAGCTTATTGTAAAATTTAGAAACTCAAATCCAAAAAATGAAACCATTGTAAAACCAGAAATTGAAAATGTTATACCAACAGTAGATACCCCGGTATTGTACCCTAGAATAAGCGCCTGAGGGCAGGCTTTTTTCTTAAGGATGGGGAAGTAACATATCCATTCTACACTACACCCACACCACACAAAACTCAAGCTGTAAACACAATTCCCCTTCCACACACATAATTGTAAACAAAACTCCCCCAATTACTCTAAGCATAAACATGTAAAACTACACCACTGTACCACACCAATTACTCTAAGCATAAACATGTAAAACTACACCACTGTACCACAGAACAAAAGCCCTTCGATTAACCTCGGTCGTCGTTCACATACGTCACCCTCACCATAAAAGTCCGTTCTCACAAATATCATAAAATCTGCGACATAAACAATTATAAATAATTGTCCCCCAAAAGTCCGCGACATAAACAATCTGCGACATAAACAATTGTCCCCCAAAATTCGGAGACAATAACAACCGTCTCTAGGCTACTCGAATTCGATCTTCGATCACTTGGCGTCGACCACTTGGCGAGCCAAATAATAAAAACAAATTATCCGAGTCAGCTCTCACGCACTCGTCTCAGGATTCTCCAGTTACCACTATTTTTCGGGAATCTCTCTCTCCTCACGAGAATAAGAGTTTACAAACTCAAACTCTCTTAAATCTTCTCTCTTTGGCTAAGCCAAATTGCCTATAAAAACTCAAGCGCGCCCCCAAACGCTAGTTCAATACTGACGCTATCAACCGCGATAGCACTGCCTAACTTCGATATTAGAGGTATATTATCCCAACCCCGAGATAATCCAAAGGCTTCGGTTCTTTTTAATATAATTGAATAAAAAAGTGTTAATTAATATTATAAAAACCAGCTTTGTGTTTTTTTTAATTAACCCTCGGTTTGAATTCGTAATTATATATATCTATTTAAATATATGAATATATTTATATATATAAATAAATATTCTAACTTTATTTTATATATATAACTATATATTAATTTTTGATAAATATATATTCAAATTAAATTAATTTATAAGAATTTTATTTTTAACATACCTATATATTATTTTAAAACTTATATATTAGAAGATGCCTAGACTTAAGAGAAAGTCAGCTTGCAATAGGAGTCAAACACAGCGAAAAAGAAATCGTTTGAATAGGTCAGATATAGACTTTTCTGAGCAGGAACGCGTAAATAATCTAGAGGCACATAGAGAACGTAGGCAAAATTTCGAATTTAGGGAAGCTGAAAGGGTTAGAGATAGTCAACAGCATCGAGTCCGCAGAAGTAATAGAACATTTAGGGCCGTTGAGCAATTACCGGACACAATTCGTCACACTACTCTTCGGGCTTCTTCGCCAATCAGATTACAAGAACAACTTGCTGACACTTCGCCTCGTTCGAGGCGCAGGCGAGATGCTGACCTTCGATCTCAGGAAAGAGAGCAGGATGCAGTTCGTCGCCGTGTACGGCGCAGTGATTCTGCAATTAAAACAGACGAACAACTTGCCAACACTTCGCGTCGTTCGAGTCGCAGGCAAGATGCTGAGTTTCGATCTCAGGAAAGAGAGCAGGATGCAGTTCGTCGCCGTGTACGTCGCAGTGATTCTGCAATTAAAACAGACGAACAACTTGTCAACACTTCGCGTCGTTCGAGTCGCAGGCAAGATGCTGAGTTTCGATCTCAGGAAAGAGAGCAGGATGCAGTTCGTCGGCGTGTACGTCGCAGTGATTCTGCAATTAAAACAGACGAACAACTTGCCAACACTTCGCGTCGTTCGAGTCGCAGGCAAGATGCTGAGTTTCGATCTCAGGAAAGAGAGCAGGATGCAGTTCGTCGCCGTGTTCGACGAACTGATCATTCAACTAGAAATGCCGAACAACTTGCCAATACTTTGCGTCGATCGAGGCGCAGGCAATGTCCACAATTCAGGTCCAACGAAAGCGGACGAGATGCTGTTAGAAGGGCGATTCAGAGACAAAATCAGGAGACGCGAATTTTAGAAAGGGCAATAGATAGAAGTCAAAGGTCTCAGGTTAGAAACAATCCTATTCGTAGGATTGTTGAGCAGGCACGCAATACTAGTGCACGCCGCAGTGCTCGAATTCGAGCTCAACGTGAGGCCTTTGAAGCCCATAGGAATATGTCGCAAAGAGTGAGTCTATATAGGAGTATTTGCACCAATAGTATAGCAGAGAATAGGAGAAACGCGTCCCGCAATAGAGTGGACCGTGCGAATACCCTTCCAGATGATAGGATATCGCAGGTTAAAACTAGTTTAGATTGCCTAATAGCCAATTTTAATAAGCCAGTCAAGCAGGGACCCGATCAGGTTTGCATATGTTGCAAAGGTTTGTGGTTTCCACATCAAGTGGACAAAATTTCGCGTGAGGTCATAGAGGAAAAGTGTAGTGAGGCAGATAGTGTTGATATTTTGTATCCAGTATTATTATTAATTTATAGCTTGCAATTAGTATTATACAATTAAATACTTTTTATGGCAACATACGTCCAAGGGTATCCTACTGTCGTGTGCAACTCGACTGTTGCTCTTGTTTTTACTTGTTAAAAATGCATATTGTCATCTCGCTCTGTCTAATGTCTCCACGCATGTGTAAATGCTTAATGATATATATATGTATAAATATATATTAATGTACATTAACTTATGTAATATAATAAGGGGAAAAATTACAAAAATTATAAAATTAAATATATCAAAATATATAAAATAAATATGAAAACTCGAGATGTGAACCTGCCCACCCGGGGTATCGAACCTGTTAATAATAAAGTGGATTTCTTTATTTTAGTTTTAATGTTCATTTATTTAATTTAGTTTGTGCTTCGTGCACTTCCATTCCGTTGTACATATTTTTAGCAAGTGAAGTAATTATGTTAATTTAACATTACGTTAAGTATTTGATAACAGCCGATTTAATCTTATGCTAATTAACATTACATATCGAGGCATACACATTTATTCCAACACGCCTCTTAAATTTGTTGTCTTCGTTTTATCTTTCATTACTTTAACTTTACAGCATTTCTATTTCTTATAAATTTTTGTTTGTCTAACGCTTTGGTTAACATGTCTGCTATATTAAGTCTAGATTCAATCTTTACAATGTCTATAATACCTTTTTCATAATTTTCGTTTACATAGTGATACTGCACTTCAATGTGCTTCGAATTTTTTGTAAAATTACCAAATTTAGCAATCGCTACTGCGCCTGAATTATCTTCATAAATCTTTATCGCTTTTTCGTTATTAGTATTAAATATTTCACATAGCATGTTTTTGACAAATAATATTTCTGTTACTGCTTCCGACAGGGCAATGTACTCTGCAAACGTTGAGCATTTTGTTACAGTGTGTTGTTTGTGAGTTTTCCAATATATTATATTTCCATACATTCTTATTATAAATCCCGTTGTGGATTTTCTATCAACATTATCTCCTGCATAATCTGAGTCTACCATACAATCTAGTATTTCATTATTTTTATTCTCTTCAAAAGTTAAATTCAAATCTCTTGTCTTATATAAATATTTTAATACTCTTAACGCGTATTTATAGTGTGTTGAATTATAACAACTTTGATATCTGCTTAGATAATTTACGGAATATGATATATCTGGTCTTGTACCTGCGCTTATATATAATAATTCACCTATCAAGTTTCTGTATTTAATTTTTTCATCACATTCAGTTGCTTGATCTAATTTTAAGTTTGTTTCCATTGGAGTTTCGTACAGTTTAGCATTTTCGAGATCATACTTCATTGCTAGTGATTCAATATATCTTTTTTGATTTAACGTCATTTTCTTACTTTCAGTACTATAATTAATTTCTATTCCAATATAACTGCCGATTTTTCCTAAATCTTTCATTGTAAATTTGTTCATTAAACTGTCTTTTATTTCCGATATTTTTGTTTTGTTCTTACTGCATATCAGGATGTCATCTACGAATACTAAGATATATACTTCATCTTTATCCGCTCTTTTTAAATATAAACAATAATCGTAATTGCTTCTCTTAAAATTTAATTTGTCGAGATATTTATGTAAACATTCGTACCATGCTCTTGGGCTTTCTCTCAATCCATATAATGCCTTAATCAATTTATAAACTCTGTTTTCTCCTGTTTCGTAACCCTTCGGTTCATTTACATAAACTTCTGATTTTACATAGCCATTTAAAAAGGCTGTTTCGACATCCATCTGATTTATAAACAGACCATTTTTACAACAATATGATAGTAATACTTTTAATGTTTGCATTTTTCCTACTGGTGAATATTTGTTTTCTAGTCGTTCTCTTTGTTGGAAACCTCTTACTACTAGTCTAGCTTTGTAAGTCCCATCACTTTTCTTTTTGTACACCCATTTAACATCTATAATCTTTTTGTTTATCGGTTTTTCTACAATTTGCCACGTATTATTTTTATTCAAGCATTACATTTCTGTGTTCCTTGCTTTGAGCCATTCTATTTTTTCATTGCTATTCATCGCCTCTTCATAAGTGTTTGGTACAATTGCATTTACATAAATGATATAAATAAAATGTGTTACTGGGTTACCGTATAGATTTACTGGGCGTTTCTTTCTATTTGATGTTCTCTGCACTGCTAAATGTTCTTTGTTCTCCTCACTCTCGCTTTCATCGCTAGTTTTTGAATTAACTTCGTCCATGTCATTTAGTTCGTGTGTCTTAGCGTTATCTTCATAATCTTCTTCATTTTCATTTATTTGACTTTCATTATCATTCTGTTTGTTTTTCTCTAGGCAAATTAATTTTGTTTTCTCTTCTACAACTTGAACATGTCTTGCGTTTATTACTCTATTGTTTAGTAAAACTCTTTATCCGTTTGTATTATATCCGACTAAAACTCCTAATTCCGATTTGTTATCCCATTTGCTCTTTCTGCGTACTTCCGGAACTCTAACAAAAACTCTACTTCCGTATATTTTTAAATTTTCTACATTTGGTTTTATGCCGAAAAATATTTCGTATGGGCTTTTATTAACTGCAGTGTTTGCGATTGTTCGATTTTTTAAATAAGCTACTGTGTTCATAACTTCTGGCCAATATCGCCTATGAATGTTTGCCTCTCTCATCAAGCATCTACCAATATCCATTGCCGATCTATTGTATCTTTCTGCTACGCCGTTTAATTCATGTACATACGGTGGACATGTAGTTAACTGAATTCCCTTATATTTTACAAAGTTTGATATTTCTCTATTCATATATTCTTTTCCGTTATCGCATTGTATTTGTTTTACTTTCTTACTGAACTGATTCTCAACATAATTTACATATTCTTTTAAGCAGCCCGCAGTTTCAGATTTATTTCTAATACAATAAATTCTCGCGCATTTACTAAAGTCGTCAACAAATGTCAAAAAATATTTTTCCCCACAATAACCTGTTGTGCTGTGTGGTCCGTTTAAGTCTGTATGTATTAACTCTAATGTTTCTTTAGTTTTCTTTCTATTGTTCTCGAATGGTTCGTTTGACATTTTACTTTGTATACAATTCGCGCATTTCATTTCGGTATTCTCGATTTTATCAGGCAGACCATCTAGCATTTTACTCTTAATAATTCTATTCAAATATTGAAAATTTACGTGGCCTAGTGCCCTGTGCCATTTTTCCTTTTCAGTTAATTTTGTTACATTTGTGTATATTTCATTTGTTTTATTTTTTTAGCATGAAGCTTTTTACATTATATAAACTATCAATTTTATTTGCAACTGTCAACAATTCTCTTTTTTCGTTGTAGATTTTTGTATCATTATTTCTGGCTACGACTGTACATTTATTTTCAGTTATCTTTGATATGCTCAGCAAATTTTGTTTTATGCCTTTTACAAAGTATACGTTTTTAATATTGATCAAATTTTCATTGTTGTATGTTCTAAAATATGTTTCTACATTTCCAATCTTTGTCGCTTGCAATTGTTTGCCATCGGCTACTTTAACATCAATCGGATTTTTTAAATTTACAAAGTTCTTAAAAAGTCTACAATCGTTTATGATGTGATCAGTGCATCCACTATCTAATAACCAGTTTACTGTAGTTTCGTTACTACTTTCGCTGTTATTACATTTTATTATTTTTTCGTTTCTTATCATTCTAATTGTGCATGACTGTACGCCGTCGCTGTTTTCTTGTTGTCTTCCTTGGTTCCCGTCTCCTGAGTAATGTCCACGTCCAGTTCCACGTCCTCGACCACTTCCATGACGTTGACCTCTGCCTCGACCGCCTCTTTGATTCGTATTCTGATATCGCCGCCTGTTGTCTTGTTGTTGTTGTTGTCTGTTTTCGCCTCTCGCATTTTGCTCAGCATGCCAGCAGTCCCTCTGGATATGACCTGTTTTGCCACACACATAGCATTCTTTTTTAGTTTTGGTGTTAAATGTGCTTACGTTATTTTGTCTGTCCCCTGGACCTCTGTTATAGCTTTTTCTTTCACTTTTGATTTTACGTACTCTACCGTTCGTTGAGCTTCCGGAATCACGTCTAAGAAGTCTCCAATGTAACTGTAGCTTGTTGGTAGCGCTTTTAACAGATACCGCATTTTTTCGTTTTCGTCTATGGTGCCTCCAGCGTTTTTAAATTTATTCACTGCTTTCTCGAATTCAATAAAAAATTCTTCCACTGTTTCATAGTCTTTTAGTTTGATTTCGTCGATTTTTCCTCTGCACAGTATTTGCAGGGCTGTTGATTTTACCGAATACATTTCGTTTAGCTTGTTCATAATTTGTAATGTCGTTTGGCACTCACTAACATATTCTAACTGTTTGTCTGATATTGTACTGATTAAAATTGTTTTTGCTTTCAAGTCTGTTTTCATCCATGTTGTTACATTATCTTCCGTTGTTCTTGTTCGCACTGCTGGTTCTTTGCACTCTTTGTATTCAAGTATTGTCATTAATCTGAACTTCCAGCTTCCAAAAAAAACTTCACTATTAATCTGTTTGTACACTTCTTTTATGTCTCTTTCTGTTTCGTTCATTTTTTGCTCATTTTTATATAGGGTCATACCTTTTTTTTTTTTACACTTTTCTTTTATCAAAGCGTGCACGTGGATTTTGGATTTTAATCTGTTGCCATCAAATCCTTTTAGTTTATGTTTTTAATGTTTTTCCGTTTATTTGTTTATTATTTTTCAATAGTCTTGTTTGCGTATTTGTATTTTTTAATAGTTCACACTTTTAATATTGTATTTCTCTTTTCAATGTCTTATACACTTGTTCCTTTTGTCGCTTCACTTGAACACCATTTATTTTTCTCGAACTTGGATTTAGTTAAGAGACTTTGGATTTTCAACCTTGCTCTGCTACCATGTTAATAATAAAGTTTAGTTTTAATGTTCATTTATTTAATTTAGTTTGTGCTTCGTGCACTTCCATTCCGTTGTACATATTTTTAGCAAGTGAAGTAATTATGTTAATTTAACATTACGTTAAGTATTTGATAACAGCCGATTTAATCTTATGCTAATTAACATTACATTACATTTATTCCAACAGAACCCCTTTCGATGGCCGCAGGAGTGGTTAAGTGAGCTATGTCCCGGACTGATGTCGAACGTATTCGGGGTTCGCTTGCTGTCGCGATCGAAATGTGAAATGTTTTTGTTGGTTTTCATTAAATATAATTTAGTTGACATAACTGTCAATAAAAATTTGTTTAAATTTATTTAAAAATAATAATTATTTCTATTAAATGTAAAATAATTATTATTATTTGATCAAATTGAGGAAAAACTATTTTTAATTGAAATTTAATTTAATATAAGAAGTAGTGGACTTACGTGCACATACATCAAAAAAGTTATTGTGGGTTATCCATAAGAGATAGACATATACCATCACGGACTTTTCTGTAGACCTTTTCAATGTGTACAATACTTAGTACATTATTTTGATAAAACTCGTAGGGTTCAGCCTGCGTTTCAAAGAGCTTACAAAGGGACATAGGGACAGAGAAAGCGATTTTGTTTTATACTATGTAGTGATATGCTAAAGCAGGACGTTAAGAAATGAGTACTTTTAATGTAAATCAAAATTGTAGGTTTGTGGGGGCGGTAGGCAGTATTAAAAATAAACTTGATCTGTGTATGGTATAAAGGACTCTTCATGCTAAATTTTGTGTCCCTAGCTTTTGTAATAGCTGAGATCGGCGATTTCATCCAGATAGACGGACATGGCTTAATCGACTCGGCTAGTGATCCTGAGCAAAAATACATATATACTATATACTTTATGGGGTCTACCACGCCACCTTTTGCACCTGGAGACCACCTGTTACATACATTTGCAAAAAGTTAGTATCCCCTTTTTTTACTATTTTCAATGGTCGAAAGGTATAAAAACATATATTGATAATATAAATACAAACACGCACGCCTTGAAACACATAGGCCTTAACTTTATTTTTTCCGTGCGGTTCTTAAACATGACTGTTTTAACAATTCAGTTGTTATTAATGGACGAGGCCAAGCAAATGGCCTACGTTACCGCTAAGTATCTCTTGCAAGGTGGCAAAGTGGTTATAGTGCGCTGCGAGGAGCTGAACCTATCTGGCCACTCAAAAACTTAAGTTCTTGGCCGAAAGTTGCAACGTGAATCCAGCTCGTGATCCCTTCCACACGTCTAGCTGTACGAGACATGCTCCCACATAATACCAAGCATGACCAGGCCACCCTTGCACGTCTGCGTGTGCTCGATGTGTGTGTTCGTATCACATTGCTCTATGATAAGCGTTGTCAAGTTGTCGTCCCCATTGCAAACCGTGTGCTTACTCTGCGCACGACTACAAATACTTCAAGGTTGGACGTCTATAGCATGAGGTGAACAGGGATTACCAGGATGTCATCAAGAGTCTGTTGCGCAAGCGCAAGGTTAAGTTGCGTGTCACCCTCAAGTACATCAGAGAATTGAAGAATCTGACATAAAAGGCGGGCGAGAACATCGCCAAGGCGGCTGAGCCCTTCAACAAGATCATTAAATCTTACGGGTATGACTCATAAGAGGTGTCCCCGCTTTCAACTGGGCCTGCAAAGCAGTAGCTTTTTTTTTTAAATGAGAATAAAACAATACGTGTATGTAACATAAGACTGTTCTATGTTCTCTATCCCTGCTATTATACAAGATTAACAGCTGATCCCATTTCACCGAACTAAGATCAATAAATTCGTATCAATCGAAAAGATACAAAAAAACAATTGCAATTTGAGTAGTCAGTAGTAATTTTAATTTGTATTAATCTAACTCTTAAATATAAAAGTAGCTACCTTATTTATCTATGAAAATATTAGCATTAAATCATCAAAATAAATTATTGAATATATTGAACAAACATCTTATAAGCTTTTAAACAAATACGCCGTCTCCACATCATCAATCAGTTGGTACTAACATTCTGACCATTAAATTATATATCTCAAACAGCGACTTCTCTAAAAAGAGGCCTCAACTTTCATCTAACTTCATAGCCTTTTAGCAAATTAATAATATTTATCAATAGTAAAATTCAATCTATAAAATGCCCGAATTAAACTCACCTGTACTCGTTCAGCATACCGTTATCCACCGTTACCTAGAGATAAACCAAACAATACGACAGTTAAGTGAAATACTATTATATCAAACACATGAAAATACTCGCCTACATTAATAGCGAGTACTCTTCACTTACATCTAGCTAATAATATTAAATAATAAAGAAAACAAATAAAGTCCATATGTATTGTACACCATACCAATTTACCCTACTGCCGCCATTGACAGCTTTCCGCTCGTCTACCTGAAAAACAAAAAATAAAAAGTAACACTGTTAGTCAAATACTCACCTACAGTGACCAGCCTATCCGCGAAATAAATAAATGGAACCAAATAAACGGTATTATCCCAACTCCCACCATGAAGTTTTATGATCATGACATTAACTTGATGTACTTATCATATAAATACAGAACATTGAACATATTATATTATTTTTTTAGCACAGATAGAAACACAAATATCAAAAATCATATTCCAATTAATTTATTGTTAAAATTAAGCTAGCAACTGTACTTATTGAAATAATACTTTCGACTCGTGAGATCCTGGATAGCCACCAACCAACTTCGACAACAACTACAAAGTGGTCTTTTTCATCGTTAAATAGCTAATCCAGGCAACTAATGTCCAAGGCCTCACTGTTCATCTACAATTACCTATAATCAACATTAATGCGAAATGCAATATCAATATACAAAGGGGCTAAGATCTACTTTAAAGGTTATTTAAGAAATTATTTAATTATTTATTTTTCATTTATATTTCCACGATACCCTTAAGAGTGACAAAAATAAATATAAAAGTTAAAAGAAAACGAGAGCAACAGTCGAGCGACACGCGACAGTGCACAGCAGTGGAATACCCTTGGACTTATATTGCCATAAAAAGTTTTTAATTGTATAATACTAATCGCAAGCTACAAATTAATCATAACACTGCAGTGCGCTGCCACCTTGCATCAATTTCGATCCGTTGTCAATAATTTATCGGCGCAATTTTTTTTAGCGCAAGACTTGAAAAAGCGGTGTGAGCAGTATAAATTGGCCAATATCGATAACATGCAATATGCAGAGTAATCAAAATTAATATTTATTTAATTGCATTTTATAGTTTTGTATTTTTTACTGGCCCTAAAATATGAATTATTAAATAATAATCATATGTGCACGTAAGCATATTATAAATATTATGATTATTTACACAAGCATGTAAATACTTGCATACACTCATATTCATTTACCACGCCACCTATTGATTGAGTATTAGTATATATTTATGCACATGTATTTTCGGTAATTGACATGTGCATGGAAAAGAAGAGTCGAGAAACAGCTCGCGCTTCGCGCTCGCATCGTTTGTCCTTTTCTTTCCTACGCAAGTAATTTAGTTCTGACGTCATCGACAACATCTTTGCTGGTCGAAGGGTCGAAATGGTTTATCTAATAACTTCAGTGTTTATTGTCCGATTGGATTGCAAATCGGAGAATTAGTTCATATAGTATTTATCTATATACATACTAAAGCAGAACGTTAAGAAATGAGTAAATCGCCATGTAAATAAAAATTGTCGATTTGCGGGGGCGGTAGACGTGTTATTCCAAATTGAAAATAAATTTGATCTGTGTATGGTATACAGGAATCTTCATGCTAAATTTGGTGTCCCTAGCTTTTGTAATAGCTGAGATCGGCGCGTTCATCCAGACAGACAGACAGACGGACATGGCTCAATCGACTCGGCTAGTGATCCTGAGCAAGAATATATATACTTTATGGGGTCTCCGACGCCTCCTTCTGCCCGTTACATACATTTGCACAAAGTTAGTATACCCTTTTTTGACCATTTTCAATGGTCCAAAGGTATAAAAACCCAAATGCCTTACACACCTTTGATATCTCACAGTGCATTCTTCCCCTTTAATATGATGAAAAATATGTGCGAAAACATTATAGTACTTTGTTGAAATGTTTACGAATATGATCAAACATCTGAAGACCACTCGCCGTAAATGCAAAGTAGCGTTCTTACGATGACCAAATGCCCAATACATAATGCGCACATAGCATTTATCTACTTACTCTTCATAAAACATACAGCACCAGCTTGACCAACAATAAGACTTCAGAAAGTGGAACTGATGGAGAGATTAACAAAAAGTCAGAGTGAGTAGAGTGAGTGAGTGTTATGGGGAAAAACGCGGCGTTTTCCAGGCAAAAATATTAAAGAGAATAGTTGACTTATAATGGCTATTATATGCACAGAGAGAACCGCCCGCCTGGTCAACAGCGCAACAATTGAAGGTGAACTCCAAATGGCATTGAAACTAAGCAAAAACAATCATCATTATAAATCGAATAATATAATAAATACTTTACCTCCACCAGCCAAAATACCAGCATTAGAAAAAACCTGCGCAGCGAGCTGAGAGAGCATCTAAACCCCTATTGCCTGGCTACCTGATCAGGCCAATTACTGATTAAGCAAGAATTTAAATTTCCAAACCATAACTTCAAGAAGGCTCAAAGTCTTTCTTTTATATGAATATGCAATGGAGACAAGTCGAGAATCGACTATGGTACATTGCTGTTGCACAGGTGAGGAGACCTCCTGTCAGAGAGATTCAAAGCAATCTCTGTAGTTTACTACACTTGTTAATGACAGCACTCTGCGTAAATTTTGGCCACCACATGGTTGTAGCATAGGTAACAAAAGGTGTGAGTTCCAATTTAGTCTCATAGTGCTAAAGATATTCAGTTGGCCTTCAAGTAGTTGCAGTAGTTCATCCACTACCAGCGATAATATTGTACTAACATATTGTGGATGTTGATGCTTTGATGCATACATTCGACTCTTAGCAGTCTTCAGCAGAAAGGAAGTAAGACTGAGCGGCCGAAACAGTTAAGCTGGTCTATAAGTACCATATTAAGTATCCACCAAGATTGGGGTATATATCCCAGGGTGAAGGTAGCTCTAAGTAGGCCAACAAATGATCCAATGATGGTCTGGAAAGTATTTAAGGGTTTAAAGGGACCCAAAAAATCCACAGTCCTTCTGAGCTTATCAGGTCCAGGTGTTATGCCAAAAAGATTTAAGCCACATTTCCTCAGTTGTCTTGTCTACAAAAATCATTTTTCACCACGAAACCAGGAAAATGTATCGGAACCCATCCTAGCTATCTTGAGTTAAAGAGTTATCTGCTCTTTTTATAAGCCTACCATAATACCTTTGGCTAGTATCTTAGGAAGGCAGGCTGCCTCTGACAACGATTCGATTTTTTTACAGTAGGTTCCCCACGAATTGCATTAAGCGCAATTGCTTGGGACCTTGGCCTTGTTAAATGGTACAAAATATTTTTTTTTGGCAGAATCCAAGGGTAATACACTGAGTATAGCGACCCACCATTTTTGGAGTACAATTTCTCTTTTGCTTCGGCGATCACCTCTTAATTCGACGAAAATTTCTATCCAGCCAGCATTCTTTTAAGATGTGAGAACAGAAGATAGTACGAGTAGCTTGGGGCCAAATCTGGAGAATACGGTGGATGTGGAAGCAATTCATGGATTTTTTCCATCGTTTTCGCTGACTTGTGATATAGTGCATTGTCTTTGTGAAACAGCACTTTGTTGTTTTTCGAATTCGGTTATTTCTTTATTTCGATTTCGTCCTTAAAACGGTCTAATAACTCTAGTCACTGTAGATGGTTCTTCCTTTTTCAAGGTAATCAAAGGAAATTATTCCACGCGCATCCCAAATTACAGACGCCATAACAATGCCAGCCTACTGTGGCTTTTTTGATGGCTTTGGAGCGGGTTCATCGTATGCAGTCCACTCGGATGACTGACGGTTGGATTTCGGAGTAAAATGATGTTTCATTCATTGTCACATATCGACAAAAAATCATGTTTATTATGTTTGAAGATCTTCAAACACTCCTCCGAAGCATCAACTTTGTGGTTTTTGGTCAAAAGTGAGCTCGCGCGGAACCCACTCTAAACAGAGCTTTCTCATACCCAAAAAATCGTGACTCTTATGATGTACCCGTTCAGTTTTCTTTTAGAGCCCCAGCTATTCCTTTCAATTTCAATTTACGATCGTTTAATATCATTTTTTTATGTTTTTGTCGGTAGCAAACTCTTTTGGGCGTCCACTGCGTTCACCTTCGGTGCTTTTTTCTCCATGTCTAAACTTAGCGTACCAATCCTTGATGGTTGATTTTTCTTGAGCAGTATCCGGAAACTCATTATCAAGACAAGTTTTTGCAATAACATAAGTACCTTCACTCAAAATGCTATAACTCACAAACTAATGAATTGATAGCTGACAAATTTATACACGTGCTTTTTAAAAGTTTGTTCTTAATAAAAATCGAATGGATTTAATTCTAGTAGCGACATCTATATGTCAAGCCGGGAACTTATTAGCATTAATAAAAGTTCATGAACTTCCTACATCTAATTGACGACACAATTGATATTCACCACGCTTATACACCTCGCTACTTCACCAAGTGGAATGATGGGCGTTTGCATCACTGCCGATCACCAACGGCTTGTTGTTCCAGAGGCAAAATTGGAAATAAAATGGACTAGCCGCTGTACCGTACCAGGAACCTGATTCCAGCCGACATCACGTGCAGAGTATAGCCGCACTTCGGACAGTAAATGCAAGGACGGCACCTCTAATTCTGCTCACAAAAAGAGCTCAGTTAATTCTAATCAAATTGAATTAATTTATTCAGATCATCATTAAATGCTTTGAATGTCAAATACTGCAGCAATCCATAGCCTATGTCTGTAGTCTATTAGATCATGTGAGGTAATCCTGCAGGAAGCGTATGTTTGTAGTAACATGCAATGGGAGTGCTTTGTCTTGCTAAACATCAGTTCAATGGGCGATACGCACGTTCTATTCGAGCTTGCAGAGTCTATCCCTGTGTTCAAAAACTAAGGTGACTTTGTATTTTTAAGAAAAAATATGTATTTATTTATCAATATTTATAGATAAATATAGATATAGATATAGATGTTTTTCCAAAGCACTTCTCATAAGTTCTTTTCGGTATAGCCTTGAGCTCCTTTTTTTTTTAATAGATAGAGTGATTCAAGAGAAAGGTTTATATGTATAATTTTTTTTTTTTTTTTTCCAGCTTATTTCATTATTTATTGGATCTTCTCTAATAATGAGACTAACAATAATTATTCAAATCTTATTATATAACTTAAATTAATTACAATATGAAATATTTGTATTAGTTAGAGACGGCCCTAGTATTTCTTTGCTGGGCTGGAGAATCGTTGCGCTTCAGTCGGCTCTGACTGCAGACTCGCGTAAGCGACTTCGCGAGAGGATTTTCGTGTGCGGCGAGCTTTGCTTGATGCTTTCTGTTCCTCATCTGGATTTCCTCGCTGACAAGATTTATGTGGAGGTCTCTATGTATGTTTTCGCTGCGTAGATACTGAATAATCTGAATAATTTTTCAGATGCGATTTAATAAAAAAGAAAACGAAATTAAATTGACCCGGTATTAAAATATTATTGGCGTGTATTCTTTCGACGTTCAATCGTTCGAGATCAGTACAATACTAAAATTAACATACGCTAATTGCTCTCTTCAGCCTCTTTGCAGCGGATTTAACAGCCGCAGCAAAGACGAGCGTTAACATAATATAAGAGTTATTTTTGTTTTACATGTAATGTTATTCAACTTAATGCTTCTATGTATTTATGTATGTATTTCAATGTAATTTCAATGTACTTCAATGTATTTCAATGTAATCTTAATTTCTATATTAGTTATCTCTATATTTTATTATTAAATGCTGCAGCGTTCCAACATTCCGCCACCATTAAAGGACTCCAGTTCTTTGATCCATGGGATTGGAGCCAGTTTGTGCACCGCTCTCTTAATGATGCCGGTTGCGGTTTGCACCTCTGCCACTCGGACCTTGTGGTCGTCTCCCGCGATGACTTTGGTGACGCGCCCTAGATGCCATTTCTGGGGCGGTGTGTTATCTTTGTGGATTAGCACCACGCGACCCACCTCCAGGTTGTTGGCCTCTGTTGTCCATTGTGCGCGCTGCTGGAGGCTGAGCAGATAGTCCCTCGACCAGCTGTGCCAAAACCGCAGCTTGAGCTCCGACAGCTGCCGCCACCGCTTTAAACACGGACTGCTTGCCATGTTGCAAGGCGTGCCTGGCGCGTATTCGCGCGGCTGCGTGGGAGCAGCAAATGGCCTGGCGTTAGTGGCTCGCCGTCGTTGGGATTGCTGCACTCGGCCGCCAGTGGCCTGGAGTTCAGCAGCGCTTCGACGTCGATTATGTGTGTGTTGAGCTCGTCGTGTGTGAGGTTGGCGTTGCCGGCCCCTCTCACCAGCCGATGCTTCGCGGCCTTGACTGCCGCCTCCCACAGCCCTCCGAAGTGTGGTGCCCTGGGTGGAATGAAGATCCACACCACTCCCCTCTCCGCGGCGTAGTCCTGAAGCTCGTCCTTCTGTTTCTCGAACGCCGTTTGGAGATCTTTCAACACGTTGCTCGCTCCTACGACGTCGTCTGCCCGCGAACCTTTTAAATACATTTAAGAAGGAGTCAGTGGACAAGTCAACTACGAGTTCAAGGTGAACAGCCTTTGACGTGAAACAAACAAATACAGCGACATACGCCTTTACTGGGGCTCTACCGCGCAATCTGTAGCTAACATAAAAAGGTCCGCAAAAATCAACACCGCAAACTCTGAATGGGCGACCTTCTCTCAACCGATCTGCAGGCAAGTTGCCCATGATTTGGCCTAATATCTTTGGCTTATATCTGAAACAATGCACGCAGTTGCGAACAACTGCTGAGCACATTTCTCGTGAGTTTATTAGCCAAATTTGCTGCCTCAAAAGTGCCATCAATACTTTTGGGCCAGCGTGATAATTTTTAATGTGCAGATTGCGCACAAATATCTTGACGAAGGTGTCGTCTCGAGGCAACAACAAAGGAAATTTCGCATCGTAAGGAATGTTACTCTGCAATAATCTACCACCCACACGAATGACTTTAAAATGTATTCCAGATTCGTCAAATTCATGCATGAAAGGGTTTAACGACTGAATACTAGGCTGCAGAACGTGCGACCTTTCAAGCAACAATATTTCTCTTTTGAATCTATGTTCTTGCACTATTTGCACTATTTTCCAAAAGGCAAGTCTTCTTTCAATGGCCGATACGACATGAGAATTGGGTCGATAATTTCTATAGCAAAATCGCATGACATACGCTACTATTCGAATGACTTTAGAGAAAAAGATCGTCGCTCAATTAGCTCTAAAATTCTATTTACCACTGTCTGTTCATGAACTACTTTGTGAACTGAAACACATTTTTTGTTCTCTGAACTTTGTACTTCAGCGCAGAGCTCAAATTTATGGAGTTGCGGCCAATTCTCGGCAGAGTCAGTTAAGAAGCTTGGACCCTTAAACCATAATGATTTAATAAGCTCATCTACACAAGCACCTCTAGATGCAATATCTGCTGGATTAAACTCAGTCGGTACATGTCGCCATATAACATGATTAGAGCGCTCTTGAATTTCGGCAACTCTATAAGCTACAAAGGTAGATAATGACGCTGGCTCTCTTTCTAACCAATAAAGAGTTACTTGAGAGTCAGACTAGAAGTTCACGCTTTCTATTTCAAATTTGGACAGAACTGGGGCAATTTGTTTCCACACAGTGGACATCTGTTGAAACATGAAATGAAACAGCTGTTGATGTTTTGCTTGACGCATCAAACACGACTCGAAGTTTGGTTGAGGTGCTTTCAGGTCTCAAGACGCATTGATGGGGGATGTAGTAATGCTGTCTTAGAGGAGTAGATTCTATAATAGACATATGACCCAGATCTCTGTACTCTTTCATAAATGTATGATGCATATCTGATAGTGCATGGTCTTTACTTAACTTGCGTTCAAGCTGAAGATAACGCCTTTCGGCCGTTTGAAATGACGTGCCAAGTATACTAGGGTCCTTTTTAAATGGGAGCCTGACTTGAAATCGGCCCGAAGGCAATCGTTGAACAGTGCGAATAAAAATATTTTCACACTCTCTTTGTTCAGCTGTTCTATGTACAGCCTTCGACTCATCTGGTGTTCTGTCTAATTCCCAAAACCGTTCCACCAATGATTCGAGAGAACATTCCATTTTTTGAGCTACTATATTACAGCTCAAGTTTCGATGATTTAATTCACCGCTATATTTGCCGGATACAATCCAACCGAACAAGGTTTTTTGGATTGACGGAAGCTCTGCACTTAATTTAATTTGCCCGACGCACAGCAAATCAAAGAATGCTTCCGCTCCTAGCAACAAATCAATCTTTGCAGGTTTATAAAACTCTGGATCTGCCAACTCTATGTTTGCAGGTATTTTCCATTTATCAGAAGGCAGCATTTGCCCAGGCTGACAGGAAGATATATTCTTTAATACCCAAAAATCGGTTGAAAAGCCATAAGAATTTAAACGAGACTGGACATAAGCAGATACTTTGTGTTTTATTGATGTAGTTGATTCACCTACTGTTATGACGCTTAGTGCTGACCTTTCTCGTTGCAATCTTAATTGTTGCGCCAAAGATTCAGACATGGTAAAATTAATTTGCGACCCTGAATCCAACAAGGCTCTGGCCACATGATCTTGGCCGAATCGGTCCTTGATCTGAACACTTGCCGTCGCTAAAATAACCTGGTCAGTGCTAAGCACGTGACCTGTGCATGCGGCACTGGGTAATTGTTGAGCTCTTGGCTCATATCTATGAAGTAGGGCATGGTGAGACTTTGTGCACACCCGACACTTTGCAGCTTTACAATTTGACCCCATATGGCCACTATTTAAACAATTTATGCATAGTTTATTAGCGTTCACGAATGCAAAACGATCTGTCACAGACATAGAGCTAAAGGAAGGACACGAATCGATCTTGTGTTTGAGGCTCTGACAACAATTGCATGATGCTTTCTTGCTAGATTTCTGCAATTCTTGATTGCCCTGTGCGCACGAAAACGAAGCCTTACTATGCCCCTTTGGAATATCTTTAGGCTTGCCTTTCGCCTTCGTTGACTCTTCTGCTGCTAAATATTGATAACGCCTATTTAAATGAGTGGCGCAATCAGACCAGGAGGGCAGCTTGTCGTAGTCAAGCTGTTCTTCGTATTTAGACTTGGTCGTTTGGTCCACCTTAGACATGACCATATGGATAATCATAGCGTTGGCAATGTCCTTATCAGTTGCCAGCGACAACAGCGACGAATAAATGGCAGAAACTGTATCAATAACTGATCGCAGACCTCCTGGCGATGCCTTCGTCATGCTTGGCAATTCGAATAATTGAGACACCGTATCAAAAAAATGAGGCGTTTATTATCATAAACAGCATCAAGACTCTCCAAAGCCTTTTGATAATTACTTTCTGACAATTGAAATGGTTTCACCACTCCTAACGCTTCATCTGATAGACATGATAGCAAGTAATTACATTTTTCTACCTGTGATAATGATTGATCGGCATCAACCAATGTATTAAAAAGGCACCTAAAGTTTCTATAAGCCGAATGCTTGCCACTAAATTTTGGAAGAGACATTTTTGGCAATTGAGCATGATGACTTGTACTAGCAGTGACAGTGCACACTTCAGGCCTGTTTTGCTTAACAGCATTTAAAAACAAGGCTTTTGTGGCAACACACAAATCCTCAAGCGGCCCTCTTGTGTTGATACTGGAATCATAACTCTCTAATTGAGTTTGTAGGCCCATTGCCCTTTCAATATATCCTTCTAAGATATCGAGACGACACTCGAGCTGTGTTCTTTCGAAAGATATTGTTTTTTGCTCAAACGAAGTTTTCATGCGCTCAATTTCAAGCGATTTAATGTTTGAACCATTGTTGCCATGCGCTTAGAGCTGCTTGCTGGTTTGGAATCTTCTTCAATGCCCATGATTAGTAACTTAACTTCACAAGCTTATTAACTTTTATGTGAATAAATTCTATTCAGCAATCAACAAGAAAAATTAATGTTTAATGTACAACGTTACCGTTCGACCTATATACCCCTTTTACCTATGTGTACGGGGTATAAGCTACGTAAGATGTAAATAATCAGCTTGGCGGCAACAATTGACGGACCAACGGCTCCACGAAATAACGGAACACTCAATGCACCAAGATCAGTCGACTTCTTTGCTAAGCGACAGAAAGAACAGCTGTAATCCCACAGCTGCAAACGCCAAAGCGGAACATGCAAATAACGGAACAGGCAAACCGAGAAAGCGACTTTGACCTTTATGTACAACAATTGCAGGAACAACTATAAATTGTTGTACAACAATTTTAATACCACAAATGAAACCAGCAAATTCCACAAATATAGTACCAATATGCAACGAATTTAGTTGCTTTATTTTATTTGTTTATTTAAAAGGCTTTAGTTAGTTCGTATGTACATATACATATATATGTATGCGCATTTATACATGCAAGTATGCACATTCGTATGTATGTATGTTATTTATGTTAGTTGTTTGTTTCACTGACACCAATAATTGAGACTTGAAAACTTTATGTACTTTTATATATGTATGGATGTACGTACATATATGTATTAAGGTGCACAATCACACTACACAATAATTTGTGTTTGGCCAATAATTTAATACTCTCACACAATTGCGAGTTGACACAAAGACCTCAATTTATGGTGCAGATTACCTCGTAGCTGTTTGTGGATTCCATAGACACTTCCCTTTGGCGGCTTGACATCTCTTGGCACTTAACGCGAAACCGAATTTACACAGCCAATAATTTAACGAAAACAACAATATTAATACCGATGTCCCTGCTCGGGCGCCATGAATAATCTGAATAATTTTTCAGATGCGAATTAATAAAAAAGAAAACGAAATTAAATTGACCCGGTATTAAAATATTATTGGCGTGTATTCTTTCGACGTTCAATCGTTCGAGATCAGTACAATACTAAAATTAACATACGCTAGTTGCTCTCTTCAGCCTCTTTGCAGCGGATTTAACAGCCGCAGCAAAGACGAGCGTTAACATAATATAAGAGTTATTTTTGTTTTACATGTAATGTGATTCAACTTAATGCTTATATGTATTTATGTATGTATTATGTATGTAATCTTAATTTCTATATTAGTTATCTCTATATTTTATTATTAAATGCTGCAGCGCTCCAACAGATACCATGGTGCCCCAGTGATAGTTCGCAGAATCGTTGACTGAGCTCGCTGTATAATTTCAACGTTGGTTTTTGAAGCTTTTCCCCAAAGTTCACAGCCGTATGTCCAGATGGGTTTCAGGACGGTATTGTAGAGGAGTACTTTGTACTCTAGACTAAGGGGAGAGTTGAAATTAATAAGCCAGTGAAGATTAGCTGCTTTAAGCTTCATATGAATCCTTTTAGATTCTATATGTCGCCGCCAGGTGAGGCGTCTATCTAGGTGCACGCCGAGATATGTTACTACGTCTGCTTGTGGGATGCATGTATTGTTCAGTGTACAAGGGGGGCAGGTTTGTCTGTTCAGTGTGTAGGTTACATGTCTGCTTTTACTCTCGTTTATCTTAATGCGCCAGTCCGCAAACCATCTTTCCACAATTTTTAGATGACAAGAAAGTTGTGCCGTTGCCTTTTCTGGGCATCTAGATCGGCTAAGTATTGCGGTATCATCAGCAAACGTAGAGGTTGTGAGCTGATAGTTCGTGGGCATGTCTGCTGTGTATAGGATGTAGAGAACGGGGCCCAGAACGCTACCTTGGGGGACTCCTGCATTGATAACGCGGTCGTGTGAGGTCGAACTGTTACACCTGATTGAGAATACTCTTTTGAAGAGATAAGATTCAAACACTTTGTGTGTGTTCTGGGGAAGCAGTTTTCTTATCTTGTACATTAGTCCTTCCAGCCAAACTCGGTCAAATGCTTGTGCAACATCTAAAAATATAGCTGAGCAGTATTCTCGGTGCTCAAAAGCAGTACGAATTTCGTTTGTGATGCGATTGACCTGTTCGATCGTACCATGATTTTCGCGAAAGCCAAATTGATGCGATGGTATTGTATTTTGACTTTTTAAGTAGGGAGTCAGTTGTTTTAAAAATGCTTTTTCGAACAGTTTCGAGAGACATGTTAGGAGATTGATTGGTCTGTAGGATGATGGTTGCGTTTTGTCTTTGCCTGGTTTGGGAATCATCACTATGACCGCCTTTTTCCACCTTTGGGCATAGTATCCAAGTTTCGTGATAGCGTTGAAGAGATGGCATAAAGTCAGAACCGCACACGGTGGGAGTTTTATGATCTTTTTTGGTGTGACCAAGTCATGTCCAGGTGATTTTTTGTGCTTTAGATCTTTTATGATAGAAGCAATCCCACTTTCGCTAAATGTCATTGGATTTATTGGTGGCAAGATTTTAGTAACTGCTGGTAGGACAAATGAGTTACTAGCAGGATTTGGCTGGAATACTTTCTGAAGGTGATCGGCAAACGCATTAGCTCTTTCTTCGTCGCTGCGTGTCTAGCTTCCAGAAGGGTCTCGCAGTGGGACGACTGTTTCAGCCGGTGCCTGAATATTTTTGTGTGCTTTCCACAAAGGGTTGTTTTTGCTGGTGGGCGATAGTTGTTGTATGTAAAGATGCTGGGCGTTTGCTTCCTGAAGCTGAAGTGCCCTGGTAAGTCTGCGTGTTGCTATTTTTAGATGTTCTTTAGCCTTTGGAGATCTGTGATTCTGCCACTCTCTTCTTAGTCTTCGTTTTTCTAGTACTAGTTGTTCACTTTCCCGATTCGTCTTTGTGTGATTCATCAATGTGTGAGTGTCTGGAGGGGTAGAGGCCTTGGCTGCAGCAACAAGTGTTGCCTCTATCGATTTGGTCAGGCGATCAACATCCTCATCGGTATTTACTGTTTGAGTTGGATCCATGTGAGTACAAACATATTTTACGTACTTTGCCCAGTTGGTCCTGTTGCCTGTCAGTCTGTAGGGTCGCTCGGTTATATGTGGTCGATGCCTAAGAGTAAGTAGAACTGGAGAGTGATCAGATGATAGTTCTGCAAGTGATTCGGCCGTAATATTATTTCTTTGGATCTTTCTTGTTATTGCAAAGTCAATGAGATCCGGGAGCTTGTTTGGATCTGCTGGCCAGTATGTAGGCCTACCCGGACGCACATAATCGAGCTTATTTCGCGGCTTAATGAGCGCGTTGTATAGTTGCTTGCCCTTTGGAGTCAAAAGGCGTGATCCCCAGTGCGTATGCTTGGCATTGTAGTCGCCAGCCGCTATGAAACGCTCACCGAGGGTGTTGAAAAATTCCAAGAATTGGTCCTCAGAAACTACAAAACGAGGTGGGCAGAGTGACAGGGCCGCTGGTGGATGGCATGTTAATGGAAGTGGATTGCAGGTAGTCCATTTCAGTTCTATTATGAAGGTGGTGTTTGATGCGACTTCTGATAAGTATACCAGTGCCGCCGTGGGCTTTGCCGTCCGGATGGATTTTGGCGTAGAACATGTATCATGGAATATGGAAGTTGTGCTTATCCGTTAGATGTGTCTCGGAGAGGAGCATGACGTCGATATTTTTTTCGGATAAGAACTGGGCAAGTTCGAGTTTATGCCGTGAAACGCCATTGGCGCTCCACGTAGATATTTGTAGTGGAGACATTATATAGATTTGGATGACACTAGAAGCTGTATCAGCATATTTTGGTTTCGCATAAGCTCTTGCATTGTGGTTTGCATGAATGTCATAAATTCTTTTAAAGTTTGTTGGAGTGATATCATCATCATCTTCCACTGTAATACGTCGATGCAGTAGAAGCTGTAACTTGTATATTGGGTGAACTTCGTTTTTTTTCAGTGTCTGACTCTCTGGCTCCAACTCGACTTTGAACATTGGTTGTGGTTCCCTGTTTTTGTTTAATATGTAAATGACCATTTTTGCATTAAAGTTCTTTCCTTGAGCGCTTCTACGATTTCAGTGGTCGAAACAGTTGCCTCAATCCCTTTGAGAACAACCTGTAGGCCCTTTGCGCTCTTTAATTGGTATGTATAATATTTTTTTCCTGCATCATCCAAGAACTTGGTTAGTAGACGATGTGTAGCCTCGGTTTCAGTTTGAACCTTTGTTTCGTATATGTTCCCTTTTCTTATGGGGACTACGAAAAATGAGTCTTCTCCTATTAGTGTGGCAATTTTGTTCACTAATGCACTTGAGTTTTTTTCGCGAATGTATATTAGAGGAGGCTTGACCTTCTTAGATGACATTGCCGGTTGTTCTCTTTCATCAGTAGAATTTGCCAGCAGCTCAAATCTGTTGGTATTGTTGTTGATGTTGCTAGTATTCACGCTTGCAATTTTTGATTTATTTTCTGTTTGTTGATTTTTGTAATTTTGTGGGCTGAGTTTTCTTTTTATTGTTATGTAGCGATCTATTCCAGTCTGTATGGGCGACCCGGCGTTTTTGTTTACGTTTTGGATTGCTGACAGCGCAGTAGAACCGTTAGTTTTTTGTTTTGTTTTGATCGCTGGCCCAGTGAGAGCAAGTGCTTGCGTCGACGAAATTGCGCGAGCTGACGATACCGTAGCAGTTGTTGTTGTGATTGAAGTTGCAGTGGTTGTTGTTGTCACCATACTAGTTACCGTAGGTAAGCGCAAAGAGAATTCAGAAGTGTTTGGAGCTTGCGGGTTTTGTGACGACACTAGTAGTGAGGGAGAGCAGGAACGCGCCCTTTCTTGAGTTGTTGGCAGAGGGTTTGAGGTGATTGACCGATCGCTGTCAACAGAAGTCGCGGAGACGTAAGAGAAATACGCGTTGTTTCGTTGCAGTGAGAGCCGTCGATCGTCTTGCTCGCGTTGTCGCTGAGCGCGAGTTTCGTTCTGACTCATAGTTGTTATTTTTGATCTTTTGTTTGAAGATGTAAAACTACTTGATTACACTATTTCAAATACAGAATGTGTAATCGAGCGATGGTGCATCGCACAGAGCGTCTCGGTTTTATTTTCTTATTTTATTAAATATTCACTTCACTCGAATTAATTGATTTTTTTTTTTTTTGTGCGGAGCTCGATATAAACACGTCTTACCCCGACAGAAGTTTAACACAACTGTATATGTATAATAACATCCATTAAATAGTGGAGAAGTACTGTTATTTTTGAGATTTCTAATGTGATGTCGTAAATAATTACATTTTTCCGCTTACATTGCAAACACAAGCTGAGCCCTAGGAGTTTTCTCAAAATAATGCACTAAGTATTGTACATATTGAAAAGGTCTACAGAAAAGTCCGTGATGATACGAGGGTCGTGTGATAAGTCCGTGACTTTTTGTATTTGCCGCGCACCTGCTCTAAATACAACACTGCTCCTGTCAGCAGTTATCGATTAACAGCTGACTGTAAAATTTTGAGAAAGCTGCGTTTCTTAGTTTGCGTTTTATAGGCATTGAAAGCAGACGATCTCGTGAATTTTAACGAAAATGGAAAAAAGTGAATTTCGTGTGCTAATTAAGCATTATTTTTTGCGTAAAAAATCCATCACCGAAACCAAGGAAAGACTTGATGGGGACTCTGCACCATCAATTTCAATGGTTAAGAAATGGTTTACTGAGTTCCGTTGTGGTCGTACCAGTACAAGTGATGCCGAACGTTCAGGTCGCCCAAAAGAGGTCGTCATGCCAGAAATCGTCGACAAAATCCATGGAATGATATTGGATGATCGGAGAATGAAAGTGCGTGAGGTAGCTGAGGCTGTAGGCATCTCAACTGAACGGGTACATCACATTTTACATGAATATTTGGACATGAAAAAGCTTTCCGCGCGATGGGTGCCGCGATTGCTCACACACGACCATAAGCGCAACCGTGTGACCATTTCAAAGGAGTGTTTGGCGATGTTCAACCGCAATCCAAACGAATTTTTGCGCCGTTTCGTTACCGTAGACGAAACATGGATCCACCACACCACACCAGAGACCAAAGAACAATCAAGACAGTGGGTTTCTCCGGGTGAACGTGCACCAAAGAAGGCCAAGGTGGGTCTGTCGGCCAACAAGGTCATGGCCACAGTTTTTTGGGATGCACAAGGTATCATTCACATCGATTACCTTGAAAAGGGTAAAACGATCACCGGCGAATATTATTCAGAGCTTTTGGACAGATTCGATATTGATTTGAAGCAGAAACGACCGCATTTGGCGAAAAAAAGTGCTGTTCCATCAGGACAATGCACGGGTGCACACGTGTGTAGTCAGCATGGCAAAATTTCATAAATTGGGCTACGAACTGCTACCCCATCCAGCATATTCTCCAGATTTAGCCCCCTGTGACTATTTTTTGTTTCCAAACATGAAGAAATGGCTCGGCGGTAAGAGATTCGGGTCAAATGAAGAGGTCATCACAGAAACAAACGACTATTTTGAGGGCCTTGAGAAAACCTATTATTTGGAAGGAATAAAAAAATTGGAAAAACGCTGGACTAAATGTATAGAGCTAAAAGGAGATTATGTTGAGAAATAAAACGCTTCTTTGACGAAAAAAATATATTTTATTCAAAAAGTCACGGACTTATCAAACGACCCTCGTATACGTGTATGTCTATCTCTTATGGATAACCCACAATAACATTTTTTGTCATTTATTTTTTTCGACAAATAATTACTTTTAATTTAATTAAACTCTTTGTTTAAGTTGAGGTATTTTAGTAAAAAAAAAAGAACTGAATAAAATAGGTATCTTTTGATTTTTATGATTGTTGATTATCTTTTGTTTCTAAATGGTAAGAATTTAGTTAGTGCGGCACATACAAATAATATAGCAATTTGTGCATAGGTAATCATACATATAGAACTGAGTAAGTTTTGTAAAGAAATTATAAGTCATGTCTGGAAGACGTCGTCGTTCGAACATAGGTCGTAGTACAGTAAATGGCAGAAGAGTACGTTCAGCAAGAGATGAAGAATCGTCAACGGAATAAAGAAAATTCTGCCATGAATTAAGATTCTTTGATTTCTTATAAGGACGATCGTATAGTATCAATAGGTACTATGTCAGTAGTGCGTGAACATTGCTTGGCATTGAAATTCAAGGACGAATCGAAAGGCGTGTGTTGCTTACAAGGAAAAGTCAAATTATAAGAAGTTCTCCCTGCACCTGAACCACTTCACTCTCTTCTTATGGTTGATCATCAGAAATCCAAGCAATTCATGCGCAATATACGCCGTTATAATAACGCATTTCAAATGACCTCTTTTAAGAGTAAGCAAGTCGTTGAGCGTGGGTTCATGCCTACATTTAAAATTCAAGGGCAAGTGTACCACTTAGCTGGGAGCTTGCAACCACTTCGACCCGATGATCACAAACTTCTGCAAATATATTTTATTGCAGATCCAGATACACAAGCATCTACGCGGTGTACAAGTGTTGCACACCCAATTGATAGAGATTTGATTAGATCTCTCCAAGATATGTTACATTCTCATAATTGCTACATACAGTCTTTCAAAACTGCGATTGAGAGTGTTCCAGCAGAAACTCCTGACTTTAATGCCGTAATCCATGCAAATAAAGTTCCTGTTGTAGAACACAGGGGACGATACAATGCGCCTTCCACGAGTGAAGTAGCAGTGGTGATAGCTGGACAGCAATTTGACAAAAGAGATTTTGTATTGCATAGTCGTGATGATAATTTGCAAAAAATGTCAGAGTTACACAGAGATATTATGACAGCTTTAAGCCGGGGCGGGTCGCTAGTAATAAATAAAATGGAAAGAGTGCAAATGCTGTCGCACATGAGAATCGAACTCACTCTACAACACACACACAAGCCTACAACATTCAGTCGGGCCACTCTAACCACTCATCTATTGGCTCTTTTCTTGCTCAGTCGTCAAGGTTACCATTTCTGTTACCACCGGCCGATAGCAAATATAAAGTTTTTGTCCTGTGTTCAAAACTAATTTAATTCTTATCATATCTTATAGCCCAATTTAAATGAAATTATCACAAAACGCTCGTGGCCAGGTATTTGTCATGTGTGATATTCAACTTTGGATGTTTAGTTAATATTGCTGCTTCTAAACAGTTGTTACTGATTTACGAAGGTGAAAAGAGACGTGTCGCAATATAAACAAATTTTGAAACACTACACAAACGTTGTTACAAAATTTGGTGGCTCTAGCTTACATAGTTTCTGAAATATACGCGTTCATACAGACGGACAGACAGACATAGTTCAATCGACTCGTCTGTGGAGTTTATGCGTGGACACATTAGTCAGACAATAGGCATTCTAAGAAGAAGCAAATGTAACGAATTTTGCCACGCGCTAAAATTTGTATTCAATGAAAATCCACAAAAACAGTTCACATGTCGATCGCGGCAGCAAGCGATCCCCGAAATCAGACTTCATCAGCCCGGTACATAGTTCACTTGACCACTGATTAACTCCTGCGGCAGTCGAAATAGGGTTCGACTACCAGAGTGGTCAGGTTCACATTTTGTGTTTTTTATACCCTTGGACCATTGAAAATGGTCAAAAAAGGGTATACTAACTTTGTGCAAATGTATGTAACAGGCAGAAGGAGGCGTCGGAGACCCCATAAAGTATATATATTCTTGCTCAGGATCAATAGCCGAGTGAGCCATGTCCGTCTGTCTGTCCGTCTGTCTGTCTGTCTGGATGAACGCGCCGATCTCAGCTATTACAAAAGCTAGGGACACCAAATTTAGCATGAAGATTCCTGTATACCATACGCAGATCAAGTTTATTTTCAATTTGGAATAACACGCCTACCGCCCCCGCAAACCGCCAATTTTGGTTTACATTGCTATTTACATTCGATGAACTCATTTCTTAACGTTCTGCTTTAGCATATATATAGATAAATAATATATGAACTTATCCTCCAAATTGCAAACCGATCAGACAATAAACACTGAAGTTATTAGATAAACCATTTCGACACTTCGACCAGCAAAGAACTTGTCGATGACGTCAGAACTAAATTCCTTATGCATGAAAGAAAAGGACAACGATGCGAGCGCGAAGCGCGAGCTGTTTCTCGACTCTTCTTTTCCATGCACATGTCAATTACCGAAAATACATGTGCATAAATATATGCTAACACTCAACCAATAGGTGGCGTATATATGATTATGAAGAAAGCAAAGAAGTTGTCGATGACGTCAGAACTAAATTACTTGTGCATGAAAGAAAAGGATAAACGATGCGAGCGCGAAGCTCGAGCTGTTTCTCGACTCTTCTTTTTCATGCACAATTACCCAAAATGTCAATTACCCAAAATACATGTGCATAAATGCAAACACTTATACATACTTAATTTGTGTTCACACATACATGTGTAAAATTATATACAACCAATAGCGTGGTTGATCGGCATGCATGAATGCAGGTATTTACTAGATTTCTAATATAGACATATTATTATTATTATTTAATAATTTATATATTGACTTTTTATTAAACAAATATTAATTTAGATTTCACGATATATTATGAGCTATCATATCGATAGCTTTTAATATATATTAAACATATCGATATATATTTCATATGTTTTGCATATAAATTATATTAATATGTGTAAATTATATTATATCCCCACGTCTATTGAAACTATGTTTGAAAAAAATGTACTAACATTTCTTCTACTTTCTTTTTTTAATATATGTATATTTTGTATGTATATTAGATTCTATAGATCATTATTATAAATTTAAGGTTTCGCGCACTTTTTAATTGCGGCGATAAATTATTGGCAACGTATCAAAATTGTTGCAAGGTGGCAGCGCGCTTCAGTGTTATGTTAATTTGTAGTTTGCGATTGGCGTGTTCGGTGTCGTCGTCGATTGTCGATTATCATTTGTATTTTCGATATTAAATATAAAATAATATATAATTAATTCGCGTGTTCGTGATACATTTAACATTTAATGCAAATTAATATAAGTCGAGTATATAATAAGTAAATCCTCGTGTGTGATTGTTATGCGTTAACGGAACATTTTTTATGCGTGTGAATGATTGCGCCCTGCCCGGAACGTGGCGCGCAATTTTAGAAAAGTGCGGTACACAGCGTAACGTATTTTTGTGCATGCATACATATATGTGTATAGACTCTTCTGAAGTGTGTGTGATTGTACGTGAACATCGGTATCGGTTCGTTTCCGCGATTCAAATTGGAATTTTCGCTGGAATTTCTTGCAGGTTTAATTTATTATTTCTTTGATTTATATTTATTCTTTTTTCCACATTTTGTTTATTTTTATTTTCCTTATTAAATTTTATTATTATTTGTTCTTTCATTAGATATTTATTTTCATTTATAATATAATTATTTTAAATAATATACATATATTTATTTAAATATATGAATATAATTATAATATATATATATATCTATTTAAATATATGAATATATTTATATATATAAATAAATATACTAACTTTATTTTATATATATAACTATATATTAATTTTTGATAAATATATATTCAAATTAAATTAATTTATAAGAATTTTATTTTTAACATACCTATATATTATTTTAAAACTTATATATTAGAAGATGCCTAGACTTAAGAGAAAGTCAGCTTGCAATAGGAGTCAAACACAGCGAAAAAGAAATCGTTTGAATAGGTCAGATATAGACTTTTCTGAGCAGGAACGCGTAAATAATCTAGAGGCACATAGAGAACGTAGGCAAAATTTCGAATTTAGGGAAGCTAAAAGGGTTAGAGATAGTCAACAGCATCGAGTCCGCAGAAGTAATAGAACATTTAGGGCCGTTGAGCAATTACCGGACACAATTCGTCACACTACTCTTCGGGCTTCTTCGCCAATCAGATTACAAGAACAACTTGCTGACACTTCGCGTCGTTCGAGGCGCAGGCGAGATGCTGACCTTCGATCTCAGGAAAGAGAGCAGGATGCAGTTCGTCGCCGTGTACGGCGCAGTGATTCTGCAATTAAAACAGACGAACAACTTGCCAACACTTCGCGTCGTTCGAGTCGCAGGCAAGATGCTGAGTTTCGATCTCAGGAAAGAGAGCAGGATGCAGTTCGTCGCCGTGTACGTCGCAGTGATTCTGCAATTAAAACAGACGAACAACTTGCCAACACTTCGCGTCGTTCGAGTCGCAGGCAAGATGCTGAGTTTCGATCTCAGGAAAGAGAGCAGGATGCAGTTCGTCGCCGTGTACGTCGCAGTGATTCTGCAATTAAAACAGACGAACAACTTGCCAACACTTCGCGTCGTTCGAGTCGCAGGCAAGATGCTGAGTTTCGATCTCAGGAAAGAGAGCAGGATGCAGTTCGTCGCCGTGTACGTCGCAGTGATTCTGCAATTAAAACAGACGAACAACTTGCCAACACTTCGCGTCGTTCGAGTCGCAGGCAAGATGCTGAGTTTCGATCTCAGGAAAGAGAGCAGGATGCAGTTCGTCGCCGTGTACGTCGCAGTGATTCTGCAATTAAAACAGACGAACAACTTGCCAACACTTCGCGTCGTTCGAGTCGCAGGCAAGATGCTGAGTTCCGATCTCAGGAAAGAGAGCAGGATGCAGTTCGTCGCCGTGTTCGACGAGCTGATCATTCAACTAGAAATGCCGAACAACTTGCCAATACTTTGCGTCGATCGAGGCGCAGGCAATGTCCACAATTCAGGTCCAACGAAAGCGGACGAGATGCTGTTAGAAGGGCGATTCAGCGACAAAATCAGGAGACGCGAATTTTAGAAAGGGCAATAGATAGAAGTCAAAGGTCTCAGGTTAGAAACAATCCTATTCGTAGGATTTTTGAGCAGGCACGCAATACTAGTGCACGCCGCAGTGCTCGAATTCGAGCTCAACGTGAGGCCTTTGAAGCCCATAGGAATATGTCGCAAAGAGTGAGTCTATATAGGAGTATTTGCACCAATAGGATAGCAGAGAATAGGAGAAACGCGTCCCGCAATAGAGTGGACCGTGCGAATACCCTTCCAGATGATAGGATATCGCAGGTTAAAACTAGTTTAGATTGCCTAATAGCCAATTTTAATAAGACAGTCAAGCAGGGACCCGATCAGGTTTGCATATGTTGCAAAGGTTTGTGGTTTCCACATCAAGTGGACAAAATTTCGCGTGAGGTCATAGAGGAAAAGTGTAGTGAGGCAGATAGTGTTGATATTTTGTATCTTTCCTCTATGTTTCCATCCCATAATAATAGGTTTAGCTTTTGCAAAACCTGCAGCCGCAGTATTAAGTCAGGGAAAAAACCAAAGGCTTCTATTACAAATGGCCTAAATTTTCCGGAGCTTCTGGAATGCCTGAAAGGCTTGACGCCTCTAGAAGAAAGGCTGATTTCTCCCCGTCTTCCTTTTATGATCATAAAGTCTCTTGGATATGGACGTCAAAGTGCCATTAAAGGAGCAGTGATCAATGTGCCAATTCCAGTTGCAAATGTTGTAACTTCCCTTCCCAGGGCATTTAATGAAGCCGAAGTAGTTCAGATTCATCTTAAGCGTAGGATGGAGTATAACCATGATTTCATGGCTGAAACCATAAGGCCCTCAAAGATAGTTGATGCAATTCGGTATTTAGTGAACACAGAACTTTATAAGAAGCACCAGGTTACTATCAATGAGCAGTGGTTGTCTTCTTACTCAGCTGAGACTGTACCATTTGTTGCGTCAGCAGACGACAGGGACATTGTGTGTCAAATGTTAGAAAAGGCAGCACAACCTAATGAGCATAGAGTAGTAGAAGAAGAGGTAGAGTTGAATCCAGGAGGTCAAGAAACCTTCATGGAAAATGTCCCTGTTGAAAACATAGATATTCCTCGAATTGCTATAGCACCAGGAGAGGGTCAGCGACCTCTTGACATGATAACCGATTGTGATTCAGAGGAGCTGGCTTTTCCCACAATATTTGCAGGCATTAAAAGGAAATGTCAGGAAAGTTTTACAACTATAGTTAGATTAGAGCTTAGGAATTTTGATAGAAGAGGTTGTAGAACTGATAAATTATTTCATAACTTCAAAAGTTAGAAATGATTAGCATTAGGAATAGCACATCAATTTGCTTACGTAAGCACTCTGCCACTCAAGGCATTTCGGCTGCTGATGTGCGTAATGATGAAACTTTAAATAGGTTAATACTTCATGATGATGGCTATAGGCTTTTTAAAAGGTATTCGCACGTCTCCTGCTCATTGGGAGGACGAGAAAAAGAAAGTGATGGCTATGATTAGGCAGGTAGGGCTTCCAACTTTTTTTATAACATTTTCCGCAGCGGAAACTAGGTGGCCGGAGCTTTTAGTCTTGCTATGTAAAAATGTAGACAAGCTAGAAGTATCCGAAGAAGAAGCGTTAAATTTGGGGTTTAATGAGAAAGCTCGTCTCATTAGAGCAGACCCAGTGACCTGTGCCAGATATTTCGATTTTCGATATAGACAGGTTTTAAAACTGATGAAAAAGGAAGGCGGTGTCTTTGGTTGTCACCAGGTCATTAAGTTTTATTGGCGAGTGGAGTTTCAGCAAAGAGGCTCTCCACATATACATGGCATGTTCTGGCTGAAAGACGCCCCAAAGCTCGACCTAAAGAATGAGTCCACATTTATGCCTGTGAAGTCCTTTATTGATCAGTTTATTACTGCTGATTCTAGTTGCCCGGACGTTGCTCCATATTTGGAGTATCAACTCCATAGTCACGGGCACTCTTGCAGGCGAGAAATTAGGTCAAAACAAATTTGTAGATTTGGTATATGGGATACCAAATCTACAAATGCCTCCCATGCCTCAAACAGAAATTCTTCTCCCTTTAGAAGAAAATGCTCCAAATTTGGCCGAGCATCGTAGGAATTTCGATAAAATTCAAAGTCTGCTCGACTTCCCATTTGATCGTGAAAGCGTAGAAAATTTTAACGATTTTAACAACTTTTTGTCCCACGATCAACTTAACCTTAGTTATGAGGGCTACATTAATGCTGTAAGATCAAGTATAAAGAAACCAAAAGTTTTTTTGAAGCGATCTTTTGCAGCAATCAAGCTTAACGCTTATAACAAGCACCTCCTTTTGTTGCAGCGAGAACGAGGAGCTCGCCAAGAAAATGCAGATGACTTTGACGATGATGTGCCTAGGGCTTCTGAATCAATAGTTTACGCTCTTCGCGATAATAGTGGCTTCATCAGAAAGAGGACCACTGCGTACATAATTAGGTATAGGAGATTTAATGTCAATACAGAAACAAGTGACTATTTCAGAGAGCTAAAAATGCTTTACGCCCCATGGCGAGATGAGCATTTGGATTTAGTCATACATGACTGTGAATTGTTCTGTAGGGAAAATTCGGAGTTAGTAGAGAACAATCGCAGAAAATATAATTTACTAGATGATAGGGAACTAGAAGATGCTCTGAGCCACTTAACAGAGGAAGCAGAAAATGAGAATAATCAAGTAGGAGAACAGGAAGTGGTAGATGATGGCTTCACAGTTTTAGGATTGCCTGAAATAGATCCACATCTAAATGTTTTAAATGTGGATGGTAATATTGATATGAATGATGAAGATAGTAATGTCCGTTTTATCAAGCTTCCAGCCTTAGTTTCTCAGGAAAGCTTAGCTAATATAGTTAGATCTCTTAATTTAAAGCAGAAGCTATATTTTACACATGCTTTGCATAATGCCAAAATCAATACAGTCTTTTATGAATTTGTTGGAGGCGGCGCCGGAGTCGGAAAGAGTCGACTTATATCAGCAATTTTTCAGTCATTATCCGTAATGTATAACAGTATACCAGGAGCTGATCCGACATCTGTTAAAATCCTCTTATGTGCACCAACAGGAAAAGCAGCATTCGGAATTAGTGGTTCGACACTGCATTCCATGTTTTCACTTCCTGTTAATCAATCTCGCTCAGCACCTCTAAGGGCCTTAAGCCATGATTTAGTAAATAGCCTTCATTCAAGGTTAATCGATCTTAAATTAATTATTATTGATGAAATATCAATGGTTAGCTCTCTAATGTTTTCTTATTTAGATTCTCGTTTGAAGCAAATTTTCAAAAATACTTCTCCTTTTGGTGGTGTTTCTATCATCGTATTCGGTGATCTTAGACAGTTACAGCCCGTAGGAGGTAGTTGGATTTTCGATCCAAATACCACTGACCCTTACCATGAAATATTTGGTACGTATCTCTGGGACCTTTTTTTGTATTTTGAGCTCACAGCGATAATGCGTCAACGTGACGATCAGCTTTTCGCTTCTGCCTTAAATAATATGGCATCGGGTTGTATGAAAGCCGATGATATTGTCCTTTTCCAATCTAGAATATGCGAACCATCGGCAGTGCCCGATGATGCAATTCATCTGTTTAGTAATAATAATGAGGTTGATTTATTTAATGTAACGAAACTTAACTCAATTGCTACTGAGCAATTTTTCTCTACTGCTGAAGATTTTATTAAGGCGGGCCATTTGGAACCAGCTAGGAAACAAAGAATATTAGAAGAAGTGAAGGGTTTTAAAACTTCCGCTACACAGGGACTCTGTACGTCTCTTCTCCTAAAAAATACTGCCAAGTACATGATGACGGTCAATGTAGACACAGGGGATGGATTAGTAAACGGGGCATCAGGTGTGTTGATGCAAATAGATTTCAATACATCCAACACTCCCAACATTTTATGGATGAAATTTACAGAGGAAACTGTGGGAGAATCTGCGCGTTCGAAGTGTACACATCGTACAGATCCTTCATGGACTCCTATTCAGAAAATTGTTCGCAGTTTTCAATATTCAAATAACGCACAAATTAACATTGACCGTAGGCAGTTTCCAATTGTGCCTGCTGAAGGCATCACAATTCATAAGAGTCAGGGAGCTACGTATGGCAAAGTGGTAGTCCATGCTAATTCCAGAATGCAGCGTGTTGCATTATACGTAGCTTGCAGTAGAGCAACTACTGCTTTAGGATTATTCATTATTGGGAATTTTGTTCCTCCTAAGTCTCCCCAAAATAATGATAAAGTGAAAGCCCAATTGAAGAAATTGCGGACTGAAAAACTACTGTGTACTCATTACGATTATTTAATTAACAGTTCTGCCCTTAACATTTTATTCCATAATACTCAGAGCTTGAATTCCCATCTTGAAGATATTCGATCGGACAAGCTGATGCTTCAGTCATCAATATTATGTTTCGTGGAAACTTCCATAAGCAATGAAACTGTAGAAATACCTGGGTTCACTATTGTGGTTCAACTTGAATCAATTAGGCCTTTAACAGGCATCATAATTTATGTAAAGAACGAGCTAGTAGATAGAGTTTCCCATACCTTTAGCAGTAGAAAAACTTTTGGCTCAGTAGTTTTTGAGTTCGGCATATTTAGGTTTGATGCCATAAGTTTTCTTATATTATATAAAAGTCCAGACTTTCCTCTGTCCACATTTAAAATAGAATTTGAGGAGATAATTCATCAATTTTCTCGTTTAGGTGATTTAGGGGATAGCTTGCTAGTTTTAGGAGATTTTAATTTGTGCCTCAAAACCTTTAACAGGTGTAAGAGTATTTATAATTTTTTGATTAGCAAAGGATTAAGGAGTTTGTTAGATTTGAAAACGTCCACTACCAATATGGATACACATATAGATTGGGCGTTTTCAAATATACTAGATAATGAAAAGATTAGTGCTAGGACTTTTGAGGTTTTGCATAGCCATCACAATGGGATATCTGTTAGTATTCAGGCATGAGTTTGTAATGTTTGGAATAGGTTAGAAATTAAGAAATCTAAATGACAGGATATATGTAAATATGTATGTAGGCATATTTTAATAATTTAAATTTAATTATCTAATAGTTAAGTATAACCATTGAATGGAAAATTGGTTTGATAATTATTATTATTTTTTTATTTTTATACCCTTGGACCTTGTTATCGATATTAACCGATTTAAAATTTATAAAGAAATACCGATATCTACTGCTCACACCGATTTAGGGAATTGCGGCGATAAATTATTGGCAAAATATCGAAATTGAAGCAAGGTGGCAGCGCACTCCAGTATTATTATTAATTTATAGCTTGCAATTAGTATTATACAATTAAATACTTTTTATGGCAACATACGTCCAAGGGTATCCTACTGTCGTGTGCAACTCGACTGTTGCTCTTGTTTTATACTTACTTAGTATTATTTTAAATATTTAATTATATATATTTTATAATTTTTATTGCCTTTGACCATTGAATATGGTCAACAAATGGTCAAGAAATGGTCAACAACTGGTCAAATGGTCGATGACGTCACAACTATTTCTTGTACAGAAAAGAAATGGACGACTCTTTTTTTCCATGCACATGTCAATTAGCAAAAATATATGTGCATATATGTTAAAACGCATACATACATACTTACTTTATTTGTGTACGTACATACATATATACATTTGTATACATGTATGCAAGTATTTTCATCCATGTGTACAAATTAATCAAACCGATTCTACGAGTTTGAAAAAAATATTTTTTTATTAGTGGAGAACGACTCCGTTTCTTGACAGTACAAAATTAAGACTAAAAAAATTACAATATTGTTCTGAGGCCAAAGTAGCCTTTGAAAATGTCAAAGCTTCTGCTGATCGAACTAAAGCTTAAAGCTGATCGAGCTAAAGCTTAAAGCTCATGATGCCATTTGGACGAAGGAGGATTTGTTTACATTGAGTGTTTCTCACACTCGGCTTTTAGCTGCGTGGGTGGTGTATTGAATTCAAGAAGAGTTGCTCAAGACTCAATGGAAATTGTTTAAAATAGCGAAATATGAGGAGTTGAGAATGTTTTGTTTTGAGTCCGATAAGACTATGAAAGGTTGTTTACAATTTACATAAGGAACGCTGAGTAACTCAGGGTGATAACTCCCCCCTTTCTTAAAATGAATCGTCCCCGATTCTAAAGGGTATCTGACAATTGGTCGACTTTCTCGCTTAATGATTTTAAAGTGTCAGGGTCAACTTTTGGTTTTTGAATAGTGTTACGTTTAGTAACTAAAGAATATTTAGCTTTTATGAAGTTAAAGATGTTCAAAAATAAATTGGGGAAAAGGTACTTAAGAAGCTTTGACATACAAAATACAAGTATGATTAAAATTATTACAAATGTTGTTCCAAAATGATTATGCTTAAGTGGTATAATAATTTGGGATAATATATCTGTATTTGAAATTTAATTTCGGAATTGGTGCTTTGTAAATATTCTGATATCAGGTAATTTTTAAATCTATTGTTTTCGATATAGTTTAACCGTTTTTGTCTGTTATTAGTATAAGTTATATTATTGATGTCAACAATGACTTGAAAAGTAACTACATAAATGCCTGTAACAAATGTGTGGTTGATATAGTTTGAACCGGAGACTAGAATAGCTCCGTCTGTTTTTTTCTTTGATTTTCTTGTAAACTGCATATTTTTTATTAAGCATATCTACAAAGCAATTGTCTTTGACCAAAATTATTGTATATTTCTTTTTTGAAAGTTTTTATTGGGTAATAAGTATCGTTGCATTTGGCGACTTTGTCATCAATAATTAATTTACCATCTGTTTGAGATATGGCTTTTGCGCGAAAAAACTTACAACTAAGTTTTACAATGGGATATTTTATGTAATATATAATTAAACCTTTATACGATATAATTGATAAAATAGAAACATCCATTAGGTCTATTATAGTTATGTTAAAATATGTTATGTTAAATCGTGGTTGTTTATAATTTTTGAATATAAAATATTGGCTTTTGAAAATGTTATAGTGTCTCGCAGATTTTGTAAGTCGAATGACAGCAGTTTTAATCTCTGTTTTTTCATAGTAAGTTCTTCGTCTAATTTTAAGTTTTCTAGTAAATTGGTTACTTTTTGAATTTCTTTAAAAATTGCAGAATTGATTTGGTTTTGTTTATTGTTGTTTTCGACCAAGTCATTGATTTTGTTCCAAAGTGTGATTAAGTCATTGTGACCTGGAGTACCTGTTATCCATTTTAAAATGGTGCCTAGTTCATTAATATCTCGTTTAATTATTTTATGTGGTACAAGTTGAGAAAAAAGGGAACTGGCTAATTTTAAGTTTAAATAAAAATCCCAATCTACACTGGTGTTTCTATCCTTCATGTAATTTAACTCTTCTTCGATAATATATTTGTAAAAACTTAATTTAGTAAAGTGGAAAAGTTCTCCATAATTATCGTATAAAAATATGTTGTCTGCGTCTTCAAGTAAGACATATTCCTCGTTCGAGTAGTTTATAATATTGGGAATGGTTGAACCCAGTAATGTTAGGGTAAATAATATACGAGGGTCGTTTGATAAGTCCGTGACTTTTTGAATAAAATATATTTTTTTCGTCAAAGAAGCGTTTTATTTCTCAACATAATCTCCTTTTAGCTCTATACATTTAGTCCAGCGTTTTTCCAATTTTTTTATTCCTTCCAAATAATAGGTTTTCTCAAGGCCCTCAAAATAGTCGTTTGTTTCTGTGATGACCTCTTCATTTGACCCGAATCTCTTACCGCCGAGCCATTTCTTCATGTTTGGAAACAAAAAATAGTCACAGGGGGCTAAATCTGGAGAATATGCTGGATGGGGTAGCAGTTCGTAGCCCAATTTATGAAATTTTGCCATGCTGACTACACACGTGTGCACCCGTGCATTGTCCTGATGGAACAGCACTTTTTTTTCGCCAAATGCGGTCGTTTCTGCTTCAAATCAATATCGAATCTGTCCAAAAGCTCTGAATAATATTCGCCGGTGATCGTTTTACCCTTTTCAAGGTAATCGATGTGAATGATACCTTGTGCATCCCAAAAAACTGTGGCCATGACCTTGTTGGCCGACAGACCCACCTTGGCCTTCTTTGGTGCACGTTCACCCGGAGAAACCCACTGTCTTGATTGTTCTTTGGTCTCTGGTGTGGTGTGGTGGATCCATGTTTCGTCTACGGTAACGAAACGGCGCAAAAATTCGTTTGGATTGCGGTTGAACATCGCCAAACACTCCTTTGAAATGGTCACACGGTTGCGCTTATGGTCGTGTGTGAGCAATCGCGGCACCCATCGCGCGGAAAGCTTTTTCATGTCCAAATATTCATGTAAAATGTGATGTACCCGTTCAGTTGAGATGCCTACAGCCTCAGCTACCTCACGCACTTTCATTCTCCGATCATCCAATATCATTCCATGGATTTTGTCGACGATTTCTGGCATGACGACCTCTTTTGGGCGACCTGAACGTTCGGCATCACTTGTACTGGTACGACCACAACGGAACTCAGTAAACCATTTCTTAACCATTGAAATTGATGGTGCAGAGTCCCCATCAAGTCTTTCCTTGGTTTCGGTGATGGATTTTTTACGCAAAAAATAATGCTTAATTAGCACACGAAATTCACTTTTTTCCATTTTCGTTAAAATTCACGAGATCGTCTGCTTTCAATGCCTATAAAACGCAAACTAAGAAACGCAGCTTTCTCAAAATTTTACAGTCAGCTGTTAATCGATAACTGCTGACAGGAGCAGTGTTGTATTTAAAGCAGGTGCGCGGCAAATACAAAAAGTCACGGACTTATCAAACGACCCTCGTATGTAAAATGTACATGCAAAAACATAAAAAATAAAGAAAATGCAAAATTTGATTAAAACTTAATGTTATCTTTATGAATTATTCGATATTTGTTATTTATGATAACCTTATTTCCTAAATCTTCTTTAACTGTTTGTTTTTTATATCTAGGCTGCAGTTTATTTCTTTCTCCATGCTTTTTTTCATAAATTATGTCTCCTACTTCGTAATTTTTTGGTGCCCTTTTTTGATTGTGGTATTCTAACATTTAATTTGAACTGTTTTCAATTTGTTAGGTAAGTGGGTGTGATCAATTTTGTTAAACATAATATCATTGGGTTTATTCTGTGTGGAAGATTGTATGGTGTTATTATATTCTCTGACAGCGCGATAAACTATGTCTTTATGTTTCAAAAAATTGTATTTTTCTTGAATACAGCGTGAAATTTCAATTAATGTTGAGTGTACTCTTTCTACTTGGCCATTGGTGAGACTATGTCTGGGATCTGCATAAAAAATGGTTAAGCCAGCACGCTCTATTGCTGATTTGAATTAGGCGGAAGAGAAACTAGGCTCATGGTCCATCATTATGGACTTGGCAAAAGGAAATGGTTGAATTAGCTCGAGAATTTTGAATTCCATATTGCATTTATTTTGAATTTCCTTAACTATTAATTACTTAGAGTAAGCATCAATACAAGTTAAAAAAATTAGATTTTGGGCATAGAAAATGTCGATATGTAATTGTTCGCCTCCTCTTTCTGGAATTGGGGCTTTTGAAATTGGAATTTGTTTCGGGTGCCTATTGTATTTATTTTTATTACAAACTGTGCAATTACGAATGTATTGTTTGAGCTCTTCATACAATTTAGGACAGTAATAATATCTTAAAGTCTGCTTTAAGTTTTCGTCAAACCCTCTATGAGCTCTAGCATGGGTTTCTTCTATTATTATTTGTTGGTCATCCCTATTTATGACATCGAGTAAAAACTTTTTAGTATACAAAAACTTATTGGTAAATGTATTTTTAAGTTGTGTTTGGATTTCATATAAATCCTCGGGGGTACAATGAATTCCTGTAACTACGTTAGGCTGTAAGAATTCTTTTAATATGGTTACTAAATTGTCCACAGTGTCATATTCTATAATGTGTCTTGTTTTATCAAAATTGTTGACTTTTTCATGAATGGTAAACTTGTTTTTTGAAATAAGCAGTTGTTGTTTGAACTGATTTAAAGGCTTGTTAGTTTCTGCTATGATTTCCTCATAACTACTCTCGGCAGAATGGACAGTTCTGCTATCGGACGAACTACTTGAATGTGATTTTGGATACTGAGGCTTTACGGCTTTTCTGGCTTTTCAGACTTCTTTTGAGTCTTAGGATTTGCGTTACTCGTTGGTTGAGAGCGAGCATAATAATTGTAGGCGAAATTTGCGCTTTGATGGTTAGCCTCGAGCTCTTGAGCTTTAGCTAATGCATTTGGAAGGTTTTCTGGTTTAATAGAAAACAAAACTTCAGAAAGATTGCCGTTCAGGCCTGTAATGATAGAGTTCATTTCATTTATAACATCGGCTTTGTTGCCATATGTCATAATTGTTTTGTTAATTAATAGGGTTAATTTCTTATTAAACAAATTGTAATACTCAAGAACTGTCATATTGCCTTGCCTTAAGACACTAAGTTCTTGTTCAATTATATGAATTGGACGCCTATCACTATAAGCGAAGTCCAATCGTGCAAGTATTGCATCGAAGTTAAGTACTGTACCATGGTTTGTTAAAGTATCATTTTCCTTTCCTGTTACAATATTTTGTTTCTTCAGATTGTTAAGGCACCTACATATTTTCGGCTACCTTCTTTGTAAAGCTTCATGGCGGAGCACGCTGCTTCGCGCCAACTGACGTAACCTGCATAACTACCTGCAAATTCTGGTATTGATTTGATTAGATCGAATGACTCATCACACCTAATCAAATCATTTATTTGAGTAGGTTGATACTCTTGAACTGGGTTGGAGTTGTTATTTAACTGTAACCTTAATTGTTTTATCAAAATTGTTGACTTTTTCATGAATGGGTAACTTGTTTTTTGAAATAAGCAGTTGTTGTTTGAACTGATTTAAAGGCTTGTTATTTTCTGCTATGATTTCCTCATAACTACTCTCGGCGGAATGGACAGTTCTGCTATCGGACGAACTACTTGAATGTGATTTTGGTAAGTAATGTTGTTCATTTGTAGTCTGGACAAAGCATCTGCGACAACGTTAGTTTTTCCTGGCTTGTATAATATCTTTGGAGAAAATTCCTCGATAAATGCGTGCAACCTTTTCATTTTGGAATTGGGATTCCGCGCAGAAACTGCGAAAGAAAGTGGTTGATGGTCGGTAATGATTTCCAAATTGACTACCCCATATAAGTAGTTTCGAAGATTTTTTAATGCTTAAACTATGGCATAAAGTTCCCTCTCGTTAGTGGCATAGTTTTGCTCAGTTTTATTTAGGGTTTTTGAAATAAAAGTGATTGGTTTGTTATCTTGTGAAAGAACAGCACCAATCGCTACATCGGACGCGTCCGTGGTTAGGACAAACATTTTTGAATAATCTGGTTGAGTTAGTTCAACCTGTGCAGTTAAATGGGATTTTAAATTGTCAAAAGCTGAAGTGCTTTCCTCATCTAAAGTAATTTCTATTTTTTGGACATATGTTTAGATACCGTTCCATTATGGCCTTGCAACAGTTTAGTGAGTGGTTTTGCTATGGAGGCATAATTTTTTACAAATTTTCTAAAGTAACCAGTTAATCCTAAGAATCCACGGAACTCTCTAATGTTGCGGGGTGGTGGATACTCCACAATTGATTTTATTTTCTGTGAATCGCTTTTAATTATCTTATGTGACACTAAGTAACCTAAGAACTCGGTTTCCTTTCGGAAGAACTTAGATTTTTCTATACTTATTTTCATATTCGCTACGAACAATATGTCTATGATCTCTTTTAGATCATAAAGATGTTGTTCCGCAGTCTCGGAAAAAACAATTATGTCGTCTACATATATGGGACGTGATTTCCCAATCTTTTCTCTTAAAATATTATCCATTGCCCGTTGAAAGATTCGTGGCGCATTCGCCAATCCGAAAGGCAATCGAAGGAATTCATACTTCCCGTTATTAATTGAAAACGCAGTTTTCTCAATGTCATCGTCCTTCATTAGGATCTGATGAAAACCTGATTCTAAATCTATAGTTGAAAAGAAACGTGCTTTTCCCAAATTGGATAAAATTACCGATGGATCTGGCATCGGATATCTATCGGGTACTGTGTTTTCGTTTAGTTTTTTAAAATCGACTACCAGTCGATTCTTCTTACTTCTTACTACAACCCACACTGGGGAATTGTAAGGACTTTTACTTGGCCTAATAATATTTTCATCCAACATCCTGTTTATTTCTTTGATAACAAAGTTGTTAACTGAATTGGGGTAAGGATATTGTTTACTATATATAGCATTGTCGCTTAACGTCCTTATTTCTCCTTTAATGTCAGTTCTAAAGGGAAGGCACGTTTGAATTTGCGAATGCTTGGTAAATATTTCTTGAATGATTTGTTGTTCAAGATTTTTAAAATCGTCCGTGAAGTTCACGGAATGGTTTACTTTGTGTAGTGAAGAAGAACTGATAAAAGAGGATACTGAGGCTTTACGGCGTCTGCTCTTTTTTACCTTCCTCCTACGTTTAGGGCTACTAACGATTTCATTATCGTGAGTGCGGGAATTATCGTCATCGCTTGTTGATGACTCAATATTAGACACTTGGATTAAGGGATTATTATTATTATTATTATAGAAGAGGGAGTCTCCCAGCGGAAGCATAATGAAGCATAACAGATCTTTCGTCGAGGAACGGACAATCTGCTCTGGAGTTGCGATTTCCACGTCCAGATGTTTCCTCCTTGTCCATACCAAGGCCGGACAGTCACATAGAATGTGTTTAGTAGTTTCATCGTCCTCTTTGCAGAGCCTGCACTCCGCGTCCGAGGACAAACGCATTTTTTTGAGGTGGTAGTTCACCAAGTGGTGGCCACTTAGGTAGCCAACAAGGAGATAGAGGTCTCTCCTGGAGAGTAGCTTGGTCCTTCGATCAACTTTGGGATTGGTGAGCTCTTTAGCCTGCCGCATCCCTGGTTGGAAGAACCAGTAGCGTTCAGTCAATCTTCCAGCCCAGGTTTTCAAAAGGGAGGAGATAGTAGACCACCCCACGCCACAGAAGGGTTCGGGGCCGAGCAAGGTGGCTGATGACCCAGCCCTCGCTAGTTCGTCCGCCAGCTCATTGCCCTGGAAGCCAGAGTGCCCAGGTACCCAAATTAGGGTGACTTTATTCCTTATTGACAGCCTCTGGAGACAATTCCAGCAGTCAGCCACCATACGCGAGCCTACTCTTTTGAGGAGAGGGCTAGTATGGCCGCTTGGCTGTCCGAGAAGATGTATATTTTCGCTCCTCTAGTCCCCTTCTCAAGGATAAGACGGCAGCAGAACTCAATGGCGTGAACCTCTGATTGGAAAACTGTGGGCCAGTTGCCCATAGCAACTGAGGTCCTGGAGTTGGGACCATGTATTCCAGCTCCAACCCCCTGTTCAGTCTTTGACCCGTCGGTGTACCAATGTATACCATTTGGGTCTCTGATGGTTGCCAGCATCCCAAACCCTGCGGTCCGGGATGAGGGTTCTAAATTTTGCACCAAAGAAGAGTTCCTTGGTCATAGAATCTGATCTAGTGCAGATCTCTAAGCCAGGAATGTCTTTGAGTAGGCTAGCATGCCCAGATTCGGTAGCTAGAAGCCCAGATTGGAGCTTGATTCTAAGAAGGCTCATAGCAGCAACTTCTTTTTATACGGATATGCAGCGGAGTCAGATTCAAAATCGATTCCATTGCTGCAGTGGGACAGGTGCGGAGTGCACCCGTCAAGAAAAGGCAAAGCAGCCTATGCAATTTCGTGCATTTATTGATGGCAGTGACCTGCGTAACCTTGGGCCACCACACAATAGCAGCGTAGGTTACGATCGGTCTTACCATCATCTCAAAAAGCCACCTAATGGTGCAGGATTTGAGACCCCATATTCTACCGAAAAGCCTTCAACATGCCCACATGGCATGAGTGGCCTTTGATAGAGTGTTATGCAGGTGGGAGTTCCAGTTTAGTCGCTTATCAAGGGTTACCCCTAGATACTTGACTTCGTTGGAAAGTTCCACAGGAGAGCCGCCAATATGTAATTGACCAATGTCAATAGAGTCACGCTTAGTGAAGGGAACAATGATTGCCTTTTGAGGATTGATGCTAAGACCTACATCATCGCACCATCTACTGACCGTGTTCAGAGCTGATTGCATCAGCTCTGTCACGGTGTTGGCATAGTTCCCGTTCACTACGAGAGCCATGTCGTCGGCATAGCCAATCGCTTCCACGCCCTGTTCTCCGAGTATGATTAGTAGTTCGTCAACTACTAGGGACCAGAGCAAAGGGGATAGAACCCCTCCCTGGGGACACCCTTTTACCGCACTAATGTGGGCGGTCGTCGTGTCCAGGGTAGAGGGAGATAGTCCGGTGTTTGAGCATGGCGTCAATCCACCGGATTATGGGACGGGCAATGTTCCTGCGCTCAAGCGCAGTAGAGATAGACCCGTAGCCGGTATTATCGAAAGCACCCTCTATATCAAGAAAAGAGCACAGAGCAATGTTCTTTGATACGAAGGCCTTTTCGATCTTACTCACTAATTTGTGGAGAGCGACCTCTGTCGATCGACCGGCTATATACGCGAACTGCGTGGGGTGCAGAGGGTTGTTTTCCTGCAGAGAGCACCGAATGTGCAAGTCTAGGAGCCTTTCCGCAGTCTTAAGCAGAAAGGAGGTAAGGCTGATCGGTCGGTAGGACTTAGGCTGGTCAAGAGGACGATTCCCCTGTTTGGGGATGAATACCACATTGACTCTCCTCCAAGAGTTGGGTATGTGTCCCCACGTGAGACTGGCTCTAAGAAGGCCGACCAGTGGATCAAGGATATGATCCAGACTGTTTTGGAGAAGGGCTGGAAAGATTTGATCACCCCCTGGGGCTTTGAAGGGAGCGAAGGAATCTACAGCCCATTTGACCTTTTCAGGATCGAAGATGGTACCAGATAAACTGGTTCCACGTGAGTCAGGTGACCAGGTGGCGTCAACGTGACTGGATAGATCTGGGTTGGCCACGGAACCTGGGAAGTGAACTTGTAGTAAAAGTTCAAGTGCTTCCCTACGATCTTGAGTGAAAGAGCCATCTGCTCTTTTAAGAAGCCCCTATACCATTAGACGATCCTTTGGCTAATACCTTGTGGAGCCTCGCTGCCTCTGGCAGAGATTCTATGCTACCACAGTAGCTGCGCCACGTATCGCGTTTGGAGCGTCTAATGTTCTTATTATAGTTTGTGAGAGCGTCCCTATAGACGTCCCAACTTATACGGTTAGATCTGGCCTTGTTGAAAAGGCTTCTAACCTTCCTTCTTTGAGCAGCCAGCTCTTCGTTCCACCAAGGAACTTTACGGTTGACCGTTAGTGTCTTCCGAACTGAGCTGGCTTCGAAGGACGTAATAAGCACATCTTGGAGCAGGTTGGCAGCAAGTTCTATCTCACTGACAGAGTTAGGATTGCTGATCAACATGTCTGCTTTCAAAGCCACAGGTGCTTTGAAGAGTTCCCAATTTGTCTTTTTAGGACAAAAGGAGTTCTGGCGGATCTCGGCTTGGCCAGGAAGGTCGAACCTGATGTGCTGATGGTCCGACAAGGTGGCTTCGTCTGTGACCCGCCAGTTTATAAGCGAACTCGCAATTGAGTTGCTTATTAGGGTGAGATCTAATACCTCTTCCCTAATAGAATTAATAAACGTCGGTTTACATCCGACGTTCGCTATGTCTAAATGACAACACATTAGATAATCAAGGAGAGACTCACCACGTTTGTTGACGTCGCTGCTCCCCCAGATTGTGTGATGGGCGTTGGCATCACAGCCAATCACGAGCGGCTTGTTGTGGAGGCGGCAGAATCCCACAAGCCGCTGAACCTCTGCGGGGGGTACGTCATCCACATGGCCCGGGAAGTAAGCAGAGGCGATCACCACTTCCCGGACGCCATCAGCAGTGGCTACCTCCATAGCCGTTGCCACCAGGACTCTGTGAATGAAGTTGGTTAAAGGAAAGTGTCTCACACTGTTATTGATCAGTATAGCAGTGCGAGGGGCACCTCCCATACGGTCATATAATAACTTACATGATCCGCATGATAGTCCACGGACGAGGCCACCTATTAACCATGGCTCTTGGACGAGAGCCAGGTCAATCTCCTCTTTACAGACGACCCTGCACAGGGTGGCTGACGCTCCTCTGGCGTGGTGCAGGTTCGCCTGGAGCACTCTAGTTGCGCTCCGCATCCTCTCTCAGCGCCTTGGTGACAAGGCCACATGCCTTGCCCCCCGAGAGTCGTTGCCTCGGATGCCCTTCGGCAGTCTGGCTGAGCTGCTCGGGGGAGGACGCCTAGCGATCCCAGTCGCGGGAGGTGCCCTTGCGGGTTGTTTGCGCCCAGCGCTGACTGTGGGTCTGGCAAGGGCCAGGAGGCGCCCGCTGCCAGTCACCGGCCTGGTGCGGCCCGTTGAGGGGTTGGGGGCGGAGACCAGAATGGTCGGGGGTTTGGGGATGGGGGCTTTCAGCGCCACTGCGGCCGCAGCACTGGTGGACGCCACCGGTGCGGCAGCCACTGCTGTCGCATAGGTAGGGGGCCACCTTTGACGCTTCCGGAGGGTCGCTGGAAGGGGGGGGATGGTTGGAGAGGGGGGATGGGGGACGGGCCGGGGAGGGAGAGGCTCTGGGGACGGAGTTCTTCAGGAGAAGTTTGACTCGTCCAAAGACGAATTTCGCCTTCCCGTTGCACTCCGTCAGAGCCTTATACGCCTCCTCGTCGACCAACATCGCGAGGTGGGTCGTAGTACCGCTGAGGGTATGCTGGACCACACGCCACAGTTTTGTCGAGAACAACTCCTCGTTTTGGATACCAAGGTATCGCAAAATATCGGCGGGTGTGAGTCCAGCACTACTGGGGAAGTATCCTCTAATGAGGTGAGCTTTGGGGAACTCGGACTCCTCCAGTAGTTTAATGTCAAGGGAGCTGATGGACCTGATGTGTCCAACGGCTCCCCTGACCCAGTCGGCAGTGCGGCTATCCTCGCACACCAGGAGCAGCCATTCATTTCGAGGTATGCAACCCTCGGACTGGCACCCGATGTGGGATGAAGCAGCAGAGCCTTGGATTAAGGGATAAAAACTATCACTTTTTCCTTTTTGGGAGTCCAAGTAATTAAACACATTCGGATCTATATCCGAACACTGTAAATTACCAACTGTATTTTCAGGTGGCCTTTCATAGTTAAATTTTTCGATTTCGTTATTATAAGCTAGCGTCTCTTTTGATAGGTCTATGATGGCACTCATCTTTTTTAAGAGGTTATAACCTACCAATAGATCTGCTTCGAGATTTTCAATTTCATAGAACCTTTCGGTTTGTATTCATAGTAGTACTTTCAACATACGAGGGTCGTTTGATAAGTCCGTGACTTTTTGAATAAAATATATTTTTTTCGTCAAAGAAGCGTTTTATTTCTCAACATAATCTCCTTTTAGCTCTATACATTTAGTCCAGCGTTTTTCCAATTTTTTTATTCCTTCCAAATAATAGGTTTTCTCAAGGCCCTCAAAATAGTCGTTTGTTTCTGTGATGACCTCTTCATTTGACCCGAATCTCTTACCGCCGAGCCATTTCTTCATGTTTGGAAACAAAAAATAGTCACAGGGGGCTAAATCTGGAGAATATGCTGGATGGGGTAGCAGTTCGTAGCCCAATTTATGAAATTTTGCCATGCTGACTACACACGTGTGCACCCGTGCATTGTCCTGATGGAACAGCACTTTTTTTTCGCCAAATGCGGTCGTTTCTGCTTCAAATCAATATCGAATCTGTCCAAAAGCTCTGAATAATATTCGCCGGTGATCGTTTTACCCTTTTCAAGGTAATCGATGTGAATGATACCTTGTGCATCCCAAAAAACTGTGGCCATGACCTTGTTGGCCGACAGACCCACCTTGGCCTTCTTTGGTGCACGTTCACCCGGAGAAACCCACTGTCTTGATTGTTCTTTGGTCTCTGGTGTGGTGTGGTGGATCCATGTTTCGTCTACGGTAACGAAACGGCGCAAAAATTCGTTTGGATTGCGGTTGAACATCGCCAAACACTCCTTTGAAATGGTCACACGGTTGCGCTTATGGTCGTGTGTGAGCAATCGCGGCACCCATCGCGCGGAAAGCTTTTTCATGTCCAAATATTCATGTAAAATGTGATGTACCCGTTCAGTTGAGATGCCTACAGCCTCAGCTACCTCACGCACTTTCATTCTCCGATCATCCAATATCATTCCATGGATTTTGTCGACGATTTCTGGCATGACGACCTCTTTTGGGCGACCTGAACGTTCGGCATCACTTGTACTGGTACGACCACAACGGAACTCAGTAAACCATTTCTTAACCATTGAAATTGATGGTGCAGAGTCCCATAATATTTATCAAGTCTTTCCTTGGTTTCGGTGATGGATTTTTTACGCAAAAAATAATGCTTAATTAGCACACGAAATTCACTTTTTTCCATTTTCGTTAAAATTCACGAGATCGTCTGCTTTCAATGCCTATAAAACGCAAACTAAGAAACGCAGCTTTCTCAAAATTTTACAGTCAGCTGTTAATCGATAACTGCTGACAGGAGCAGTGTTGTATTTAGAGCAGGTGCGCGGCAAATACAAAAAGTCACGGACTTATCAAACGACCCTCGTACCAAAAATATTTATATTATAAAAGTGGGTTATCATGCTGTACCCATTAACCGTTTTGATTCTTTTCTTAATAACTAATTCTTCAGGGTTAGCACGCTGTTGCGCCGGTGTCTATTAATATCTTAAGTCTTATACCTAAGGTTCTGTCTCCGCGGAAGACGTAGGGGAGCTCTCCCCCTCTTTCTCTAAAAAATGTTCTTCATTCAAGTTATTTACACGCATCGCTTTTTGCGGTTGTTGTTGTGTTGAATGTGGGGTATACTCTCGCTTCAACTGGTGAGAGTTGTGACGATTGTCTTGGGGTCTATCATGGATCTGTAAAGATTTATGGATCTCCATTGGGATCGGTGGGGGCTGTGGAGTAGGATTGCCTTGGGCAAAAACGTTCCTATTTGTTTCTTGATAATTATTCTGGTTTCCTTGATTGATCTTGTTGATCTGGCTTTTCAGACTTCTTTTGAGTCTTAGGATTTGCGTTACTCGTTGGTTGAGAGCGAGCATAATAATTGTAGGCGAAATTTGCGCTTTGATGGTTAGCCTCGAGCTCTTGAGCTTTAGCTAATGCATTTGGAAGGTTTTCTGGTTTAATAGAAAACAAAACTTCAGAAAGATTGCCGTTCAGGCCTGTAATGAAAATTCGTAATGCGTTTTCCCCGTTTTTAGAGTTCATTTCATTTATAACATCGTCTTTGTTGCCATATGTCATAATTGTTTTGTTAATTAATAGGGTTAATTTCTTATTAAACAAATTGTAATACTCAAGAACTGTCATATTGCCTTGCCTTAAGACACTAAGTTCTTGTTCAATTATATGAATTGGACGCCTATCACTATAAGCGAAGTCCAATCGTGCAAGTATTGCATCGAAGTTAAGTACTGTACCATGATTTGTTAAAGTATCATTTTCCTTTCCTGTTACAATATTTTGTTTCTTCAGATTGTTAAGGCACCTACATATTTTCGGCTACCTTCTTTGTAAAGCTTCATGGCGGAGCACGCTGCTTCGCGCCAACTGACGTAACCTGCATAACTACCTGCAAATTCTGGTATTGATTTGATTAGATCGAATGACTCATCACACCTAATCAAATCATTTATTTGAGTAGGTTGATACTCTTGAACTGGGTTGGAGTTGTTATTTAACTGTAACCTTAATTCCGCAATTTCTTCTGCTAAGTCTTAAGTTTTCGTTGCTATTAATTCTGCAATTAAATCTGCTGTCAAATTGTTAGCCATTTTTAAGTTTGAAAAACCACTTATTAGGTCGTCCAGCTTAGTTTAATAATAAAATAAAAAAAAGATATAGTCTATCGACGCTCACGTGGATGTCTTCCTTCTTTGCTGAGGGTCTTCCTTCTTGTTGTGAGGGTCTTCCTTCTTGCTGTGAGGGTCTTCGTTCTTGGTATGGGTTTGGTATAATTGAGTTGCACTATGGCTCACTTATTATGTTTGTCTTTGGGTTAAGTTTGGTATGATTAAGTTGCACTATGGCTCACTTATTATGTTTGTCTTTGGTTTAAGTTTGGTATGATTGAGTTGCACTATGGCTCACTTATTATGTTCGTCTTTGGTTTAAGTTTGGTATGATTGAGAGACACTTTTAAGTTTTTTTATTTTTTTTAAACGAGCGTTTTTGGATATTTGCTCTTTTTCCTTGGACACCTTTTTATTTACTTCAAGGTTCCTTTCTTTTAAATAAATGGTCTGTCTTTGAGTTCTTAAAGAGCGTTTTCGGATATTTGCTCTCTTTGTAGTATAAGAAACCGGACACTCGCGACACTTGGGAATTATGGTTGTTAATCCCTTTTGTGTTATTTTGCTTGAAAATCACTTAAGGATTCCGTTTATCCTTCTGTGTGTGATTCCACTTGGAAAAATTTAACGCGAGCCCCACGCTTGGGCGCCAATTAATCAAACCGATTCTACGAGTATGAAAAAATTTTTTTTTTATTAGTGGAGAACGACTTTGTTTCTTGCCAGTACAAAATTATGACTAAAATTACAATATTGTTCTGAGGCCAAAGTAGCCTTTGAAAATGTCAAAGCTTCTGCTGATCGAACTAAAGCTTAAAGCTGATCGAGCTAAAGCTTAAAGCTCGTGATGCCATTTGGACGAAGGAGGATTTGTTTACATTGAGTGTTTCTCACACTCGGCTTTTAGCTGCGTGGGTGGTGTATTGATTTCAAGAAGAGTTGCTCAAGACTCAATGGAAATTGTTTAAAATAGCGAAATATGAGGAGTTGAGAATGTTTTGTTTTGAGTCCGATAAGACTATGAAAGGTTGTTTACAATTTACATAAGGAACGCTGAGTAACTCAGGGTGATAAATTACATATTGACATACATACATATAGACATTAGAAAGAGCGAGAAGACACAATATGCATTTTAAACTCGTAACAAAAAATCAAGAAGAAGCATGTGTTAAGAATTTTGGAAAGCGCTACAAATGCATACAAATCCTTATTGCTCTCTTGTTTAGTCTAATGCTTACGACAGTCAGTACTTGACTGTAGAGTTCGACTGGATTTTCTTTTTTACGTGAGAACAGGCTATTTCCAGAGATGCTGCTAAAAGTTGGCAATGGAGAGTAAACACAAAGTGAGGGAAGAATTGACCTAGAAAACCTTTGCGTTTTGATAGACAAAATCCAAGAGTTAGTCAAAAATGTCTATCCTGACATTGATAACATAAGTTATAAGACAATATCTTGGTTTAAAGAAAAACCGATTCTGTCACCAACTAACGAACAAGTATGATAGATAAAGTAAATAACTTGATTCTTTCAAAGACTGATGCGCCGACGAAAATATACTACTCGGTGGATACAGTTCTCGATTTGGAAGAAGCTGTTCATTTTCCTACGGAATTTCTAAACTCTTTGAACCCCTCTGGACTCACTCCTCACAAAATGGTTTTGAAAGTAGGTTGTCCTGTTATTTTATGAAACCTGAATCCAACTAAACTTTGCAATGGCACGCGTTTGCTGGTAAAATCATTGAAAACTTTCATAATAGAGTGCTGTAGCTTATCTACCCTACCAATACAATAAATGATTGGGTATAACTTAGCGTCAATACTGTAATAGATTTAGATAACAAAGCATGTAAGATAAACACATATTGTAACAACATAACTATCGTAGAGAATAATACTTTGATATCGATTTATTGTAAAGAAAAGCAACCATGTATAATATCGATATATCCAATGAAATGTACAATGAATGAAGGCGGGGAGAAAAAGAAGTTTGATCTCGAAGCGTCAGTGAAAGAAGAGAATAAGAGTAAAGCTAAAAAAAGCTGTAAAATAAATAAATTTATAATCTATTTAATAACTAAAAGACTCAATAAACATTTTATTGCCTACTACAATATCAGAAGTGGTCCGAATATTCACGTCATGGATATTGATATTTCGGCAGAGTCGGTGACACAATTAAAGAGATGGTTGGCAGATTTGGGCTTACCAACACGTGGCGGCAAAGTAGAATTATTGGCGCGGTTAAATGCAGTACTGACAGAGGAGCGCGGCAATGTTCCGGTGATGGATTAAGCTGAAATAGAGGACGAAACTGAGATGCATGATGCAATGTTGGTGGTGCAAATGGAAGAGATTTCCAAGAATCGAGAAATTCTCAGGAATTTGCATTCGGAGATAGGAGCGGCAACAGACATGGTTACACAATTACAAGTGCGCAGTAGCATTAAAGCGAGTTGCGATGAGCAGCAAGAAGAAGCAGCGCTTGAAAATAACTTAGACGCCCGAAAAGATGACGCTGGTATTTCAAATAGTGATGAAATTCAAATTGGCGCGAAATCTGACGACAACGCTGTAGGGTCTTCGAGCATGTTTCTACTGGCAAAGGAAGTATTGCTAGAATTTACTGGTCTAACATCGGTGCGTATTTGGATAATGCAGTTGCGAAATGTGGCTATCGCATATAATTTGACCAAAATGCAATGTCGCTTGTTGTGCATGGTAAAACTTAAAGGTGTTGCACTTCAATGGCTTCATGCTGACCCAGCACGCATTATTCAACCTTTTGAGGAGTTGTTGCAGCAATTAAAACTGGCATTCGATGGGAAAGTAACTAAAGGAGAATTACGACGAAATTTTGAACTGCGTAACTTGGAAGTTTGGAGAGAGTTTCGTAACTTACTATGATAGTAAGGTTGAGTTGGCACGAGACGTTAACATGGATGAAGAGGAGTTGGTGGATGGAATTATCGAAGGGATTCCAGTGGACAATCTTCGCATGCAAGCAAAATTGCAGGGTTTTGAGAGTGCTGAGAAAGTGTTGCGGGTCTTTGCTGGGATGGTACTACCGATACGACAACGAAGTGATGCTAAGTTGGAGGTAGCGCGCAGCGCTGCAGTAAAGGAGTTTCGTTGCTATAATTGCAATATGAAAGGGCACTGGAAAAAAGATTGCAAGCTACCATTTCGAGAGAGGGGAACATGCTATGGATGTGGATCTGCAGAGCACCTGGTAGCTCAATGCCCTAAGAGGAAATCGGAGGCTGAAAATAATTATGTAAGACCAGTTGAAATTTATTTTAACAAAGGTATTAGTAAGTCAATTATTACGGAAGCGCTCATAGATTCAGGAAGTCCAGTATCATTTATTAAGATAAGTTTAGTCCTTGATGGAGTGGGTCTGCAAGAAAGTTACAACACATATTTTGGGCTAAATGAAAGCCAGTTAATTGTTATTGGAAAAACACAATGTTATGTAAAGAAGCAAGAAGTTAAAATATATTTTGATTTGATAATTGTTTCCGACGAATCTATGAGGTGCGGAGTAGTTCTGGGTAGAGACTTTATGAAAAAATTTGATCTGAAAATTGATTTTTCGGCATTAAAAATTATGACGGTAGAGCGTATTGAAAATCAAGACGAAAACAAGAAAGGAAGAAATTAGTGTATTGGAAAATGAAGATTTAGTAAATGAAGTCCCAATGCAGGAAATAAAATTAGTTAAATTGTTAGATAGCAGACAGTTAGAAGAGAAATTGTTAAATGAGGAATTGTTAGATAGTAGACATTTAGAAGAGAATGTGTTAGATGAAGAATTGTTAGAAATGAAAAGTAAGAGTAAGTTATTAGACAATGGATTACTTAGTGAGAGATTACGTGAATTAGAAGATAATACAAAAGGGCATGCACAGGTAAATGATAATTTTGAAGAAGCTTAATTACAGATTTGCATTTTGGACAATGAAATAAAGGAACATTCATACAATATTGAGGAACAGGTAGAATGGCAAGTGCGATGTGAATTAGAAAAAATTTTAAGAAAAATGTATATTAATGCGGAAAAGCCTATGATAAAAAAGGTTAAATACGAAATGAATATTACGGTAGATAATGCAAAACCTTTTAGTTGTTCACTAAGAAGACTATCATATGTAGAGAGAGAAAAATTACAGGTAATGTTAGATGAGTATATGCGGGATGGTATAATACGAGAGAGTAGTTCAGAGTATGCATCGCCAATAGTGTTAGTTAAAAAAAAATCAGGTGAGTTAAGAATGTGTATTGATTTTAGGAGACTTAATAAGGTGGTGATAAAAGACAACTATCCTTTACCGTTAATAGATGATTTGCTTGACAGGTTAGTGAATAAAACAATATTTACGAAGCTGGATTTAAAAAATGGGTATTTCTATGTGTTGATGGGTAAGGAATCGATAAAATATACTTCGTTTGTCACTCCTTTAGGCCAATACGAATTTTTAAGAATGCCGATGGGGTTGAAGACAGCTCCACAAGCTTTTCAAAGATTTATTAATAATATATTTATGGACATGATAAAAGAAAATAAGGTTATAATATATATGGATGACATTATGATTGCGAGTGCGAGTGTGACAAAACATTTACTAATTTTGAAAGAAGTCTTTAAACGTTTAGTGGAAAATCGATTAGAATTAAGGCTAGACAAATGTGAATTTTTACAGGATAAGGTTAAGTATTTGGGATTTGAAATATCTAAAGATGGGATTAGAGCAGAAGGAAAGGGATTAGAAGCAGTTAGAAATTTTCCCATACCGGTGAAAACGCAGTCAGTTCATAGTTTCCTGGGGTTGTGTTCTTATTTTAGAAGATTTATAAAAAATTTTTCGACGATAGCAAAACCGTTATATGATTTATTAAGAAAAGATAAAAAGTTTAAATTTGAGGAAAAAGAGTTAGATTGTTTTCAACAGTTAAAGGACAAATTAGTTGAGGCACCGGTTTTGGCCATGTTTGATCATAAGAAGGAAACTGAACTTCATTGTGATGCCACTGCATTAGGATTTGGGGCGGTATTGATGCAAAAAGAGCATGATGGAAAATGGCATCCGGTATTTTATTTTTCGAAAAGGACAACAGAAACAGAAGCCAAATATCATAGTTTTGAATTAGAAACCTTAGCAATTATACGGAGATTTAGGATATATTTGCAAGGCAGACACTTTAAGATAGTGACAGATTGTAATTCTTTAACGTTACCGTTTAATATGATTGAGCTTAATCAGAGAATTGCCAGGTGGGCTTTGGAATTGCAAGAATTTGATTATGAACTGAAGCATAGAGCGGGTAAACAAATGCAACATGTAGATGCACTTAGCAGATGTAATGATGCGATAATGATCACTGAGGCAAATAGTTTTGAAACCAATTTAATAATTGCTCAGGCCAAAGATGAAAAGTTACAGAATATTAAGAAATTATTGGAGGAAAATGAGCATAAGCTTTACGAAATGAGAATTGGCATTGTGTTTAGGAAAACCAATGATGGTAGATTATTGTTTTGTGTGCCACAAAGGATGGAGGATCATGTGTTATATAAGTATCATGATCAGTTAGGACATATTGGTAGAGACAAGATGTTAAGTGCGATAGTGAAAAGTTATTGGTTTTCGAATATGAGGAACAAAGTTATGGAGCACATTGAAAATTGTTTAAAGTGTATTGCTTTTTCAACAAAATATGGTAAAGGGGAAGGATTGTTGCACAGTATACCTAAAGGAAATAAACCATTTAAGATAACTCATATAGATCATTATGGTCCAGTTGATAATAGCAGATTGAAAAAACATATTTTGGTAGTAGTAGATGGGTTTACGAAGTTTGTAAGATTATATACAACTAAGACTACAAACACTAAGGAGGTTATAAGTGCATTAAAAGAATACTTTAGGGCATATAGTAAACCAACTTGTATTATATCTGATCGTGGTAGTTGTTTTACATCGGCTGATTTCGAAGATTTTCTAAATGATTTAAATGTAAAACACATTAAAATTGCTACGGGTTCTCCACAGGCAAATGGACAGTTAGAAAGAATTAATAGAAGTTTAGGACCTATGATTTCTAAATTAAGGGAACCTGAGAACGGACAATATTGGGACTCTGTGATTGAGGAAGTAAAACAACAACGTTAAACAACACGCAGCATTGTAGTACGAAGAAATTACCAAGTGAAATGCTGTTTGGATTAACTCAGAAAGGGAAGGTCAGTGATGAATTAGAAGCAATGTTAGAAACGATGAATCAGTTAGAAAATAGTAATGAACGGAATTTAGAACATATTAGAGAAATAGGCGAAAAAAATCAAGTATTAGCACAATCAAATAATGAAAAGACATTTAATGAAAAAAAATGGAGCGATCAAATATAGTGTGGGAGATTATGTGATGGTAAAAAATTTCGATAGCACAGCAGGGGTAGCAAGAAAATTAATACCTAAAATGAAAGGTCCGTATGAAATATTTAAAGTGTTAAAGAATGATAGATATATATTGAAGGACGTCGATGGTTTTCAATTAGCTCGAAACCCGTATCATGGAGTGTGGGGTGCGCATAATATGAAACCTTGGATAAAAATCTAGAATATTTAATGTATGTTACAAACAATTAAAGGAAGATAGAGAGATATCTTTTAATCAGGATGGTCGAATTGTAATAGATTTAGATAACATAGCATGTAAGATAAACACATATTGTAACAACATAACTATCGTAGAGAATAATACTTTGATATCGATTTATTGTAAAGAAAAGCAACCATGTATAATATCGATATATGAAATGTACAATGAATGAAGGCGGGGAGAAAAAGAAGAAATTTGATCTCGAAGCGTCAGTGAAAGAAGAGAATAAGAGTGAAGCTAAAAAAAGCTGTAAAATAAATAAATTTATAATCTATTTAATAACTAAAAGACTCAATAAACATTTTTTTGCCTACTACAATACATAGTGACATTTTGTCATAGTATTAAATAAATAAATAACAGTACGGCTATGACAATATTAAATATTGTAATATATGTATATATAATAATTGATGGCAGAGGAGCCACAATTCTTGACGGCTATGCCCACCAAACAGAGGGACTTGCCTACGCTGCAAGAGGCCTTGCAAGAAAATCTAGCCGATGGACCCCGCCCACTCACAATAACTGAAAAATACCGGGAAAGACAGGAGAAAAAGGCACATAAAAAACACAAAAGAAGTGGACAACGGATAAAACTACTACATCAACGGCGACTGGTCAAGGAGATGACCCAATTAGCAAAGGACGAGGCATCTTACATTATGATCCTGTTCACCTATTTTGTATTCAATTGAGTCATCTATTACATTAAGCATTTCCCTCTCCACTGTACTTATTTCAAAATTGAGAGTTTTTTCAAATTTTTTTCAAGCCCTGTCACTAATTATTTGACTTTAACTACTACCTTGACTAACACTATATTAAAATAAAATGAACTTAAATTCAATAACATCTTTTGGTACTTTACTAATTTTTATGAACGAAATTGAACGAATTGAAATGTATACAAATACTTGCATACATTCATATCGATCTATTACGCCACCTTTTGGTTGAGTGTTAGCATATATTAGACATTTACGCCGCCGCGCCACGCCGCCGCTGCCGCCGCCGCTGCCGCCGGCCATCCATCCATATTTCTGATATAGTGTTGCAAAGTTTTTACATCATTTAAGCTGTGACCAACAGCTTTTCACAGCACTTTTGACTTATTGGCTTGCGTAAATAATATTCTAAAGTAAGTTTCACAGCATATTTTAGTTTTAAAAATATTCTAATTCTATCTTTTTAATTAAGATGGACAAGTCGGTGATTCAATTAAACTGCAACATAACATGAATCGTAAAACTAAAGTTTGGAAGCTTTTTGGCGTCTTGCAAGATGCTAGGGAAAACAAATGCATAGAAGAGGACAAGGTTTACTGTAAACTATGTTTGGATAAACAGAAAAAAGTAGACGAAACAACCATTTTTTCATGGTAATAAGTAATTTAATTTTTCGTAGGATTCACATTAAAATTTTGTTAATTGTTTCAGTGCTAAGATTCAGTCGTTTTCCACGAATTGTTCAACTGGGAATTTAAGTCGTCACCTTAAAAATGAACATAATGTTCGCGATGATATCGGTTCTCCGAGTACTCGTGGAACATTGTCAAATTTTTTTACCAAATCCACGCCAACTAGATCTCCAAGAGATATTAAATGGGCGCTGGGACGAAAGCTAGCTTTGTGGATGGCTAGAGATCTGCTACCATTTCATATAATTAGCCACGATTGAATTAAAGACTTTTTCCCCAAATACAAAGTTGTGGTAGCTGCTGATGACATTCCACATTATAAAACACTTTAAACAACTGCACTAGAGGATGTGTATCAGTGTATTTTTCAAGCTGTTACCCGGATTGTATCTGGACAAAAACATTTTGCTCTAACTTTCGATTTGTGGACAGATAAGAAGTTATATAACATTTACTTTCCACTTTCTTTCTTCGAACTTCGACTTGAAGCATTTAATGCTGGAAACAAAATACTTATCAAAATCTCACTCGGCAAGTAATATTTTAACAGAACTTGAAGAAGTAACTGCAATGTATAATTTGCAAATGGGATCTAATTTCGTTGTTACCGACCAAGGCAGCAATATCAAAAAAGCTATTAATTTGGGGTTGATAAACAATCATTTCTGCCTCGGACATGGACAACACAATTTGCTAAATGTAGATGGTTATAATTCCGAGAAGGAAATTAAAGATTTAATTGTGAAGTGCAAAAGTATTGTGAGTGCCTTACGATTTAAGACTCATTTCTTGAGATGTCAAGCTGACTCAATACAAAAAGAAGTTTTGTCAAGCATCGACAATTTGGAAAAACTGCTTGCATTCGAAGATACTGAATGGGTTGACTACGACGATGATTTCGGACCATTAGATGATGTTCCCTTGCAAACTTATAAGCATATTAACAACCCCAATGACTTGCAAAGTAGTCTGGTGGCTAAAAGAAATGTTTCCCTTAAGAACTCTGTCCCAACTAGGTGGCACAGCGTTTTAACAATGCTAGACAGTCTTGGGTGCCAAAGAGCTGCAATAAATAAATTGCTCACTAACAGCAATAAAACTCATTTAATATTATTGGAAAATTAAGCCCAGCTATTATATAAATTACGTAGCTTCTTACAAAAATGTAAACACGCAGTTAATATTCTGTCTGGAGATTCGTATCCATAAATAAGCCTTGCGTTAATAATAAGAACAGAAATCGTCTCGATATTGAATGAATCTGAAGACGATGAGCCGCCTTCTTTGGGTAATATGAAGAATAATATAAAAAGTAAATTGAATTCAAGATTCCCAATATCGGATATACTAGTCTACGCATCCTTTTTAGATCCGCGATTTAGCTCACTAGATTGTGTAATTGAGTATTGCAAAGAGCAAAATTTGAGAAAAAATGATTTTTTGTTAAAAATGTATAAAAAGCTTAAATTGGTTAATATCGATAACAAGGTCCAAGGGTATAAAAATAAAAAAATAATAATAATTATCAAACCAATTTTCCATTCAATGGTTATACTTAACTATTAGATAATTAAATTTAAATTATTAAAATATGCCTACATACATATTTACATATATCCTGTCATTTAGATTTCTTAATTTCTAACCTATTCCAAACATTACAAACTCATGCCTGAATACTAACAGATATCCCATTGTGATTGCTATGCAAAACCTCAAAAGTCCTAGCACTAATCTTTTCATTATCTAGTATATTTGAAAACGCCCAATCAATATGTGTATCCATATTGGTAGTGGACGTTTTCAAATCTGACAAACTCCTTAATCCTTTGCTAATCAAAAAATTATAAATACTCTTACACCTGTTAAAGGTTTTGAGGCACAAATTAAAATCTCCTAAAACTAGCAAGCTATCCCCTAATTCACCTAAACGAGAAAATTGATGAATTATCTCCTCAAATTCTATTTTAAATGTGGACAGAGGAAAGTCTGGACTTTTATATAATATAAGAAAACTTATGGCATCAAACCTAAATATGCCGAACTCAAAAACTACTGAGCCAAAAGTTTTTCTACTGCTAAAGGTATGGGAAACTCTATCTACTAGCTCGTTCTTTACATAAATTATGATGCCTGTTAAAGGCCTAATTGATTCAAGTTGAACCACAATAGTGAACCCAGGTATTTCTACAGTTTCATTGCTTATGGAAGTTTCCACGAAACATAATATTGATGACTGAAGCATCAGCTTGTCCGATCGAATATCTTCAAGATGGGAATTCAAGCTCTGAGTATTATGGAAGAAAATGTTAAGGGCAGAACTGTTAATTAAATAATCGTAATGAGTACACAGTAGTTTTTCAGTGCGCAATTTCTTCAATTGGGCTTTCACTTTATCATTATTTTGGGGAGACTTAGGAGGAACAAAATTTCCAATAATGAATAATCCTAAAGCAGTAGTTGCTCTACTGCAAGCTACGTATAATGCAGCACGCTGCATTCTGGAATTAGCATGGACTACCACTTTGCCATACGTAGCTCCCTGACTCTTATGAATTGTGATGCCTTCAGCAGGCACAATTGGAAACTGCCTACGGTCAATGTTAATTTGTGCGTTATTTGAATATTGAAAACTGCGAACAATTTTCTGAATAGGAGTCCATGAAGGATCTGTACGATGTGTACACTTCGAACGCGCAGATTCTCCTACAGTTTCCTCTGTAAATTTCATCCATAAAATGTTGGGAGTGTTGGATGTATTGAAATCTATTTGCATCAACACACCTGATGCCCCGTTTACTAATCCATCCCCTGTGTCTACATTGACCGTCATCATGTACTTGGCAGTATTTTTTAGGAGAAGAGACGTACAGAGTCCCTGTGTAGCGGAAGTTTTAAAACCCTTCACTTCTTCTAATATTCTTTGTTTCCTAGCTGGTTCCAAATGGCCCGCCTTAATAAAATCTTCAGCAGTAGAGAAAAAATTGCTCAGTAGCAATTAAGTTAAGTTTCGTTACATTAAATAAATCAACCTCATTATTATTACTAAACAGATGAATTGCATCATCGGGCATTGCCGATGGTTCGCATATTCTAGATTGGAAAAGGACAATATCATCGGCTGTCATACAACCCGATGCCATATTATTTAAGGCAGAAGCGAAAAGCTGATCGTCACGTTGACGCATTATCTCTGTGAGCTCAAAATACAAAAAAAGGTCCCAGAGATACGTACCAAATATTTCATGGTAAGGGTCAGTGGTATTTGGATCGAAAATCCAACTACCTCCTACGGGCTGTAACTGTCTAAGATCACCGAATACGATGATAGAAACACCACCAAAAGGAGAAGTATTTTTGAAAATTTGCTTCAAACGAGAATCTAAATAAGAAAACATTAGAGAGCTAACCATTGATATTTCATCAATAATAATTAATTTAAGATCGATTAACCTTGAATGAAGGCTATTAACTAAATCATGGCTTAAGGCCCTTAGAGGTGCTGAGCGAGATTGATTAACAGGAAGTGAAAACATGGAATGCAGTGTCGAACCACTAATTCCGAATGCTGCTTTTCCTGTTGGTGCACATAAGAGGATTTTAACAGATGTCGGATCAGCTCCTGGTATACTGTTATACATTACGGATAATGACTGAAAAATTGCTGATATAAGTCGACTCTTTCCGACTCCGGCGCCGCCCCCAACAAATTCATAAAAGACTGTATTGATTTTGGCATTATGCAAAGCATGTGTAAAATATAGCTTCTGCTTTAAATTAAGAGATCTAACTATATTAGCTAAGCTTTCCTGAGAAACTAAGGCTGGAAGCTTGATAAAACGGACATTACTATCTTCATCATTCATATCAATATTTCCATCCACATTTAAAACATTTAGATGTGGATCTATTTCAGGCAATCCTAAAACTGTGAAGCCATCATCTACCACTTCCTGTTCTCCTACTTGATTATTCTCATTTTCTGCTTCCTCTGTTAAGTGGCTCAGAGCATCTTCTAGTTCCCTATCATCTAGTAAATTATATTTTCTGCGATTGTTCTCTACTAACTCCGAATTTTCCCTACAGAACAATTCACAGTCATGTGTGACTAAATCCAAATGCTCATCTCGCCATGGGGCTTAAAGCATTTTTAGCTCTCTGAAATAGTCACTTGTTTCTGTATTATCGCGAAGAGCGTAAACTATTGATTCAGAAGCCCTAGGCACATCATCGTCAAAGTCATCTGCATTTTCTTGGCGAGCTCCTCGTTCTGATTTGCAGTAGCTATAAAAAGCGGATATCTCAGTGCCAAATATAAATTTGTTACCTAAATGTTGTAACTTTTGCTTAATAGTTACATTGTTATTGTCTTTAATCTCATTGATTGCCTCACGCATCAACATTGAGATACCTCTCTGAGACTTGTTAATATAATTAACGACGTAGCTGCAGCAAGCATAGGGGTCTAAAATAAACTGAATATCCATATTTGCTCGCTGCAACAAAAGGAGGTGCTTGTTATAAGCGTTAAGCTCGATTGCTGCAAAAGATCGCTTCAAAAAAACTTTTGGTTTCTTTATACTTGATCTTACAGCATTAATGTAGCCCTCATAACTAAGGTTAAGTTGATCGTGGGACAAAAAGTTGTTAAAATCGTTAAAATTTTCTACGCTTTCACGATCAAATGGGAAGTCGAGCAGACTTTGAATTTTTTCGAAATTCCTACGATGCTCGGCCAAATTTGGAGCATTTTCTTCTAAAGGGAGAAGAATTTCTGTTTGAGGCATGGGAGGGTATGGGATACCAAATCTACAAATTTGTTTTGACCTAATTTCTCGCCTGCAAGAGTGCCCGTGACTATGGAGTTGATACTCCAAATATGGAGCAACGTCCGGGCAACTAGAATCAGCAGTAATAAACTGATCAATAAAGGACTTCACAGGCATAAATGTGGACTCATTCTTTAGGTCGAGCTTTGGGGCGTCTTTCAGCCAGAACATGCCATGTATATGTGGAGAGCCTCTTTGCTGAAACTCCACTCGCCAATAAAACTTGATGACCTGGTGACAACCAAAGACACCGCCTTCCTTTTTCATCAGTTTTAAAACCTGTCTATATCGAAAATCGAAATATCTGGCACAGGTCACTGGGTCTGCTCTAATGAGACGAGCTTTCTCATTAAACCCCAAATTTAACGCTTCTTCTTCGGATACTTCTAGCTTGTCTACATTTTTACATAGCAAGACTAAAAGCTCCGGCCACCTAGTTTCCGCTGCGGAAAATGTTATAAAAAAAAAGTTGGAAGCCCTACCTGCCTAATCATAGCCATCACTTTCTTTTTCTCGTCCTCCCAATGAGCAGGAGACGTGCGAATACCTTTTAAAAGCCTATAGCCATCATCATGAAGTATTAACCTATTTAAAGTTTCATCATTACGCACATCAGCAGCCGAAATGCCTTGAGTGGCAGAGTGCTTAAGTAAGCAAATTGATGTGCTATTCCTAATGCTAATCATTTCTAACTTTTTGAAGTTATGAAATAATTTATCAGTTCTACAACCTCTTCTATCAAAATTCCTAAGCTCTGATCTAACTATAGTTGTAAAACTTTCCTGACATTTCCTTTTAATGCCTGCAAATATTGTGGGAAAAGCCAGCTCCTCTGAATCACAATCGGTTATCATGTCAAGAGGTCGCTGACCCTCTCCTGGTGCTATAGCAATTCGAGGAATATCTATGTTTTCAACAGGGACATTTTCCATGAAGGTTTCTTGACCTCCTGGATTCAACTCTACCTCTTCTTCTACTACTCTATGCTCATTAGGTTGTGCTGCCTTTTCTAACATTTGACACACAATGTCCCTGTCGTCTCGCTGACGCAACAAATAGTACAGTCTCAGCTGAGTAAGAAGACAACCACTGCTCATTGATAGTAACCTGGTGCTTCTTATAAAGTTCTGTGTTCACTAAATACCGAATTGCATCAACTATCTTTGAGGGCCTTATGGTTTCAGCCATGAAATCATGGTTATACTCCATCCTACGCTTAAGATGAATCTGAACTACTTCGGCTTCATTAAATGCCCTGGGAAGGGAAGTTACAACATTTGCAACTGGAATTGGCACATTGATCACTGCTCCTTTAATGGCACTTTGACGTCCATATCCAAGAGACTTTATGATCATAAAAGGGAGACGGGGAGAAATCAGCCTTTCTTCTAGAGGCGTCAAGCCTTTCAGGCATTCCGGAAGCTCCGGAAAATTTAGGCCATTTGTAATAGAAGCCTTTGGTTTTTTCCCTGACTTAATACTGCGGCTGCAGGTTTTGCAAAAGCTAAACCTATTATTATGGGATGGAAACATAGAGGAGAGATACAAAATATCAACACTATCTGCCTCACTACACTTTTCCTCTATGACCTCACGCGAAATTTTGTCCACTTGATGTGGAAACCACAAACCTTTGCAACATATGCAAACCTGATCGGGTCCCTGCTTGACTGTCTTATTAAAATTGGCTATTAGGCAATCTAAACTAGTTTTAACCTGCGATATCCTATCATCTGGAAGGGTATTCGCACGGTCCACTCTATTGCGGGACGCGTTTCTCCTATTCTCTGCTATCCTATTGGTGCAAATACTCCTATATAGACTCACTCTTTGCGACATATTCCTATGGGCTTCAAAGGCCTCACGTTGAGCTCGAATTCGAGCACTGCGGCGTGCACTAGTATTGCGTGCCTGCTCAACAATCCTACGAATAGGATTGTTTCTAACCTGAGACCTTTGACTTCTATCTATTGCCCTTTCTAAAATTCGCGTCTCCTGATTTTGTCGCTGAATCGCCCTTCTAACAGCATCTCGTCCGCTTTCGTTGGACCTGAATTGTGGACATTGCCTGCGCCTCGATCGACGCAAAGTATTGGCAAGTTGTTCGGCATTTCTAGTTGAATGATCAGTTCGTCGAACACGGCGACGAACTGCATCCTGCTCTCTTTCCTGAGATCGAAACTCAGCATCTTGCCTGCGACTCGAACGACGCGAAGTGTTGACAAGTTGTTCGTCTGTTTTAATTGCAGAATCACTGCGACGTACACGGCGACGAACTGCATCCTGCTCTCTTTCCTGAGATCGAAACTCAGCATCTTGCCTGCGACTCGAACGACGCGAAGTGTTGGCAAGTTGTTCGTCTGTTTTAATTGCAGAATCACTGCGACGTACACGGCGACGAACTGCATCCTGCTCTCTTTCCTGAGATCGAAGGTCAGCATCTCGCCTGCGCCTCGAACGACGCGAAGTGTCAGCAAGTTGTTCTTGTAATCTGATTGGCGAAGAAGCCCGAAGAGTAGTGTGACGAATTGTGTCCGGTAATTGCTCAACGGCCCTAAATGTTCTATTACTTCTGCGGACTCGATGCTGTTGACTATCTCTAACCCTTTCAGCTTCCCTAAATTCGAAATTTTGCCTACGTTCTCTATGTGCCTCTAGATTATTTACGCGTTCCTGCTCAGAAAAGTCTATATCTGACCTATTCAAACGATTTCTTTTTCGCTGTGTTTGACTCCTATTGCAAGCTGACTTTCTCTTAAATCTAGGCATCTTCTAATATATAAGTTTTAAAATAATATATAGGTATGTTAAAAATAAAATTCTTATAAATTAATTTAATTTGAATATATATTTATCAAAAATTAATATATAGTTATATATATAAAATAAAGTTAGTATATTTATTTATATATATAAATATATTCATATATTTAAATAGATATATATATTATAATTATATTCATATATTTAAATAAATATATGTATATTATTTAAAATAATTATATTATAAATGAAAATAAATATCTAATGAAAGAACAAATAATAATAAAATTTAATAAGGAAAATAAAAATAAACAAAATGTGGAAAAAAGAATAAATATAAATCAAAGAAATAATAAATTAAACCTGCAAGAAATTCCAGCGAAAATTCCAATTTGAATCGCGGAAACGAACCGATACCGATGTTCACGTACAATCACACACACTTCAGAAGAGTCTATACACATATATGTATGATTGCACAAAAATACGTTACGCTGTGTACCGCACTTTTCTAAAATTGCGCGCCACGTTCCGGGCAGGGCGCAATCATTCACACGCATAAAAAATGTTCCGTTAACGCATAACAATCACACACGAGGATTTACTTATTATATACTCGACTTATATTAATTTGCATTAAATGTTAAATGTATCACGAACACGCGAATTAATTATATATTATTTTATATTTAATATCGAAAATACAAATGATAATCGACAATCGACGACGACACCGAACACGCCAATCGCAAACTACAAATTAACATAACACTGAAGCGCGCTGCCACCTTGCAACAATTTTGATACGTTGCCAATAATTTATCGCCGCAATTAAAAAGTGCGCGAAACCTTAAATTTATAATAATGATCTATAGAATCTAATATACATACAAAATATACATATATTAAAAAAAAAAATAGAAGAAATGTTAGTACATTTTTTTCAAACATAGTTTCAATAGACGTGGGGATATAATATAATTTACACATATTAATATAATTTATATGCAAAACATATGAAATATATATCGATATGTTTAATATATATTAAAAGCTATCGATATGATAGCTCATAATATATCGTGAAATCTAAATTAATATTTATTTAATAAAAAGTCAATATATAAATTATTAAATAATAATAATAATATGTCTATATTAGAAATCTAGTAAATACCTGCATTCATGCATGCCGATCAACCACGCTATTGGTTGTATATAATTTTACACATGTATGTGTGAACACAAATTAAGTATGTATAAGTGTTTGCATTTATGCACATGTATTTTGGGTAATTGACATGTGCATGAAAAAGAAGAGTCGAGAAACAGCTCGCGCTTCGCGCTCGCATCGTTTATCCTTTTCTTTCATGCACAAGTAATTTAGTTCTGACGTCATCGACAACTTCTTTGCTTTCTTCATATTCATATATACGCCACCTATTGGTTGAGTGTTAGCATATATTTATGCACATGTATTTTCGGTAATTGACATGTGCATGGAAAAGAAGAGTCGAGAAACAGCTCGCGCTTCGCGCTCGCATCGTTGTCCTTTTCTTTCATGCATAAGGAATTTAGTTCTGACGTCATCGACAAGTTCTTTGCTGGTCGAAGTGTCGAAATGGTTTATCTAATAACTTCAGTGTTTATTGTCTGATCGGATTGCAATTTGGAGGATAAGTTCATATATTATTTATCTATATATATGCTAAAGCAGAACGTTAAGAAATGAGTTCTTCGAATGTAAATAGCAATGTAAACCAAAATTGGCGGTTTGCGGGGGCGGTAGGCGTGTTATTCCAAATTGAAAATAAACTTGATCTGCGTATGGTATACAGGAATCTTCATGCTAAATTTGGTGTCCGTAGCTTTTGTAATAGCTGAGATCGGCGCGTTCATCCAGACAGACAGACAGACGGACAGACGGACAGACAGACGGACATGGCTCAATCGACTCGGCTATTGATCCCGAGCAAGAATATATATACTTTATGGGGTCTCCGACACCTCCTTCTGCCTGTAACATACATTTGCACAAAGTTAGTATACCCTTTTTTGACCATTTTCAATGGTCCAAGGGTATAAAAATGTATGGCTTTTATATGCATAAAGTCTATAAAAAAGTAACGAGCTTTTTTAAAATTTATAAAGGGTTACTTATCTCTTGTTTTAAATAATATAAGGATCTATTAAATAATTGCATACGCCGCCGGCCGCCGACTAATTTGGCAGCGTAGCAGCCGCCGCCGCCGCCGGTTCTATCTGACGGCTACGCCGTCGCCGCCGGTGATTTTTGGACCCTACGCCGCCGCCGAAGCTAAAACGATCGGCGTAAAACTCTAGCATATATGCACATGTATTTTCGTTAATTGACATTTGCATGGAAAAGAAGACTCGAGAAACAGCTCGCGTTACGCGCTGCATCATTCGTCCTTTTCTTTCCTGCACCAGTAATATAGTTATGACGTCATCGAAAACTTGTTTGCTGGTCGAAGCGTCGAAATAGTTTATCTAATAACTTCAGTGTTTATTGTCCGATCGGGATGCAATTAAGAGGATAAGTTCATATAGTATTTGTTGTTCCTCCCACCTCTCGAAGGGGACCGGCATAAAATTTTGTCATAAGAATCAATGGAGGCACACAACGTTTCGTTCCGACAAACACATTAGACCATGCTCTTTATACCCTTGGACCATTGAAAATGGTCAAAAAAGGGTATACTAACTTTGTGCAAATGTATGTAACAGGCAGAAGGAGGCGTCGGAGACCCCATAAAGTATATATATTCTTGCTCAGGATTAATAGCCGAGTCGATTGAGCCATGTCCGTCTGTCTGTCCGTCTGTCCGTCTGTCTGTCTGTCTGGATGAACGCGCCGATCTCAGCTATTACAAAAGCTACGGACACCAAATTTAGCATGAAGATTCCTGTATACCATACGCAGATCAAGTTTATTTTCAATTTGGAATAACACGCCTACCGCCCCCGCAAACCGCCAATTTTGGTTTACATTGCTATTTACATTCAAAGAACTCATTTCTTAACTTTCTGCTTTAGCATATATATAGATAAATAATATATGAACTTATCCTCCAAATTGCAATCCGATCAGACAATAAACACTGAAGTTATTAGATAAACCATTTCGACACTTCGACCAGCAAAGAACTTGTCGATGACGTCAGAACTAAATTCCTTATGCATGAAAGAAAAGGACAACGATGCGAGCGCGAAGCGCGAGCTGTTTCTCGACTCTTCTTTTCCATGCACATGTCAATTACCGAAAATACATGTGCATAAATATATGCTAACACTCAACCAATAGGTGGCGTATATATGAATATGAAGAAAGCAAAGAAGTTGTCGATGACGTCAGAACTAAATTACTTGTGCATGAAAGAAAAGGATAAACGATGCGAGCGCGAAGCGCGAGCTGTTTCTCGACTCTTCTTTTTCATGCACATGTCAATTACTCAAAATACATGTGCATAAATGCAAACACTTATACATACTTAATTTGTGTTCACACATACATATGTAAAATTATATACAACCAATAGCGTGGTTGATCGGCATGCATGAATGCAGGTATTTACTAGATTTCTAATATAGACATATTATTATTATTATTTAATAATTTATATATTGACTTTTTATTAAATAAATATTAATTTAGATTTCACGATATATTATGAGCTATCATATCGATAGCTTTTAATATATATTAAACATATCGATATATATTTCATATGTTTTGCATATAAATTATATTAATATGTGTAAATTATATTATATCCCCACGTCTATTGAAACTATGTTTGAAAAAAATGTACTAACATTTCTTCTACTTTGTTTTTTTAATATATGTATATTTTGTATGTATATTAGATTCTATAGATCATTATTATAAATTTAAGGTTTCGCGCACTTTTTAATTGCGGCGATAAATTATTGGCAACGTATCAAAATTGTTGCAAGGTGGCAGCGCGCTTCAGTGTTATGTTAATTTGTAGTTTGCGATTGGCGTGTTCGGTGTCGTCGTCGATTGTCGATTATCATTTGTATTTTCGATATTAAATATAAAATAATATATAATTAATTCGCGTGTTCGTGATACATTTAACATTTAATGCAAATTAATATAAGTCGAGTATATAATAAGTAAATCCTCGTGTGTGATTGTTATGCGTTAACGGAACATTTTTTATGCGTGTGAATGATTGCGCCCTGCCCGGAACGTGGCGCGCAATTTTAGAAAAGTGCGGTACACAGCGTAACGTATTTTTGTGCATGCATACATATATGTGTATAGACTCTTCTGAAGTGTGTGTGATTGTACGTGAACATCGGTATCGGTTCGTTTCCGCGATTCAAATTGGAATTTTCGCTGGAATTTCTTGCAGGTTTAATTTATTATTTCTTTGATTTATATTTATTCTTTTTTCCACATTTTGTTTATTTTTATTTTCCTTATTAAATTTTATTATTATTTGTTCTTTCATTAGATATTTATTTTCATTTATAATATAATTATTTTAAATAATATACATATATTTATTTAAATATATGAATATAATTATAATATATATATATCTATTTAAATATATGAATATATTTATATATATAAATAAATATACTAACTTTATTTTATATATATAACTATATATTAATTTTTGATAAATATATATTCAAATTAAATTAATTTATAAGAATTTTATTTTTAACATACCTATATATTATTTTAAAACTTATATATTAGAAGATGCCTAGACTTAAGAGAAAGTCAGCTTGAAATAGGAGTCAAACACAGCGAAAAAGAAATCGTTTGAATAGGTCAGATATAGACTTTTCTGAGCAGGAACGCGTAAATAATCTAGAGGCACATAGAGAACGTAGGCAAAATTTCGAATTTAGGGAAGCTGAAAGGGTTAGAGATAGTCAACAGCATCGAGTCCGCAGAAGTAATAGAACATTTAGGGCCGTTGAGCAATTACCGGACACAATTCGTCACACTACTCTTCGGGCTTCTTCGCTAATCAGATTACAAGAACAACTTGCTGACACTTCGCGTCGTTCGAGGCGCAGGCGAGATGCTGACCTTCGATCTCAGGAAAGAGAGCAGGATGCAGTTCGTCGCCGTGTACGTCGCAGTGATTCTGCAATTAAAACAGACGAACAACTTGCCAACACTTCGCGTCGTTCGAGTCGCAGGCAAGATGCTGAGTTTCGATCTCAGGAAAGAGAGCAGGATGCAGTTCGTCGCCGTGTTCGACGAACTGATCATTCAACTAGAAATGCCGAACAACTTGCCAATACTTTGCGTCGATCGATGCGCAGGCAATGTCCACAATTCAGGTCCAACGAAAGCGGACGAGATGCTGTTAGAAGGGCGATTCAGCGACAAAATCAGGAGACGCGAATTTTAGAAAGGGCAATAAATAGAAGTCAAAGGTCTCAGGTTAGAAACAATCCTATTCGTAGGATTGTTGAGCAGGCACGCAATACTAGTGCACGCCGCAGTGCTCGAATTCGAGCTCAACGTGAGGCCTTTGAAGCTCATAGGAATATGTCGCAAAGAGTGAGTCTATATAGGAGTATTTGCACCAATAGGATAGCAGAGAATAGGAGAAACGCGTCCCGCAATAAAAGTGGACCGTGCGAATACCCTTCCAGATGATAGGATATCGCAGGTTAAAACTAGTTTAGATTGCCTAATAGCCAATTTTAATAAGACAGTCAAGCAGGGACCCGATCAGGTTTGCATATGTTGCAAAGGTTTGTGGTTTCCACATCAAGTGGACAAAATTTCGCGTGAGGTCATAGAGGAAAAGTGTAGTGAGGCAGATAGTGTTGATATTTTGTATCTTTCCTCTATGTTTCCATCCCATAATAATAGGTTTAGCTTTTGCAAAACCTGCAGCCGCAGTATTAAGTCAGGGAAAAACCAAAGGCTTCTATTACAAATGGCCTAAATTTTCCGGAGCTTCCGGAATGCCTGAAAGGCTTGACGCCTCTTGAAGAAAGGCTGATTTCTCCCCGTCTTCCTTTTATGATCATAAAGTCTCTTGGATATGGACGTCAAAGTGCCATTAAAGGAGCAGTGATCAATGTGCCAATTCCAATTGCAAATGTTGTAACTTCCCTTCCCAGGGCATTTAATGAAGCCGAAGTAGTTCAGATTCATCTTAAGCGTAGGATGGAGTATAACCATGATTTCATGGCTGAAACCATAAGGCCCTCAAAGATAGTTGATGCAATTCGGTATTTAGTGAACACAGAACTTTATAAGAAGCACCAGGTTACTATCAATGAGCAGTGGTTGTCTTCTTACTCAGCTGAGACTGTACCATTTGTTGCGTCAGCAGACCACAGGGACATTGTGTGTCAAATGTTAGAAAAGGCAGCACAACCTAATGAGCATAGAGTAGTAGAAGAAGAGGTAGAGTTGAATCCAGGAGGTCAAGAAACCTTCATGGAAAATGTCCCTGTTGAAAACATAGATATTCCTCGAATTGCTATAGCACCAGGAGAGGGTCAGCGACCTCTTGACATGATAACCGATTGTGATTCAGAGGAGCTGGCTTTTCCCACAATATTTGCAGGCATTAAAAGGAAATGTCAGGAAAGTTTTACAACTATAGTTAGATCAGAGCTTAGGAATTTTGATAGAAGAGGTTGTAGAACTGATAAATTATTTCATAACTTCAAAAAGTTAGAAATGATTAGCATTAGGAATAGCACATCAATTTGCTTACGTAAGCACTCTGCCACTCAAGGCATTTCGGCTGCTGATGTGCGTAATGATGAAACTTTAAATAGGTTAATACTTCATGATGATGGCTATAGGCTTTTAAAAGGTATTCGCACGTCTCCTGCTCATTGGGAGGACGAGAAAAAGAAAGTGATGGCTATGATTAGGCAGGTAGGGCTTACTACTTTTTTTATAACATTTTCCGCAGCGGAAACTAGGTGGCCGGAGCTTTTAGTCTTGCTATGTAAAAATGTAGACAAGCTAGAAGTATCCGAAGAAGAAGCGTTAAATTTGGGGTTTAATGAGAAAGCTCGTCTCATTAGAGCAGACCCAGTGACCTGTGCCAGATATTTCGATTTTCGATATAGACAGGTTTTAAAACTGATGAAAAAGGAAGGCGGTGTCTTTGGTTGTCACCAGGTCATCAAGTTTTATTGGCGAGTGGAGTTTCAGCAAAGAGGCTCTCCACATATACATGGCATGTTCTGGCTGAAAGACGCCCCAAAGCTCGACCTAAAGAATGAGTCCACATTTATGCCTGTGAAGTCCTTTATTGATCAGTTTATTACTGCTGATTCTAGTTGCCCGGACGTTGCTCCATATTTGGAGTATCAACTCCATAGTCACGGGCACTCTTGCAGGCGAGAAATTAGGTCAAAACAAATTTGTAGATTTGGTATCCCATACCCTCCCATGCCTCAAACAGAAATTCTTCTCCCTTTAGAAGAAAATGCTCCAAATTTGGCCGAGCATCGTAGGAATTTCGAAAAAATTCAAAGTCTGCTCGACTTCCCATTTGATCGTGAAAGCGTAGAAAATTTTAACGATTTTAACAACTTTTTGTCCCACGATCAACTTAACCTTAGTTATGAGGGCTACATTAATGCTGTAAAATCAAGTATAAAGAAACCAAAAGTTTTTTTGAAGCGATCTTTTGCAGCAATCAAAATTAACGCTTATAACAAGCACCTCCTTTTGTTGCAGCGAGCAAATATGGATATTCAGTTTATTTTAGACCCCTATGCTTGCTGCAGCTACGTCGTTAATTATATTAACAAGTCTCAGAGAGGTATCTCAATGTTGATGCGTGAGGCAATCAATGAGATTAAAGACAATAACAATGTAACTATTAAGCAAAAGTTACAACATTTAGGTAACAAATTTATATTTGGCACTGAGATATCCGCTTTTTATAGCTACTGCAAATCAGAACGAGGAGCTCGCCAAGAAAATGCAGATGACTTTGACGATGATGTGCCTAGGGCTTCTGAATCAATAGTTTACGCTCTTCGCGATAATAGTGGCTTCATCAGAAAGAGGACCACTGCGTGCATAATTAGGTATAGGAGATTTAATGTCAATACAGAAACAAGTGACTATTTCAGAGAGCTAAAAATGCTTTACGCCCCATGGCGAGATGAGCATTTGGATTTAGTCACACATGACTGTGAATTGTTCTGTAGGGAAAATTCGGAGTTAGTAGAGAACAATCGCAGAAAATATAATTTACTAGATGATAGGGAACTAGAAGATGCTCTGAGCCACTTAACAGAGGAAGCAGAAAATGAGAATAATCAAGTAGGAGAACAGGAAGTGGTAGATGATGGCTTCACAGTTTTAGGATTGCCTGAAATAGATCCACATCTAAATGTTTTAAATGTGGATGGAAATATTGATATGAATGATGAAGATAGTAATGTCCGTTTTATCAAGCTTCCAGCCTTAGTTTCTCAGGAAAGCTTAGCTAATATAGTTAGATCTCTTAATTTAAAGCAGAAGCTATATTTTACACATGCTTTGCATAATGCCAAAATCAATACAGTCTTTTATGAATTTGTTGGAGGCGGCGCCGGAGTCGGAAAGAGTCGACTTATATCAGCAATTTTTCAGTCATTATCCGTAATGTATAACAGTATACCAGGAGCTGATCCGACATCTGTTAAAATCCTCTTATGTGCACCAACAGGAAAAGCAGCATTCGGAATTAGTGGTTCGACACTGCATTCCATGTTTTCACTTCCTGTTAATCAATCTCGCTCAGCACCTCTAAGGGCCTTAAGCCATGATTTAGTTAATAGCCTTCATTCAAGGTTAATCGATCTTAAATTAATTATTATTGATGAAATATCAATGGTTAGCTCTCTAATGTTTTCTTATTTAGATTCTCGTTTGAAGCAAATTTTCAAAAATACTTCTCCTTTTGGTGGTGTTTCTATCATCGTATTCGGTGATCTTAGACAGTTACAGCCCGTAGGAGGTAGTTGGATTTTCGATCCAAATACCACTGACCCTTACCATGAAATATTTGGTACGTATCTCTGGGACCTTTTTTTGTATTTTGAGCTCACAGAGATAATGCGTCAACGTGACGATCAGCTTTTCGCTTCTGCCTTAAATAATATGGCATCGGGTTGTATGACAGCCGATGATATTGTCCTTTTCCAATCTAGAATATGCGAACCATCGGCAGTGCCCGATGATGCAATTCATCTGTTTAGTAATAATAATGAGGTTGATTTATTTAATGTAACGAAACTTAACTCAATTGCTACTGAGCAATTTTTCTCTACTGCTGAAGATTTTATTAAGGCGGGCCATTTGGAACCAGCTAGGAAACAAAGAATATTAGAAGAAGTGAAGGGTTTTAAAACTTCCGCTACACAGGGACTCTGTACGTCTCTTCTCCTAAAAAATACTGCCAAGTACATGATGACGGTCAATGTAGACACAGGGGATGGATTAGTAAACGGGGCATCAGGTGTGTTGATGCAAATAGATTTCAATACATCCAACACTCCCAACATTTTATGGATGAAATTTACAGAGGAAACTGTAGGAGAATCTGCGCGTTCGAAGTGTACACATCGTACAGATCCTTCATGGACTCCTATTCAGAAAATTGTTCGCAGTTTTCAATATTCAAATAACGCACAAATTAACATTGACCGTAGGCAGTTTCCAATTGTGCCTGCTGAAGGCATCACAATTCATAAGAGTCAGGGAGCTACGTATGGCAAAGTGGTAGTCCATGCTAATTCCAGAATGCAGCGTGCTGCATTATACGTAGCTTGCAGTAGAGCAACTACTGCTTTAGGATTATTCATTATTGGGAATTTTGTTCCTCCTAAGTCTCCCCAAAATAATGATAAAGTGAAAGCCCAATTGAAGAAATTGCGGACTGAAAAACTACTGTGTACTCATTACGATTATTTAATTGACAGTTCTGCCCTTAACATTTTCTTCCATAATACTCAGAGCTTGAATTCCCATCTTGAAGATATTCGATCGGACAAGCTGATGCTTCAGTCATCAATATTATGTTTCGTGGAAACTTCCATAAGCAATGAAACTGTAGAAATACCTGGGTTCACTATTGTGGTTCAACTTGAATCAATTAGGCCTTTAACAGGCATCATAATTTATGTAAAGAACGAGCTAGTAGATAGAGTTTCCCATACCTTTAGCAGTAGAAAAACTTTTGGCTCAGTAGTTTTTGAGTTCGGCATATTTAGGTTTGATGCCATAAGTTTTCTTATATTATATAAAAGTCCAGACTTTCCTCTGTCCACATTTAAAATAGAATTTGAGGAGATAATTCATCAATTTTCTCGTTTAGGTGATTTAGGGGATAGCTTGCTAGTTTTAGGAGATTTTAATTTGTGCCTCAAAACCTTTAAAAGGTGTAAGAGTATTTATAATTTTTTGATTAGCAAAGGATTAAGGAGTTTGTTAGATTTGAAAACGTCCACTACCAATATGGATACACATATTGATTGGGCGTTTTCAAATATACTAGATAATGAAAAGATTAGTGCTAGGACTTTTGAGGTTTTGCATAGCCATCACAATGGGATATCTGTTAGTGTTTTGAGTTCAAATATTGATGGATATCAAACGAGACACTTTATTTGACTGCTTCGAGTCGTTTTGGCGTTAAATTAGAATAGTACGAAATATACAAAGTAAAAGAGTAAGAAGAAAGAAAGAAAAAATAAAAATAAAATTTAATTTAATGTGTTTGTGCCGCCGTTGGTTATCGAGACTGCCCACTTCACCAAACTCTTCTAGAGGTGCGGCTTCTTATTCATCGGTATTTATACAAGTATCGATAATGCTAGTGGTGGTCTAAAAGATCCAGTCAAACAAAATCAGATTTAAATTCAATAAACTTAATTCCTTAACAGAAATATGTATGAAGTCGCAACATCCCACCCACCGTAAAACTACTCCATAGTTTTACCCAATACATCTAGCACTGCAAGCTTTGAAACTGGTCTTTTTAGTAGTCCAGTTGATGTTTTTACTTCAGCTATTCGGATTTGGCCGTCCGCGGCTGCAATTGTACGAAGAACAACTCCTTTTTTCCAATTGCCTCTTGGAAGGCTCTCCTCACAAATTACCACAACATCTCCCTTTGCTATGGGTTTGGATCGCGCATGCCATTTAGTGCGCCGTGTCAAAGTCGGTAGATATTCACGAATCCATCGATGCCAAAAATTGTCTTTCATTTGTTGACTGATTCGATACTGCTTACGTAGGCACAAGTTAAGATCTTTTCCAGGAGTTTGCGTCGAATTCGTTGTTCCCAGTAAAAAATGGTTTGGAGTCAGAGGTTCCAGATCATTTATATCTATTGGCAAATGAGTTAATGGTCGACTGTTTATTATATTTTCAGCCTCTATCAGCAGGCTCCTTAAAGTTTCCACTTGTGGTGCTTTTTCTTTTAAAGTTATGGCCAATACTCGTTTTATGCTCCTAACCATGCGCTCCCAGCATCCGCCAGAGCTCGGATTGGATGGACAATTAAACTGCCACTCGATGCCTTTTTTCCTAACTCGGATTTTATATATTCCATATCAAAAAAATCCTTTGCGTTCTTTAATTCCTTATTGGTGCCGATGAAATTAGTTCCCATGTCAGAACGGATCTTGACAGGAATTCCTCTTCGGTTTACAAAATTTCTTATGCACAACACACATGCGTCTGTGGACAAGTCTGCCGCTAACTCCAGATGAACAGCCCTAATGGTTAAGCATGTGAAAAGTGCTACCCATCTCTTTTCTTGTCTTCGTCCAATCGTCACCATGACTGGACCAAAGTAGTCCAATCCAACGTACGAAAATGGCCGTTGAAATGGTGTCACTCTATCCTTTGGTAACTGGCCCATCAACGGTGGTAAAGGCTTAGCCATCTCGTTTTTACAATGTTGACATCTTGACTTAGCTCGACTCACAGCTTTTCTTAAATTGACAATCCAGAATTGACGTCTTATTTCGTTTACAATAAGCTCATTGTTTTGATGATGATAGCTGACATGATACCATCTAACAATTAACTCTGACAAAATGTGACGCGATGGTAACAATATCGGACGACGTGCCCTCTCCGGAATAGAGAAACAATAATCCAGCCTTCCTCCAACAATAATAACACCACTTGCGTTCAATTGAGGCGACAATGAGTATATTGGACTTTCCTTCGATACGATTCCAGATTCCTGAAGTTCTTCTATTTCCTTCCAGTATGCTTCAAGTTGCGTAATTTTGCATAAGGTTGATTCTGCCAGGTTCAATTCGTGTGTCGTCAGCTCTCCGTCATATTCTCCATGTTGGTCTTTGCGACATTTGCTCACAAACCTCCAAATCGGCTGCATTAAGTTTTGTTGGCACCCAATACCAATCATTCTCCTGTGTACTTTCCAAAATTTCGCTCACTCTATGAGCCACAAATGGTTTATATTGACGATGGTCCGATTTGATCCATGAGACTACCGTTCTTGAGTCTGTCCACAAAGTTGAAGACTTCACATTCACGTCGTGGCATTCTAAAACGGTTCTTCTTAGACGCGTACCAAGTACGGCCGCCTGCAGCTCCAGCCTGGGAATAGTTAATAACTTTAGAGGTGCACATTTCGTTTTTCCACATACAAACATTAATTGTACGCTGTCACCACAAGTTATTCGCCAATATGCCACTGCCGCAAATGCTTGCTCACTTGCATCGACAAAGACGTGTAACTCAACGTAGTCTGACCACAGGAAATTCTGAGAATAACATCTTCTTAGATTAAATTCCTTGACCTTTTTGAACTGCTGAACCCATTGTTTAAATGCAGTAAATATATTATCAGGCAATAAATCGTTCCAATGGATTCCTGTTCGCCATACATCCTGAACTAAAACCTTTCCGTATATCATTAAATCCGCGAGCATGCCAAAGGGATCGTAGACCGACATCACCATGCTTAATAGCTGACGCTTCGTTGGACATTGAAGACCTTCTACTATTTGTTTATCTACGCGATTCAATTTTAAGTCAAAAACAAAAACGTCTTTTTGACTGTTCCACTGCATACCTAAGATTTTATCATAGGATTCGGTATCCAGCTTCACTGCTTCTTGATTGTTGCCGTTGCTTTCCACGCCGCTATTTAAACTTTGCTGAACCAATACGGAGTTTGAAACGAATCCTCGCAGCTCAAAATGACCCATTTGATGCACCCTCTTTACTTCTGCGCTAATTTTTAAAGCTTCTGCCTTAGATCTGAAGCTAGCCACGAAGTCGTCCACATAATGTTTATTTTCAATTGCATCAATAACTTGATCTCTGTGCATCGTCGCATTTTGGGCATTTAAATTCTTATATTTCTCCATTAGCTCGTCTATGTCCAACGATTGTAATGGTAACTGCAGATTAGGGACCGTGTTTCCAGAAAACCTCAACCATTTGCTGTTTCGACCTTGTCTCCTTATTCGCAAGTTACACTCCATTGAGCTAACCACAGTAGTACGATTTTCTATCCAATTCAATGTTAGGTTATCTTTCTGCTGCTGTACTCCCAAATTTACTGCAAACTGTTCATTAACTAACGAAGCGGAGGAACCTTCATCTAAGAATGCATATGTCCTTACAATTTTTCTATTTGGTCCAATGACTTCAACAGGTACTACTTTGAACATTATTTTCGATTTTGCTGGTTTTATAGTATTTACGGAAACTTCTGTTGCAGCGTTCTCTTTACATGGTTTTTCTTCTGAATGCAGCAATGAATGATGCAGTTTCTTGCATCCATCCTTTTTACATTCCTTTTTATTTTTGCAAACATTTTGTCTATGTCCTTTTCGCAAACATCCAAAACATAGTTGATATTTTTTGACCATAGACCATTTGTCTTCTGTTTTCGCTTTAGAAAACACGCTGCATCTGTCAAAATAATGATCTCCGTGACACTCATAACATTCAGGTTTATATTTCGTTTCTTTCTTGGATTCCTCATCCTTCGTGGTCTGCATAACAACTTTTTGATGTTTGTTCTTCTTCTCTGATTCGTCTGCTGGGAATACGATCATTGCCTTTGCAATGCTTCTGGCCATAGTGCTGATCCATGTACTAAAGTCTTTCAAATTTGGGTAATTTCGAAGAGTCGTTGTATACTCTATCCATTGAATGCGTTTGGTCATTGGTATCTTACACACCAACTGTTCAATCAGGGAAGGATTCTGTAAATATTGGGTTGCATTAGCCGATTGCAAGAATATAACCAAATTTTCAACTTTCGTTGCAAATGGCACCAACAATTGCAAATTATCCTCTGATACTGTAGTGATTTTGCTGACCATGTCCATTTGACTCCTTATCAATGACTCCGGCCTCCCATAAGTGAACTCTAGACGATTCATAACATGTTCAACATTCATGGGATTTATAAGCAAACCCTTTACTTCATCTCTGGCCGCTCCCTTTATGCTTTTTGTAGCCTCAACAGGTTTTCCAACTTAGAATATCCAAAGGCGTTCGACGACTCCCAAAACATTGTTGAAAATACGGGCCAATCCTCTGGGTTTCCATTAAACTCAGGCAAATCAATGAGCTTTCGAGGATATACGAGTGGAGGATGTTGCAACACATTTCTGCTACTGTTCAATCTGGCTGAACCCAACAAACCACCACCAAAACCATCGACCCCGTACATACCAATACCACCTCCAGAGTCTCCTAAGCCGCCAGAACCATTTATATCAAGATTACGTGAGCCTTCGTTAGCGTCCATGTTGAATAAGCCTTTCATTGGTTCGTATGTACCGACACCAGATCCTACGACGCCAAAGTCATCTGCACCACCAGTAGTGCCAATTTTGCCACGCACGTTTGTAAAAGTGCCGGCATTTCCAATTTCACTTCTGTTATCTTCTGAATACAGCGCACCTCCAGCAGCGCCACGATCATCACGCGCACATCGATTAGTGCCCAATAGACGTGAATTTCTAACAGCATCAAGTTGTTTCTGTGAACTTCCAGGAACGCTCACAGATTCTGCGCCATCCAAGGCGCCCAATTGTCCACGTATACCTCCAGCAGTGCCTCCAGTGACATGAAGCATTGTCTTCTTTATGCTGACTACTTGCTTAGCCAGCTCCGATTGAGTTACGTTGACATTTTCCACAAAGATGGCCAATTTATTTTGCCGATCCTCCATGTTCCTCACGGAGTTATATAATTGACCGTTTCGCTCATCCATTTTCTGCATCATGTTCATCAAATTTCGTATCAAGTCACCATGTGCATCCGATTTTCCAGGAGTCTCGACAACTGTGTCATCCAAGTTCGAATCCATCTCGTCAGTAGAATTTGACCCACTTTTTGACCTCGGAGTTCCTTTTCCAGTCATGTCGTTCGAATTAAAATCCATGTTCTGCTTTTTCATTTGCTTACCGCTGCGTAATTTCATCATACGCCGGCATCGCCTCGTGTGTATGTGTCTATTTCACAAGAAATTGTAACGGCTTTTCACAATTTCACCACACACACACACATCAATAAAGCTCGCTTTTAATATGCACGACCAAAATAATTGAGGTACACATTAAATTAAAGATGTTTTGAGTTCAAATATTGATGGATATCAAACGAGACACTTTATTTGACTGCTTCGAGTCGTTTTGGCGTTAAATTAGAATAGTACGAAATATACAAAGTAAAAGAGTAAGAAGAAAGAAAGAAAAAATAAAAATAAAATTTAATTTAATGTGTTTGTGCCGCCGTTGGTTATCGAGACTGCCCACTTCACCAAACTCTTCTAGAGGTGCGGCTTCTTATTCATCGGTATTTATACAAGTATCGATAATGCTAGTGGTGGTCTAAAAGATCCAGTCAAACAAAATCAGATTTAAATTCAATAAACTTAATTCCTTAACAGAAATATGTATGAAGTCGCAACAGTTAGTATTCAGGCATGAGTTTGTAATGTTTGGAATAGGTTAGAAATTAAGAAATCTAAATGACAGGATATATGTAAATATGTATGTAGGCATATTTTAATAATTTAAATTTAATTATCTAATAGTTAAGTATAACCATTGAATGGAAAATTGGTTTGATAATTATTATTATTTTTTTATTTTTATACCCTTGGACCTTGTTATCGATATTAACCAATTTAAAATTTATAAAGAAATACCGATATCTACTGCTCACACCGCTTTAGGGAATTGCGGCGATAAATTATTGGCAAAATATCGAAATTGAAGCAAGGTGGCAGCGCACTCCAGTATTATTATTAATTTATAGCTTGCAATTAGTATTATACAATTAAATACTTTTTATGGCAACATACGTCCAAGGGTATCCTACTGTCGTGTGCAACTCGACTGTTGCTCTTGTTTTTTTTTAAATCCGTGGCCTTAATATCAAATATGTCAAAAAACTAAAATACACAATTGGTTCACTACACAAATCAGTTAATATACCAATAGATGACATATCAATAGAAGAGAAGAATGAATAAACTGTCGCCAAGGCAATATTTGAAAATATTATTCTGAACTATGGTCGAATGAAATCGTTCATTACGGACATGGGTACAGAATATAAAAGTTCAATAATTAATGCTTTGTTCAGCTATTTAAAGAACAAAAGTATAACATGTGTTAATAATAAAGTGGATTTCTTTATTTTAGTTTTAATGTTTATTTATTTAATTTAGTTTGTGCTTCGTGCACTTCCATTCCGTTATACATATTTTGAGCAAGTGAAGTAATTATGTAAATTTAACATTACGTTAAGTATTTGATAACAGCCGATTTAATCTTATGCTAATTAACATTACATATCGAGGCATACACATTTATTCCAACACGCCTCTTAAATTTGTTGTCTTCGTTTTATCTTTCATTACTTTAACTTTACAGCATTTCTATTTCTTATAAATTTTTGTTTGTCTAACGCTTTGGTTAACATGTCTGCTATATTAAGTCTAGATTCAATCTTTACAATGTCTATAATACCTTTTTCATAATTTTCGTTTACATAGTGATACTGCATTTCAATGTGCTTCGAATTTTTTGTAAAATTACCAAATTTAGCAATCGCTACTGCGCCTGAATTATCTTCATAAATCTTTATCGCTTTTTCGTTATTAATATTAAATATTTCACATAGCATGTTTTTGACAAATAATATTTCTGTTACTGCTTCCGACAGGGCAATGTACTCTGCAAACGTTGAGCATTTTGTTACAGTGTGTTGTTTGTGAGTTTTCCAATATATTATATTTCCATACATTCTTATTATAAATCCCGTTGTGGATTTTCTATCAACATTATCTCCTGCATAATCTGAGTCTACCATACAATCTAGTGTAATAGTTTATAGAAGTACTAGGATTAGTTTAGAGAGCTCAGAGCGTCTGCTCTGTTAGAATCGGTTTATTTGACTGAATTCATATTGCTGTTCTTGGGTACAGCTACCCGTACATGGTGCGCTTAAGACTATGTGTTTGTTATATTATATACATATACATGTGTATGCAGAGGGCATACATATGTTATGTATAGCTTGACCACTTGAGCTGCTAAGTGCATGCTCAGCATTCTTACTTGAGCTGCTAAGTGCATGCCCAGCATTCTCACGCTCCGCGATCGGCTTATGTATAAGCGTTAGATCGTATTTCAAGAGCTGGAGTGTTTATGTAAGTGTTGGTGGTCTTTTGATATTATTTATGTTTATTATTATTTATGTGACAAAGTGTCACAATGTATGTACTTTACTTACATATTAACTCTACTCTACATATTGAGGGTAGATACACTACACCTCCCTTTTTAAAGAAATGACGTAATATATGTAGTCATTTTTAAAAAAATTATTATTTTTTTTCGTTATTTTATATTTTTGCTATTTTTGTTTTTGTGTTGAGTTTTTTTTTTTTTTTTATAATATACATATAATAATTTTTTTAATTTTTTTTTGTGTATATAAAATTGTATTTTGATTTGTTATTTATTTATACGTATTGTGTAGATTTAAAAATATTGTGTCTCTTTGTAAATTCGTAAATTCATGAAATTTTTGTATTTTTTTTTTTTAATTTTTGTATATTATTGTCATCATTACCATATTCTGTTGATGTGGTTGATCAGACCAATCGATTGCATGATGATGATAAGAATAATTTGTGTGTTTTCTTTTGAATAAAATTGAGAGTTTAAATGTTTCGTATTTATTTGTTATTTAATGAAAAATTACGTTATTCGTTAAAAGTTTTTAATCTATCCTTATGAACCTTTTGAGTTTTGTTTTTATCGTCTTTTATTATTATATTGTTCGGTTCTTCTATTCCTACTACTATATATGGTCCTAAATATCTATTGTCTAGTTTATGTCCTGTTTCATTTCTTAAAAGAACTTTATCGTTAATTATTATTTCCTTATCTAGTACTTTCCTATCGTAGTATTCCTTATTTTTACGTTTATGGTTTTCTAACATTATTCTTGCTCTTTTGTATGCCATTTCTAATCTGTATCTAGATTCTATTACGTAATTATCTATGTTGTATATAGGGTCTATGTTATTTTTAATGCTTAATTCTTTAGGTAAATTAGGTGTTTTACTGTATACTAATTCATATGGACAATAGTTATGTGCCATTGATGGTGTAGTATTGAAACAATATACGAAATAGTTAAGCCATACGTCCTTATCAGTTTTATCTACTGATATGTATGAACGTAGATACTCATTTAGTGTTCTGTGGCTTCTCTCTACCGTACCAAGTGTTTGATGGTGGTGAGCTGTTGATGTAAGATTGTTTATTTTCAGATACTTACAAAGTTCGTTCATGATTGTGTTTCTATATTCTGTTCCCATATCGGTGATGAACGTCTTCATCGGACCGTATTTGAGAATGAATGATTCGAATATAGCCTTGGCTACTGTACTAGCACTTTTGTTTGCTATGGGGATAGCAACAAGGTATTTGGTCAGATCACATATTAAAGTAATTATGTATTCATGACCATTGTCTGATTTGGGTAATGGTCCAACTGTGACAATAATGACTTTGTCAAATGCTTTAATTGGTGTGTCTATAGTTGTTAAAGGGGTCTTTATGTGCTTTGTTGTTTTTGCTTTCTGACATTCTGGACATTTACGTATGTACTGAGATATGAAATTTATCATCCCTTTCCAATAGTAATGTCTTTTGATTTTCGCTAGCGTTCTTGAAATGCCAGTATGACCTCCTTGAATAGGATCATTGTGAAATGTAGACAGTATTGCTTCTTTTTCAATATCATCAGATATTGTGGTCACCGGCTTGAGTAGCGCTACTCTTATTTGTTTTAAAAATTCATTGCCCATATTTTTGAAAGTTTCAGTTGAAATTGATTCAAAGATCTTTCCGCTCGGTGCCATTTTGAGTTGGCTGATACCAAGTATACCGGCTTCTTTTTCAAGCCTGTGGAAGAACTGACCTAAGTCGAGAGTTCCATTAGTATATAGGTCGCTAATCTCAATTCTTGCAATAATTTTCTTACCATGTTTAAAGAAACATAATGTGTCAGTTATATGCAAGGTCACTATTTTTCGTACATCGTCATTATTGATGACTTCATATACGTTGGGCTTAGAAGAATTTTCAAGTATTTGCCTTGGCAAAATTTCTTGTTCTTTTTCATTTACTGCGCAGTTGTTTTGTCTACTCCGTTGTCTTGTAGTGACTTTCAAGACTTGTTTTTGCATATTTTTTAATTCATCGATGGTTATTCTTGATAACGCATCGGCTACATGATTATCTTTTCCTTTAAGGTATTCTACTGTGAAGTCATACTCTTCTAAATCAAGTCTCATTCTAGTGAGTTTGGAGGTAGGATTTCTCATTGAGAAGAGGTATGTTAAAGGCCTATGATCTGTTTTTACAACGAAATGTTTGCCATATATGTATGGTCTGAAGTAGTTAATTGCCCAGTGTATTGCCGCTAATTCTTGCTCTGTAGTGTTTTTGTTACTTTCTCCCTTAGTGAAGCTGCGAGAGGCATATGCTACTGGTAGTTGTATCTCATCGTACGAGTATGTTTGTGTTAATACTGCCCCGCAAGCTTGTTTACTTGCATCTGTTATTATGCAAAATTCTTTGCTGAAATCTGGGTATTGTAATAACGTGGGTTGTATTAATGATTGTTTGAGATATGTGAATGCATTTTGGCATTCTGAAGTCCACTCGAATTTTACATTCTTTTTACATAACCTTGTTATGTGACTAAAGTAGTTAGAAAAATTTTTGATGAAACGTCTATAATAATTGCAAAATACAATGAATCTTCTTGCGCTGTCTGCGTCCGTAGGGACGGGGTATTTCTCAATGACTTCGTATTTCTTATCATCTGGCAAAATACCACGATCAGTACACTTATGACCTAGAAAGGTCACTTCATGCATGAAGAATGAACATTTGTCTGGGTGTAGTTTTAGGTTATTTTTCCTACATAGGTCAAAGACGTTAGTCAAATTTTTGGTCATATGATTTTCGGAACAACCGATGACTATTAAGTCATCCATATACAGGAATGCCTGTGAAGGTTCTAATCCAGAAAATGCCATTGTCATCATTCTTTGGAATGAATTGGGCGCAATTTTTAAACCATAGGGTAATCGCGTGAAGCGATAGGAGCCGTTGCTCGTTGAAAATGACGTTGCGTTTCTTGAGTTTTCATCTAGTTCTATTTGATGGAATCCTGACATTAAGTCTAGGCACGAGAAGTATTTTGCTCGTCCTAATTGATCAAGAATATCGTCTATTCTTGGAAGTGGAAATTTGTCTGATAAGAGCTTTTTATTAATTTGTCTATAATCGATTACCAGTCGCCATCGTTTTGTTGCGGAACCTGGTAATGATTTCTTCGGTACTAGTAGCAATGGGCTGTTGTATTCAGATACGGCTGGTGCTACTACTTTATCATCAATTAATTTGTTAACTTGTCTGTGTATTTCTTCTTTCTGTGATTCTGGTATTCTATAATTTTTGATGTATATCGGTTCATTATCTTTCAATCTTAATTTTTGTTTGTAAAAATTATTGGTACTTATACTTTTACTATTTCATATTTGTTAAGACTTTCAAATTGTATCTTATCAATATTTATTATTTGGTTTCTTTTGGTTGTGTTTATTATACGAATTACTGTGTTTTTACTAGTCGTTATTGTATTTGCAATAAAGATGCCTGTGTCTATTTCTTGATTAGGAATGAGGATCTGTTCATCGGATGTATCTAATTTAATAAGTCGGCCTACTTCGGATCGGGCTGGTAACAACGTTGCGTTATTGCTTATTGTATGTGTTATTGGTATGTTTATTGGACAAGTGATATTGTCTGGTTGCAAGATTAACCAGTCTTCTTCTGTATTAAAATCTAATTTGCAATTGTATTTCTTTATAAAGTCTATTCCGATGATTCCATCGGTGGGTATTGGGAAATTAGAATTAACTATGTGGAAATTATGTGGAATTATGTAATTATTTGTTGCTAGTTCTATGTGTACTAGACCTAGAGAGGTTGTTGAACCTTCTCCAACTCCAGAAATGTTTGTTATTGTATTTTGGTCTAGGTCTTGGAAATTATCTGAGCTGTTTTTGATAAGTGAAATATCTGCTCCTGTATCTATTAAAAATGTTAATTTTGTATTCGTATTATTATTATGCACATGTATAAAAATGTTGAAATTAAGATTGATTGTGTGAACCGTCTTATTTAGTTTCCCGAAGCTGTAGCATTTTGTGATGTACTAGCAGCTTCGATTGCTCGGACATTGTTATTGTTTTTGTTATTTTGATTTTGTCTATTACCTCGGTTGGAATTATTCCTTCCTCGGTTGTTTCCTCTATAGTTTCCTCTGAAATTACCTCTGTTGTTGTAATTGGTATTGTAACCACCGCGGTTACTTCGGCCTCGGCCTCGGTAATGGCCGCGATAGTAGTTATTTCCCCTGTAGTTTTGTTGTCCATTGTTAAAATATAGGACGCTACTGGGACTGCCTGTCATTTCAGTGGAGCAGTGTATGTATTTTCCTGCTGCATCACTGAATGTATTGTAATTACCAGCTTCGAGTATTATTCGTAGCTTTTCGTATTCACAATTTTTAGTCATTGCTTGTATTGACTCTTTAGTTGCGAAGTTATCAGCAATTTCGGCTGAAAGGCCTAAGTCAATATATATTGCTTCTAATTGCTTACGCAAATCGTCAATTTCAGTGGTGTATTGGGAAGCTGTCTTCCCTTTCTGTTTAGTATTTAGTAACTTTGCTTTTACAACTTCAGCTGATTCACCTTTTACATTACTATTTAGTATGTCAATGATGCCTCTGATGGTTGTTTCATTTGTTACTTTGTATAAAATTGGTCCTGTTATTTTTGATTTTATTATCTCTACTGCTAGATCTTCCTGAGTTCCCTTTGTCCTATCTGTTATTTTTAACGCTGTTATAAAGCGTGTCAATGATGACTTTTTGCCATCGAATTCTGGTATTGTTGTCGACAATTGTCGAACATATTCTCTATCTTTCTCAATTTGGTCTGGCCTTTTGGTTTCGTTGTTTTTTATTTCAATGTCTTCTGGTAACGACTCAATATCGCTTTCGATTTCAATGTCGATATTACCTTTAGACTCCTCAAGATTTTGTAATTGGTTTTCATTTATATTAACCAATGAATGCAAATCTTCAGGTATTTGAATATCTAGATTATGTCTGATGCTAATATTGATCAATCTATTATTGAGAGATCTTAGTATTTTATGACAATGTTTCTTATGTGTTTCTGTTAATCTATCTTCTATAGTTGTAACTATTCTACATATGTTATTGTATTCTTTTATTATTATCTTTATGTGTGTTTCTAGAGTCTCTACTTTAATAGGTACTTCTTTGTTTACACATTTATATGATTTGTCAAATACTGCTTTATTATGGTTTATTGATGCTGCTATTTTGGGCCATTCCATGTGTACCCACTGTGAATCACTCATTTGGTGTTTCTTTTATATTCGCAACAATTTTGTCTACTAAAGTGGAATTCGGAATCATATAAATGTATTTGACAAGAAGGATGTCTACCTATTGTGTTTTTATACCCTTGGACCATTGAAAATGGTCAAAAAAGGGTATACTAACTTTGTGCAAATGTATGTAACAGGCAGAAGGAGGCGTCGGAGACCCCATAAAGTATATATATTCTTGCTCAGGATCAATAGCCGAGTCGATTGAGCCATGTCCGTCTGTCTGTCCGTCTGTCCGTCTGTCTGTCTGTCTGGATGAACGCGCCGATCTCAGCTATTACAAAAGCTACGGACACCAAATTTAGCATGAAGATTCCTGTATACCATACGCAGATCAAGTTTATTTTCAATTTGGAATAACACGCCTACCGCCCCCGCAAACCGCCAATTTTGGTTTACATTGCTATTTACATTCGAAGAACTCATTTCTTAACGTTCTGCTTTAGCATATATATAGATAAATAATATATGAACTTATCCTCCAAATTGCAATCCGATCAGACAATAAACACTGAAGTTATTAGATAAACCATTTCGACACTTCGACCAGCAAAGAACTTGTCGATGACGTCAGAACTAAATTCCTTACGCATGAAAGAAAAGGACAACGATGCGAGCGCGAAGCGCGAGCTGTTTCTCGACTCTTCTTTTCCATGCACATGTCAATTACCGAAAATACATGTGCATAAATATAAGCTAACACTCAACCAATAGGTGGCGTATATATGAATATGAAGAAAGCAAAGAAGTTGTCGATGACGTCAGAACTAAATTACTTGTGCATGAAAGAAAAGGATAAACGATGCGAGCGCGAAGCGCGAGCTGTTTCTCGACTCTTCTTTTTCATGCACATGTCAATTACTCAAAATACATGTGCATAAATGCAAACACTTATACATACTTAATTTGTGTTCACACATACATATGTAAAATTATATACAACCAATAGCGTGGTTGATCGGCATGCATGAATGCAGGTATTTACTAGATTTCTAATATAGACATATTATTATTATTATTTAATAATTTATATATTGACTTTTTATTAAATAAATATTAATTTAGATTTCACGATATATTATGAACTATCATATCGATAGCTTTTAATATATATTAAACATATCGATATATATTTCATATGTTTTGCATATAAATTATATTAATATGTGTAAATTATATTATATCCCCACGTCTATTGAAACTATGTTTGAAAAAAATGTACTAACATTTCTTCTACTTTGTTTTTTTAATATATGTATATTTTGTATGTATATTAGATTCTATAGATCATTATTATAAATTTAAGGTTTCGCGCACTTTTTAATTGCGGCGATAAATTATTGGCAACGTATCAAAATTGTTGCAAGGTGGCAGCGCGCTTCAGTGTTATGTTAATTTGTAATTTGCGATTGGCGTGTTCGGTGTCGTCGTCGATTGTCGATTATCATTTGTATTTTCGATATTAAATATAAAATAATATATAATTAATTCGCGTGTTCGTGATACATTTAACATTTAATGCAAATTAATATAAGTCGAGTATATAATAAGTAAATCCTCGTGTGTGATTGTTATGCGTTAACGGAACATTTTTTATGCGTGTGAATGATTGCGCCCTGCCCGGAACGTGGCGCGCAATTTTAGAAAAGTGCGGTACACAGCGTAACGTATTTTTGTGCATGCATACATATATGTGTATAGACTCTTCTGAAGTGTGTGTGATTGTACGTGAAAATCGGTATCGGTTCGTTTCCGCGATTCAAATTGGAATTTTCGCTGGAATTTCTTGCAGGTTTAATTTATTATTTCTTTGATTTATATTTATTCTTTTTTCCACATTTTGTTTATTTTTATTTTCCTTATTAAATTTTATTATTATTTGTTCTTTCATTAGATATTTATTTTCATTTATAATATAATTATTTTAAATAATATACATATATTTATTTAAATATATGAATATAATTATAATATATATATATCTATTTAAATATATGAATATATTTATGTATATAAATAAATATACTAACTTTATTTTATATATATAACTATATATTAATTTTTGATAAATATATATTCAAATTAAATTAATTTATAAGAATTTTATTTTTAACATACCTATATATTATTTTAAAACTTATATATTAGAAGATGCCTAGACTTAAGAGAAAGTCAGCTTGCAATAGGAGTCAAACACAGCGAAAAAGAAATCGTTTGAATAGGTCAGATATAGACTTTTCTGAGCAGGAACGCGTAAATAATCTAGAGGCACATAGAGAACGTAGGCAAAATTTCGAATTTAGGGAAGCTGAAAGGGTTAGAGATAGTCAACAGCATCGAGTCCGCAGAAGTAATAGAACATTTAGGGCCGTTGAGCAATTACCGGACACAATTCGTCACACTACTCTTCGGGCTTCTTCGCCAATCAGATTACAAGAACAACTTGCTGACACTTCGCGTCGTTCGAGGCGCAGGCGAGATGCTGACCTTCGATCTCAGGAAAGAGAGCATGATGCAGTTCGCGCCGTGTTCGACGAACTGATCATTCAACTAGAAATGCCGAACAACTTGCCAATACTTTGCGTCGATCGAGGCGCAGGCAATGTCCACAATTCAGGTCCAACGAAAGCGGACGAGATGCTGTTAGAAGGGCGATTCAGCGACAAAATCAGGAGACGCGAATTTTAGAAAGGGCAATAGATAGAAGTCAAAGGTCTCAGGTTAGAAACAATCCTATTCGTAGGATTGTTGAGCAGGCACGCAATACTAGTGCACGCCGCAGTGCTCGAATTCGAGCTCAACGTGAGGCCTTTGAAGCCCATAGGAATATGTCGCAAAGAGTGAGTCTATATAGGAGTATTTGCACCAACAGGATAGCAGAGAATAGGAGAAACGCGTCCCGCAATAGAGTGGACCGTGCGAATACCCTTCCAGATGATAGGATATCGCAGGTTAAAACTAGTTTAGATTGCCTAATAGCCAATTTTAATAAGACAGTCAAGCAGGGACCCGATCAGGTTTGCATATATTGCAAAGGTTTGTGGTTTCCACATCAAGTGGACAAAATTTCGCGTGAGGTCATAGAGGAAAAGTGTAGTGAGGCAGATAGTGTTGATATTTTGTATCTTTCCTCTATGTTTCCATCCCATAATAATAGGTTTAGTTTTTGCAAAACCTGCAGCCGCAGTATTAAGTCAGGGAAAAAACCAAAGGCTTCTATTACAAATGGCCTAAATTTTCCGGAGCTTCCGGAATGCCTGAAAGGCTTGACGCCTCTTGAAGAAAGGCTGATTTCTCCCCGTCTTCCTTTTATGATCATAAAGTCTCTTGGATATGGACGTCAAAGTGCCATTAAAGGAGCAGTGATCAATGTGCCAATTCCAGTTGCAAATGTTGTAACTTCCCTTCCCAGGGCATTTAATGAAGCCGAAGTAGTTCAGATTCATCTTAAGCGTAGGATGGAGTATAACCATGATTTCATGGCTGAAACCATAAGGCCCTCAAAGATAGTTGATGCAATTCGGTATTTAGTGAACACAGAACTTTATAAGAAGCACCAGGTTACTATCAATGAGCAGTGGTTGACTTCTTACTCAGCTGAGACTGTACCATTTGTTGCGTCAGCAGACGATAGGGACATTGTGTGTCAAATGTTAGAAAAGGCAGCACAACCTAATGAGCATAGAGTAGTAGAAGAAGAGGTAGAGTTGAATCCAGGAGGTCAAGAAACCTTCATGGAAAATGTCCCTGTTGAAAACATAGATATTCCTCGAATTGCTATAGCACCAGGAGAGGGTCAGCGACCTCTTGACATGATAACCGATTGTGATTCAGAGGAGCTGGCTTTTCCCACAATATTTGCAGGCATTAAAAGGAAATGTCAGGAAAGTTTTACAACTATAGTTAGATCAGAGCTTAGGAATTTTGATAGAAGAGGTTGTAGAACTGATAAATTATTTCATAACTTCAAAAAGTTAGAAATGATTAGCATTAGGAATAGCACATCAATTTGCTTACGTAAGCACTCTGCCACTCAAGGCATTTCGGCTGCTGATGTGCGTAATGATGAAACTTTAAATAGGTTAATACTTCATGATGATGGCTATAGGCTTTTAAAAGGTATTCGCACGTATCCTGCTCATTGGGAGGACGAAAAAAAGAAAGTGATGGCTATGATTAGGCAGGTAGGGCTTCCAACTTTTTTTATAACATTTTCCGCAGCGGAAACTAGGTGGCCGGAGCTTTTAGTCTTGCTATGTAAAAATGTAGACAAGCTAGAAGTATCCGAAGAAGAAGCGTTAAATTTGGGGTTTAATGAGAAAGCTCGTCTCATTAGAGCAGACCCAGTGACCTGTGCCAGATATTTCGATTTTCGATATAGACAGGTTTTAAAACTGATGAAAAAGGAAGGCGGTGTCTTTGGTTGTCACCAGGTCATCAAGTTTTATTGGCGAGTGGAGTTTCAGCAAAGAGGCTCTCCACATATACATGGCATGTTCTGGCTGAAAGACGCCCCAAAGAATGAGTCCACGACCTAAAGAATGAGTCCACATTTATGCCTGTGAAGTCCTTTATTGATCAGTTTATTACTGCTGATTCTAGTTGCCCGGACGTTGCTCCATATTTGGAGTATCAACTCCATAGTCACGGGCACTCTTGCAGGCGAGAAATTAGGTCAAAACAAATTTGTAGATTTGGTATCCCATACCCTCCCATGCCTCAAACAGAAATTCTTCTCCCTTTAGAAGAAAATGCTCCAAATTTGGCCGAGCATCTTAGGAATTTCGAAAAAATTCAAAGTCTGCTCGACTTCCCATTTGATCGTGAAAGCGTAGAAAATTTTAACGATTTTAACAACTTTTTGTCCCACGATCAACTTAACCTTAGTTATGAGGGCTACATTAATGCTGTAAGATCAAGTATAAAGAAACCAAAAGTTTTTTTGAAGCGATCTTTTGCAGCAATCAAGCTTAACGCTTATAACAAGCACCTCCTTTTGTTGCAGCGAGCAAATATGGATATTCAGTTTATTTTAGAACCCTATGCTTGCTGCAGCTACGTCGTTAATTATATTAACAAGTCTCAGAGAGGTATCTCAATGTTGATGCGTGAGGCAATCAATGAGATTAAAGACAATAACAATGTAACTATTAAGCAAAAGTTACAACATTTAGGTAACAAATTTATATTTGGCACTGAGATATCCGCTTTTTATAGCTACTGCAAATCAGAACGAGGAGCTCGCCAAGAAAATGCAGATGACTTTGACGATGATGTGCTTAGGGCTTCTGAATCAATAGTTTACGCTCTTCGCGATAATAGTGGCTTCATCAGAAAGAGGACCACTGCGTGCATAATTAGGTATAGGATATTTAATGTCAATACAGAAACAAGTGACTATTTCAGAGAGCTAAAAATGCTTTACGCCCCATGGCGAGATGAGCATTTGGATTTAGTCACACATGACTGTGAATTGTTCTGTAGGGAAAATTCGGAGTTAGTAGAGAACAATCGCAGAAAATATAATTTACTAGATGATAGGGAACTAGAAGATGCTCTGAGCCACTTAACAGAGGAAGCAGAAAATGAGAATAATCAAGTAGGAGAACAGGAAGTGGTAGATGATGGCTTCACAGTTTTAGGATTGCCTGAAATAGATCCACATCTAAATGTTTTAAATGTGGATGGAAATATTGATATGAATGATGAAGATAGTAATGTCCGTTTTATCAAGCTTCCAGCCTTAGTTTCTCTGGAAAGCTTAGCTAATATAGTTAGATCTCTTAATTTAAAGCAGAAGCTATATTTTACACATGCTTTGCATAATGCCAAAATCAATACAGTCTTTTATGAATTTGTTGGAGGCGGCGCCGGAGTCGGAAAGAGTCGACTTATATCAGCAATTTTTCAATCATTATCCGTAATGTATAACAGTATACCATGAGCTGATCCGACATCTGTTAAAATCCTCTTATGTGCACCAACAGGAAAAGCAGCATTCGGAATTAGTGGTTCGACACTGCATTCCATGTTTTCACTTCCTGTTAATCAATCTCGCTCAGCACCTCTAAGGGCCTTAAGCCATGATTTAGTTAATAGCCTTCATTCAAGGTTAATCGATCTTAAATTAATTATTATTGATGAAATATCAATGGTTAGCTCTCTAATGTTTTCTTATTTAGATTCTCGTTTGAAGCAAATTTTCAAAAATACTTCTCCTTTTGGTGGTGTTTCTATCATCGTATTCGGTGATCTTAGACAGTTACAGCCCGTAGGAGGTAGTTGGATTTTCGATCCAAATACCACTGACCCTTACCATGAAATATTTGGTACGTATCTCTGGGACCTTTTATTGTATTTTGAGCTCACAGAGATAATGCGTCAACGTGAAGATCAGCTTTTCGCTTCTGCCTTAAATAATATGGCATCGGGTTGTATGACAGCCGATGATATTGTCCTTTTTCCAATCTAGAATATGCGAACCATCGGCAGTGCCCGATGATGCAATTCATCTGTTTAGTAATAATAATGAGGTTGATTTATTTAATGTAACGAAACTTAACTCAATTGCTACTGAGCAATTTTTCTCTACTGCTGAAGATTTTATTAAGGCGGGCCATTTGGAACCAGCTAGGAAACAAAGAATATTAGAAGAAGTGAAGGGTTTTAAAACTTCCGCTACACAGGGACTCTGTACGTCTCTTCTCCTAAAAAATACTGCCAAGTACATGATGACGGTCAATGTAGACACAGGGGATGGATTAGTAAACGGCGCATCAGGTGTGTTGATGCAAATAGATTTCAATACATCCAACACTCCCAACATTTTATGGATGAAATTTACAGAGGAAACTGTAGGAGAATCTGCGCGTTCGAAGTGTACACATCGTACAGATCCTTCATGGACTCCTATTCAGAAAATTGTTCGCAGTTTTCAATATTCAAATAACGCACAAATTAACATTGACCGTAGGCAGTTTCCAATTGTGCCTGCTGAAGGCATCACAATTCATAAGAGTCAGGGAGCTACGTATGGCAAAGTGGTAGTCCATGCTAATTCCAGAATGCAGCGTGCTGCATTATACGTAGCTTGCAGTAGAGCAACTACTGCTTTAGGATTATTCATTATTGGGAATTTTGTTCCTCCTAAGTCTCCCCAAAATAATGATAAAGTGAAAGCCCAATTGAAGAAATTGCGGACTGAAAAACTACTGTGTACTCATTACGATTATTTAATTGACAGTTCTGCCCTTAACATTTTCTTCCATAATACTCAGAGCTTGAATTCCCATCTTGAAGATATTCGATCGGACAAGCTGATGCTTCAGTCATCAATATTATGTTTCGTGGAAACTTCCATAAGCAATGAAACTGTAGAAATACCTGGGTTCACTATTGTGGTTCAACTTGAATCAATTAGGCCTTTAACAGGCATCATAATTTATGTAAAGAACGAGCTAGTAGATAGAGTTTCCCATACCTTTAGCAGTAAAAAAACTTTTGGCTCAGTAGTTTTTAGTTCGGCATATTTAGGTTTGATGCCATAAGTTTTCTTATATTATATAAAAGTCCAGACTTTCCTCTGTCCACATTTAAAATAGAATTTGAGGAGATAATTCATCAATTTTCTCGTTTAGGTGATTTAGGGGATAGCTTGCTAGTTTTAGGAGATTTTAATTTGTGCCTCAAAACCTTTAACAGGTGTAAGAGTATTTATAATTTTTTGATTAGCAAAGGATTAAGGAGTTTGTTAGATTTGAAAAGGTCCACTACCAATATGGATACACATATTTATTGGGCGTTTTCAAATATACTAGATAATGAAAAGATTAGTGCTAGGAGGTTTTGCATAGCCATCACAATGGGATATCTGTTAGTATTCAGGCATGAGTTTGTAATGTTTGGAATAGGTTAGAAATTAAGAAATCTAAATGACAGGATATATGTAAATATGTATGTAGGCATATTTTAATAATTTAAATTTAATTATCTAATAGTTAAGTATAACCATTGAATGGAAAATTGGTTTGATAACTATTATTATTTTTTTATTTTTATACCCTTGGACCTTGTTATCGATATTAACCAATTTAAAATTTATAAAGAAATACCGATATCTACTGCTCACACCGCTTTAGGGAATTGCGGCGATAAATTATTGGCAAAATATCGAAATTGAAGCAAGGTGGCAGCGCACTCCAGTATTATTATTAATATATAGCTTGCAATTAGTATTATACAATTAAATACTTTTTATGGCAACATACGTCCAAGGGTATCCTACTGTCGTGTGCAACTCGACTGTTGCTCTTCTTTCTTGATAAAAATGGTATTCTATACTGTTGTCTATATTCTGTATAGTCTTCTAAGTCATATCTATATTGTTTTATTTCATAAGTACAGTTTATATCTTGTCTAGGCCATCTGCACTGCTCTGATATCTTTTCTTAAGTCGTTTATTATGTTCCTGATATATCTTAAGGGTCAAACTCAAAATTGATATGACAGTCATAATCGATAACAAGATGAATATATTTTGTAGTTCATCTTTGTGATCAACTATTCTTACTTCATTAACTACATTGGCTGTTGGGTGATCTACTCTTGATTCAGTAGAACCCATTTTGGAAATATTAATTTGCAATAAAGAAAAAAAATGAAATCTGTTTAATCTCTCAATTTATTGGAAATAAAGTTTGAAAAGTGTTTATATTGAATATTGAAATTTAATGAATTTACTTTAAATATTTGCAACTTGTATTAAATATATACAAGTGCCAGAGACATGGAAATTTGATAGTTTTAATGTGGTTGGCTCACAAGTCAAAGTTTACATTTCATTAGAATTTTTAAAAAAAATCTCCAACCACATTTGTTAGTACGAGTATATAGCCTGACAGTTTTGTTGTTAGTTCTTTCAAGCAGCGGTTTCCCGCATCGGCTTGTGTTTAGTTTAAATCTATGGCAAATTGGGGCATTTGCATTCAAGCAGCCCGTTTGCGTGTCTTCGCACTTTGGCGAAGTTCTTTTTCTATCATTTCCAAACGCTCTTTGTAGCGTTGCCGGGCTGTTTCCTCCTTGGCCAACTGGGTCATTTCCTTGACCAGTCGGCGTTGTTGCAGTAATTTCGCTCTACGTCCAGAGCGTTTATGTTTCCTGGGTTGGCTTTTCTCCTGACGTGCCCGGTACTCAGCTATTGTGAGTGGGCGTGGTCCATCGGCGGGGTTTAATTCTAGCGCTTCCTCCAGCGTTGGCTGGTCCCTCTGTACCTCGGGTTGCGCCTCGGTCAATTGTGGCTCGTCTGCCATCAATTGCCGCTTGTGTCTGTGTGTTTTTGTGCGTTTGGCTGTGCGTTGTTTGTTTTAATAGGATATTTGTTGTTGTGTATTGATTTGTATTTTAATCGTCCAACAGTATAACGAGTAACAACTTGCACATTTTAATTCACATTTGCACATTTTAATTTATCCACACACACACAACACAGAGACAGACTCGAGACCGAGTCACGGTCGCCATGTAATAGTTTATAGAAGTACTAGGTTTAGTTTAGAGAGCTCAGAGCGTCTGCTCTGTTAGAATCGGTTTATTTGACTGAATTCATATTGCTATTCTTGGGTACAGCTACCCGTACATGGTGCGCTTAAGACTATGTGTTTGTTATATTATATACATATACATGTGTATGCAGAGGGCATACATATGTTATGTATAGCTTGACCACTTGAGCTGCTAAGTGCATGCTCAGCATTCTTACTTGAGCTGCTAAGTGCGTGCCCAGCATTCTCACGCTCCGCGATCGGCTTATGTATAAGCGTTAGATCGTATTTCAAGAGCTGGAGTGTTTATGTAAGTGTTGGTGGTCTTTTTGATATTATTTATGTTTATTATTATTTATGTGACAAAGTGTCACAATGTATGTACTTTACTTACATATTAACTCTACTCTACATATTGAGGGTAGATACACTACACTAGTATTTCATTATTTTTATTCTCTTCAAAAGTTAAATTCAAATCTCTTGTCTTATATAAATATTTTAATACTCTTAACGCGTATTTATAGTGTGTTGAATTATAACAACTTTGATATCTGCTTAGATAATTTACGGAATATGATATATCTGGTCTTGTACCTGCGCTTATATATAATAATTCACCTATCAAGTTTCTGTATTTAATTTTTTCATCACATTCAGTTGCTTGATCTAATTTTAAGTTTGTTTCCATTGGAGTTTCGTACAGTTTAGCATTTTCGAGATCATACTTCATTGCTAGTGATTTATTGAATCATCTTTTTTTGATTTAACGTCATTTTCTTACTTTCAGTACTATAATTAATTTCTATTCCAATATAACTGCCGATTTTTCCTAAATCTTTCATTGTAAATTTGTTCATTAAACTGTCTTTTATTTCTGTTATTTTTGTTTTGTTCTTACTGCATATCAGGATGTCATCTACGAATACTAAGATATATACTTCATCTTTATCCGCTCTTTTTACATATAAACAATAATCGTAATTGCTTCTCTTAAAATTTAATTTGTCGAGATATTTATGTAAACATTCGTACCATGTTCTTGGGCTTTCTCTCAATCCATATAATGCCTTAATCAATTTATAAACTTTGTTTTCTCCTGTTTCGTAACCCTTCGGTTCATTTACATAAACTTCTGATTTTACATAGCCATTTAAAAAGGCTGTTTCGACATCCATCTGATTTATAAACAGACCATTTTTACAACAATATGATAGTAATACTTTTAATGTTTGCATTTTCCCTACTGGTGAATATACGTTTTCTAGTCGTTCTCTTTGTTGGAAACCTCTTACTACTAGTCTAGCTTTGTAAGTCCCATCACTTTTCTTTTTGTACACCCATTTAACATCTATAATCTTTTTGTTTATCGGTTTTTCTACAATTTGCCACGTATTATTTTTATTTAAGCATTGCATTTCTGTGTTCATTGCTTTGAGCCATTCTATTTTTTCATTGCTATTCATCGCCTCTTCATAAGTGTTTGGTACAATTGCATTTACATAATTGATATAAATAAAATGTGTTACTGGGTTACCGTATAGATTTACTGGGCTTTTCTTTCTATTTGATGTTCTCTGCACTGCTAAATGTTCTTTGTTCTCCTCACTCTCGCTTTCATCGCTAGTTTTTGAATTAACTTCGTCCATGTCATTTAGTTCGTGTGTCTTAGCGTTATCTTCATAATCTTCTTCATTTTCATTTATTTGACTTTCATTATCATTCTGTTTGTTTTTCTCTAGGCAAATTAATTTTGTTTTCTCTTCTACAACTTGAACATGTCTTGCGTTTATTACTCTATTGTTTAGTAAAACTCTATATCCGTTTGTATTATATCCGACTAAAACTCCTAATTCCGATTTGTTATCCCATTTGCTCTTTCTGCGTACTTCCGGAACTCTAACAAAAACTCTACTTCCGTATATTTTTAAATTTTCTACATTTGGTTTTATACCGAAAAATAGTTCGTATGGGCTTTTATTTACTGCTGTGTTTGCGACTGTTCGATTTTTTAAATAACTACTGTGTTCATAACTTCTGGCCAATATCGCCTATGAATGTTTGCCTCTCTCATCAAGCACCTACCAATATCCATTGCCGATCTATTGTATCTTTCTGCTACGCCGTTTAATTCATGTACATACGGTGGACATGTAGTTAACTGAATTCCCTTATATTTTACAAAGTTTGATATTTCTCTATTCATATATTCTTTACCGTTATCGCATTGTATTTGTTTTACTTTCTTACTGAACTGATTCTCAACATAATTTACATATTCTTTTAAGCAGCTCGCAGTTTTAGATTTATTTCTAATACAATAAATTCTCGCGCATTTACTAAAGTCGTCAACAAATGTCAAAAAATATTTTTCCCCACAATAACCTGTTGTGCTGTGTGGTCCGTTTAAGTCTGTATGTATTAACTCTAATGTTTCTTTAGTTTTCTTTCTATTGTTCTCGAATGGTTCGTTTGACATTTTACTTTGTATACAATTCGCGCATTTCATTTCGGTATTCTCGATTTTATCAGGCAGACCATCTAGCATTTTACTCTTAATAATTCTATTCAAATATTGAAAATTTACGTGGCCTAGTGCCCTGTGCCATTTTTCCTTTCAGTTAATTTTGTTACATTTGTGTATATTTCATTTGTTTTATTTTTTAGCATGAAGCTTTTTACATTATATAAACTATCAATTTTATTTGCAACTGTCAACAATTCTCTTTTTTTCGTTGTAGATTTTTGTATCATTATTTCTGGCTACGACTGTACATTTATTTTCAGTTATCTTTGATATGCTCAGCAAATTTTGTTTTATGCCTTTTACAAAGTATACGTTTTTAATATTGATCAAATTTTCATTGTTGTATGTTCTAAAATATGTTTCTACATTTCCAATCTTTGTCGCTTGCAATTGTTTGCCATCGGCTACTTTAACATCAATCGGATTTTTTAAATTTACAAAGTTCTTAAAAAGTCTACAATCGTTTATGATGTGATCAGTGCATCCACTATCTAATAACCAGTTTACTGTAGTTTCGTTACTACTTTCGCTGTTATTACATTTTATTATTTTTTCGTTTCTTATCATTCTAATTATCCATGACTGTACGCCGTCGCTGTTTTCTTGTTGTCTTCCTTGGTTCCCGTCTCCTGAGTAATGTCCACTTCCAGTTCCACGTCCTCGACCACTTCCATGACGTTGACCTCTGCCTCGACCGCCTCTTTGATTCGTATTCTGATATCGCCGCCTGTTGTCTTGTTGTTGTTGTCTGTTTTCGCCTCTCGCATTTTGCTCAGCATGCCAGCAGTCGCTCTGGATATGACCTGTTTTGCCACACACATAGCATTCTTTTTTAGTTTTGGTGTTAAATGTGCTTACGTTATTTTGTCTGTCCCCTGGACCTCTGTTATAGCTTTTTTCTTTCACTTTTGATTTTACCTACTCTACCGTTCGTTGAGCTTCCGGAATCACGTCTAAGAAGTCTCCAATGTAACTGTAGCTTGTTGGTAGCGCTTTTTAACAGATACCGCATTTTTTCGTTTTCGTCTATGGTGCCTCCAGCGTTTTTAAATTTATTCACTGCTTTCTCGAATTCAATAAAAAATTCTTCCACTGTTTCATAGTCTTTTAGTTTGATTTCGTCGATTTTTCCTCTGCACAGTATTTGCAGGGCTGTTGATTTTACCGAATACATTTCGTTTAGCTTGTTCATAATTTGTAATGTCGTTTGGCACTCACTAACATATTCTAACTGTTTGTCTGATATTGTACTGATTAAAATTGTTTTTGCTTTCAAGTCTGTTTTCATCCATGTTGTTACATTATCTTCCGTTGTTCTTGTTCGCACAGCTGGTTCTTTGCACTCTTTGTATTCTAGTATTGTCATTAATCTGAACTTCCAGCTTCCAAAATTTACCCCATCGAATATGGGCATAACAATGTCTTCAATTTTTGCGTTTGCACTCATTTTTCCCGCTTCACTATTAATCTGTTTGTACACTTCTTTTATGTCTCTTTCTGTTTCGTTCATTTTTTGCTCATTTTTATATAGAGTCACACCTTTTTTTTTTTTTTACACTTTTCTTTTATTAAAGCGTGCACGTGGATTTTAGATTTTAATCTGTTGCCATCAAACCCTTTTAGTTTATGTTTTTAATGTTTTTCCGTTTATTTGTTTATTATTTTTCAATAGTCTTGTTTGCGTATTTGTATTTTTTAATAGTTCACACTTTTAATATTGTATTTCTCTTTTCAATGTCTTATACACTTGTTCCTTTTGTCGCTTCACTTGAACACCATTTATTTTTCTCGAACTTGGATTTAGTTAAGAGACTTTGGATTTTCAACCTTGCTCTGCTGCCATGTTAATAATAAAGTGGATTTCTTTATTTTAGTTTTAATGTTTATTTATTTAATTTAGTTTGTGCTTCGTGCACTTCCATTCCGTTGAACATATTTTGAGCAAGTGAAGTAATTATGTTAATTTAACATTACGTTAAGTATTTGATAACAGCCGATTTAATCTTATGCTAATTAACATTACATATCGAGGCATACACATTTATTCCAGCAACATGAACTGCACATAACCATAACATGTTGGAGTAATTGGTAGAAGAAGTATCAAATCATTTTAATAGTACTCAATGGAAAATAAGTTGAGATTAGTAGAAGCTTAATAAAAAGCTTAAAACAAAGAATATGAATATCAGTAAGATGTAAAGTTTTTTTAAGAAATGAAGTTGAGCATGAGCTAAAATATAAATATGGTATACGGGACCCTATAAGGAAGATCACGTATAACAAAAAGACAATTTAACAATATCAAATAATAAAACCAAAAATCCAAGTACACACATATTGATTTAAACTGTTTTATGAGTTTAGTTAAATATATTTTTAATTAAAATAACTTCACTAGCTTATTTTGTATGCAAATGGAGGGAGATGTGGTAAGCGCACAGTGAATTCTATGGCTTTAGAATTAGATTTTTTTGAAATTTTATATTCATTTTATGAATAACGAAAAAGTTCAATGTAGTGAATTTGGTTCCAATATCTAAACAAATTAAAAGCTATTCGATATATCGGTTCGATCCAGCTCGTTCCGACATTTTATAATGTATCATAATACGAAGTATTTCATGGAGATAGCTTCAAGAGATTAGTTTTCAATGCAAAAGAATGAAACATGAAAACGGATATACGGAGACACGGACAGGGCTAGTTCGATTTCCCCGATAATGCTGATTCAAAATATATATACTTTATGGGTCGCATATGCCTTCTAACGTTGCTAAGTCCTGACCAAATTTAAAATATCCTCTTCAAGGGTATAATTTTATGTACAAACACATTTCAGCTTTTGTTGCAATATTTACGTAAGAGCTGTTGGAATACCCACTTTGTAGAGCACAGCTTATTGCAGCTTAAATGACTCGGCTAGTCATCCTTAGTAATAAAATATAAATATTATAATGCCTGTAACGCGTCCTTCTAGTATACCCTTTTCTTGGTCAATGGGTATAGTAAAATTTCCTAAAATACCAATGTTCTGCTGCTTTATCAACATGAAGTTCTCCCATAAGGTATCACTATTAGCACCGATACAAATGAAATCAACAGAACTTATATATACTAAATACCCGTCAGACATTTGAAGTCAACAAAGAAAAAAAAAATTTGAGTAAGTCACAAAGCGACTCCGTTACCAGCGGTAGTAAAATTAACAGAATTAGTATAGGACGAATTAGAACCCATAAAAAACTCCTCTGTAATAGAAAAGGAACAAAAAGCATATGTTATAATATTTCTTGCACAACTATTGATGCAGCTATAAGTGAATACGTAAGAACTTGTAATACAGATTAAGGTAGCTCCAAAATTGAGAGATTAGTTTGCGTAGCAACAGACGCACAGTCGCACACGTGGACAGACCGACAGTGCTAGTTCCAGTCCCCCTACTAATGCAGATTCAAAATATATAAACTTTTTGGGGTCGGAGATTTCTCTTAAGATGCGTTGCAAAGTTTTGGCCAAATATCCTCTGGAAGGATATAATTATATGTACAAGAGATCCTGAGTAATATTATATATACATATATTGTGAGGTGTCCAATGCGTTTTTCTATCTATTACATACATAAACATAAAGGCAGTATACCCTTGAAACCAACAAAAGTATAGACTTCGCTATGCCGAAGGAAAATTTTCATTCTGCTTTGCTTGTGTTATGTAGATGCATCAGTTTTTAGGAATTGGTGAGTTGCCGCCGCTGCCGCCGGCCATCCATCCATATTTCTGATATAGTGTTGCAAAGTTTTTACATCATTTAAGCTGTGACCTACAGCTTTTCACAGCACTTTTGAATTATTGGCTTGCGTAAATAATATTCTAAAGTAAGTTTCACAGCATATTTTAGTTTTAAAAATATTCTAATTCTATCTTTTTAATTAAGATGGACAAGTCGGTGATTCAATTAAACTGCAACATAACATGAATCGTAAAAGTAAAGTTTGGGAGTTTTTTGGCGTCTTGCAAGATACTAGGGAAAACAAATGCATAGAAGAGGACAAGGTTTACTGTAAACTATGTTTGGATAAACAGAAAAAAGTAGACGAAACAACCATTTTTTCATGGTAATAAGTAATTTAATTTTTCGTAGGATTCACATTAAAATTTTGTTAATTGTTTCAGTGCTAAGATTCAGTCGTTTTCCACGAATTGTTCAACTGGGAATTTAAGTCGTCACCTTAAAAATGAACATAATGTTCGCGATGATATCGGTTCTCCGAGTACTCGTGGAACATTGTCAAATTTTTTCACCAAATCCACGCCAACTAGATCTCCAAGAGATATTAAATGGGCGCTGGGACGAGAGCTAGCTTTGTGGATGGCTAGAGATCTGCTACCACTTCATATAATTAGCCACGATTGAATTAAAGACTTTTTCCCCAAATACAAAGTTGTGGTAGCTGCTGATGACATTCCACATTATAAAACACTTTCAACAATTGCACTAGAGGATGTGTATCAGTGTATTTTTCAAGCTGTTACCCGGATTGTATCTGGACAAAAACATTTTGCTCTAACTTTCGATTTGTGGACAGATAACTATAGAAGAAGAAGTTATATAACATTTACTTTCCACTTTCCTTCTTCGAACTTCGACTTGAAGCATTTAATGCTGGAAACAAAATACTTATCAAAATCTCACTCGGCAAGTAATATTTTAACAGAACTTGAAGAAGTAACTGCAATGTATAATTTGCAAATGGGATCTAATTTCGACCGACCAAGGCAGCAATATCAAAAAAGCTATTAATTTGGGGTTAATAAACAATCATTTCTGGAGATTCGTATCCATAAATAAGCCTTGCGTTAATAATAAGAACTGAAATCGTCTCAATATTGAATGAATCTGAATATCGATGAGCCGCCTTCTTTGGGTAATATGAAGAATAATATAAAAAGTAAATTGAATTCAAGATTCCCAATATCGGATATACTTGTCTACGCATCATTACTAGATCCGCGATTTAGCTCACTAGATTGTGTAATTGAGTATTGCGAAGAGCAAAATTTGAGAAAAAATGATTTTTTGTTAAAAATGTATAAAAAGCTGATTGGCGATATACAGCAAGGTAGCGATCCGCAGGATAGCTTTAGCGAATCTCCATCTGTTAGCAAAATATTAAAGCTTGCTCAACGACATTCAAAAAATACAAAAAATATCAATTTGGAAGCTGAATGCCATCTACTTTTAAGTTTGTCTTCATGCCAAAACCTGTTAACTTTTTGGAGGGAAAAGGCATCTGCAATGCCCTTACTATTAAAGCTTGCACAACCAATTTTGTGTATTCCGGCAACTAGCACACCAAGTGAGCGAGTCTTTTCCATTGCTGGTCTCACAATTTCTCAGAAACGATCTCAGCTTAGTCCTCACAATGTGAATAAAATTATTTTCATTCATGACAATTATGATAATTGAAAAAAAAGTTTAGCTTAACTTTCATATATACACCCATTTTAAAACTGAAAATTTCTGTTAAATTGGTTTTAGTTTGTTTTTGATTTAATAATAATATTGTATTGTATTAGTATAAGCAAGTAAAACTGAAATGACCTCAAAGAAATTCTGTTAATTTATAAGTCGTTCTTTATTTTTAATTTAAAATTTTTCATTTAAAATTAATAGATTTTAAGCAACTAAATGAATGAAATGGAGCCTATGTGAAATATACTGTTAATTTGTTTTAAATCGTTATTTTTATTTGTACATTAATTTTTAGATTAAAAAATGTATGGCTTTTATATGCATAAAGTCTATAAAAAGTAACGAGCTTTTTTAAAATTTATAAAGGGTTACTTACGAGGGTCGTTTGATAAGTCCGTGACTTTTTGAATAAAATATATTTTTTTCGTCAAAGAAGCGTTTTATTTCTCAACATAATCTCCTTTTAGCTCTATATATTTAGTCCAGCGTTTTTCCAATTTTTTTATTCCTTCCAAATAATAGGTTTTCTCAAGGCCCTCAAAATAGTCGTTTGTTTCTGTGATGACCTCTTCATTTGACCCGAATCTCTTACCGCCGAGCCATTTCTTCATGTTTGGAAACAAAAAATAGTCACAGGGGGCTAAATCTGGAGAATATGCTGGATGGGGTAGCAGTTCGTAGCCCAATTTATGAAATTTTGCCATGCTGACTACACACGTGTGCACCCGTGCATTGTCCTGATGGAACAGCACTTTTTTTCGCCAAATGCGGTCGTTTCTGCTTCAAATCAATATCGAATCTGTCCAAAAGCTCTGAATAATATTCGCCGGTGATCGTTTTACCCTTTTCAAGGTAATCGATGTGAATGATACCTTGTGCATCCCAAAAAACTGTGGCCATGACCTTGTTGGCCGACAGACCCACCTTGGCCTTCTTTGGTGCACGTTCACCCGGAGAAACCCACTGTCTTGATTGTTCTTTGGTCTCTGGTGTGGTGTGGTGGATCCATGTTTCGTCTACGGTAACGAAACGGCGCAAAAATTCGTTTGGATTGCGGTTGAACATCGCCAAACACTCCTTTGAAATGGTCACACGGTTGCGCTTATGGTCGTGTGTGAGCAATCGCGGCACCCATCGCGCGGAAAGCTTTTTCATGTCCAAATATTCATGTAAAATGTGATGTACCCGTTCAGTTGAGATGCCTACAGCCTCAGCTACCTCACGCACTTTCATTCTCCGATCATCCAATATCATTCCATGGATTTTGTCGACGATTTCTGGCATGACGACCTCTTTTGGGCGACCTGAACGTTCGGCATCACTTGTACTGGTACGACCACAACGGAACTCAGTAAACCATTTCTTAACCATTGAAATTGATGGTGCAGAGTCCCCATAATATTTATCAAGTCTTTCCTTGGTTTCGGTGATGGATTTTTTACGCAAAAAATAATGCTTAATTAGCACACGAAATTCACTTTTTTCCATTTTCGTTAAAATTCACGAGATCGTCTGCTTTCAATGCCTATAAAACGCAAACTAAGAAACGCAGCTTTCTCAAAATTTTACAGTCAGCTGTTAATCGATAACTGCTGACAGGAGCAGTGTTGTATTTAGAGCAGGTGCGCGGCAAATACAAAAAGTCACGGACTTATCAAACGACCCTCGTATCTCTTGTTTTAAATAATATAAGGATCTATTAAATAATTGCATACGCCGCCGGCCGCCGACTAATTTGATGAATGCATCATTCGTCCTTTTCTTTCCTGCACCAGAAATATAGTTTATCTAATAACTTCAGTGTTTATTGTCCGATCGGGATGCAATTGAGAGGATAAGTTCATATAGTATTTGTTGTTGCTCCCACCTCTCGAAGGGGACCGGCATAAAATTTTGTCATAAGAATCAATGGAGGCACACAACGTTTCGTTCCGACAAATACATTAGACCATGCTCTTTATACCCTTGGACCATTGAAAATGGTCAAAAAAGAGTATACTAACTTTGTGCAAATGTATGTAACAGGCAGAAGGAGGTGTCGGAGACCCCATAAAGTATATATATTCTTGCTCAGGATCAATAGCCGAGTCGATTGAGCCATGTCCGTCTGTCTGTCCGTCTGTCCGTCTGTCTGTCTGTCTGGATGAACGCGCCGATCTCAGCTATTACAGAAGCTACGGACACCAAATTTAGCATGAAGATTCCTGTATACCATACGCAGATCAAGTTTATTTTCAATTTGGAATAACACGCCTACCGCCCCCGCAAACCGCCAATTTTGGTTTACATTGCTATTTACATTCGAAGAACTCATTTCTTAACGTTCTGCTTTAGCATATATATAGATAAATAATATATGAACTTATCCTCCAAATTGCAATCCGATCAGACAATAAACACTGAAGTTATTAGATAAACCATTTCGACACTTCGACCAGCAAAGAACTTGTCGATGACGTCAGAACTAAATTCCTTATGCATGAAAGAAAAGGACAACGATGCGAGCGCGAAGCGCGAGCTGTTTCTCGACTCTTCTTTTCCATGCACATGTCAATTACCGAAAATACATGTGCATAAATATATGCTAACACTCAACCAATAGGTGGCGTATATATGAATATGAAGAAAGCAAAGAAGTTGTCGATGACGTCAGAACTAAATTACTTGTGCATGAAAGAAAAGATAAACGATGCGAGCGCGAAGCGCAGCTGTTTCTCGACTCTTCTTTTTCATGCACATGTCAATTACCCAAAATACATGTGCATAAATGCAAACACTTATACATACTTAATTTGTGTTCACACATACATATGTAAAATTATATACAACCAATAGCGTGGTTGATCGGCATGCATGAATGCAGGTATTTACTAGATTTCTAATATAGACATATTATTATTATTATTTAATAATTTATATATTGACTTTTTATTAAATAAATATTAATTTAGATTTCACGATATATTATGAGCTATCATATCGATAGCTTTTAATATATATTAAACATATCGATATATATTTCATATGTTTTGCATATAAATTATATTAATATGTGTAAATTATATTATATCCCCACGTCTATTGAAACTATGTTTGAAAAAAATGTACTAACATTTCTTCTACTTTGTTTTTTTAATATATGTATATTTTGTATGTATATTAGATTCTATAGATCATTATTATAAATTTAAGGTTTCGCGCACTTTTTAATTGCGGCGATAAATTATTGGCAACGTATCAAAATTGTTGCAAGGTGGCAGCGCGCTTCAGTGTTATGTTAATTTGTAGTTTGCGATTGGCGTGTTCGGTGTCGTCGTCGATTGTCGATTATCATTTGTATTTTCGATATTAAATATAAAATAATATATAATTAATTCGCGTGTTCGTGATACATTTAACATTTAATGCAAATTAATATAAGTCGAGTATATAATAAGTAAATCCTCGTGTGTGATTGTTATGCGTTAACGGAACATTTTTTATGCGTGTGAATGATTGCGCCCTGCCCGGAACGTGGCGCGCAATTTTAGAAAAGTGCGGTACACAGCGTAACGTATTTTTGTGCATGCATACATATATGTGTATAGACTCTTCTGAAGTGTGTGTGATTGTACGTGAACATCGGTATCGGTTCGTTTCCGCGATTCAAATTGGAATTTTCGCTGGAATTTCTTGCAGGTTTAATTTATTATTTCTTTGATTTATATTTATTCTTTTTTCCACATTTTGTTTATTTTTATTTTCCTTATTAAATTTTATTATTATTTGTTCTTTCATTAGATATTTATTTTCATTTCTAATATAATTATTTTAAATAATATACATATATTTATTTAAATATATGAATATAATTATAATATATATATATCTATATAAATATATGAATATATTTATATATATAAATAAATATACTAACTTTATTTTATATATATAACTATATATTAATTTTTGATAAATATATATTCAAATATTTCGCTGGAATTTCTTGCAGGTTTAATTTATTATTTCTTTGATTTATATTTATTCTTTTTTCCACATTTTGTTTATTTTTATTTTCCTTATTAAATTTTATTATTATTTGTTCTTTCATTAGATATTTATTTTCATTTATAATATAATTATTTTAAATAATATACATATATTTATTTAAATATATGAATATAATTATATTATATATATATCTATTTAAATATATGAATATATTTATATATATAAATAAATATACTAACTTTATTTTATATATATAACTATATATTAATTTTTGATAAATATATATTCAAATTAAATTAATTTATAAGAATTTTATTTTTAACATACCTATATATTATTTTAAAACTTATATATTAGAAGATGCCTAGACTTAAGAGAAAGTCAGCTTGTAATAGGAGTCAAACACAGCGAAAAAAAAATCGTTTGAATAGGTCAGATATAGACTTTTCTGAGCAGGAACGCGTAAATAATCTAGAGGCACATAGAGAACGTAGGCAAAATTTCGAATTTAGGGAAGCTGAAAGGGTTAGAAATAGTCAACAGCATCGAGTCCGCAGAAGTAATAGAACATTTAGGGCCGTTGAGCAATTACCGGACACAATTCGTCACACTACTCTTCGGGCTTCTTCGCCAATCAGATTACAAGAACAACTTGCTGACACTTCGCGTCGTTCGAGGCGCAGGCGAGATGCTGACCTTCGATCTCAGGAAAGAGAGCAGGATGCAGTTCGTCGCCGTGTACGTCGCAGTGATTCTGCAATTAAAACAGACGAACAACTTGCCAACACTTCGCGTCGTTCGAGTCGCAGGCAAGATGCTGAGTTTCGATCTCAGGAAAGAGAGCAGGATGCAGTTCGTCGCCGTGTACGTCGCAGTGATTGTGCAATTAAAACAGACGAACAACTTGCCAACACTTCGCGTCGTTCGAGTCGCAGGAAAGATGCTGAGTTTCGATCTCAGGAAAGAGAGCAGGATGCAGTTCGTCGCCGTGTAAGTCGCAGTGATTCTGCAATTAAAACTGACGAACAACTTGCCAACACTTCGCGTCGTTCGAGTCGCAGGCAAGATGCTGAGTTTCGATCTCAGGAAAGAGAGCAGGATGCAGTTCGTCGCCGTGTTCGACGAACTGATCATTCAACTAGAAATGCCAAACAACTTGCCAATACTTTGCGTCGATCGAGGCGCAGGCAATGTCCACAATTCAGGTCCAACGAAAGCGGACGAGATGCTGTTAGAAGGGCGATTCAGCGACAAAATCAGGAGACGCGAATTTTAGAAAGGGCAATAGATAGAAGTCAAAGGTCTCAGGTTAGAAACAATCCTATTCGTAGGATTGTTGAGCAGGCACGGAATACTAGTGCACGCCGCAGTGCTCGAATTCGAGCTCAACGTGAGGCCTTTGAAGCCCATAGGAATATGTCGCAAAGAGTGAGTCTATATAGGAGTATTTGCACCAATAGGATAGCAGAGAATAGGAGAAACGCGTCCCGCAATAGAGTGGACCGTGCGAATACCCTTCCAGATGATAGGATATCGAGGTCATAGAGGAAAAGTGTAGTGAGGCAGATAGTGTTGATATTTTGTATCTTTCCTCTATGTTTCCATCCCATAATAATAGGTTTAGCTTTTGCAAAACCTGCAGCCGCAGTATTAAGTCAGGGAAAAAAACCAAAGGCTTCTATTACAAAGGCCTAAATTTTCCGAAGCTTCCGGAATGCCTGAAAGGCTTGACGCCTCTAGAAGAAAGGCTGATTTCTCCCCGTCTTCCTTTTATGATCATAAAGTCTCTTGAATATGGACGTCAAAGTGCCATTAAAGGAGCAGTGATCAATGTGCCAATTCCAGTTGCAAATGTTGTAACTTCCCTTCCCAGGGCATTTAATGAAGCCGAAGTAGTTCAGATTCATCTTAAGCGTAGGATGGAGTATAACCATGATTTCATGGCTGAAACCATAAGGCCCTCAAAGATAGTTGATGCAATTCGGTATTTAGTGAACACAGAACTTTATAAGAAGCACCAGGTTACTATCAATGAGCAGTGGTTGTCTTCTTACTCAGCTGAGACTGTACCATTTGTTGCGTCAGCAGACGACAGGGACATTGTGTGTCAAATGTTAGAAAAGGCAGCACAACCTAATGAGCATAGAGTAGTAGAAGAAGAGGTAGAGTTGAATCCAGGAGGTCAAGAAACCTTCATGGAAAATGTCCCTGTTGAAAACATAGATATTCCTCGAATTGCTATAGCACCAGGAGAGGGTCAGCGACCTCTTGACATGATAACCGATTGTGATTCAGAGGAGCTGGCTTTTCCCACAATATTTGCAGGCATTAAAAGGAAATGTCAGGAAAGTTTTACAACTATAGTTAGATCAGAGCTTAGGAATTTTGATAGAAGAGGTTGTAGAACTGATAAATTATTTCATAACTTCAAAAAGTTAGAAATGATTAGCATTAGGAATAGCACATCAATTTGCTTACGTAAGCACTCTGCCACTCAGGGCATTTCGGCTGCTGATGTGCGTAATGATGAAACTTTAAATAGGTTAATACTTCATGATGATGGCTATAGGCTTTTAAAAGGTATTCGCACGTCTCCTGCTCATTGGGAGGACGAGAAAAAGAAAGTGATGGCTATGATTAGGCAGGTAGGGCTTCCAACTTTTTTTATAACATTTTCCGCAGCGGAAACTAGGTGGCCGGAGCTTTTAGTCTTGCTATGTAAAAATGTAGACAAGCTAGAAGTATCCGAAGAAGAAGCGTTAAATTTGGGGTTTAATGAGAAAGCTCGTCTCATTAGAGCAGACCCAGTGACCTGTGCCAGATATTTCGATTTTCGATATAGACAGGTTTTAAAACTGATGAAAAAGGAAGGCGGTGTCTTTGGTTGTCACCAGGTCATCAAGTTTTATTGGCGAGTGGAGTTTCAGCAAAGAGGCTCTCCACATATACATGGCATGTTCTGGCTGAAAGACGCCCCAAAGAATGAGTCCACGACCTAAAGAATGAGTCCACATTTATGCCTGTGAAGTCCTTTATTGATCAGTTTATTACTGCTGATTCTAGTTGCCCGGACGTTGCTCCATATTTGGAGTATCAACTCCATAGTCACGGGCACTCTTGCAGGCGAGAAATTAGGTCAAAACAAATTTGTAGATTTGGTATCCCATACCCTCCCATGCCTCAAACAGAAATTCTTCTCCCTTTAGAAGAAAATGCTCCAAATTTGGCCGAGCATCGTAGGAATTTCGAAAAATTCAAAGTCTGCTCGACTTCCCATTTGATCGTGAAAGCGTAGAAAATTTTAACGATTTTAACAACTTTTTGTCCCACGATCAACTTAACCTTAGTTATGAGGGCTACATTAATGCTGTAAGATCAAGTATAAAGAAACCAAAAGTTTTGTTGAAGCGATCTTTTGCAGCAATCAAGCTTAACGCTTATAACAAGCACCTCCTTTTGTTGCAGCGAGCAAATATGGATATTCAGTTTATTTTAGACCCCTATGCTTGCTGCAGCTACGTCGTTAATTATATTAACAAGTCTCAGAGAGGTATCTCAATGTTGATGCGTGAGGCAATCAATGAGATTAAAGACAATAACAATGTAACTATTAAGCAAAAGTTACAACATTTAGGTAACAAATTTATATTTGGCACTGAGATATCCGCTTTTTATAGCTACTGCAAATCAGAACGAGGAGCTCGCCAAGAAAATGCAGATGACTTTGACGATGATGTGCCTAGGGCTTCTGAATCAATAGTTTACGCTCTTCGCGATAATAGTGGCTTCATCAGAAAGAGGACCACTGCGTGCATAATTAGGTATAGGAGATTTAATGTCAATACAGAAACAAGTGACTATTTCAGAGAGCTAAAAATGCTTTACGCCCCATGGCGAGATGAGCATTTGGATTTAGTCACACATGACTGTGAATTGTTCTGTAGGGAAAATTCGGAGTTAGTAGAGAACAATCGCAGAAAATATAATTTACTAGATGATAGGGAACTAGAAGATGCTCTGAGCCACTTAACAGAGGAAGCAGAAAATGAGAATAATCAAGTAGGAGAACAGGAAGTGGTAGATGATGGCTTCACAGTTTTAGGATTGCCTGAAATAGATCCACATCTAAATGTTTTAAATGTGGATGGAAATATTGATATGAATGATGAAGATAGTAATGTCCGTTTTATCAAGCTTCCAGCCTTAGTTTCTCAGGAAAGCTTAGCTAATATAGTTAGATCTCTTAATTTAAAGCAGAAGCTATATTTTACACATGCTTTGCATAATGCCAAAATCAATACAGTCTTTTATGAATTTGTTGGAGGCGGCGCCGGAGTCGGAAAGAGTCGACTTATATCAGCAATTTTTCAGTCATTATCCGTAATGTAAAACAGTATACCAGGAGCTGATCCGACATCTGTTAAAATCCTCTTATGTGCACCAACAGGAAAAGCAGCATTCGGAATTAGTGGTTCGACACTGCATTCCATGTTTTCACTTCCTGTTAATCAATCTCGCTCAGCACCTCTAAGGGCCTTAAGCCATGATTTAGTTAATAGCCTTCATTCAAGGTTAATCGATCTTAAATTAATTATTATTGATGAAATATCAATGGTTAGATCTCTAATGTTTTCTTATTTAGATTCTCGTTTGAAGCAAATTTTCAAAAATACTTCTCCTTTTGGTGGTGTTTCTATCATCGTATTCGGTGATCTTAGACAGTTACAGCCCGTAGGAGGTAGTTGGATTTTCGATCCAAATACCACTGACCCTTACCATGAAATATTTGGTACGTATCTCTGGGACTTTTTTTGTATTTTGAGCTCACAGAGATAATGCGTCAACGTGACGATCAGCTTTTCGCTTCTGCCTTAAATAATATGGCATCGGGTTGTATGACAGCCGATGATATTGTCCTTTTCCAATCTAGAATATGCGAACCATCGGCAGTGCCCGATGATGCAATTCATCTGTTTAGTAATAATAATGAGGTTGATTTATTTAATGTAACGAAACTTAACTCAATTGCTACTGAGCAATTTTTCTCTACTGCTGAAGATTTTATTAAGGCGGGCCATTTGGAACCAGCTAGGAAACAAAGAATATTATAAGAAGTGAAGGGTTTTAAAACTTCCGCTACACAGGGACTCTGTACGTCTCTTCTCCTAAAAAATACTGCCAAGTACATGATGACGGTCAATGTAGACACAGGGGATGGATTAGTAAACGGGGCATCAGGTGTGTTGATGCAAATAGATTTCAATACATCCAACACTCCCAACATTTTATGGATGAAATTTACAGAGGAAACTGTAGGAGAATCTGCGCGTTCGAAGTGTACACATCGTACAGATCCTTCATGGACTCCTATTCAGAAAATTGTTCGCAGTTTTCAATATTCAAATAACGCACAAATTAACATTGACCGTAGGCAGTTTCCAATTGTGCCTGCTGAAGGCATCACAATTCATAAGAGTCAGGGAGCTACGTATGGCAAAGAGGTAGTCCATGCTAATTCCAGAATGCAGCGTGCTGCATTATACGTAGCTTGCAGTAGAGCAACTACTGCTTTAGGATTATTCATTATTGGGAATTTTGTTCCTCCTAAGTCTCCCCAAAATAATGATAAAGTGAAAGCCCAATTGAAGAAATTGCGGACTGAAAAACTACTGTGTACTCATTACGATTATTTAATTAACAGTTCTGCCCTTAACATTTTCTTCCATAATACTCAGAGCTTGAATTCCCATCTTGAAGATATTCGATCGGACAAGCTGATGCTTCAGTCATCAATATTATGTTTCGTGGAAACTTCCATAAGCAATGAAACTGTAGAAATACCTGGGTTCACTATTGTGGTTCAACTTGAATCAATTAGGCCTTTAACAGGCATCATAATTTATGTAAAGAACGAGCTAGTAGATAGAGTTTCCCATACCTTTAGCAGTAGAAAAACTTTTGGCTCAGTAGTTTTTGAGTTCGGCATATTTAGGTTTGATGCCATAAGTTTTCTTATATTATATAAAAGTCCAGACTTTCCTCTGTCCACATTTAAAATAGAATTTGAGGAGATAATTCATCAATTTTCTCGTTTAGGTGATTTAGGGGATAGCTTGCTAGTTTTAGGAGATTTTAATTTGTGCCTCAAAACCTTTAACAGGTGTAAGAGTATTTATAATTTTTTGATTAGCAAAGGATTAAGGAGTTTGTTAGATTTGAAAACGTCCACTACCAATATGGATACACATATTGATTGGGCGTTTTCAAATATACTAGATAATGAAAAGATTAGTGTTAGGACTTTTGAGGTTTTGCATAGCCATCACAATGGGATATCTGTTAGTATTCAGGCATGAGTTTGTAATGTTTGGAATAGGTTAGAAATTAGAAATCAGGATATATGTAAATATGTATATAGGCATATTTTAATAATTTAAATTTAATTATCTAATAGTTAAGTATAACCATTGAATGGAAAATTGGTTTGATAATTATTATTATTTTTTTATTTTTATACCCTTTGACCTTGTTATCGATATTAACCAATTTAAAATTTATAAAGAAATACCGATATCTACTGCTCACACCGCTTTAGGGAATTGCGGCGATAAATTATTGGCAAAATATCGAAATTGAAGCAAGGTGGCAGCGCACTCCAGTATTATTATTAATTTATAGCTTGCAATTAGTATTATACAATTAAATACTTTTTATGGCAACATACGTCCAAGGGTATCCTACTGTCGTGTGCAACTCGACTGTTGCTCTTGTTTTTTTTTAAATCCGTGGCCTTAATATCAAATATGTCAAAAAACTAAAATACACAATTGGTTCACTACACAAATCAGATAATATACCAATAGATGGCATATCAATAGAAGAGAAGAATGAATAAACTGTCGCCAAGGCAATATTTGAAAATATTATTCTGAACTATGGTCGAATGAAATAGTTCATTACGGACATGGGTACAGAATATAAAAGTTTAATAATTAATGCTTTGTTCAGCTATTTAAAGAACAAAAGTATAACATGAACTGCACATAACCATAACATGTTGGAGTGATTGGTAGAAGAAGTATCAAATCATTTTAATAGTACTCAATGGAAAATAAGTTGAGATTAGTAGAAGCTTAATAAAAAGCTTAAAACAAAGAATAGGAATATCAGTAAGATGTAAAGTTTTTTTAAGAAATGAAGTTGAGCATGAGCTAAAATATAAATATGGTATACGGGACCCTATAAGGAAGATCACGTATAACAAAAAGACAATTTAACAATATCAAATAATAAAACCAAAAATCCAAGTATACACATATTGATTAAAACTGTTTTATGAGTTTAGTTAAATATATTTTTAATTAAAATAACTTCACTAGCTTATTTTGTATGCAAATGGAGGGAGATGTGGTAAGCGCACAGTGAATTCTATGGCTTTAGAATTAGATTTTTTTGAAATTTTATATTCATTTTATGAATAACGAAAAAGTTCAATGTAGTGAATTTGGTTCCAATATCTAAACAAATTAAAAGCTATTCGATATATCGGTTCGATCAAGCTCGTTCCGACATTTTATAATGTATCATAATACGAAGTATTTCATGGAGATAGCTTCAAGAGATTAGTTTTCAATGCAACAGAATGAAACATGTACACGGATATACGGAGACACGGACAGGGCTAGTTCGATTTCCCCGATAATGCTGATTCAAAATATATATACTTTATGGGTCGCATATGCCTTCTAACGTTGCTAAGTCCTGACCAAATTTAAAATATCCTCTTCAAGGGTATAATTTATTAATTAATTTTATTTTAATTTTAATTTTATGTACAAACACATTTCAGCTTTTGTTGCAATATTTAAGTAAGAGCTGTTGGAATACCCACTTTGTAGAGCACAGCTTATTGCAGCTTAAATGACTCGGCTAGTCATCCTTAGTAATAAAATATAAATATTATAATGTCTGTAACGCGTCCTTCTAGTATACCCTTTTCTTGGTCAATGGGTATAGTAAAATTTCCTAAAATACCAATGTTCTGCTCCTTTATCAACATGAAGTTCTCCCATAAGGTATCACTATTAGCACCGATACAAATGAAATCAACAGAATTTATATATACTAAATACCCGTCAGACATTTGAAGTCAATAAAGAAAAAAAACAAGAGCAACAGTCGAGTTGCACACGGCAGTAGGATACCCTTGGACGTATGTTACCATAAAAAGTATTTAATTGTATAATACTAATTGCAAGCTATAAATTAATAATAATACTGGAGTGCGCTGCCACCTTGCTTCAATTTCGATATTTTGCCAATAATTTATCGCCGCAATTCCCTAAAGCGGTGTGAGCAGTAGATATCGGTATTTCTTTATAAATTTTAAATTGGTTAATATCGATAACAAGGTCCAAGGGTATAAAAATAAAAAAATAATAATAATTATCAAACCAATTTTCCATTCAATGGTTATACTTAACTATTAGATAATTAAATTTAAATTATTAAAATATGCCTACATACATATTTACATATATCCTGTCATTTAGATTTCTTAATTTCTAACCTATTCCAAACATTACAAACTCATGCCTGAATACTAACAGATATCCCATTGTGATGGCTATGCAAAACATCAAAAGTCCTAGCACTAATCTTTTCATTATCTAGTATATTTGAAAACGCCCAATCAATATGTGTATCCATATTGGTAGTGGACCTTTTCAAATCTAACAAACTCCTTAATCCTTTGCTAATCAAAAAATTATAAATACTCTTACACCTGTTATAGGTTTTGAGGCACAAATTAAAATCTCCTAAAACTAGCAAGCTATCCCCTAAATCACCTAAACGAGAAAATTGATGAATTATCTCCTCAAATTCTATTTTAAATGTGGACAGAGGAAAGTCTGGACTTTTATATAATATAAGAAAACTTATGGCATCAAACCTAAATATGCCGAACTCAAAAACTACTGAGCCAAAAGTTTTTCTACTGCTAAAGGTATGGGAAACTCTATCTACTAGCTCGTTCTTTACATAAATTATGATGCCTGTTAAAGGCCTAATTGATTCAAGTTGAACCACAATAGTGAACCCAGGTATTTCTACAGTTTCATTGCTTATGGAAGTTTCCACGAAACATAATATTGATGACTGAAGCATGTATTATGGAAGAAAATGTTAAGGGCAGAACTGTTAATTAAATAATCGTAATGAGTACACAGTAGTTTTTCAGTCCGCAATTTCTTCAATTGGGCTTTCACTTTATCATTATTTTGGGGAGACTTAGGAGGAACAAAATTCCCAATAATGAATAATCCTAAAGCAGTAGTTGCTCTACTGCAAGCTACGTATAATGCAGCACGCTGCATTCTGGAATTAGCATGGACTACCACTTTGCCATACGTAGCTCCCTGACTCTTATGAATTGTGATGCCTTCAGCAGGCACAATTGGAAACTGCCTACGGTCAATGTTAATTTGTGCGTTATTTGAATATTGAAAACTGCGAACAATTTTCTGAATAGGAGTCCATGAAGGATCTGTACGATGTGTACACTTCGAACGCGCAGATTCTCCTACAGTTTCCTCTGTAAATTTCATCCATAAAATGTTGGGAGTGTTGGATGTATTGAAATCTATTTGCATCAACACACCTGATGCCCCGTTTACTAATCCATCCCCTGTGTCTACATTGACCGTCATCATGTACTTGGCAGTATTTTTTAGGAGAAGAGACGTACAGAGTCCCTGTGTAGCGGAAGTTTTAAAACCCTTCACTTCTTCTAATATTCTTTGTTTCCTAGCTGGTTCCAAATGGCCCGCCTTAATAAAATCTTCAGCAGTAGAGAAAAATTGCTCAGTAGCAATTGAGTTAAGTTTCGTTACATTAAATAAATCAACCTCATTATTATTACTAAACAGATGAATTGCATCATCGGGCACTGCCGATGGTTCGCATATTCTAGATTGGAAAAGGACAATATCATCGGCTGTCATACAACCCGATGCCATATTATTTAAGGCAGAAGCGAAAAGCTGATCGTCACGTTGACGCATTATCTCTGTGAGCTCAAAATACAAAAAAGGTCCCAGAGATACGTACCAAATATTTCATGGTAAGGGTCAGTGGTATTTGGATCGAAAATCCAACTACCTCCTACGGGCTGTAACTGTCTAAGATCACCGAATACGATGATAGAAACACCACCAAAAGGAGAAGTATTTTTGAAAATTTGCTTCAAACGAGAATCTAAATAAGAAAACATTAGAGAGCTAACCATTGATATTTCATCAATAATAATTAATTTAAGATCGATTAACCTTGAATGAAGGCTATTAACTAAATCATGGCTTAAGGCCCTTAGAGGTGCTGAGCGAGATTGATTAACAGGAAGTGAAAACATGGAATGCAGTGTCGAACCACTAATTCCGAATGCTGCTTTTCCTGTTGGTGCACATAAGAGGATTTTAACAGATGTCGGATCAGCTCCTGGTATACTGTTATACATTACGGATAATGACTGAAAAATTGCTGATATAAGTCGACTCTTTCCGACTCCGGCGCCGCCTCCAACAAATTCATAAAAGACTGTATTGATTTTGGCATTATGCAAAGCATGTGTAAAATATAGCTTCTGCTTTAAATTAAGAGATCTAACTATATTAGCTAAGCTTTCCTGAGAAACTAAGGCTGGAAGCTTGATAAAACGGACATTACTATCTTCATCATTCATATCAATATTTCCATCCACATTTAAAACATTTAGATGTGGATCTATTTCAGGCAATCCTAAAACTGTGAAGCCATCATCTACCACTTCCTGTTCTCCTACTTGATTATTCTCATTTTCTGCTTCCTCTGTTAAGTGGCTCAGAGCATCATCTAGTTCCCTGTCATCTAGTAAATTATATTTTCTGCGATTGTTCTCTACTAACTCCGAATTTTCCCTACAGAACAATTCACAGTCATGCGTGACTAAATCCAAATGCTCATCTCGCCATGGGGCGTAAAGCCTTTTTAGCTCTCTGAAATAGTCACTTGTTTCTGTATTGACATTAAATCTCCTATACCTAATTATGCACGCAGTGGTCCTCTTTCTGATGAAGCCACTATTATCGCGAAGAGCGTAAACTATTGATTCAGAAGCCCTAGGCACATCATCGTCAAAGTCATCTGCATTTTCTTGGCGAGCTCCTCGTTCTGATTTGCAGTAGCTATAAAAAGCGGATATCTCAGTGCCAAATATAAATTTGTTACCTAAATGTTGTAACTTTTGCTTAATAGTTACATTGTTATTGTCTTTAATCTCATTGATTGCCTCACGCATCAACATTGAGATACCTCTCTGAGACTTGTTAATATAATTAACGACGTAGCTGCAGCAAGCATAGGGGTCTAAAATAAACTGAATATCCATATTTGCTCGCTGCAACAAAAGGAGGTGCTTGTTATAAGCGTTAAGCTTGATTGCTGCAAAAGATCGCTTCAAAAAAACTTTTGGTTTCTTTATTTATTTATTTATTTATTTATTTAGTTTAGTTTATAGTCGAACTATGGTCAGTCGACTTTTTTAAAAGTAAAGAAACAATTAAAATTAGATTTAAATTAATTAAGTTGAATTTTAAACTAGAGGTAATTTTAAATTAAGGGTAAAACCTTAAATGTAAAAAAAAAGAAAAAGTTAAAAATTGTGCAAATGTGCAAACTGGGATAAAGAAAAGCCGATCCAACATTTGTTGCAGAGGATTGGGGAAAACCCAGAAAAACCCAATCAGATCAGGAGAGTTAGTGTTAGTAACCAAATGTAAATAAAATTATGAGTAGAGTGTTAAAGCATGCAGTATGTTGAAAGTACTACTATGAATACAAAGAAGACAATTATGTGTTTGACTAAATTCTAGATAAGTGGGCGAGGAGTTGTAATTTTAAGCTAGATATCAAGTTGTTATTGTTAGCTACAATTAAGTATAGTTTATTATAGTCCGAACATAATACCCTGAATGGCTCATGCAGGGCATAGTTCGAGCTACAATTGGGAAGTTTTAGGGGAAGGTAATTACGGGTGATTCTACCAGGGACAGAAAAGTGTAGTCTACTAAGTAAGTCGCTACTATCTATGTCACCTTGGATAAGGTTGTTAATAAATATAACACCAAGCATGGTTCTACGATTAGCTAGAGAAGGCAGATTAAGTAACAAAAGTCTACTAGGATAGGAAGGAAGTCTTGAATTTACATCCCAGTTAAGGCCTCGCAAGGCAAACATTAAGAAGTTTTTCTGTACGGATTCAATGCGGTCTCTATGAACTGTGTACTGAGGGTTCCAGACACATGATCCGTACTCGAGAATTGGACGAACAAGCGAAGTGAAGAGAGTCTTAGTTAAGTAAGGATCGTCAAACTCCTTGGACCATCTCTTAATAAAGCCGAGTACACCCATAGCTTTATTAACCATTGATGATATATGTTCAGAAAACTTGAGTTTTCGGTCCAAACGGACACCTAGATCATCAACCAGGGAAATTCTTTCCAAGGTACAACCACAAAGAGAGTATGATACGTACTTTGGGCAGGCACGTGAGAATGTCATCAGCTTGCATTTTGAGCTGTTCAGATTAAGGAGATTTACACGACACCAAGAAAAGAAACAATCTAGGTCAGATTGAAGGCGAGAATGACAGGAGTCGTCTCTAAATTGAAAACAGAGCTTGACATCATCCGCGTACATGAGAGTACGTGAGTTAAGTATGACCGTTGGGAGGTCATTGATGAAAAGTGTAAAAAGCAGGGGACCTAAGTGGCTTCCCTGAGGAACACCAGATGTGGCATGAACGGGATAAGAACGAGTATTTTTAAAGAGGACTCGTTGGGTTCTGTCACTCAAATAGCTCACAATCCAACTAAGAAGTTTTGGTGAGAAACCGAGAAGATTTAGTTTATGTGCAAGAAGGGAATGGTTGACTGAGTCAAATGCCTTACTGAAATCAGTATAAATGACATCAGTTTGAAGATTTTCCTGAAATCCTTTTACCACAAAGGATGTCAGCTCAAGCAGATTTGTCGTGGTAGAACGACGCTTCACAAATCCGTGTTGAAAAGGGGATATAACGGATCTACTAAAATGCTGCAAGTGAGGAGTAATAACATTCTCGAAGAATTTCGGTATAGCCGACAATTTAGAGATACCTCTATAATTGCTTGCATCAGACTTGCTGCCCTTTTTATGTAAAGGGATGATAAAGGATTCCTTCCATATGGATGGAAACGAGGCAGTTACTAAGGACAGCGAAAATAGTTTGAGCAATGGCTTACATAAGGAGTTGGCACAGTATCGAAGTACACAGGCGGGGATACCATCGGGACCTGGTGAGAAGACTGGTTTAACCAATCGAAGATCCCTAATAAGTGAACTTTCATTCAGTAAAGGTGTGAAGATGCCATTCGAGCTTGGTACGCTATATGGATAGGAGTGAATGTTTGGCGTAGAGGAAGAATAAGTTGTTTGAAAAAACTTGGCAAACATATCGGCAATGGCCTGATCTGTGTTCGCCTCAGCGTTATCGAACATAAGTTTAGAAGGAAAGCCCGCTGACCTACGCTTCATGTTAACAAAACTATAAAACTGTTTAGGATTCTGAAAGAACTGAATTCTACATTTGGTCAAATAGTTTTTATAACACTTCGCGTTAAGCACGGTAAAATTTGCCCGAGCAGTTAGGTAGCGAGAAAAGACAAGCGGTGAGTTTTTCAGCTTGTATTTCTTAAATAAGCTACTCTTTAAGTTTTTTAAGCGAGACAACTCTTTTGTAAACCAAGGAGGCCTACTTGAGCTTGTCGGATAGAAAAACGGAACACAGATATCAAAAGCAGAGTTAAGGGTTTTATAAAATATATTGATAGCCACTGACATATCAGTTGATAGATAAAAGTCAGACCAATCACAATATGAAATTAAATAATTTAAGTATTCAAAGTCTGCTTTCTTAAAGCAGCGCACGCGATTGCACGGCTTTACACTTTTATCCACAAAGCTAATACCCAAGTCGAGATTCACTTCGAAAGTGGGATGATAAGGATCTTCAGGTAGGGAAAGAGGTTGTGCCCTGTCTAAAATCACCCTGGAAGGATCTGAGACGAAACATAGATCAAGCGATCTGTTTAAAGTGTTTTTGACATGATTAACCTGCGACAAAGACATGTCAAACAAACCGTCAAACAAATCATGTTGCCGGGAGGGCAGAAGGAAGTTTCCCTCCGCAATGGATGTCCAATTACATTCCGGGATATTAAAGTCACCCAGGACTATGAAATGATCTCTGTCTGATAACAGATTAAAAATAGTCTTAATTGCAGACAAATGTTGCGAGTAGACTGATAATTCCGATGACGGCGGAATATAGGAGCAGGTTATATACAAGAGAAAAACCGGGAAAGTGTAGTTTTACACAGATTAATTCGATGTCGAATTGAAACTCCGGCTGTAAGAGGTCCGACATAATAGAGGAGTCTACTGCAATCAGTACTCCACCACCCCGTCGGTCAGGTCGATCAAGCCTGTAAGTTGTATACCTATCTGGAAAGACTTCAGAGCTTAGAATCTCTGGTTTTAACCAGGTTTCGGTAAAGGCAATAATTTGGGAAGTAAAGGCAAGACTATGAAGATAAAGACTAGAGATTTTACTACAGAGGCCTCTAACATTTTGATAGGAAAGAATTAAGGAAGAAAGAATATTTGTGTGTCCCCTAGCATTTTCAAAGGCATGAAGAGAAGAGAACTTCAGTTTTTTGAGGACTTTGCACTTGTTGTAGGTCCACTTGGCGATGTAACGGCCAATGTGGGAAGAGTGACGGTCGTTCGGCTTTTTTGTTTTGGAGTGAACTCCTTAACAATAAGGTCGGGCGGCCAGAAAGAAGCTGCGCAAACGTCTTTAAACTGTTCTGCAGGGAGAATAATTTTGAAAGAAGAAATGTCGCGCTTTAATTTGAAGTTGAATTTTTTTACTATCAAATCATTTACAGGCATCCTTTCGAGAATGTACGATTGTACATCTTCTATGGTTGTGTCTGGAGCCAAGCGAGAGATAAACACCAATTTTTTGGGTTTAATCGCAATCAGAGGTTTTATACTCGGTGCCTGACTAGCAGGCATGATTGCGGGAACATTACCCGTTACGTTGTTCTCATTGCTCGTAATGGGAGTAGGCACAAGAGGGGCAGCAAGAGGTTTCGGTGCGGTAACATTGCTGCTAGTTTTTTTTTTTTGTGCAACTAGAAGAGCAAGACGGTATAGGGGAAATTAGACTTAGAAGATCAGAAGAAGAAGCCTTGGAAGAAGGTAGATTGGTGGTCTTTAGATTCGTAGTAACTGAATCTAAAGGAATATTAAGAGGAGCAGGTGGCTTACTAAGAGCCGTAAAGGCGTTGAATTGGGTCTCCATCTCCAAAAATTCAGATTGGAGATTAGAGAAAGCTGTGCGTATCCGATAAAACCCGAGTTTGGTTTTATTGTGGATTTTCCGTAGATCGGATTCACCCACACGGCACGCTTCGCACGACCATTTAAGGCCTACATTGGCGTTGACGGCATCTCTAACCCGCACAGTTAGGCCACAGCATTTTAAGTGACTAAAATTGTCACAGAGCCAGCATCCAATGTAGTCCGCATTAGCATCTGAAGAGCATTTGCAATTTGCTGCAGAGCACGACACCATGTTAATAAAATAGATATGCCTTCGAATAGTAGGGGACAACGAAGAGAGCAATAGAATATTAAGACAAATTTCTTGAGAGAGCAAGAAACAGTTACAGCGCCGAAAACAGGCAAGCAAACGAGAACGAAAATAAAAAAACAAATATAGCGAGCACTCGAGGTAAACAAAACAACAGCAGCTGTTACGTCTACAACAAAAGCACTACACAACTTACTCAGAGAGCGAAATTTACTTTCGTGAGCGGGAGAGCAGGAAAGTGTAAGAATATTAGTAAAAACAAAAACAAAAAAAAAACTTGACGCCAAGACGCGCAAGTGAAAAGAATTAAAATTTTTGTAAGCGAATTCACTAATAAGGCAGGATTAGTATGCTACTTTAAGCTTTTACTCACAGGGTTAGCACTAGTAAAATACAGCAGTAATAATGAAAGCACATAAGCAGATCAATTAAACAGAATTATTAAGAAACACTGAGAGCAAAAGCGAAACACGTCCAACCACCACGAGTAAGTATCGAGTATGATCTTACAGCATTAATGTAGCCCTCATAACTAAGGTTAAGTTGATCGTGGGACAAAAAGTTGTTAAAATCGTTAAAATTTTCTACGCTTTCACGATCAAATGGGAAGTCGAGCAGACTTTGAATTTTTTCGAAATTCCTACGATGCTCGGCCAAATTTGGAGCATTTTCTTCTAAAGGGAGAAGAATTTCTGTTTGAGGCATGGGAGGGTATGGGATACCAAATCTACAAATTTGTTTTGACCTAATTTCTCGCCTGCAAGAGTGCCCGTGACTATGGAGTTGATACTCCAAATATGGAGCAACGTCCGGGCAACTAGAATCAGCAGTAATAAACTGATCAATAAAGGACTTCACAGGCATAAATGTGGACTCATTCTTTAGGTCGTGGACTCATTCTTTGGGGCGTCTTTCAGCCAGAACATGCCATGTATATGTGGAGAGCCTCTTTGCTGAAACTCCACTCGCCAATAAAACTTGATGACCTGGTGACAACCAAAGACACCGCCTTCCTTTTTCATCAGTTTTAAAACCTGTCTATATCGAAAATCGAAATATCTGGCACAGGTCACTGGGTCTGCTCTAATGAGACGAGCTTTCTCATTAAACCCCAAATTTAACGTTTCTTCTTCGGATACTTCTAGCTTGTCTACATTTTTACATAGCAAGACTAAAAGCTCCGGCCACCTAGTTTCCGCTGCGGAAAATGTTATAAAAAAAGTTGGAAGCCCTACCTGCCTAATCATAGCCATCACTTTCTTTTTTTCGTCCTCCCAATGAGCAGGAGACGTGCGAATACCTTTTAAAAGCCTATAGCCATCATCATGAAGTATTAACCTATTTAAAGTTTCATCATTACGCACATCAGCAGCCGAAATGCCCTGAGTGGCAGAGTGCTTACGTAAGCAAATTGATGTGCTATTCCTAATGCTAATCATTTCTAACTTTTTGAAGTTATGAAATAATTTATCAGTTCTACAACCTCTTCTATCAAAATTCCTAAGCTCTGATCTAACTATAGTTGTAAAACTTTCCTGACATTTCCTTTTAATGCCTGCAAATATTGTGGGAAAAGCCAGCTCCTCTGAATCACAATCGGTTATCATGTCAAGAGGTCGCTGACCCTCTCCTGGTGCTATAGCAATTCGAGGAATATCTATGTTTTCAACAGGGACATTTTCCATGAAGGTTTCTTGACCTCCTGGATTCAACTCTACCTCTTCTTCTACTACTCTATGCTCATTAGGTTGTGCTGCCTTTTCTAACATTTGACACACAATGTCCCTGTCGTCTGCTGACGCAACAAATGGTACAGTCTCAGCTGAGTAAGAAGACAACCACTGCTCATTGATAGTAACCTGGTGCTTCTTATAAAGTTCTGTGTTCACTAAATACCGAATTGCATCAACTATCTTTGAGGGCCTTATGGTTTCAGCCATGAAATCATGGTTATACTCCATCCTACGCTTAAGATGAATCTGAACTACTTCGGCTTCATTAAATGCCCTGGGAAGGGAAGTTACAACATTTGCAACTGGAATTGGCACATTGATCACTGCTCCTTTAATGGCACTTTGACGTCCATATCCAAGAGACTTTATGATCATAAAAGGAAGACGGGGAGAAATCAGCCTTTCTTCTAGAGGCGTCAAGCCTTTCAGGCATTCCGGAAGATCCGGAAAATTTAGGCCATTTGTAATAGAAGCCTTTGGTTTTTTCCCTGACTTAATACTGCGGCTGCAGGTTTTGCAAAAGCTAAACCTATTATTATGGGATGGAAACATAGAGGAAAGATACAAAATATCAACACTATCTGCCTCACTACACTTTTCCTCTATGACCTCACGCGAAATTTTGTCCACTTGATGTGGAAACCACAAACCTTTGCAACATATGCAAACCTGATCGGGTCCCTGCTTGACTGTCTTATTAAAATTGGCTATTAGGCAATCTAAACTAGTTTTAACCTGCGATATCCTATCATCTGGAAGGGTATTCGCACGGTCCACTCTATTGCGGGACGCGTTTCTCCTATTCTCTGCTATCCTATTGGTGCAAATACTCCTATATAGACTCACTCTTTGCGACATATTCCTATGGGCTTCAAAGGCCTCACGTTGAGCTCGAATTCGAGCACTGCGGCGTGCACTAGTATTGCGTGCCTGCTCAACAATCCTAAGAATAGGATTGTTTCTAACCTGAGACTTTTGACTTCTATCTATTGCCCTTTCTAAAATTCGCGTCTCCTGATTTTGTCGCTGAATCGCCCTTCTAACAGCATCTCGTCCGCTTTCGTTGGACCTGAATTGTGGACATTGCCTGCGCCTCGATCGACGCAAAGTATTGGCAAGTTGTTCGGCATTTCTAGTTGAATGATCAGTTCGTCGAACATGGCGACGAACTGCATCCTGCTCTCTTTCCTGAGATCGAAACTCAGCATCTTGCCTGCGACTCGAACGACGCGAAGTGTTGGCAAGTTGTTCGTCAGTTTTAATTGCAGAATCACTGCGACTTACACGGCGACGAACTGCATCCTGCTCTCTTTCCTGAGATCGAAACTCAGCATCTTGCCTGCGACTCGAACGACGCGAAGTGTTGGCAAGTTGTTCGTCTGTTTTAATTGCAGAATCACTGCGACGTACACGGCGACGAACTGCATCCTGCTCTCTTTCCTGAGATCGAAACTCAGCATCTTGCCTGCGACTCGAACGACGCGAAGTGTTGGCAAGTTGTTCGTCTGTTTTAATTGCAGAATCACTGCGACGTACACGGCGACGAACTGCATCCTGCTCTCTTTCCTGAGATCGAAACTCAGCATCTTTCCTGCGACTCGAACGACGCGAAGTGTTGGCAAGTTGTTCGTCTGTTTTAATTGCAGAATCACTGCGACGTACACGGCGACGAACTGCATCCTGCTCTCTTTCCTGAGATCGAAACTCAGCATCTTGCCTGCGACTCGAACGACGCGAAGTGTTGGCAAGTGGTTCGTCTGTTTTAATTGCAGAATCACTGCGACGTACACGGCGACGAACTGCATCCTGCTCTCTTTCCTGAGATCGAAACTCAGCATCTTGCCTGCGACTCGAACGACGCGAAGTGTTGGCAAGTTGTTCGTCTGTTTTAATTGCAGAATCACTGCAACGTACACGGCGACGAACTGCATCCTGCTCTCTTTCCTGAGATCGAAACTCAGCATCTTGCCTGCGACTCGAACGACGCGAAGTGTTGGCAAGTTGTTCGTCTGTTTTAATTGCAGAATCACTGCGACGTACACGGCGACGAACTGCATCCTGCTCTCTTTCCTGAGATCGAAACTCAGCATCTTGCCTGCGACTCGAACGACGCGAAGTGTTGGCAAGTTGTTCGTCTGTTTTAATTGCAGAATCACTGCTACGTACACGGCGACGAACTGCATCCTGCTCTCTTTCCTGAGATCGAAGGTCAGCATCTCGCCTGCGCCTCGAACGACGCGAAGTGTCAGCAAGTTGTTCTTGTAATCTGATTGGCGAAGAAGCCCGAAGAGTAGTGTGACGAATTGTGTCCGGTAATTGCTCAACGGCCCTAAATGAAAAGAATATTTGTGTGTCCCCTAGCATTTTCAAAGGCATGAAGAGAAGAGAACTTCAGTTTTTTGAGGACTTTGCACTTGTTGTAGGTCCACTTGGCGATGTAACGGCCAATGTGGGAAGAGTGACGGTCGTTCGGCTTTTTTGTTTTGGAGTGAACTCCTTAACAATAAGGTCGGGCGGCCAGAAAGAAGCTGCGCAAACGTCTTTAAACTGTTCTGCAGGGAGAATAATTTTGAAAGAAGAAATGTCGCGCTTTAATTTGAAGTTGAATTTTTTTACTATCAAATCATTTACAGGCATCCTTTCGAGAATGTACGATTGTACATCTTCTATGGTTGTGTCTGGAGCCAAGCGAGAGATAAACACCAATTTTTTGGGTTTAATCGCAATCAGAGGTTTTATACTCGGTGCCTGACTAGCAGGCATGATTGCGGGAACATTACCCGTTACGTTGTTCTCATTGCTCGTAATGGGAGTAGGCACAAGAGGGGCAGCAAGAGGTTTCGGTGCGGTAACATTGCTGCTAGTTTTTTTTTTTTTGTGCAACTAGAAGAGCAAGACGGTATAGGGGAAATTAGACTTAGAAGATCAGAAGAAGAAGCCTTGGAAGAAGGTAGATTGGTGGTCTTTAGATTCGTAGTAACTGAATCTAAAGGAATATTAAGAGGAGCAGGTGGCTTACTAAGAGCCGTAAAGGCGTTGAATTGGGTCTCCATCTCCAAAAATTCAGATTGGAGATTAGAGAAAGCTGTGCGTATCCGATAAAACCCGAGTTTGGTTTTATTGTGGATTTTCCGTAGATCGGATTCACCCACACGGCACGCTTCGCACGACCATTTAAGGCCTACATTGGCGTTGACGGCATCTCTAACCCGCACAGTTAGGCCACAGCATTTTAAGTGACTAAAATTGTCACAGAGCCAGCATCCAATGTAGTCCGCATTAGCATCTGAAGAGCATTTGCAATTTGCTGCAGAGCACGACACCATGTTAATAAAATAGATATGCCTTCGAATAGTAGGGGACAACGAAGAGAGCAATAGAATATTAAGACAAATTTCTTGAGAGAGCAAGAAACAGTTACAGCGCCGAAAACAGGCAAGCAAACGAGAACGAAAATAAAAAAACAAATATAGCGAGCACTCGAGGTAAACAAAACAACAGCAGCTGTTACGTCTACAACAAAAGCACTACACAACTTACTCAGAGAGCGAAATTTACTTTCGTGAGCGGGAGAGCAGGAAAGTGTAAGAATATTAGTAAAAACAAAAACAAAATAAACTTGACGCCAAGACGCGCAAGTGAAAAGAATTAAAATTTTTGTAAGCGAATTCACTAATAAGGCAGGATTAGTATGCTACTTTAAGCTTTTACTCACAGGGTTAGCACTAGTAAAATACAGCAGTAATAATGAAAGCACATAAGCAGATCAATTAAACAGAATTATTAAGAAACACTGAGAGCAAAAGCGAAACACGTCCAACCACCACGAGTAAGTATCGAGTATGATCTTACAGCATTAATGTAGCCCTCATAACTAAGGTTAAGTTGATCGTGGGACAAAAGTTGTTAAAATCGTTAAAATTTTCTACGCTTTCACGATCAAATGGGAAGTCGAGCAGACTTTGAATTTTTCGAAATTCCTACGATGCTCGGCCAAATTTGGAGCATTTTCTTCTAAAGGGAGAAGAATTTCTGTTTGAGGCATGGGAGGGTATGGGATACCAAATCTACAAATTTGTTTTGACCTAATTTCTCGCCTGCAAGAGTGCCCGTGACTATGGAGTTGATACTCCAAATATGGAGCAACGTCCGGGCAACTAGAATCAGCAGTAATAAACTGATCAATAAAGGACTTCACAGGCATAAATGTGGACTCATTCTTTAGGTCGTGGACTCATTCTTTGGGGCGTCTTTCAGCCAGAACATGCCATGTATATGTGGAGAGCCTCTTTGCTGAAACTCCACTCGCCAATAAAACTTGATGACCTGGTGACAACCAAAGACACCGCCTTCCTTTTTCATCAGTTTTAAAACCTGTCTATATCGAAAATCGAAATATCTGGCACAGGTCACTGGGTCTGCTCTAATGAGACGAGCTTTCTCATTAAACCCCAAATTTAACGTTTCTTCTTCGGATACTTCTAGCTTGTCTACATTTTTACATAGCAAGACTAAAAGCTCCGGCCACCTAGTTTCCGCTGCGGAAAATGTTATAAAAAAGTTGGAAGCCCTACCTGCCTAATCATAGCCATCACTTTCTTTTTTTCGTCCTCCCAATGAGCAGGAGACGTGCGAATACCTTTTAAAAGCCTATAGCCATCATCATGAAGTATTAACCTATTTAAAGTTTCATCATTACGCACATCAGCAGCCGAAATGCCCTGAGTGGCAGAGTGCTTACGTAAGCAAATTGATGTGCTATTCCTAATGCTAATCATTTCTAACTTTTTGAAGTTATGAAATAATTTATCAGTTCTACAACCTCTTCTATCAAAATTCCTAAGCTCTGATCTAACTATAGTTGTAAAACTTTCCTGACATTTCCTTTTAATGCCTGCAAATATTGTGGGAAAAGCCAGCTCCTCTGAATCACAATCGGTAATCATGTCAAGAGGTCGCTGACCCTCTCCTGGTGCTATAGCAATTCAAGGAATATCTATGTTTTCAACAGGGACATTTTCCATGAAGGTTTCTTGACCTCCTGGATTCAACTCTACCTCTTCTTCTACTACTCTATGCTCATTAGGTTGTGCTGCCTTTTCTAACATTTGACACACAATGTCCCTGTCGTCTGCTGACGCAACAAATGGTACAGTCTCAGCTGAGTAAGAAGACAACCACTGCTCATTGATAGTAACCTGGTGCTTCTTATAAAGTTCTGTGTTCACTAAATACCGAATTGCATCAACTATCTTTGAGGGCCTTATGGTTTCAGCCATGAAATCATGGTTATACTCCATCCTACGCTTAAGATGAATCTGAACTACTTCGGCTTCATTAAATGCCCTGGGAAGGAAGTTACAACATTTGCAACTGGAATTGGCACATTGATCACTGCTCCTTTAATGGCACTTTGACGTCCATATCCAAGAGACTTTATGATCATAAAAGGAAGACGGGGAGAAATCAGCCTTTCTTCTAGAGGCGTCAAGCCTTTCAGGCATTCCGGAAGATCCGGAAAATTTAGGCCATTTGTAATAGAAGCCTTTGGTTTTTTCCCTGACTTAATACTGCGGCTGCAGGTTTTGCAAAAGCTAAACCTATTATTATGGGATGGAAACATAGAGGAAAGATACAAAATATCAACACTATCTGCCTCACTACACTTTTCCTCAGCATCTTGCCTGCGACTCGAACGACGCGAAGTGTTGGCAAGTTGTTCGTCAGTTTTAATTGCAGAATCACTGCGACTTACACGGCGACGAACTGCATCCTGCTCTCTTTCCTGAGATCGAAACTCAGCATCTTTCCTGCGACTCGAACGACGCGAAGTGTTGGCAAGTTGTTCGTCTGTTTTAATTGCAGAATCACTGCGACGTACACGGCGACGAACTGCATCCTGCTCTCTTTCCTGAGATCGAAACTCAGCATCTTGCCTGCGACTCGAACGACGCGAAGTGTTGGCAAGTGGTTCGTCTGTTTTAATTGCAGAATCACTGCGACGTACACGGCGACGAACTGCATCCTGCTCTCTTTCCTGAGATCGAAACTCAGCATCTTGCCTGCGACTCGAACGACGCGAAGTGTTGGCAAGTTGTTCGTCTGTTTTAATTGCAGAATCACTGCAACGTACACGGCGACGAACTGCATCCTGCTCTCTTTCCTGAGATCGAAACTCAGCATCTTGCCTGCGACTCGAACGACGCGAAGTGTTGGCAAGTTGTTCGTCTGTTTTAATTGCAGAATCACTGCGACGTACACGGCGACGAACTGCATCCTGCTCTCTTTCCTGAGATCGAAACTCAGCATCTTGCCTGCGACTCGAACGACGCGAAGTGTTGGCAAGTTGTTCGTCTGTTTTAATTGCAGAATCACTGCGACGTACACGGCGACGAACTGCATCCTGCTCTCTTTCCTGAGATCGAAGGTCAGCATCTCGCCTGCGCCTCGAACGACGCGAAGTGTCAGCAAGTTGTTCTTGTAATCTGATTGGCGAAGAAGCCCGAAGAGTAGTGTGACGAATTGTGTCCGGTAATTGCTCAACGGCCCTAAATGTTCTATTACTTCTGCGGACTCGATGCTGTTGACTATCTCTAATCCTTTCAGCTTCCCTAAATTCGTAATTTTGCCTACGTTCTCTATGTGCCTCTAGATTATTTACGCGTTCCTGCTCAGAAAAGTCTATATCTGACCTATTCAAACGATTTCTTTTTCGCTGTGTTTGACTCCTATTGCAAGCTGACTTTCTCTTAAGTCTAGGCATCTTCTAATATATAAGTTTTAAAATAATATATAGGTATGTTAAAAATAAAATTCTTATAAATTAATTTAATTTGAATATATATTTATCAAAAATTAATATATAGTTATATATATAAAATAAAGTTAGTATATTTATTTATATATATAAATATATTCATATATTTAAATAGATATATATATATTATAATTATATTCATATATTTAAATAAATATATGTATATTATTTAAAATAATTATATTATAAATGAAAATAAATATCTAATGAAAGAACAAATAATAATAAAATTTAATAAGGAAAATAAAAATAAACAAAATGTGGAAAAAAGAATAAATATAAATCAAAGAAATAATAAATTAAACCTGCAAGAAATTCCAGCGAAAATTCCAATTTGAATCGCGGAAACGAACCGATACCGATTTTCACGTACAATCACACACACTTCAGAAGAGTCTATACACATATATGTATGCATGCACAAAAATACGTTACGCTGTGTACCGCACTTTTCTAAAATTGCGCGCCACGTTCCGGGCAGGGCGCAATCATTCACACGCATAAAAAATGTTCCGTTAACGCATAACAATCACACACGAGGATTTACTTATTATATACTCGACTTATATTAATTTGCATTAAATGTTAAATGTATCACGAACACGCGAATTAATTATATATTATTTTATATTTAATATCGAAAATACAAATGATAATCGACAATCGACGACGACACCGAACACGCCAATCGCAAACTACAAATTAACATAACACTGAAGCGCGCTGCCACCTTGCAACAATTTTGATACGTTGCCAATAATTTATCGCCGCAATTAAAAAGTGCGCGAAACCTTAAATTTATAATAATGATCTATAGAATCTAATATACATACAAAATATACATATATTAAAAAAACAAAGTAGAAGAAATGTTAGTACATTTTTTCAAACATAGTTTCAATAGACGTGGGGATATAATATAATTTACACATATTAATATAATTTATATGCAAAACATATGAAATATATATCGATATGTTTAATATATATTAAAAGCTATCGATATGATAGCTCATAATATATCGTGAAATCTAAATTAATATTTATTTAATAAAAAGTCAATATATAAATTATTAAATAATAATAATAATATGTCTATATTAGAAATCTAGTAAATACCTGCATTCATGCATGCCGATCAACCACGCTATTGGTTGTATATAATTTTACATATGTATGTGTGAACACAAATTAAGTATGTATAAGTGTTTGCATTTATGCACATGTATTTTGGGTAATTGACATGTGCATGAAAAAGAAGAGTCGAGAAACAGCTCGCGCTTCGCGCTCGCATCGTTTATCCTTTTCTGTCAGACGGACAGACAGACGGACAATGCTCAATCGACTCGGCTATTGATCCTGAGCAAGAATATATATACTTTATGGGGTCTCCGACGCCTCCTTCTGCCTGTTACATACATTTGCACAAAGTTAGTATACCCTTTTTTGACCATTTTCAATGGTCCAAGGGTATAAAAATTTGAGTAAGTCACAAAGCGACTCCGTTACCAGCGGTAGTAAAATTAACAGAATTAGTATAGGACGAATTAGAACCCATAAAAAACTCCTCTGTAATAGAAAAGGAACAAAAAGCAATAAGGGCGTATATTATTATGTTATAATATTTCGTGCACAACTATTGATGCAGCTATAAGTGAATACGTAAGAACGTGTAATACAGATTAAGGTAGCTCCAAAATTGAGAGATTAGTTTGCGTAGCAACAGACGGACAGTCGCACACGTGGACAGACCGACAGTGCTAGTTCCAGTCCCCCTACTAATGCAGATTCAAAATATATAAACTTTTTGGGGTCGGAGATTTCTCTTAAGATGCGTTGCAAAGTTTTGGCCAAATATCCTCTGGAAGGATATAATTATATGTACAAGTGATCCTGAGTAATATTATATATACATATATTGTGAGGTGTCCAATGCGTTTTTCTATCTATTACATACATAAACATAAAGACAGTATACCCTTGAAACCAACAAAACTTCGGTATGCCGAAGGAAACTTTTCATTCTGCTTTGCTTGTGTTATGTAGATGGATCAGTTTTTAGGAATTGGTGAGTTGTATACATTTTTATTAATAAGTTTTTCTTTTTCAAAATTGTTTTAAATCAGTTAATAAATTTCCATTTATTATAGTAGGCCCTGTTTTGTTTGACAATAATAAGGGTACTTAAACAGGAGCTTCTAATATTATTTTCATTTTCAATTCGACCAGCATCTAAATTGTAGCAAAAAATTTACAAAAAATATTTTTCAATTTTCTAAAAAGTTGTGGCAATATTTTTTGTTTCTAAATAAATATGTGTTCTCCATGCGGTCCGTGTAGCCCATGTGATCCTTGCTGTGGTCCTTTTGAGTGCTCACCAAAGTGTTACAATGCCGCACAATTGGAAGCTTTGCCACAGTGTGCGCCCCGCATACCGCCACCGTTTCCAAAGTGCATAACTGTGCAGCAGCCTCCACGCCTAATATGCAAAAAGCGGGTTGTTTTTACTGAAAAGATAGTACCAGAGCCCATGGTTGTGAATCGATGTAGACAAATTACAGTGCCGAAGGTAGTAGATACTACTAGAGTCATAAAGGTTCCAAAGCTGATATGGGTTTCACAAATGGTTCGCGAGCCACGAGTCATATATTATCCATCTATGATACCGGATCCCTACGTCGTCTGCTATCCTAAACGTGTTTGTGAACCTAGAGAAGTCTGTCAATCCATACTATGTCAACCCAAGCCGCAAACTATTGATATACCACCTCCACGGGAATATTGCTGTTACCCAAATGGACCAATAAATTACAAACCCAGCGCCGCTTGTCCACCATGCCCAATCGGACCATGCGCTCCAGGTGGCGCTTGTTGCCCGCTACCTTGTTTTTCCACTAACCAATATCCAGTTTGTGAAACTAGATGTGGGCCGTGTGGTCCCTGTGGTCCTTCTGGTCCTTGTGGACCATGTGGTCCCTGTGGACCAGGACGTTGTGGGCCCTGTGGACCAGGACGTTGTGGACCATGTGGACCTTGCGGTGGACCTTGCGCTGTTCCCAACTGTGGACCGTGTGGTTTAACAATGCCGTCAGGTCCTTATATTCCCGCACCATGTGGTCCGTGTGGCACTGGATGTGGACCATTAGCAAACGGACCTTGTGGACCTTGTGGGCCTTGTGGACCTTGTTCCCCGGCTTGTCCCTATGAATCACCAGAGAGTGGACCTTGTTACCCTTGTGCACCTACACCGTGGAATACTCATTGCGGACCAGTTGGGCCATGTGGACCCCAAGTTTCATGCGGACCTTGTGGCCCTTGCTAAACAGTCGTGTATATATATATATATATATATATACAAATATATACATATTTATAAATCGATATAAATAAGTGCGTAATACACAATTTCGATTAATGTCTTCAAAATAAATGGATGCATCACTGTTCGCAATGAGTTCTGTGAAATGGTACAACTTAATGTGTCGTAATTTTTGTAGACCAATTGACAAAATAATTAACATCTGCAGCTGGGTTGATATTATCCTTTGCGATCAATTGTGAACAGAAATGGAAAAAGGGTTTTTCCAAATAGGTGGGAAATAACTATTGGATAGTGACAAGTCAAATAGCTTATGAATTAGCTTCAAAATCGAATCAGCACAAAATCTAAGTACGCATGCTGGCATTCCGTCAGGGCCAGGAAAAAAACGGGTTTTATCGATTTAAGATCAATTAGTAGAGAGGTTTTGTCGATAGAAGGACAGAAGACAGTGTTAAAATTTTCTATATGGGTATGGATGTAAAGGGGAACTATAAGGTTAAATAAGTTGATTGAAAAAAGTCTGCAAACAAATCGGCAGCTGCCTGATCATCAGTTGCTTCCTTATTTTCGTATGATAGAGAGGGAGGAAATCTCCTTGATTTACGTTTTAAGTTAACAAAGTTATAAAACTGCTTTGGGTCCTGAGCAAACTGCAAACGGCAGCGACGCAAATACTTTTTGTAACAATTTGCGTTCAGAGCAATAAAGTTTGCTCTTGCGGCAATATAACGTGTAAAATCGGAAGGATTACGAGTTAATTTAAACTTTTTAAAATATCGCGATTTCAAATTTTTCAGCCTTACTACCTCACGTGAAAACCAAGGAGGCCTATTTGACTTTACGGGAAAAGTAACAGGAACACATTGTTCAAAAAATTAGTTCATAGAGGAATAAAAAATGAAATGCATTTATTTAGATCAGAACATGAATAAAGAAATGACCAATCATGTTCCAAAATTATACAATTCAATTTTTGAAAATCGGTCCTACGAATACATCGTGATTTTATTATAGGGGAAACAGTTGCAGTTTGCATAGAAGTTGGCAGAGTTAGAACCAGGTCCAATGTAGGATGATAGGGATTTTCAGGAAGAACTAAGGGATTCATTCTAGAGATAGTGTTTAGTAAAATGTCAGAAGAGAAAATGAAATCAAGCAATCTACCACTACAATTAGGAACAGTATTTATTTGATAAAGAGATAGCTCCGAAAGGCCATTTAAAAAAGAGTTAAATACAGAGGGCACCAATATATCTGATTGAGATGACCAAGTAACTTCTGGTAAGTTGAAATCACCAAAAACTAGCAGATAATCTCTATCAGATAGCTTAGAGGCAACAGATTGGATAGATGAAAGATGGTCTAGGTAGACAGATATATCAGAAGAGGGAGGAATATACGAACAGGTAATGTAAATTGAAATTTGACACATCGTCATTTCAACACATAAAAATTCTAAGGAAGAACCATGGTCTAATGGAACAAGTTCGAAAGGAAGATCTGACTTTACATCTATAAGATCACCACCTCCAATTCGTGATAAACGGTCACATCTGAAGGAGGTGTACTTATTGGGAAAAATTGAGTAGTTTTCTATCGAACGAAACAGTATTCATAAACAATTTAGAGAGCTTAGAGTTTAGGCCTCTAACGTTTTGATAAGCTAAATAAAGATGGGATATCTCGACTGGTTTTTTGATGATCCACTAGAAGAAGAAGAGGCTCGAGAAGTTAAAGGAAGCGGTACCGTAGTTCGATTTTTTGGTTTTGGAGAATACTCTTTTACATATAAGTCAGGCGGCCAGAAGGCTCCGCTGCAAACAGATTGAAAATTGTCTGCAGGTATACTTATTTTGAAGGATGAGATATCTCGCGTGTAGTTAAATTTAAACTTTTCTACTACAATGTTCGCTACAGAAATTTTTGATTGAATATATGATTTAGGCGTGAAACGAAAACATGTTTCTTGGGCGTAACCGCGACAAGCGATTTAACGTTTGAAACAACCGTTTGAGTATTGACGGCAGTGTTATCAAAAGAATTTTAAAGATTCTTTTTGGATAGAGGCGCGACTGGAGAGGTGACGATCAAAAGTGGTGGATCGCACAAAACAGCCGGGGCGGCTGGAGGAATGTCAGGAGACGTAGACGTAGAGAGGGTTAAGTAGGCAATAACTGGAGATGTTATACCTGAAGGAGTTGCCGGTGGAAGTGCGGAAGGCTCTTCGGAACATTCGAAACTAGTAAATTTAGTTTCCATATCTGAAAATTCAGATTGGAGATTGGAGCTGCATGCAGCTGTTCAAATTTCAATTTGGTCTTCCTAAGCATTTTAGTTAGTTCTTTCACCCGACAAACTTTGCATGACCATTTAAAGCCAGAATCATTGTTGTTAAGGGTGTCTATCACACAACCAGCAAGAAACGAATTCTGCCTTTGAATCGGCCTTGCATTTGCAAGAGGTTGCAGAGCACACCAGCATTTTTATTACGGACTAATATGCCTACAAGAAATATGGTACGGAACACCAAAAAAACAATCAAAAATGTTAAAGCGAAGTACGAAATATTAGTTCCATAAGGAAAAAGTTAAAAAAGAGCAAGAATGCAAAAGTAATCTAATGTTACACAGCTGGTTACCACTACTAGTATACCAGAGAGCGTAATAAAGTGTGAGAGCGAGAGCGCGAGACACAAAATAAAGGAAGAGCAACAACACAACTATAACTCTTAGCACAGCGCAACCCTCTCAGAGACAAGCGATGCAAGCGTGAATGAGCGTGGGAGTCCGAAATACGAACAAAAACAAAAATAGCAAGACGCTTAAGACGCGTCAGTTAAACAAGAATAAGATCTACTTTAAACACAATTTTAGTGGTTTTGCTAGACTCCCGTGAATCTCACTTGTTAGCACAGACAAATTTAAAACGCAATGAATACAGCAAATCACGTTAGTTTCTAGTTTAAAAAAAAAATAAGCGGAGCGAAATAAAAGCACTGCCGATCACCAATACGAAAGTATGTATAACCACATATTGTGGTTATAAACCTATATAATAACAAGTTCGCGGTTGGTATTTATAAAAAAAATATAATATTATTTTAATAAACACTTAAGCGAAACCCGGAGACAATTCGCTAGGCACTCTCTTGAGTGGATTGTGCATGGGAACAGATCAGCCGAGAATTTGCGTTGCGTAAGCAGTTTTGACCCTTTCGTGGGAATGTTTACAAATGATCGGAGTAGGCTGACTTGTTATTGTCGCCGAATTGGGGGATACAAATGTTTATGTCTAAGCAGGCGGAATTGTTGCCGAATTGGGGGATACAAACGTTTATGTCTAAGGAGGCGGATTGGTTCTAGTGATATACATAAATGTTTGTCTTATATGCTAAGTAAAATGGTCAAGTGTATGTATGTATGTGGGTGGATATGTGTGGACAATTAGTGTACTATGGTACATTTGTCACTTCCATATCCTTAAAAAAATTGGCATGCCTTCAGGCGGATAAGTTAGGATACAATATAGGGTTTATATTATTATCGTTTTCAATTACTTCATTGTTTACAATACTTGGTGGTTCTGTGGGAGTGGGAGCTTGTTTTTTAAATTTGATTATGATTTTCTTAGGAATATTCTTATATTTGTAGACAAAATATAACATTATTATTATAATTAATGCAATTACTGACGTTATTAATACAGTTTGAAAAGTATCTTTTGTTTTTGTTTCAAAAATTTCCTTTGCTTCAATATATGCTAATGTTTCTAGTTTTGTTACGTTATTATTGACTTACACTGTTTGTGTGTAGTCAAGTAATGTATTTGATATTGAAATATCATCTATTCGAATAGAGCAATTAAAAGCTTTAATTAAATTATCTCCCTCTATTATTATTTCTTGATTTTTGCAATTCTGGTTGACTGTGGTTTTTGCTAATTTCCATGTTAATATAATGTTAGCATCGACATAACTAATTTCTGTATTTTTATGGGTTTTTATGTATTTACATTCTGTATTTGCTTGGTTTAGGATACCAGCTATGCATTTGTTAGATAATAATTTTTTCGAAGATGCTAAGAAAGTTTTATTGTCTTGAACATAATATTTGTGGCTTATATTTTCAATTAATATTTTTTTATTGCTATCGGGGTACGGTATTTTTGGAAAAATAGGAGTTTTTAAAATATCTTTTGGAATATGGGAAATTAAAAGAATTTCATTCGTGTCAGTTTTTAACCAAGTTGAAGTTTTAATATTTAGAACTTTTTTAGAGTTTATATTTGTTAAGTAAACATGTTTTAATAATTTAGGGTTAACGAGAGCAACAGTCGAGCTGTACGCGACAGTGGGATACCCTTGGACGTATGTTGCCATAAAAAGTAAAAGCTGCCACCTTGCATCAATTTCAATACGTGGTCAAAAATTTAAAAAAATTTTTCTAACGCAAGACTGCAAAAAGCTGAGTGAGCAGTATTTATCGGTATTTCTTTATAAATGTTGAATTGGCCAATATCGATAACTTGCAATACATCGAGTAATCAAAATTAATATTTATTTAATTGCATTTTATGGTTTTGTATTTTTTATTGACCCTAAAATATGAATTATTAAATAATAATCATATGTGCACGTAAGCATATTATGAATATTATGAATATGTACACAAGCATGTAAATACTTCCATACACTCATATTCATTTACCACGCCACCTATTGGTTGAGTATTACTATATATTTATGCACATGTATTTTCGGTAATCGACATGTGCATGGAAAAGAAGAGTCGAGAAACAGATCGCGCTTCGCGCTCGCATCGTTTGTCCTTTTCTTTCCTCCGCAAGTAATTTAGTTCTGACGTCATCGATAACTTCTTTGCTGGTCGATGGGTCGAAATGGTTTATCTAATAACTTCAGTGTTCATTGTCAGATCGGATTGTAATTTGGAGGATAAGTTAATATGGTATTTATCAAATTAAATCTCGATACTTACTCGTGGTGGTTGGACGTGTTTCGCTTTTGCTCCCTGTGTTTCTTAATAATTCGGTTTAATTGATTTGCTTATGTGCTTTCATTAATACTGCCGTATCTTACTAGTGCTAACCCTGTGAGTAAAAGCTTAAAGTAGCATACTAATTAGTGATGCCTTATTAGTGATTCGCTTACAAAAATTTTAATTCTTTTCACTTGCGCGTCTTGGCGTCAAGTTTTTTTTTGTTTTTGTTTTTACTAATATTCTCACACTTTCCTGCTCTCCCGCTCTCCCGCTCACGAAAGTAAATTTCGCTCTCTGAGTAAGTTGTGTAGTGCTTTTGTTGTAGACGTAACAGCTGCTGTTGTTTTGTTTACCTCGTTTTGTTTTTTTATTTTCGTTCTCGCTTGCTTGCCTGTTTTCGGCGCTGTAACTGTTTCTTGCTCTGTCAAGAAATTTGTCTTAATATTCTATTGCTCTCTTCGTTATCCCCTACTATTCGAAGGCATATCTATTTTATTAACATGGTGTCGTGCTCTGCAGCAAATTGCAAATGCTCTTCAGATGCTAATGCGGACTACATTGGTTGCTGGCTCTGTGACAATTTTAGTCAATTAAAATGCTGTGGCCTAACTGTGCGGGTTAGAGATGCCGTCAACGCCAATGTAGGCCTTAAATGGTCGTGCGAAGCGTGCCGTGTGGGTGAATCCGATCTACGGAAAATCCACAATAAAACCAAACTCGGGTTTTATCGGATACGCACAGCTTTCTCTAATCTCCAATCTGAATTTTTGGAGATGGAGACCCAATTCAACGCCTTTACGGCTCTTAGTAAGCCACCTGCTCCTCTTAATATTCCTTTAGATTCAGTTACTACGAATCTAAAAACCACCAATCTACCTTCTTCCAAGGCTTCTTCTTCTGATCTTCTAAGTCTAATTTCCCCTATACCGTCTTGCTCTTCTAGTTGCACAAAAAAAAAAACTAGCAGCAATGTTACCGCACCGAAACCTCTTGCTGCCCCTCTTGTGCCTACTCCCATTACGAGCAATGATAACAACGTAACGGGTAATGTTCCCGCAATCATGCCTGCTAGTCAGGCACCGAGTATAAAACCTCTGATTGCGATTAAACCCAAAAAATTGGTGTTTATCTCTCGCTTGGCTCCAGACACAACCATAGAAGATGTACAATCGTACATTCTCGAAAGGATGCCTGTAAATGATTTGATAGTTAAAAAATTCAACTTCAAATTAAAGCGCGACATTTCTTCTTTCAAAATTATTCTCCCTGCAGAACAGTTTAAAGACGTTTGCGCAGCTTCTTTCTGGCCGCCCGACCTTATTGTTAAGGAGTTCACTCCAAAACAAAAAAGCCGAACGACCGTCACTCTTCCCACATTGGCCGTTACATCGCCAAGTGGACCTACAACAAGTGCAAAGTCCTCAAAAAACTGAAGTTCTCTTCTCTTCATGCCTTTGAAAATGCTAGGGGACACACAAATATTCTATCTTCCTTAATTCTTTCCTATCAAAATGTTAGAGGCCTCTGTAGGTAAATCTCTAGTCTTTATCTTCATAGTCTTTACTTCCCAAATTATTGCCTTTACCGAAACCAGAGATTCTAAGCTCTGAAGTCTTGTATATAACCTGCTCCTATATTCCGCCGTCATCGGAATTATCAGTCTACTCGCAACATTTGTCTGCAATTAAGACTATTTTTAATCTGTTATCAGACAGAGATCATTTCATAGTCCTGGGTGACTTTAATATCCCGGAATGTAGGCCGTCAGCCGTCAGAGACAGTAAGGGGAATCACATGGAATCCCAGCTTTGGCTGGGGTACGTGCCGTCCTTGCTCCTACTGTCGGAAGTGCGGCTATACTCTCCACGTGAGGGCGGCTGGAAGCAGGCCCCTAGCACGGTCATGTCTCTGCTAGGGGTGCTGACTAATTGTAGTCGGGCGAAGATTGTGATTCTATAAATCACCCCAATCCAAGGCGGAACAGCATACGCCAAGGGATGCATGGCCGGGGGGTAGCCCGGTCGTTAGTATGCGGACTCTGGATACCTGTCGCCCTCCAGTTTCATCAAGACTTCCCACGGCACGCGGGCTATGCCGTGGGTGACCTTCGCTTCCCGCCTTCTCGTGGGTCCAAAGTATGGATATTAATTTTACAAAAGATAAGTCCGATGCGACTTCGATAGCATCAACCCAGGGCGAGGCCTTAACGGCCGACCCCAACAACAGCACTGCAGCCAGTGGGCTGCTGGCTTCCACCCCCAATACCACGGGTCTTGGCCCTGGTACTTTAGGGGACCCGGACAGGCCACGGACTCCCTTGGACGATGAGTTCGCCAGTGCTGACTTCTCGTCCAATAGCTGCTCAGGCCGGCAGCAGCTCGACGAGGTGATGTCCTCTGACGCTGAAGCTGACGCTGACCTGATCAGCCTCGTTGACGACGCTTCCGTGGCCTCGCAGAGGTCAGGTCTCACGGAAGCAGGCTCTCAGATACAGCGGCTGCGACTGGACTCTGAGAACGCCTTTGTGAAGATGAAGACCCGTGAGAAGAGGCTTTTCAAAGCCGCACTCGCAAAGGGTTCGAGCAGAGCAGAAGCTCTGGCTATCGCCACCGCGCCCCCCGTGGAAACCAAGGCCAAACGGACGCGCGCTGACGATACCGTCCTCGAACCTCAAGGGTCTTCAAAGAAGCCCAAAAAGACTCATGTGGAGTCCACAAAGCCACCTCTCAGCCAGGTGTCGAGCAGCGTGAAACTGGGCTTCACTTCGGCTGACTCAAAAAACCCGCTTTCACCGGAGCAAGTGGCCACGGTGAAAGCTAGCATTGCCAAGGCTCTGCTGCTTCATCCCACATCGGGTGCCAGTCCGGGTTTCGAGGGTTGCATACCTCGAAATGAGTGGCTGCTCCTGGTGTGCGAGGATAGCCGCACTGCCGACTGGGTCAGGGGAGCCGTTGGACACATCAGGTCCATCAGCTCCCTTGACATTAAACTACTGGAGGAGTCTGAGTGCCCCAAAGCTCACCTCATTAGAGGATACTTCCCCAGTAGTGCTGGACTCACAACCGCCGATATTTTGCGATACCTTGGTATCCAAAACGAGGAGTTGTTCTCGACAAAACTGTGGCGTGTGGTCCAGCATACCCTTAGCGGTATTACGACTCACCTCGCGATGTTGGTCGACGAGGAGTCGTATGACGGAGTGCAACGGGAAGGTGAAATTCGTCTTTGGACGAGTCAAACTTCTCCTGAAGAACTCCGTCCCCAGAGCCTCTCCCTCCCCGGCCCGTCCCCCATCCCCCTCTCCAACCATTCCCCCCCTTCCAGCGCCCCTCCGGAAGCGTCAAAGGTGGCCCCTACCTATGCGACAGCAGTGGCTGCCGCACCGGTGGCGTCCACCAGTGCTGCGGCCGCAGTGGCGCTGAAAGCCCCCATCCCCAAACCCCCGACCATTCTGGTCTCCGCCCCCAACACCTCAACGGGCCGCACCAGGCCGGTGGCTGGCAGCGGGCGCCTCCTGGCCCCTGCCAGACCCACAGTCAGCGCTGGGCGCAAACAACCCGCAAGGGCACCTCCCGCGACTGGGATCGCTAGGCGTCCTCCCCCGAGCAGCTCAGCCAGACTGCCGAAGGGCATCCGAGGCAACGACTCTCGGGGGGCAAGGCATGTGGCCTTGTCACCAAGGCGCTGAGAGAGGATGCGGAGCGCAACTAGAGTGCTCCAGGCGAACCTGCACCACGCCAGAGGAGCGTCAGCCACCCTGTGCAGGGTCGTCTGTAAAGAGGAGATTGACCTGGCTCTCGTCCAAGAGCCATGGTTAATAGGTGGCCTCGTCCGTGGACTATCATGCGGATCATGTAAGTTATTATATGACCGTATGGGAGGTGCCCCTCGCACTGCTATACTGATCAATAACAGTGTGAGACACTTTCCTTTAACCAACTTCATTCACAGCGACCTGGTGGCAACGGCTATGGAGGTAGCCACTGCTGATGGCGTCCGGGAAGTGGTGATCGCCTCTGCTTACTTCCCGGGCGATGTGGATGATGTACCCCCCGCAGAGGTTCAGCGGCTTGGGATTCTGCCGCCTCCACAACAAGCCGCCGTGATTGGCTGTGATGCCAACGCCCATCACACAATCTGGGGGAGCAGCGACGTCAACAAACGTGGTGAGTCTCTCCTTGACTATCTAATGTGTTGTCATTTAGACATAGGGAACGTCGGATGTAAACCGACGTTTATTAATTCTATTAGGGAAGAGGTATTAGATCTCACCCTAATAAGCAACTCAATTGCGAGTTCGCTTATAAACTGGCGGGTCACAGACGAAGCCACCTTGTCGGACCATCAGCACATCAGGTTCGACCTTCCTGGCCAAATCGAGATCCGCCAGAACTCCTTTTGTCCTAAAAAGACAAATTGGGAACTCTTCAAAGCCTCTGTGGCTTTGAAAGCAGACATGTTGATCAGCAATCCTAACTCTGTCAGTGAGATAGAACTTGCTGCCAACCTGCTCCAAGATGTGCTTATTACGTCCTTCGAAGCCAGCTCAGTTCGGAAGACACTAACGGTCAACCGTAAAGTTCCTTGGTGGAACGAAGAGCTGGCTGCTCAAAGAAGGAAGGTTAGAAGCCTTTTTAACAAGGCCAGATCTAACCGTATAAGTTGGGACGTCTATAGGGACGCTCTCACAAACTATAATAAGAACATTAGACGCTCCAAACGCGATACGTGGCGCAGCTACTGTGGTAGCATAGAATCTCTGCCAGAGGCAGCGAGGCTCCACAAGGTATTAGCCAAAGGATCGTCTAATGGTATAGGGCTTCTTAAAAGAGCAGATGGCTCTTTCACTCAAGATCGTAGGGAAGCACTTGAACTTTTACTACAAGTTCACTTCCCAGGTTCCGTGGCCAACCCAGATCTATCCAGTCACGTTGACGCCACCTGGTCACCTGACTCACGTGGAACCAGTTAATCTGGTACCATCTTCGATCCTGAAAAGGTCAAATGGGCTGTAGATTCCTTCGCTCCCTTCAAAGCCCCAGGGGGTGATCAAATCTTTCCAGCCCTTCTCCAAAACAGTCTGGATCATATCCTTGATCCACTGGTCGGCCTTCTTAGAGCCAGTCTCACGTGGGGACACATACCCAACTCTTGGAGGAGAGTCAATGTGGTGTGATGCAATCAGCTCTGAACACGGTCAGTAGATGGTGCGATGATGTAGGTCTTAGCATCAATCCTCAAAAGGCAATCATTGTTCCCTTCACTAAGCGTTACTCTATTGACATTGGTCAATTACATATTGGCGGCTCTCCTGTGGAACTTTCCAACGAAGTCAAGTATCTAGGGGTAACCCTTGATAAGCGACTAAACTGGAACTCCCACCTGCATAACACTCTATCAAAGGCCACTCATGCCATGTGGGCATGTAGAAGGCTATTCGGTAGAATATGGGGTCTCAAATCCTGCACCATTAGGTGGCTTTTTGAGATGATGGTAGGACCGATCGTAACCTACGCTGCTATTGTGTGGTGGCCCAAGGTTACGCAGGTCACTGCCATCAATAAATGCACGAAATTGCATAGGCTGCTTTGCCTTTCCTTAACGGGTGCACTCCGCACCTGTCCCACTGCAGCAATGGAATCGATTTTGAATCTGACTCCGCTGCATATCCGTATAAAAGAAGTTGCTGCTATGAGCCTTCTTAGAATCAAGCTCCAATCTGGGCTTCTAGCTACCGAATCTGGGCATGCTAGCCTACTCAAAGACATTCCTGGCTTAGAGATCTGCACTAGATCAGATTCTATGACCAAGGAACTCTTCTTTGGTGCAAAATTTAGAACCCTCATCCCGGACCGCAGGGTTTGGGATGCTGGCAACCCCATCAGAGACCCAAATGGTATACATTGGTACACCGACGGGTCAAAGACTGAACAGGGGGTTGGAGCTGGAATACATGGTCCCAACTCCAGGACCTCGATTGCTATGGGCAACTGGCCCACAGTTTTCCAATCAGAGGTTCACGCCATTGAGTTCTGCTGCCGTCTTATCCTTGAGAAGGGGACTAGAGGAGCGAAAATATACATCTTCTCGGACAGCCAAGCGGCCATACTAGCCCTCTCCTCAAAAAGAATAGGCTCGCGTATGGTGGCTGACTGCTGGAATTGTCTCCAGAGGCTGTCGATAAGGAATAAAGTCACCCTAATTTGGGTACCTGGGCACTCTGGCTTCCAGGGCAATGAGCTGGCGGACGAACTAGCGAGGGCTGGGTCATCAGCCACCTTGCTCGGCCCCGAACCCTTCTGTGGCGTGGGGTGGTCTACTATCTCCTCCCTTGTGAAAACCTGGGCTGGAAGATTGACTGAACGCTACTGGTTCTTCCAACCAGGGATGCGGCAGGCTAAAGAGCTTACCAATCCCAAAGTTGATCGAAGGACCAAGCAGCTCTCCAGGAGAGACCTCTATCTCCTTGTTGGCTACCTAAGTGGCCACCACTTGGTGAACTACCACCTCAAAAAAATGCATTTGTCCTCGGACGCGGAGTGCAGGCTCTGCAAAGAGGACGATGAAACTACCAAACACATTCTATGTGACTGTCCGGCCTTGGTATGGACAAGGAGGAAACATCTGCACGTGGAAATCGCAACTCCAGAGCAGATTGTCCGTTCCTCGACGAAAGATCTGTTATGCTTCATTAGGGAAGCAGAACAGCTTTTGTCATGACAGGGAGAGCATTCTGGGTACAAAAGATCATATTGGTCGCAGTGCCTCGCGCTTTCTCCGCTGGGCGACTCCCTCTTCTATAATATAATAATAATATAATATCCCGGAATGTAATTGGACATCCATTGCAGAGGGAAACTTCCTTCTGCCCTCCCGGCAACATGATCTGTTTGACGGTTTGTTTGACATGTCTTTGTCGCAGGTTAATCATGTCAAAAACACTTTAAACAGATCGCTTGATCTATGTTTCGTCTCAGATCCTTCCAGGGTGATTTTAGACAGGGCACAACCTGTTTCCCTACCTGAAGATCCTTATCATCCCACTTTCGAAGTGAATCTCGACTTGGGTATTAGCTTTTTGGATAAAAGTGTAAAGCCGTGCAATCGCGTGAGCTGCTTTAAGAAAGCAGACTTTGAATACTTAAATTATTTAATTTCATATTGTGATTGGTCTGACTTTTATCTATCAACTGATATGTCAGTGGCTATCTATATATTTTATAAAACCCTTAACTCTCCTTTTGATATCTGTGTTCCGTTTTTCTATCCGACAAGCTCAAGTAGGCCTCCTTGGTTTACAAAAGAGTTGTCTCGCTTAAAAAACTTAAAGAGTAGCTTATTTAAGAAATACAAGCTGAACAAGAGCAACAGTCGAGTTGCACACGGCAGTAGGATACCCTTGGACGTATGTTACCATAAAAAGTATTTAATTGTATAATACTAATTGCAAGCTATAAATTAATAATAATACTGGAGTGCGCTGCCACCTTGCTTCAATTTCGATATTTTGCCAATAATTTATCGCCGCAATTCCCTAAAGCGGTGTGAGCAGTAGATATCGGTATTTCTTTATAAATTTTAAATTGGTTAATATCGATAACAAGGTCCAAGGGTATAAAAATAAAAAAATAATAATAATTATCAAACCAATTTTCCATTCAATGGTTATACTTAACTATTAGATAATTAAATTTAAATTATTAAAATATGCCTACATACATATTTACATATATCCTGTCATTTAGATTTCTTAATTTCTAACCTATTCCAAACATTACAAACTCATGCCTGAATACTAACAGATATCCCATTGTGATGGCTATGCAAAACCTCAAAAGTCCTAGCACTAATCTTTTCATTATCTAGTATATTTGAAAACGCCCAATCAATATGTGTATCCATATTGGTAGTGGACGTTTTCAAATCTAACAAACTCCTTAATCCTTTGCTAATCAAAAAATTATAAATACTCTTACACCTGTTAAAGGTTTTGAGGCACAAATTAAAATCTCCTAAAACTAGCAAGCTATCCCCTAAATCACCTAAACGAGAAAATTGATGAATTATCTCCTCAAATTCTATTTTAAATGTGGACAGAGGAAAGTCTGGACTTTTATATAATATAAGAAAACTTATGGCATCAAACCTAAATATGCCGAACTCAAAAACTACTGAGCCAAAAGTTTTTCTACTGCTAAAGGTATGGGAAACTCTATCTACTAGCTCGTTCTTTACATAAATTATGATGCCTGTTAAAGGCCTAATTGATTCAAGTTGAACCACAATAGTGAACCCAGGTATTTCTACAGTTTCATTGCTTATGGAAGTTTCCACGAAACATAATATTGATGACTGAAGCATCAGCTTGTCCGATCGAATATCTTCAAGATGGGAATTCAAGCTCTGAGTATTATGGAAGAAAATGTTAAGGGAAGAACTGTTAATTAAATAATCGTAATGAGTACACAGTAGTTTTTCAGTCCGCAATTTCTTCAATTGGGCTTTCACTTTATCATTATTTTGGGGAGACTTAGGAGGAACAAAATTCCCAATAATGAATAATCCTAAAGCAGTAGTTGCTCTACTGCAAGCTACGTATAATGCAGCACGCTGCATTCTGGAATTAGCATGGACTACCACTTTGCCATGCGTAGCTCCCTGACTCTTATGAATTGTGATGCCTTCAGCAGGCACAATTGGAAACTGCCTACGGTCAATGTTAATTTGTGCGTTATTTGAATATTGAAAACTGCGAACAATTTTCTGAATAGGAGTCCATGAAGGATCTGTACGATGTGTACACTTCGAACGCGCAGATTCTCCTACAGTTTCCTCTGTAAATTTCATCCATAAAATGTTGGGAGTGTTGGATGTATTGAAATCTATTTGCATCAACACACCTGATGCCCCGTTTAGTAATCCATCCCCTGTGTCTACATTGACCGTCATCATGTACTTGGCAGTATTTTTTAGGAGAAGAGACGTACAGAGTCCCTGTGTAGCGGAAGTTTTAAAACCCTTCACTTCTTCTAATATTCTTTGTTTCCTAGCTGGTTCCAAATGGCCCGCCTTAATAAAATCTTCAGCAGTAGAGAAAAATTGCTCAGTAGCAATTGAGTTAAGTTTCGTTACATTAAATAAATCAACCTCATTATTATTACTAAACAGATGAATTGCATCATCGGGCACTGCCGATGGTTCGCATATTCTAGATTGGAAAAGGACAATATCATCGGCTGTCATACAACCCGATGCCATATTATTTAAGGCAGAAGCGAAAAGCTGATCGTCACGTTGACGCAATATCTCTGTGAGCTCAAAATACAAAAAAAGGTCCCAGAGATACGTACCAAATATTTCATGGTAAGGGTCAGTGGTATTTGGATCGAAAATCCAACTACCTCCTACGGGCTGTAACTGTCTAAGATCACCGAATACGATGATAGAAACACCACCAAAAGGAGAAGTATTTTTGAAAATTTGCTTCAAACGAGAATCTAAATAAGAAAACATTAGAGATCTAACCATTGATATTTCATCAATAATAATTAATTTAATTAAGGCTATTAACTAAATCATGGCTTAAGGCCCTTAGAGGTGCTGAGCGAGATTGATTAACAGGAAGTGAAAACATGGAATGCAGTGTCGAACCACTAATTCCGAATGCTGCTTTTCCTGTTGGTGCACATAAGAGGATTTTAACGGATGTCGGATCAGCTCCTGGTATACTGTTATACATTACGGATAATGACTGAAAAATTGCTGATATAAGTCGACTCTTTCCGACTCCGGCGCCGCCTCCAACAAATTCATAAAAGACTGTATTGATTTTGGTATTATGCAAAGCATGTGTAAAATATAGCTTCTGCTTTAAATTAAGAGATCTAACTATATTAGCTAAGCTTTCCTGAGAAACTAAGGCTGGAAGCTTGATAAAACGGACATTACTATCTTCATCATTCATATCAATATTTCCATCCACATTTAAAACATTTAGATGTGGATCTATTTCAGGCAATCCTAAAACTGTGAAGCCATCATCTACCACTTCCTGTTCTCCTACTTGATTATTCTCATTTTCTGCTTCCTCTGTTAAGTGGCTCAGAGCATCTTCTAGTTCCCTATCATCTAGTAAATTATATTTTCTGCGATTGTTCTCTACTAACTCCGAATTTTCCCTACAGAACAATTCACAGTCATGTGTGACTAAATCCAAATGCTCATCTCGCCATGGGGCGTAAAGCATTTTTAGCTCTCTGAAATAGTCACTTGTTTCTGTATTGACATTAAATCTCCTATACCTAATTATGCACGCAGTGGTCCTCTTTCTGATGAAGCCACTATTATCGCGAAGAGCGTAAACTATTGATTCAGAAGCCCTAGGCACATCATCGTCAAAGTCATCTGCATTTTCTTGGCGAGCTCCTCGTTCTGATTTGCAGTAGCTATAAAAAGCGGATATCTCAGTGCCAAATATAAATTTGTTACCTAAATGTTGTAACTTTTGCTTAATAGTTACATTGTTATTGTCTTTAATCTCATTGATTGCCTCACGCATCAACATTGAGATACCTCTCTGAGACTTGTTAATATAATTAACGACGTAGCTGCAGCAAGCATAGGGGTCTAAAATAAACTGAATATCCATATTTGCTCGCTGCAACAAAAGGAGGTGCTTGTTATAAGCGTTAAGCTTGATTGCTGCAAAAGATCGCTTCAAAAAAACTTTTGGTTTCTTTATACTTGATCTTACAGCATTAATGTAGCCCTCATAACTAAGGTTAAGTTGATCGTGGGACAAAAAGTTGTTAAAATCGTTAAAATTTTCTACGTTTTCACGATCAAATGGGAAGTCGAGCAGACTTTGAATTTTTTCGAAATTCCTACGATGCTCGGCCAAATTTGGAGCATTTTCTTCTAAAGGGAGAAGAATTTCTGTTTGAGGCATGGGAGGGTATGGGATACCAAATCTACAAATTTGTTTTGACCTAATTTCTCGCCTGCAAGAGTGCCCGTGACTATGGAGTTGATACTCCAAATATGGAGCAACGTCCGGGCAACTAGAATCAGCAGTAATAAACTGATCAATAAAGGACTTCACAGGCATAAATGTGGACTCATTCTTTGGGTCGAGCTTTGGGGCGTCTTTCAGCCAGAACATGCCATGTATATGTGGAGAGCCTCTTTGCTGAAACTCCACTCGCCAATAAAACTTGATGACCTGGTGACAACCAAAGACACCGCCTTCCTTTTTCATCAGTTTTAAAACCTGTCTATATCGAAAATCGAAATATCTGGCAAAGGGGACTGGGTCTGCTCTAATGAGACGAGCTTTCTCATTAAACCCCAAATTTAACGCTTCTTCTTCGGATACTTCTAGCTTGTCTACATTTTTACATAGCAAGACTAAAAGCTCCGGCCACCTAGTTTCCGCTGCGGAAAATGTTATAAAAAAAGTTGGAAGCCCTACCTGCCTAATCATAGCCATCACTTTCTTTTTTTCGTCCTCCCAATGAGCAGGAGACGTGCGAATACCTTTTAAAAGCCTATAGCCATCATCATGAAGTATTAACCTATTTAAAGTTTCATCATTACGCACATCAGCAGCCGAAATGCTTTGAGTGGCAGAGTGCTTACGTAAGCAAATTGATGTGCTATTCCTAATGCTAATCATTTCTAACTTTTTGAAGTTATGAAATAATTTATCAGTTCTACAACCTCTTCTATCAAAATTCCTAAGCTCTGATCTAACTATAGTTGTAAAACTTTCCTGACATTTCCTTTCAATGCCTGCAAATATTGTGGGAAAAGCCAGCTCCTCTGAATCACAATCGGTTATCATGTCAAGAGGTCGCTGACCCTCTCCTGGTGCTATAGCAATTCGAGGAATATCTATGTTTTCAACAGGGACATTTTCCATGAAGGTTTCTTGACCTCCTGGATTCAACTCTACCTCTTCTTCTACTACTCTATGCTCATTAGGTTGTGCTGCCTTTTCTAACATTTGACACACAATGTCCCTGTCGTCTGCTGACGCAACAAATGGTACAGTCTCAGCTGAGTAAGAAGACAACCACTACTCATTGATAGTAACCTGGTGCTTCTTATAAAGTTCTGTGTTCACTAAATACCGAATTGCATCAACTATCTTTGAGGGCCTTATGAAATCATGGTTATACTGCATCCTACGCTTAAGATGAATCTGAACTACTTCGGCTTCATTAAATGCCCTGGGAAGGGAAGTTACAACATTTGCAACTGGAATTGGCACATTGATCACTGCTCCTTTAATGGCACTTTGAAGTCCATATCCAAGAGACTTTATGATCATAAAAGGAAGATGGGGAGAAATCAGCCTTTCTTCTAGAGGCGTCAAGCCTTTCAGGCATTCCGGAAGCTTCGGAAAATTTAGGCCATTTGTAATAGAAGCCTTTGGTTTTTTCCCTGACTTAATACTGCGGCTGCAGGTTTTGCAAAAGCTAAACCTATTATTATGGGATGGAAACATAGAGGAAAGATACAAAATATCAACACTATCTGCCTCACTACACTTTTCCTCTATGACCTCACGCGAAATTTTGTCCACTTGATGTGGAAACCACAAACCTTTGCAACATATGCAAACCTGATCGGGTCCCTGCTTGACTGTCTTATTAAAATTGGCTATTAGGCAATCTAAACTAGTTTTAACCTGCGATATCCTATCATCTGGAAGGGTATTCGCACGGTCCACTCTATTGCGGGACGCGTTTCTCCTATTCTCTGCTATCCTATTGGTGCAAATACTCCTATATAGACTCACTCTTTGCGACATATTCCTATGGGCTTCAAAGGCCTCACGTTGAGCTCGAATTCGAGCACTGCGGCGTGCACTAGTATTGCGTGCCTGCTCAACAATCCTACGAATAGGATTGTTTCTAACCTGAGACCTTTGACTTCTATCTATTGCCCTTTCTAAAATTCGCGTCTCCTGATTTTGTCGCTGAATCGCCCTTCTAACAGCATCTCGTCCGCTTTCGTTGGACCTGAATTGTGGACATTGCCTGCGCCTCGATCGACGCAAAGTATTGGCAAGTTGTTCGGCATTTCTAGTTGAAAGATCAGTTCGTCGAACACGGCGACGAACTGCATCCTGCTCTCTTTCCTGAGATCGAAACTCAGCATCTTGCCTGCGACTCGAACGACGCGAAGTGTTGGCAAGTTGTTCGTCTGTTTTAATTGCAGAATCACTGCGACGTACACGGCGACGAACTGCATCCTGCTCTCTTTCCTGAGATCGAAGGTCAGCATCTCGCCTGCGCCTCGAACGACGCGAAGTGTCAGCAAGTTGTTCTTGTAATCTGATTGGCGAAGAAGCCCGAAGAGTAGTGTGACGAATTGTGTCCGGTAATTGCTCAACGGCCCTAAATGTTCTATTACTTCTGCGGACTCGATGCTGTTGACTATCTCTAACCCTTTCAGCTTCCCTAAATTCGAAATTTTGCCTACGTTCTCTATGTGCCTCTAGATTATTTACGCGTTCCTGCTCAGAAAAGTCTATATCTGACCTATTCAAACGATTTCTTTTTCGCTGTGTTTGACTCCTATTGCAAGCTGACTTTCTCTTAAGTCTAGGCATCTTCTAATATATAAGTTTTAAAATAATATATAGGTATGTTAAAAATAAAATTCTTATAAATTAATTTAATTTGAATATATATTTATCAAAAATTAATATATAGTTATATATATAAAATAAAGTTAGTATATTTATTTATATATATAAATATATTCATATATTTAAATAGATATATATATATTATAATTATATTCATATATTTAAATAAATATATGTATATTATTTAAAATAATTATATTATAAATGAAAATAAATATCTAATGAAAGAACAAATAATAATAAAATTTAATAAGGAAAATAAAAATAAACAAAATGTGGAAAAAAGAATAAATATAAATCAAAGAAATAATAAATTAAACCTGCAAGAAATTCCAGCGAAAATTCCAATTTGAATCGCGGAAACGAACCGATACCGATGTTCACGTACAATCACACACACTTCAGAAGAGTCTATACACATATATGTATGCATGCACAAAAATACGTTACGCTGTGTACCGCACTTTTCTAAAATTGCGCGCCACGGGCAGGGCGCAATCATTCACACGCATAAAAAATGTTCCGTTAACGCATAACAATCACACACGAGGATTTACTTATTATATACTCGACTTATATTAATTTGCATTAAATGTTAAATGTATCACGAACACGCGAATTAATTATATATTATTTTATATTTAATATCGAAAATACAAATGATAATCGACAATCGACGACGACACCGAACACGCCAATCGCAAACTACAAATTAACATAACACTGAAGCGCGCTGCCACCTTGCAACAATTTTGATACGTTGCCAATAATTTATCGCCGCAATTAAAAAGTGCGCGAAACCTTAAATTTATAATAATGATCTATAGAATCTAATATACATACAAAATATACATATATTAAAAAAACAAAGTAGAAGAAATGTTAGTACATTTTTTTCAAAAATAGTTTCAATAGACGTGGGGATATAATATAATTTACACATATTAATATAATTTATATGCAAAACATATGAAATATATATCGATATGTTTAATATATATTAATTGATTCAATTGATTCAAGTTGAACCACAATAGTGAACCCAGGTATTTCTACAGTTTCATTGCTTATGGAAGTTTCCACGAAACATAATATTGATGACTGAAGCATCAGCTTGTCCGATCGAATATCTTCAAGATGGGAATTCAAGCTCTGAGTATTATGGAAGAAAATGTTAAGGGCAGAACTGTTAATTAAATAATCGTAATGAGTACACAGTAGTTTTTCAGTCCGCAATTTCTTCAATTGGGCTTTCACTTTATCATTATTTTGGGGAGACTTAGGAGGAACAAAATTCCCAATAATGAATAATCCTAAAGCAGTAGTTGCTCTACTGCAAGCTACGTATAATGCAGCACGCTGCATTCTGGAATTAGCATGGACTACCTCTTTGCCATACGTAGCTCCCTGACTCTTATGAATTGTGATGCCTTCAGCAGGCACAATTGGAAACTGCCTACGGTCAATGTTAATTTGTGCGTTATTTGAATATTGAAAACTGCGAACAATTTTCTGAATAGGAGTCCATGAAGGATCTGTACGATGTGTACACTTCGAACGCGCAGATTCTCCTACAGTTTCCTCTGTAAATTTCATCCATAAAATGTTGGGAGTGTTGGATGTATTGAAATCTATTTGCATCAACACACCTGATGCCCCGTTTACTAATCCATCCCCTGTGTCTACATTGACCGTCATCATGTACTTGGCAGTATTTTTTAGGAGAAGAGACGTACAGAGTCCCTGTGTAGCGGAAGTTTTAAAACCCTTCACTTCTTATAATATTCTTTGTTTCCTAGCTGGTTCCAAATGGCCCGCCTTAATAAAATCTTCAGCAGTAGAGAAAAATTGCTCAGTAGCAATTGAGTTAAGTTTCGTTACATTAAATAAATCAACCTCATTATTATTACTAAACAGATGAATTGCATCATCGGGCACTGCCGATGGTTCGCATATTCTAGATTGGAAAAGGACAATATCATCGGCTGTCATACAACCCGATGCCATATTATTTAAGGCAGAAGCGAAAAGCTGATCGTCACGTTGACGCAATATCTCTGTGAGCTCAAAATACAAAAAAAGGTCCCAGAGATACGTACCAAATATTTCATGGTAAGGGTCAGTGGTATTTGGATCGAAAATCCAACTACCTCCTACGGGCTGTAACTGTCTAAGATCACCGAATACGATGATAGAAACACCACCAAAAGGAGAAGTATTTTTGAAAATTTGCTTCAAACGAGAATCTAAATAAGAAAACATTAGAGATCTAACCATTGATATTTCATCAATAATAATTAATTTAATTAAGGCTATTAACTAAATCATGGCTTAAGGCCCTTAGAGGTGCTGAGCGAGATTGATTAACAGGAAGTGAAAACATGGAATGCAGTGTCGAACCACTAATTCCGAATGCTGCTTTTCCTGTTGGTGCACATAAGAGGATTTTAACAGATGTCGGATCAGCTCCTGGTATACTGTTTTACATTACGGATAATGACTGAAAAATTGCTGATATAAGTCGACTCTTTCCGACTCCGGCGCCGCCTCCAACAAATTCATAAAAGACTGTATTGATTTTGGCATTATGCAAAGCATGTGTAAAATATAGCTTCTGCTTTAAATTAAGAGATCTAACTATATTAGCTAAGCTTTCCTGAGAAACTAAGGCTGGAAGCTTGATAAAACGGACATTACTATCTTCATCATTCATATCAATATTTCCATCCACATTTAAAACATTTAGATGTGGATCTATTTCAGGCAATCCTAAAACTGTGAAGCCATCATCTACCACTTCCTGTTCTCCTACTTGATTATTCTCATTTTCTGCTTCCTCTGTTAAGTGGCTCAGAGCATCTTCTAGTTCCCTATCATCTAGTAAATTATATTTTCTGCGATTGTTCTCTACTAACTCCGAATTTTCCCTACAGAACAATTCACAGTCATGTGTGACTAAATCCAAATGCTCATCTCGCCATGGGGCGTAAAGCATTTTTAGCTCTCTGAAATAGTCACTTGTTTCTGTATTGACATTAAATCTCCTATACCTAATTATGCACGCAGTGGTCCTCTTTCTGATGAAGCCACTATTATCGCGAAGAGCGTAAACTATTGATTCAGAAGCCCTAGGCACATCATCGTCAAAGTCATCTGCATTTTCTTGGCGAGCTCCTCGTTCTGATTTGCAGTAGCTATAAAAAGCGGATATCTCAGTGCCAAATATAAATTTGTTACCTAAATGTTGTAACTTTTGCTTAATAGTTACATTGTTATTGTCTTTAATCTCATTGATTGCCTCACGCATCAACATTGAGATACCTCTCTGAGACTTGTTAATATAATTAACGACGTAGCTGCAGCAAGCATAGGGGTCTAAAATAAACTGAATATCCATATTTGCTCGCTGCAACAAAAGGAGGTGCTTGTTATAAGCGTTAAGCTTGATTGCTGCAAAAGATCGCTTCAAAAAAAAACTTTTGGTTTCTTTATACTTGATCTTACAGCATTAATGTAGCCCTCATAACTAAGGTTAAGTTGATCGTGGGACAAAAAGTTGTTAAAATCGTTAAAATTTTCTACGCTTTCACGATCAAATGGGAAGTCGAGCAGACTTTGAATTTTTTCGAAATTCCTACGATGCTCGGCCAAATTTGGAGCATTTTCTTCTAAAGGGAGAAGAATTTCTGTTTGAGGCATGGGAGGGTATGGGATACCAAATCTACAAATTTGTTTTGACCTAATTTCTCGCCTGCAAGAGTGCCCGTGACTATGGAGTTGATACTCCAAATATGGAGCAACGTCCGGGCAACTAGAATCAGCAGTAATAAACTGATCAATAAAGGACTTCACAGGCATAAATGTGGACTCATTCTTTAGGTCGAGCTTTGGGGCGTCTTTCAGCCAGAACATGCCATGTATATGTGGAGAGCCTCTTTGCTGAAACTCCACTCGCCAATAAAACTTGATGACCTGGTGACAACCAAAGACACCGCCTTCCTTTTTCATCAGTTTTAAAACCTGTCTATATCGAAAATCGAAATATCTGGCAAAGGGGACTGGGTCTGCTCTAATGAGACGAGCTTTCTCATTAAACCCCAAATTTAACGCTTCTTCTTCGGATACTTCTAGCTTGTCTACATTTTTACATAGCAAGACTAAAAGCTCCGGCCACCTAGTTTCCGCTGCGGAAAATGTTATAAAAAAAGTTGGAAGCCCTACCTGCCTAATCATAGCCATCACTTTCTTTTTTTCGTCCTCCCAATGAGCAGGAGACGTGCGAATACCTTTTAAAAGCCTATAGCCATCATCATGAAGTATTAACCTATTTAAAGTTTCATCATTACGCACATCAGCAGCCGAAATGCTTTGAGTGGCAGAGTGCTTACGTAAGCAAATTGATGTGCTATTCCTAATGCTAATCATTTCTAACTTTTTGAAGTTATGAAATAATTTATCAGTTCTACAACCTCTTCTATCAAAATTCCTAAGCTCTGATCTAACTATAGTTGTAAAACTTTCCTGACATTTCCTTTCAATGCCTGCAAATATTGTGGGAAAAGCCAGCTCCTCTGAATCACAATCGGTTATCATGTCAAGAGGTCGCTGACCCTCTCCTGGTGCTATAGCAATTCGAGGAATATCTATGTTTTCAACAGGGACATTTTCCATGAAGGTTTCTTGACCTCCTGGATTCAACTCTACCTCTTCTTCTACTACTCTATGCTCATTAGGTTGTGCTGCCTTTTCTAACATTTGACACACAATGTCCCTGTCGTCTGCTGACGCAACAAATGGTACAGTCTCAGCTGAGTAAGAAGACAACCACTACTCATTGATAGTAACCTGGTGCTTCTTATAAAGTTCTGTGTTCACTAAATACCGAATTGCATCAACTATCTTTGAGGGCCTTATGAAATCATGGTTATACTCCATCCTACGCTTAAGATGAATCTGAACTACTTCGGCTTCATTAAATGCCCTGGGAAGGGAAGTTACAAAATTTGCAACTGGAATTGGCACATTGATCACTGCTCCTTTAATGGCACTTTGACGTCCATATCCAAGAGACTTTATGATCATAAAAGGAAGATGGGGAGAAATCAGCCTTTCTTCTAGAGGCGTCAAGCCTTTCAGGCATTCCGGAAGCTCCGGAAAATTTAGGCCATTTGTAATAGAAGCCTTTGGTTTTTTCCCTGACTTAATACTGCGGCTGCAGGTTTTGCAAAAGCTAAACCTATTATTATGGGATGGAAACATAGAGGAAAGATACAAAATATCAACACTATCTGCCTCACTACACTTTTCCTCTATGACCTCACGCGAAATGTTGTCCACTTGATGTGGAAACCACAAACCTTTGCAACATATGCAAACCTGATCGGGTCCCTGCTTGACTGTCTTATTAAAATTGGCTATTAGGCAATCTAAACTAGTTTTAACCTGCGATATCCTATCATCTGGAAGGGTATTCGCACGGTCCACTCTATTGCGGGACGCGTTTCTCCTATTCTCTGCTATCCTATTGGTGCAAATACTCCTATATAGACTCACTCTTTGCGACATATTCCTATGGGCTTCAAAGGCCTCACGTTGAGCTCGAATTCGAGCACTGCGGCGTGCACTAGTATTGCGTGCCTGCTCAACAATCCTACGAATAGGATTGTTTCTAACCTGAGACCTTTGACTTCTATCTATTGCCCTTTCTAAAATTCGCGTCTCCTGATTTTGTCGTTGAATCGCCCTTCTAACAGCATCTCGTCCGCTTTCGTTGGACCTGAATTGTGGACATTGCCTGCGCCTCGATCGACGCAAAGTATTGGCAAGTTGTTCGGCATTTCTAGTTGAATGATCAGTTCGTCGAACACGGCGACGAACTGCATCCTGCTCTCTTTCCTGAGATCGAAACTCAGCATCTTGCCTGCGACTCGAACGACGCGAAGTGTTGGCAAGTTGTTCGTCTGTTTTAATTGCAGAATCACTGCGACATACACGGCGACGAACTGCATCCTGCTCTCTTTCCTGAGATCGAAACTCAGCATCTTGCCTGCGACTCGAACGACGCGAAGTGTTGGCAAGTTGTTCGTCTGTTTTAATTGCAGAATCACTGCGACGTACACGGCGACGAACTGCATCCTGCTCTCTTTCCTGAGATCGAAGGTCAGCATCTCGCCTGCGCCTCGAACGACGCGAAGTGTCAGCAAGTTGTTCTTGTAATCTGATTGGCGAAGAAGCCCGAAGAGTAGTGTGACGAATTGTGTCCGGTAATTGCTCAACGGCCCTAAATGTTCTATTACTTCTGCGGACTCGATGCTGTTGACTATCTCTAACCCTTTCAGCTTCCCTAAATTCGAAATTTTGCCTACGTTCTCTATGTGCCTCTAGATTATTTACGCGTTCCTGCTCAGAAAAGTCTATATCTGACCTATTCAAACGATTTCTTTTTCACTGTGTTTGACTCCTATTGCAAGCTGACTTTCTCTTAAGTCTAGGCATCTTCTAATATATAAGTTTTAAAATAATATATAGGTATGTTAAAAATAAAATTCTTATAAATTAATTTAATTTGAATATATATTTATCAAAAATTAATATATAGTTATATATATAAAATAAAGTTAGTATATTTATTTATATATATAAATATATTCATATATTTAAATAGATATATATATATTATAATTATATTCATATATTTAAATAAATATATGTATATTATTTAAAATAATTATATTATAAATGAAAATAAATATCTAATGAAAGAACAAATAATAATAAAATTTAATAAGGAAAATAAAAATAAACAAAATGTGGAAAAAAGAATAAATATAAATCAAAGAAATAATAAATTAAACCTGCAAGAAATTCCAGCGAAAATTCCAATTTGAATCGCGGAAACGAACCGATACCGATGTTCACGTACAATCACACACACTTCAGAAGAGTCTATACACATATATGTATGCATGCACAAAAATACGTTACGCTGTGTACCGCACTTTTCTAAAATTGCGCGCCACGGGCAGGGCGCAATCATTCACACGCATAAAAAATGTTCCGTTAACGCATAACAATCACACACGAGGATTTACTTATTATATACTCGACTTATATTAATTTGCATTAAATGTTAAATGTATCACGAACACGCGAATTAATTATATATTATTTTATATTTAATATCGAAAATACAAATGATAATCGACAATCGACGACGACACCGAACACGCCAATCGCAAACTACAAATTAACATAACACTGAAGCGCGCTGCCACCTTGCAACAATTTTGATACGTTGCCAATAATTTATCGCCGCAATTAAAAAGTGCGCGAAACCTTAAATTTATAATAATGATCTATAGAATCTAATATACATACAAAATATACATATATTAAAAAAACAAAGTAGAAGAAATGTTAGTACATTTTTTTCAAACATAGTTTCAATAGACGTGGGGATATAATATAATTTACACATATTAATATAATTTATATGCAAAACATATGAAATATATATCGATATGTTTAATATATATTAAAAGCTATCGATATGATAGCTCATAATATATCGTGAAATCTAAATTAATATTTATTTAATAAAAAGTCAATATATAAATTATTAAATAATAATAATAATATGTCTTTATTAGAAATCTAGTAAATACCTGCATTCATGCATGCCGATCAACCACGCTATTGGTTGTATTTAATTTTACATATGTATGTGTGAACACAAATTAAGTATGTGTTTGCATTTATGCACATGTATTTTGGGTAATTGACATGTGCATTGAAAAGAAGAGTCGAGAAACAGCTCGCGCTTCGCGCTCGCATCGTTTATCCTTTTCTTTCATGCACAAGTAATTTAGTTCTGACGTCATCGACAACTTCTTTGCTTTCTTCATATTCATATATACGCCACCTATTGGTTGAGTGTTAGCATATATTTATGCACATGTATTTTCGGTAATTGACATGTGCATGGAAAAGAAGAGTCGAGAAACAGCTCGCGCTTCGCGCTCGCATCGTTGTCCTTTTCTTTCATGCATAAGGAATTTAGTTCTGACGTCATCGACAAGTTCTTTGCTGGTCGAAGTGTCGAAATGGTTTATCTAATAACTTCAGTGTTTATTGTCTGATCGGATTGCAATTTGGAGGATAAGTTCATATATTATTTATCTATATATATGCTAAAGCAGAACGTTAAGAAATGAGTTCTTCGAATGTAAATAGCAATGTAAACCAAAATTGGCGGTTTGCGGGGGCGGTAGGCGTGTTATTCCAAATTGAAAATAAACTTGATCTGCGTATGGTATACAGGAATCTTCATGCTAAATTTTGTGTCCGTAGCTTTTGTAATAGCTGAGATCGGCGCGTTCATCCAGACAGACAGACAGACGGACAGACGGACAGACAGACGGACATGGCTCAATCGACTCGGCTATTGATCCTGAGCAAGAATATATATACTTTATGGGGTCTCCGACGCCTCCTTCTGCCTGTTACATACATTTGCACAAAGTTAGTATACCCTTTTTTGACCATTTTCAATGGTCCAAGGGTATAAAAACTCACCGCTTGTCTTTTCCCGCTACCTAACTGCTCGGGAAAATTTTACCGTGCTTAACGCGAAGTGTTATAAAAACTATTTGACCAGATGTAGGATTCAGTTCTTTCAGAATCCTAAACAGTTTTATAGTTTTGTTAACATGAAGCGTAGGTCAGCGGGCTTTCCTTCTAAACTTATGTTCGTTAACGCTGAGGCGAACACAGATCAGGCCATTGCCGATATGTTTGCCAAGTTTTTTCAAACAACTTATTCTTCCTCTATTTTATTTAGTTTAGTTTATAGTCGAACTATTATCAGTCGACTTTTTTTAAAAGTAAAGAAACAATTAAAATTAGATTTAAATTATTTAAGTTGTAATATTAAACTAGAGGTAATTTTAAATTAAGGGTAAAACTTTAAATGTAAAAAAAAGAGAAAAAATTAAAAATTGTGCAAATGTGCAAACTGGGATAAAGAAAAGCCGATCCAACATTTGTTGCAGAGGATTGGGGAAAACCCAGAAAAACTCAATCAGATCAGGAGAGTTAGTGTTAGTAACCAAATGTAAGAGTGTTAAAGCATGCAGTATGTTGAAAGTACTACTATGAATACAAAGAAGACAATTATGTATTTGACTAAATTCTAGATAAGTGGGCGAGGAGTTGTAATTTTAAGCTAGATATCAAGTTGTTATTGTTAGCTACAATGAAGTATAGTTTATTATAGTCCGAACATAATACCCTGAATGGCTCATGCAGGACATAGTTCGAGCTACAATTGGGAAGTTTTAGAGGAAGGTAATTACGGGTGATTCTACCAGGGACAGAAAAGTGTAGTCTACTAAGTAAGTCGCTACTATCTATGTCACCTTGGATAAGGTTGTTAATAAATATAACACCAAGCATGGTTCTACGATTAGCTAGAGAAGGCAGATTAAGTAACAAAAGTCTACTAGGATAGGAAGGAAGTCTTGAATTTACATCCCAGTTAAGGCCTCGCAAGGCAAACATTAAGAAGTTTTTCTGTACGGATTCAATGCGGTCTCTATGAACTGTGTACTGAGGGTTCCAGACACATGATCCGTACTCGAGAATTGGACGAACAAGCGAAGTGAAGAGGGTCTTAGTTAAGTAAGGATCGTCAAACTCCTTGGACCATCTCTTAATAAAGCCGAGTACACCCATAGCTTTATTAACCATTGATGATATATGTTTGGAAAACTTGAGTTTTCGGTCCAAACGGACACCTAGATCATTAACCAGGGAAATTCTTTCCAAGGTACAACCACAAAGAGAGTATGATACGTACTTTGGGCAGGCACGTGAGAATGTCATCAGCTTGCATTTTAAGCTGTTCAGATTAAGGAGATTTGCACGACACCAAGAAAAGAAACAATGTAGGTCAGATTGAAGGCGAGAATGACAGGAGTCGTCTCTAAATTGAAAACAGAGCTTGACATCATCCGCGTACATGAGAGTACGTGAGTTAAGTATGACCGTTGGGAGGTCATTGATGAAAAGTGTAAAAAGCAGGGGAACTAAGTGGGTTCCCTGAGGAAACCCAGATGTGGCATGAACGGGATAGGAACGAGTATTTTTAAAGAGGACTCGTTGGGTTCTGTCACCCAAATAGCTCACAATCCAACTAAGAAGTTTTGGTGAGAAACCGAGAAGATTTAGTTTATGCGCAAGAAGGGAATGGTTGACTGAGTCAAATGCCTTACTGAAATCAGTATAAATGACATCAGTTTGAAGATTTTCCTGAAATCCTTTTACCACAAAGGATGTCAGCTCAAGCAGATTTGTCGTGGTAGAACGACGCTTCACAAATCCGTGTTGAAAAGGGGATATAACGGATCTACTAAAATGCTGCAAGTGAGGAGTAATAACATTCTCGAAGAATTTCGGTATAGCCGACAATTTAGAGATACCTCTATAATTGCTTGCATCAGACTTGCTGCCCTTTTTATGTAAAGGGATGATAGAGGATTCCTTCCATATGGATGGAAACGAGGCAGTTACTAAGGACAGCGAAAATAGTTTGAGCAATGGCTTACATAAGGAGTTGGCACAGTATCGAAGTACACAGGCGGGGATACCATCGGGACCTGGTGAGAAGACTGGATTAACCAATCGAAGATCCCTAATAAGTGAACTTTCATTCAGTAAAGGTGTGAAGATGCCATTCGAACTTGGTACGCTATATGGATAGGAGTGAATGTTTGGCGTAGAGGAAGAATAAGTTGTTTGAAAAAACTTGGCAAACATATCGGCAATGGCCTGATCTGTGTTCGCCTCAGAGTTATCGAACATAAGTTTAGAAGGAAAGCCCGCTGACCTACGCTTCATGTTAACAAAACTATAAAACTGTTTAGGATTCTGAAAGAACTGAATCCTACATCTGGTCAAATAGTTTTTATAACACTTCGCGTTAAGCACGGTAAAATTTGCCCGAGCAGTTAGGTAGCGGGAAAAGACAAGCGGTGAGTTTTTCAGCTTGTATATCTTAAATAAGCTACTCTTTAAGTTTTTTAAGCGAGACAACTCTTTTGTAAACCAAGGAGGCCTACTTGAGCTTGTCGGATAGAAAAACGGAACACAGATATCAAAAGCAGAGTTAAGGGTTTTATAAAATATATTGATAGCCACTGACATATCAGTTGATAGATAAAAGTCAGACCAATCACAATATGAAATTAAATAATTTAAGTATTCAAAGTCTGCTTTCTTAAAGCAGCGCACGCGATTGCACGGCTTTACACTTTTATCCAAAAAGCTAATACCCAAGTCGAGATTCACTTCGAAAGTGGGATGATAAGGATCTTCAGGTAGGGAAACAGGTTGTGCCCTGTCTAAAATCACCCTGGAAGGATCTGAGACGAAACATAGATCAAGCGATCTGTTTAAAGTGTTTTTGACATGATTAACCTGCGACAAAGACATGTCAAACAAACCGTCAAACAGATCATGTTGCCGGGAGGGCAGAAGGAAGTTTCCCTCTGCAATGGATGTCCAATTACATTCCGGGATATTAAAGTCACCCAGGACTATGAAATGATCTCTGTCTGATAACAGATTAAAAATAGTCTTAATTGCAGACAAATGTTGCGAGTAGACTGATAATTCCGATGACGGCGGAATATAGGAGCAGGTTATATAAAAGAAAAAACCGGGAAAGTGTAGTTTTACACAGATTAATTCGATGTCGAATTGAAACTCCGGCTGTAAGAGGTCCGACATAATGGAGGAGTCTACTGCAATCAGTACTCCACCACCCCGTCGGTCAGGTCGATCAAGCCTGTAAGTTGTATACTTATCTGGAAAGACTTCAGAGCTTAGAATCTCTGGTTTTAACCAGGTTTCGATAATGGCAATAATTTGGGAAGTAAAGGCAAGACTATGAAGATAAAGACTAGAGATTTTACTACAGAGGCCTCTAACATTTTGATAGGAAAGAATTAAGGAAGAAAGAATATTTGTGTGTCCCCTAGCATTTTCAAAGGCATGAAGAGAAGAGAACTTCAGTTGATTGAGGACTTTGCACTTGTTGTAGGTCCACTTGGCGATGTAACGGCTGGCATGTGGGAAGAGTGACGGTCGTTCGGCTTTTTTGTTTTGGAGTGAACTCCTTAACAATAAGGTCGGGCGGCCAGAAAGAAGCTGCGCAAACGTCTTTAAACTGTTCTGCAGGGAGAATAATTTTGAAAGAAGAAATGTCGCGCTTTAATTTGAAGTTGAATTTTTTAACTAACAAATCATTTACAGGCATCCTTTCGAGAATGTACGATTGTACATCTTCTATGGTTGTGTCTGGAGCCAAGCAAGAGATAAACACCAATTTTTTGGGTTTAATCGCAATCAGAGGTTTTATACTCGGTGCCTGACTAGCAGGCATGATTGCGGGAACATTACCCGTTACGTTGTTATCATTGCTCGTAAAGGGAGTAGGCACAAGAGGGGCAGCAAGAGGTTTCGGTGCGGTAACATTGCTGCTAGTTTTTTTTTTTTTTTGTGCAACTAGAAGAGCAAGACGGTATAGGGGAAATTAGACTTAGAAGATCAGAAGAAGAAGCCTTGGAAGAAGGTAGATTGGTGGTCTTTAGATTCGTAGTAACTGAATCTAGAGGAATATTAAGAGGAGCAGGTGGCTTACTAAGAGCCGTAAAGGCGTTGAATTGGGTCTCCATCTCCAAAAATTCAGATTGGAGATTAGAGAAAGCTGTGCGTATCCGATTAAACCCGAGTTTGGTTTTGTTGTGGATTTTCCGTAGATCGGATTCACCCACACGGCACGCTTCGCACGACCATTTAAGGCCTACATTGGCGTTGACGGCATCTCTAACCCGCACAGTTAGGCCACAGCACTTTAAGTGACTAAAATTGTCACAGAGCCAGCAACCAATGTAGTCCGCATTAGCATCTGAAGAGCATTTGCAATTTGCTGCAGAGCACGACACCATGTTAATAAAATAGATATGCCTTCGAATAGTAGGGGATAACGAAGAGAGCAATAGAATATTAAGACAAATTTCTTGAGAGAGCAAGAAACAGTTACAGCGCCGAAAACAGGCAAGCAAGCGAGAACGAAAATAAAAAAACAAAACGACGTAAACAAAACAACAGCAGCTGTTACGTCTACAACAAAAGCACTACACAACTTACTCAGAGAGCGAAATTTACTTTCGTGAGCGGGAGAGCGGGAGAGCAGGACAGTGTGAGAATATTAGTAAAAACAAATACAAAACAAAACTTGACGCCAAGACGCGCAAGTGAAAAGAATTAAAATTTTTGTAAGCGAATTCACTAATAAGGCAGGATTAGTGTATGCCACTTTAAGCTTTTACTAACAGGGTTAGCACTAGTAAGATACGGCAGTATTAATGAAAGCACATAAGCAAATCAATTAAACCGAATTATTAAGAAACACAGGGAGCAAAAGCGAAACACGTCCAACCACCACGAGTAAGTATCGAGTATGATCTTACAGCATTAATGTAGCCCTCATAACTAAGGTTAAGTTGATCGTGGGACAAAAAGTTGTTAAAATCGTTAAAATTTTCTACGCTTTCACGATCAAATGGGAAGTCGAGCAGACTTTGAATTTTTTCGAAATTCCTACGATGCTCGGCCAAATTTGGAGCATTTTCTTCTAAAGGGAGAAGAATTTCTGTTTGAGGCATGGGAGGGTATGGGATACCAAATCTACAAATTTGTTTTGACCTAATTTCTCGCCTGCAAGAGTGCCCGTGACTATGGAGTTGATACTCCAAATATGGAGCAACGTCCGGGCAACTAGAATCAGCAGTAATAAACTGATCAATAAAGGACTTCACAGGCATAAATGTGGACTCATTCTTTAGGTCGTGGACTCATTCTTTGGGGCGTCTTTCAGCCAGAACATGCCATGTATATGTGGAGAGCCTCTTTGCTGAAACTCCACTCGCCAATAAAACTTGATGACCTGGTGACAACCAAAGACACCGCCTTCCTTTTTCATCAGTTTTAAAACCTGTCTATATCGAAAATCGAAATATCTGGCACAGGTCACTGGGTCTGCTCTAATGAGACGAGCTTTCTCATTAAACCCCAAATTTAACGTTTCTTCTTCGGATACTTCTAGCTTGTCTACATTTTTACATAGCAAGACTAAAAGCTCCGGCCACCTAGTTTCCGCTGCGGAAAATGTTATAAAAAAAGTTGGAAGCCCTACCTGCCTAATCATAGCCATCACTTTCTTTTTTTCGTCCTCCCAATGAGCAGGAGACGTGCGAATACCTTTTAAAAGCCTATAGCCATCATCATGAAGTATTAACCTATTTAAAGTTTCATCATTACGCACATCAGCAGCCGAAATGCCCTGAGTGGCAGAGTGCTTACGTAAGCAAATTGATGTGCTATTCCTAATGCTAATCATTTCTAACTTTTTGAAGTTATGAAATAATTTATCAGTTCTACAACCTCTTCTATCAAAATTCCTAAGCTCTGATCTAACTATAGTTGTAAAACTTTCCTGACATTTCCTTTTAATGCCTGCAAATATTGTGGGAAAAGCCAGCTCCTCTGAATCACAATCGGTTATCATGTCAAGAGGTCGCTGACCCTCTCCTGGTGCTATAGCAATTCGAGGAATATCTATGTTTTCAACAGGGACATTTTCCATGAAGGTTTCTTGACCTCCTGGATTCAACTCTACCTCTTCTTCTACTACTCTATGCTCATTAGGTTGTGCTGCCTTTTCTAACATTTGACACACAATGTCCCTGTCGTCTGCTGACGCAACAAATGGTACAGTCTCAGCTAAGTAAGAAGACAACCACTGCTCATTGATAGTAACCTGGTGCTTCTTATAAAGTTCTGTGTTCACTAAATACCGAATTGCATCAACTATCTTTGAGGGCCTTATGGTTTCAGCCATGAAATCATGGTTATACTCCATCCTACGCTTAAGATGAATCTGAACTACTTCGGCTTCATTAAATGCCCTGGGAAGGGAAGTTACAACATTTGCAACTGGAATTGGCACATTGATCACTGCTCCTTTAATGGCACTTTGACGTCCATATCCAAGAGACTTTATGATCATAAAAGGAAGACGGGGAGAAATCAGCCTTTCTTCTAGAGGCGTCAAGCCTTTCAGGCATTCCGGAAGATCCGGAAAATTTAGGCCATTTGTAATAGAAGCCTTTGGTTTTTTCCCTGACTTAATACTGCGGCTGCAGGTTTTGCAAAAGCTAAACCTATTATGACATTCTCACGTGCCTGCCCAAAGTACGTATCATACTCTCTTTGTGGTTGTACCTTGGAAAGAATTTCCCTGGTTGATGATCTAGGTGTCCGTTTGGACCGAAAACTCAAGTTTTCCGAACATATATCATGAATGGTTAATAAAGCTATGGGTGTACTCGGCTTTATTAAGAGATGGTCCAAGGAGTTTGACGATCCTTACTTAACTAAGAGTCTCTTCACTTCGCTTGTTCGTCCAATTCTCGAGTACGGATCATGTGTCTGGAACCCTCAGTATACAGTTCATAGAGACCGTACAGAAAAACTTCTTAATGTTTGCCTTGCGAGGCCTTAACTGGGATGTAAATTCAAGACTTCCTTCCTATCCTAGTAGACTTTTGTTACTTAATCTGCCTTCTCTAGCTAATCGTAGAACCATGCTTGGTGTTATATTTATTAACAATCTTATCCAAGGTGACATAGACAGTAGCGACTTACTTAGTAGACTACACTTTTCTGTCCCTGGAAGAATCACCCGTAATTACCTTCCTCTAAAACTTCCCAATTGTAGCTCGAACTATGCCCTGCATGAGCCATTCAGGGTATTATGTTCGGACTATAATAAACTATACTTCATTGTAGCTAACAATAACAACTTGATATCTAGCTTAAAATTACAACTCCTGGCCCACTTATCTAGAATTTAGTCAAATACATAATTGTCTTCTTTGTAATCATAGTAGTACTTTCAACATACTGCATGCTTTAACACTCTTACATTTGGTTACTAACACTTACTCTCCTGATCTGATTGGGTTTTTCTGAGTTTTCCCCAATCCTCTGCAACAAATGTTGGATCGGCTTTTCTTTATCCCAGTTTGCACATTTGCACAATTTTTAATTTTTTCTCTTTTTTTTACATTTAAAGTTTTACCCTTAATTTAAAATTACCTCTAGTTTAATATTACAACTTAAATAATTTAAATCTTATTTTAATTGTTTCTTTACTTTTAATAAAGTCGACTGATCATAGTTCGACTATAAACTAAACTAAATAAAAAAAATAAAAATAAATTATCTTTATTTATGCTAAAGCAGAACGTTAAGAAATGTGTATTTCGAATGTAAATCGCAATGTAAATCAAAATTGGTGGTTTGCGGGGGCGTGTTATTCCAAATTGAAAATAAACTTGATCTGCGTATGGTATGTAGGAATATTCATGCTAAATTTGGTGTCCCTAGCTTTTGTAATAGCTGAGATCGGCGCGTTCATCCAGACAGACAGACAGACGGACAGACGGTCAGACGGACAGACGGACAGACAGACGGACATGGATCAATCGACTCGGCTAGTGATCCTGAGTAAGAATATATATACTTTATGGGGTCTGCGACGCCTCCTTCTGCCCGTTACATACATTTGCACAAAGTTAGTATACCCTTTTTTGACCATTTTCAATGGTCCAAGGGTATAAAAATGCCAAGTCTTGTTAGCTGCATTCCTAGTTCAATATCTTATCTATACTCGGTAAACTGTTGTAAATTACTCTGGTCTCTTTCATGTACTGTGCTTAAAAAGTTTATTATTTCTATGCCTTTATTGACTTCTCTTAATACTTAATTAAGTTCATCAGTTTGCACGCTGCTTTCTGCTAAATTATGAATTTTTTGTTCTAACTCTTCTTTGTCTGATTGATCTAAAGTTCCAAAAAGGTATTTGTACGTTGTGCCTATAAAATTAACTAAGCCGCGTTTGCTGCGCTTCACTATTCTTATGCCATTCATTTCTCTCTCTAACATTTCAACTAAATATTGAACTTGGGATACAGATTCGTACTCTTGTGATTGTTTTATTAATTTATCAAAAGTTTGTTCTGTTTTTGTGATGTTCACGGTTAGACAATGATATTCATAGTTTATTGGTAAAGTTATTGATCCTATATTGAAAATTAAATAACCATTTTTAGCTTGAATGGGATTAACTTCGATACTTTGTCCTTTGACATATATACATGTATTGGGTAATACATAGTAAGAAATAGTAACTGATCATCAAAACTGCGTGATTATGTCGGACTGCTTTGGTCACTTGGGGTTGTGCTGGAATTATCGTATTTGGTTTTATTAATTTTCTTTTTCTTTTTATATTTTGATTTATAGTGGCTTATTTTTCTACCTCTGTTTTTCTCTTCGTAATGTTTCTCATCTACTTGAGTGATCTCTCCTGATTTCTTAAACGGATTTTTTGTTTTAGATTTAACTAATGGTGCTTGCCCATATCTAGTATCTATTTCGTAATCTTCACGTGTTTCGTTTAATTTATCTATCTTGTTACTTTTATTAGTTTGTGTGTTATATGCAGGTGTTCCTGCATAAATGAAAATATCGGCTGGGGTTCTTCCAGTCGTATTGTGCCTAGTTTTATGATTATAAATATAAAGTATTGTTTCAAAACTAGTACTTTTATTTTCAGGGTTGGATTCGGTATTAATTATTCTTAATTTTTCATTAATAGTATTATGAAATCTTTCGACATCAGAAATTCCATTTTTACTGGTTGTGATTTCTATTTTTACGCCTTCTGTTTGTAAACAAAGCTGCGCACATAAATGCTGAATCTTTATCTGCTTTGATTTCTACTGGTTTACCCATATTGGTAAAAACTGAGAGTATTGCTCGTTTAGCTTCAAGCCAATCTCTGGATTGTATTTCAGTTAAAGAGGCGAACTTTGAATAAATATCGATTGAAGATAGAAATTGTTTATCATTGACCATATAAAAGTCCATTACATATTTATCTCTTGGATTAAAAACTTCAGGAGTTGTTTCGAATTTTAATTTTATATCTCTATACTCAGTTTTTGCTACATTGCAAACATCGAATTCGTTTATGATGTTTTGAATTAATTTTTGATAATCGGGGTAATAAAAGTTTTCTTTGAAAAGGGCAATGGCTTTTTCAATACCGGTATGTAAAAGTTCTTTGTGTTTTTGAAGTATAATTTCTTTAAATTGAGCATATGTGTGAATATTGGTAAGTTTTGAAGTAGATCTCATTACTTTTGTAATGTTATTTGGACATATAATATTTACGTAGGCGTTTTGGAATGTTGTAAAGTCTTCATCATTGTTGAAATAAATTACAGTGTTTTTAGTGCAAATGTGTTCTTTAATAAGCTCTTTTGCATAATCTAATGTCATTTCTTTATAGGTTATATTTATTATTGTTTTATGGAAATATTTCGTTACCTTTACTTCATTTATATGACCTTTAGTGAAATCTATCTGATGGGTAAAGTAATTAATCGGTCTTTCTGTTATGGGTATATAATTTTGACTGTCCTCGTGACTACTATGTATGATAGCAGCGTTGGTGGAAGTTTCACCGAGGAGGTTTTCAATTTTTACACGTGAAAGTGCATCTGCAACATGGTTTTCTTTACCTGGTACATATTTTATATGGTAGTCAAACTCATTTAGTCTGATTTTCCATCTTTGAAGTTTCATGTTTGGTTCCTTGATATTTTCAAGACAAACTAAGGGGCGGTGGTCACTTAGAATTTGAAATTTTCGACCGAAAAGATAGGACCTGAAGTATTTGGTGGCCCAGACAATATTTTTTGTATCATTGGCATTTAACTTGGCGCCTTTCTTTAGATTTTGGGTCATTGGTTTTGCAATATTTGCAGAGTTGGGGATAAACTTTTTGTGAAACCCGCAAAGGCCAAGAAACGACTTTATTTGCTTATGTGTTTTGGGAATGGGAAAGTTCTTAATTGCATTTATTTTTGAGTTAGGTTTTTTATTGGGTTAGGTTTTATACCTTCAGTTGTTTTGATGTGTCCTAGAAACTGTGTTTCTTTTTTTAGAAATTCGCATTTACCTAACTGCAAATTTAGATTAGCTTCCTTTAATTTAGCAAAAATTTTACGCAGAGACATTAAATTTTCTTCCAATGAAGTGGAGAATACTATAATGTCATCCATGTATAACAAACAATCTTTATAGATAAGATCTTCTAATAGATTGTTTACGCAACGTTGAAAGGATGCAGGTGCATTTTTCAGTCCGAATGGCATTCGAGTGTACTCGTAATGTCCATTCTTGGTAGAAAAAGCTGATTTTGGTATTAAGTTTTCATCCATTTTGATTTGATGAAAAACTTTTGCTAAATCTATGGTAGTGAAATATTGTGACCTATTATTATTATTATTATTATTATTATAGAAGAGGGAGTCTCCCAGCGGAGAAAGCGCGAGGCACTGCGACCAATATGATCTTTTGTACCCAGAATGCTCTCCCTGTCATGACAGGGAAGCAGAACAGATCTTTCGTCGAGGAACGGACAATCTGCTCTGGAGTTGCGATTTCCACGTGCAGATGTTTCCTCCTTGTCCATACCAAGGCCGGACAGTCACATAGAATGTGTTTAGTAGTTTCGTCGTCCTCTTTGCAGAGCCTGCACTCTGCGTCCGAGGACAAACGCATTTTTTTGAGGTGGTAGTTCACCAAGTGGTGGCCACTTAGGTAGCCAACAAGGAGATAGAGGTCTCTCCTGGAGAGTAGCTTGGTCCTTCAATCAACTTTGGGATTGGTAAGCTCTTTAGCCTGCCGCATCCCTGGTTGGAAGAACCAGTAGCGTTCAGTCAATCTTCCAGCCCAGGTTTTCACAAGGGAGGAGATAGTAGACCACCCCACGCCACAGAAGGGTTCGGGGCCGAGCAAGGTGGCTGATGAACCAGCCCTCGCTAGTTCGTCCGCCAGCTCATTGCCCTGGAAGCCAGAGTGCCCAGGTACCCAAATTTGGGTGACTTTATTCCTTATTGACAGCCTCTGGAGACAATTCCAGCAGTCAGCCACCATACGCGAGCCTACTCTTTTTGAGGAGAGGGCTAGTATGGCCGCTTGGCTGTCCGAGAAGATGTATATTTTCGCTCCTCTAGTCCCCTTCTCAAGGGTAAGACGGCAGCAGAACTCAATGGTGTGAACCTCTGATTGGAAAACTGTAGGCCAGTTGCCCATAGCAATCGAGGTCCTGGAGTTGGGACCATGTATCCCAGCTCCAACCCCCTGTTCAGTCTTTGACCCGTCGGTGTACCAATGTATACCATTTGGGTCTCTGATGGGGTTGCCAGCATCCCCAACCCTGCGGTCAGGGATGAGGGTTCTAAATTTTGCACCAAAGAAGAGTTCCTTGGTCATAGAATCTGATCTAGTGCATATCTCTAAGCCAGGAATATCTTTGAGTAGGCTAGCATGCCCAGATTCGGTAGCTAGAAGCCCAGATTGGAGCTTGTTTCTAAGAAGGCTCATAGCAGCAACTTCTTTTATACGGATATGCAGCGGAGTCAGATTCAAAATCGATTCCATTGCTGCAGTGGGACAGGTGCGGAGTGCATTCGTCAAGGAAAGGCAGAGCAGCCTATGCAATTTCGTGCATTTATTGATGGCAGTGACCTGCGTAACCTTGGGCCACCACACAATAGCAGCGTAGGTTACGATCGGTCTTACCATCATCTCAAAAAGCCACCTAATGGTGCAGGATTTGAGACCCCATATTCTACCGAAAAGCCTTCTACATGCCCACATGGCATGAGTGGCCTTTGATAGAGTGTTATGCAGGTGGGAGTTCCAGTTTAGTCGCTTATCAAGGGTTACTTCTAGATATTGGACTTCGTTGGAGAGTTCCACAGAAGAACCGCCAATATGTAATTGACCAATGTCAATAGAGTAACGCTTAGTGAAGGGAACAATGATTGCCTTTTGAGGATTGATGCTAAGACCTACATCATCGCACCATCTACTGACCGTGTTCAGAGCTGATTGCATCAGCTCTGTCACGGTGTTGGCATAGTTCCCGTTCACTACGAGAGCCAGGTCGTCGGCATAGCCAATCGCTTCCACGCCCTGTTCTGCGAGTATGATTAGTAGTTCGTCAACTACTAGGGACCAGAGCAAAGGGGATAGAACCCCTCCCTGGGGACACCCTTTTACCGCACTAATGTGGGCGGTCGTCGTGTCCAGGGTAGAGGAGATAGTCCGGTGTTTGAGCATGGCGTCAATCCACCGGATTATGGGACGGGCAATGTTCCTGCGCTCAAGCGCAGTAGAGATAGACCCGTAGCCGGTATTATCGAAAGCACCCTCTATATCAAGAAAAGAGCACAGAGCAATGTTCTTTGATACAAAGGCCTTTTCGATCTTACTCACTAATTTGTGGAGAGCGACCTCTGTCTGCGTGGGGTGCAGAGGGTTGTTTGCCTGCAGAGAGCACCGAATGTGCAAGTCTAGGAGCCTTTCCGCAGTCTTGAGCAGAAAGGAGGTAAGGCTGATCGGCCGGTAGGACTTAGGCTGGTCAAGAGGACGATTCCCCTGTTTGGGGGTGAATACCACATTGACTCTCCTCCAAGAGTTGGGAATGTGTCCCCACGTGAGACTGGCTCTAAGAAGGCCGACCAGTGGATCGAGGATATGATCCAGACTGTTTTGGAGAAGGGCTGGAAAGATTTGATCACCCCCTGGGGCTTTGAAGGGAGCGAAGGAATCTACAGCCCATTTGACCTTTTAGGATCGAAGATGGTACCAGATAAACTGGTTCCACGTGAGTCAGGTGACCAGGTGGCGTTAACGTGACTGGAGAGATCTGGGTTGGCCACGGAACCTGGGAAGTGAACTTGTAGTAAAAGTTCAAGTGCTTCCCTACGATCTTGAGTGAAAGAGCCATCTGCTCTTTTTAGAAGCCCTATACCATTAGACGATCCTTTGGCTAATACCTTGTGGAGTCTCGCTTCCTCTGGCAGAGATTCTATGCTACCACAGTAGCTGCGCCACGTATCGCGTTTGGAGCGTCTAATGTTCTTATTATAGTTTGTGAGAGCGTCCCTATAGACGTCCCAACTTATACGGTTAGATCTGGCCTTGTTGAAAAGGCTTCTAACCTTTCTTCTTTGAGCAGCCAGCTCTTCGTTCCACCAAGGAACTTTACGGTTGACCGTTAGTGTCTTCCGAACTGAGCTGGCTTCGAAGGACGTAATTAGCACATCTTGGAGCAGGTTGGCAGCAAGTTCTATCTCACTGACAGAGTTAGGGTTGCTGATCAACATGTCTGCTTTCAAAGCCACAGAGGTTTGAAGAGTTCCCAATTTGTCTTTTTAGGACAAAAGGAGTTCTGGCGGATCTCAAATTGGCCAGGAAGGTCGAACCTGATGTGCTGATGGTCCGACAAGGTGGCTTCGTCTGTGACCCGCCAGTTTATAAGCGAACTCGCAATTGAGTTGCTTATTAGGGTGAGATCTAATACCTCTTCCCTAATAGAATTAATAAACGTCGGTTTACATCCGACGTTCGCTATGTCTAAATGACAACACATTAGATAATCAAGGAGAGACTCACCACGTTTGTTGACGAGCGACTTGTTGTGGAGGCGGCAGAATCCCACAAGCCGCTGAACCTCTGCGGGGGGTACGTCATCCACATCGCCCGGGAAGTAAGCAGAGGCGATCACCACTTCCCGGACGCCATCAGCAGTGGCTACCTCCATAGCCGTTGCCACCAGGTCTCTGTGAATGAAGTTGGTTAAAGGAAAGTGTCTCACACTGTTATTGATCAGTATAGCAGTGCGAGGGGCACCTCCCATACGGTCATATAATAACTTACATGATCCGCATGATAGTCCACGGACGAGGCCACCTATTAACCATGGCTCTTGGACGAGAACCAGGTCAATCTCCTCTTTACAGACGACCCTGCACAGGGTGGCTGACGCTCCTCTGGCGTGGTGCAGGTTCGCCTGGAGCACTCTAGTTGCGCTCCGCATCCTCTCTCAGCGCCTTGGTGACAAGGCCACATGCCTTGCCCCCCGAGAGTCGTTGCCTCGGATGCCCTTCGGCAGTCTGGCTGAGCTGCTCGGGGGAGGTCGCCTAGCGATCCCAGTCGCGGGAGGTTCCCTTGCGGGTTGTTTGCGCCCAGCGCTGACTGTGGGTCTGACAGGGGCCAGGAGGCGCCCGCTGCCAGCCACCGGCCTGGTGCGGCCCGTTGAGGGGTTGGGGGCGGAGACCAGAATAGTCGGGGGTTTGGGGATGGGGGCTTTCAGCGCCACTGCGGCCGCAGCACTGGTGGACGCTACCGGTGCGGCAGCCACTGCTGTCGCATAGGTTGGGGCCACCTTTGACGCTTCCGGAGGGGCGCTGGAAGGGGGGGAATGGTTGGAGAGGGGGATGGGGGACGGGCCGGGGAGGGAGAGGCTCTGGGGACGGAGTTCTTCAGGAGAAGTTTGACTCGTCCAAAGACGAATTTCACCTTCCCGTTGCACTCCGTCAGAGCCTTATACGACTCCTCGTCGACCAACATCGCGAGTTGGGTCGTAGTACCGTTGAGGGTATGCTGGACCACCCGCCACTGTTTTGTCGAGAACAACTCCTCGTTTTGGATACCAAGGTATCGCAAAATATCAGCGGGTGTGAGTCCAGCACTACTGGGGAAGTATCCTCTAATGAGGTGAGCTTTGCGGAACTCGGACTCCTCCAGTAGTTTAATATCAAGGGAGCTGATGGACCTGATGTGTCCAACGGCTCCCCTGACCCAGTCGGCAGTGAGGCTATCCTCACACACCAGGAGCAGCCATTCATTTCGAGGTATGCAACCCTCGAAACCCGGACTGGCACCCGATGTGGGATGAAGCAGAAGACCCTTGGCAATGCTAGCTTTCACCGTGGCCACTTGCTCCGGTGAAAGCGGGTTTTTTGAGTCAGCCGAAGTGAAGCCCAGTTTCACGCTGCTCGACACCTGGCTGAGAGGTGGCTTTGTGGACTCCACATGAGTCTTTTTGGGCTTCTTTGAAGACCCTTGAGGTTCAAGGACGGTATCGTCAGCGCGCGTCCGTTTGGCCTTGGTTTCCACGGGGGGCGCGGTGGCGATAGCCAGAGCTTCTGCTCTGCTCGAACCCTTTGCGAGTGCGGCTTTGAAAAGCCTCTTCTCACGGGTCTTCATCTTCACAAAGGCGTTCTCAGAGTCCAGTCGCAGCCGCTGTATCTGAGAGCCTGCTTCCGTGAGACCTGACCTCTGCGAGGCCACGGAAGCGTCGTCAACGAGGATGATCAGGTCAGCGTCAGCTTCAGCGTCAGAGGACAACACCTCGACGAGCTGCTGCCGGCCTGAGCAGCTATTGGACGAGAAATCAGCACTGGCGAACTCATCGCCCAAGGGAGTTCGTGGCCTGTCCGGGTCCCCTAAAGTACCAGGGCCAAGACCCGTGGTATTGGGGGTGGAAGCCAGCAGCCCACTGGCTGCAGTGCTGTTGTTGGGGTCGGCCGGTAAGGCCATCGCCCTGGGTTGATGCTATCGAAGTCGCATCGGACTTATCTTTTATAAAATTTATATCCATAGTTTGGACCCACGAGTAGGCGGGAAGGGAAGGTCTCCCACGGCATAGCCCGCGTGCCGTGGGAAGTCTAGATGAAACTGGAGGGCGACAGGTATCCAGAGTCCGCATAATAACGACCGGGCTACCCCCCGGCCATGCATCCCTTGGCGTATGCTGTTCCGCCTTGGATTGGGGTGATTTATAGAATCACAATCTTCGCCCGACTACAATTAGTCCGCACCCCTAGCAGAGACATGACCGTGCTAGGTGCCTGCTTCCAGCCGCCCTCACGTGGAGAGTATAGCCGCACTTCCGACAGTAGGAGCAAGGACGGCACGTACCTCAGCCAAAGCTAGGGTTCCATGTGATTCCCCTTACTGTCTCTGACGGCCAAATTGTGACCTACCAAGTTTATCCAATATTTCATCCATAACAGGAATTGGGTATTTGTCGTCCACGGTAATTTCGTTTAGTTTGCGATAGTCAATTACTATCCTAAACTTTTGTTTACCAGATGCATCACTTTTCTTTGGTACTATCCAAATAGGTGAGCAATAAGGCGAGTTCGATTTTCGAATAATGCCTTGATCAATCATTTCTTTGATTTGGACTTCGACTTCTTTGTCGTGAGCTTGGGGATATTTATAAGGTTTCTTATAAATAGGATCTTAATGTAATGTTAAATAACATAATTACTTCACTTGCTCAAAATATCTAAAACGGAATAGAAGTGCACGAAGCACAAAATAAATTAAATAAATAATAATAAAACCTAAATAAAGCTATCCACTTTATTATTAACATGGTAGCAGAACAAGATTGATAAAAATTAATCCAAGGTCTCTAACTAAAGCCAAGTTTGAGAAAAATAAATGGTTTTCAAGTGAAGGCAAGTGAAGCGACAAAAAGAAAAAGTGTATAAGACATAGAAAAGGGAAAAACAATATTAAAAGTGTGAACTATTAAAAAATACGAATACGCAAACAAGAATATTGGCAAATATTAAACAAATAAACAGAAAAACATTAAAAACATAAACTAAAAGGATTTGATGGCAGCAGATTAAAATTCAAAATCCACGTGCACGCTTTGAAAAAATTACATGGAAGAATAAAAGTGTGAAATGAGTAAAAAATGAATCAAATAGAAAGAGACATAAAAGAAGTGTACAAACAGATTAAAAGTGAAGCGGGAAAAATGAGTACAAACGCAAAAATCGAAGACATTGTTATGCGCATATTCGATGGGGTAAATTTTGGAAGCTGGAAGTTCAGACTAATGACAATACTAGAATACAATGAGTGCAAGAACCTGCAGTGCGAACAAGAACAACGGAAGATAATCTAACAACATGGATGAAAACAGATTTAAAAGCAAAAACAATTTTAATCAGTACAATATCAGATAAACAATTAGAATATGTTAGTGAGTGCCAAACGACATTAGAAATTATGAACAAGTTAAACGAAATGTATTCGATAAAATCAACAGCCCTGGAAATAATGTGCAGAGGAAAAATCGACGATATCAAACTAAAAGACTATGGAACAGTGTTAGAATTTTTTATAGAATTCGAGAAAGCAGTGAATAAATTTAAAAACGCTGGAGGCACCAAAGACGAAAACGAAAAAATGCGGTATCTGTTAAAAGCGCTACCAACAAGCTACAGTTATATTGGAGACTTCTTAGATGTGATTCCGAAAGCACAACGAGCGGTAGAGTACGTAAAAAGTGAAAGAAAAAAGATATAATAGAGGTCCAGTGGACAGACAAAATAACGTAAGCACATTTAACACCAAAACTAAAAAGAATGCTATGTGTGTGGCAAAACAGGTCATATTCAGAGGGACTGCTGGCATGCTGAGCAAAATGCGAGAGGCGAAAACAGACAACAACAACAAGACAACAGGCGGCGATATCAGAATACGAATCAAAGAGGCGGTCGAGGCAGAGGTCAACATCATGGAAGTGGTCGAGGACGTGGAACTGGACGTGGACATTACTCAGGAGACGAGAACCAAGGAAGACAACATGAAAACAGCGACGGCGTACAGTCATGGACAAAAAGAATGATAAGAAACGAAAAAATAATAAAATGCAATAACAGCGGATGTAGCAACGAAATTACAGTAAATTGGTTATTAGATAGTGGATGCACAGATCACATTATAAACGATTGTAGACTTTTTAAGAACTGTGTAAATTTGAAAAATCCGATTGATGTTAAAGTAGCTGATGGCAAACAATTGCAAGCGACCAATGTGGATATGTAGAAACATATTTTAGAACATACAACAATGAAAATTTGATCAACATTAAAAATGTATATTATGTAAAAGGCATAAAACAAAATTTTCTAAGCATATCAAAGATAACTGTAAATAAGTGTACAGACGTAGCCAGAAATAATGATACAAAAACTATAACGAAACAAGAGCAACAGTCGAGTTGCACACGACAGTAGGATACCCTTGGACGTATGTTGCCATAAAAAGTATTTAATTGTATAATACTAATTGCAAGCTATAAATTAATAAAAATACTGGAGTGCGCTGCCACCTTGCTTCAATTTCGATATTTTGCCAATAATTTATTGCCGCAATTCCCTAAAGCGGTGTGAGCAGTAGATATCGGTATTTCTTTATAAATTTTAAATTGGTTAATATCGATAACAAGGTCCAAGGGTATAAAAATAAAAAAATAATAATAATTATCAAACCAATTTTCCATTCAATGGTTATACTTAACTATTAGATAATTAAATTTAAATTATTAAAATATGCCTACATACATATTTACATATATCCTGTCATTTAGATTTCTTAATTTCTAACCTATTCCAAACATTACAAACTCATGCCTGAATACTAACAGATATCCCATTGTGATGGCTATGCAAAACCTCCTAGCACTAATCTTTTCATTATCTAGTATATTTGAAAACGCCCAATCAATATGTGTATCCATATTGGTAGTGGACCTTTCCAAATCTAACAAACTCCTTAATCCTTTGCTAATCAAAAAATTATAAATACTCTTACACCTGTTAAAGGTTTTGAGGCACAAATTAAAATCTCCTAAAACTAGCAAGCTATCCCCTAAATCACCTAAACGAGAAAATTGATGAATTATCTCCTCAAATTCTATTTTAAATGTGGACAGAGGAAAGTCTGGACTTTTATAAAATATAAGAAAACTTATGGCATCAAACCTAAATATGCCGAACTAAAAACTACTGAGCCAAAAGTTTTTCTACTGCTAAAGGTATGGGAAACTCTATCTACTAGCTCGTTCTTTACATAAATTATGATGCCTGTTAAAGGCCTAATTGATTCAAGTTGAACCACAATAGTGAACCCAGGTATTTCTACAGTTTCATTGCTTATGGAAGTTTCCACGAAACATAATATTGATGACTGAAGCATCAGCTTGTCCGATCGAATATCTTCAAGATGGGAATTCAAGCTCTGAGTATTATGGAAGAAAATGTTAAGGGCCGAACTGTTAATTAAATAATCGTAATGAGTACACAGTAGTTTTTCAGTCCGCAATTTCTTCAATTGGGCTTTCACTTTATCATTATTTTGGGGAGACTTAGGAGGAACAAAATTCCCAATAATGAATAATCCTAAAGCAGTAGTTGCTCTACTGCAAGCTACGTATAATGCAGCACGCTGCATTCTGGAATTAGCATGGACTACCACTTTGCCATACGTAGCTCCCCTGACTCTTATGAATTGTGATGCCTTCAGCAGGCACAATTGGAAACTGCCTACGGTCAATGTTAATTTGTGCGTTATTTGAATATTGAAAACTGCGAACAATTTTCTGAATAGGAGTCCATGAAGGATCTGTACGATGTGTACACTTCGAACGCGCAGATTCTCCTACAGTTTCCTCTGTAAATTTCATCCATAAAATGTTGGGAGTGTTGGATGTATTGAAATCTATTTGCATCAACACACCTGATGCCCCGTTTACTAATCCATCCCCTGTGTCTACATTGACCGTCATCATGTACTTGGCAGTATTTTTTAGGAGAAGAGACGTACAGAGTCCCTGTGTAGCGGAAGTTTTAAAACCCTTCACTTCTTCTAATATTCTTTGTTTCCTAGCTGGTTCCAAATGGCCCGCCTTAATAAAATCTTCAGCAGTAGAGAAAAATTGCTCAGTAGCAATTGAGTTAAGTTTCGTTACATTAAATAAATCAACCTCATTATTATTACTAAACAGATGAATTGCATCATCGGGCACTGCCGATGGTTCGATTTTAACAGATGTCGGATCAGCTCCTGGTATACTGTTATACATTACGGATAATGACTGAAAAATTACTGATATAGGTCGACTCTTTCCGACTCCGGCGCCGCCTCCAACAAATTCATAAAAGACAGTATTGATTTTGGCATTATGCAAAGCATGTGTAAAATATAGCTTCTGCTTTAAATTAAGAGATCTAACTATATTAGCTAAACTTTCCTGAGAAACTAAGGCTGGAAGCTTAATAAAACGGACATTACTATCTTCATCATTCATATCAATATTTCCATCCACATTTAAAACATTTAGATGTGGATCTATTTCAGGCAATCCTAAAACTGTGAAGCCATCATCTACCACTTCCTGTTCTCCTACTTGATTATTCTCATTTTCTGCTTCCTCTGTTAAGTGGCTCAGAGCATCTTCTAGTTCCCTATCATCTAGTAAATTATATTTTCTGGGATTGTTCTCTACTAACTCCGAATTTTCCCTACAGAACAATTCACAGTCATGTGTGACTAAATCCAAATGCTCATCTCGCCATGGGGCGTAAAGCATTTTTAGCTCTCTGAAATAGTCACTTGTTTCTGTATTGACATTAAATCTCCTATACCTAATTATGCATGCAGTGGTCCTCTTTCTGATGAAGCCACTATTATCGCGAAGAGCGTAAACTATTGATTCAGAAGCCCTAGGCACATCATCGTCAAAGTCATCTGCATTTTCTTGGCGAGCTCCTCGTTCTGATTTGCAGTAGCTATAAAAAGCGGATATCTCAGTGCCAAATATAAATTTGTTACCTAAATGTTGTAACTTTTGCTTAATAGTTACATTGTTATTGTCTTTAATCTCATTGATTGCCTCACGCATCAACATTGAGATACCTCTCTGAGACTTGTTAATATAATTAACGACGTAGCTGCAGCAAGCATAGGGGTCTAAAATAAACTGAATATCCATATTTGCTCGCTGCAACAAAAGGAGGTGCTTGTTATAAGCGTTAAGCTTGATTGCTGCAAAAGATCGCTTCAAAAAAACTTTTGGTTTCTTTATACTTGATCTTACAGCATTAATGTAGCCCTCATAACTAAAGTTAAGTTGATCGTGGGACAAAAAGTTGTTAAAATCGTTAAAATTTTCTACGCTTTCACGATCAAATGGGAAGTCGAGCAGACTTTGAATTTTTTCGAAATTCCTACGATGCTCGGCCAAATTTGGAGCATTTTCTTCTAAAGGGAGAAGAATTTCTGTTTGAGGCATGGGAGGGTATGGGATACCAAATCTACAAATTTGTTTTGACCTAATTTCTCGCCTGCAAGAGTGCCCGTGACTATGGAGTTGATACTCCAAATATGGAGCAACGTCCGGGCAACTAGAATCAGCAGTAATAAACTGATCAATAAAGGACTTCACAGGCATAAATGTGGACTCATTCTTTAGGTCGAGCTTTGGGGCGTCTTTCAGCCAGAACATGCCATGTATATGTGGAGAGCCTCTTTGCTGAAACTCTACTCGCCAATAAAACTTGATGACCTGGTGACAACCAAAGACACCGCCTTCCTTTTTCATCAGTTTTAAAACCTGTCTATATCGAAAATCGAAATATCTGGCACAGGTCACTGGGTCTGCTCTAATGAGACGAGCTTTCTCATTAAACCCCAAATTTAACGCTTCTTCTTCGGATACTTCTAGCTTGTCTAGTTTCCGCTGCGGAAAATGTTATAAAAAAAGTTGGAAGCCCTACCTGCCTAATCATAGCCATCACTTTCTTTTTCTCGTCCTCCCAATGAGCAGGAGACGTGCGAATACCTTTTAAAAGCCTATAGCCATCATCATGAAGTATTAACCTATTTAAAGTTTCATCATTACGCACATCAGCAGCCGAAATGCCTTGAGTGGCAGAGTGCTTACGTAAGCAAATTGATGTGCTATTCCTAATGCTAATCATTTCTAACTTTTTGAAGTTATGAAATAATTTATCAGTTCTACAACCTCTTCTATCAAAATTCCTAAGCTCTGATCTAACTATAGTTGTAAAACTTTCCTGACATTTCCTTTTAATGCCTGCAAATATTGTGGGAAAAGCCAGCTCCTCTGAATCACAATCGGTTATCATGTCAAGAGGTCGCTGACCCTCTCCTGGTGCTATAGCAATTCGAGGAATATCTATGTTTTCAACAGGGACATTTTCCATGAAGGTTTCTTGACCTCCTGGATTCAACTCTACCTCTTCTTCTACTACTCTATGCTCATTAGGTTGTGCTGCCTTTTCTAACATTTGACACACAATGTCCCTGTCGTCTGCTGACGCAACAAATGGTACAGTCTCAGCTGAGTAAGAAGACAACCACTGCTCATTGATAGTAACCTGGTGCTTCTTATAAAGTTCTGTGTTCACTAAATACCGAATTGCATCAACTATCTTTGAGGGCCTTATGGTTTCAGCCATGAAATCATGGTTATACTCCATCCTACGCTTAAGATGAATCTGAACTACTTCGGCTTCATTAAATGCCCTGGGAAGGGAAGTTACAACATTTGCAACTGGAATTGGCACATTGATCACTGCTCCTTTAATGGCACTTTGACGTCCATATCCAAGAGACTTTATGATCATAAAAGGAAGACGGGGAGAAATCAGCCTTTCTTCTAGAGGCGTCAAGCCTTTCAGGCATTCCGGAAGCTCCGGAAAATTTAGGCCATTTGTAATAGAAGCCTTTGGTTTTTTCCCTGACTTAATACTGCGGCTGCAGGTTTTGCAAAAGCTAAACCTATTATTATGGGATGGAAACATAGAGGAAAGATACAAAATATCAACACTATCTGCCTCACTACACTTTTCCTCTATGACCTCACGCGAAATTTTGTCCACTTGATGTGGAAACCACAAACCTTTGCAACATATGCAAACCTGATCGGGTCCCTGCTTGACTGTCTTATTAAAATTGGCTATTAGGCAATCTAAACTAGTTTTAACCTACGATATCCTATCATCTGGAAGGGTATTCGCACGGTCCACTCTATTGCGGGACGCGTTTCTCCTATTCTCTGCTATCCTATTGGTGCAAATACTCCTATATAGACTCACTCTTTGCGACATATTCCTATGGGCTTCAAAGGCCTCACGTTGAGCTCGAATTCGAGCACTGCGGCGTGCACTAGTATTGCGTGCCTGCTTGTCGCTGAATCGCCCTTCTAACAGCATCTCGTCCGCTTTCGTTGGACCTGAATTGTGGACATTGCCTGCGCCTCGATCGACGCAAAGTATTGGCAAGTTGTTCGGCATTTCTAGTTGAATGATCAGTTCGTCGAACACGGCGACGAACTGCATCCTGCTCTCTTTCCTGAGATCGAAACTCAGCATCTTGCCTGCGACTCGAACGACGCGAAGTGTTGGCAAGTTGTTCGTCTGTTTTAATTGCAGAATCACTGCGACGTACACGACGACGAACTGCATCCTGCTCTCTTTCCTGAGATCGAAACTCAGCATCTTGCCTGCGACTCGAACGACGCGAAGTGTTGGCAAGTTGTTCGTCTGTTTTAATTACAGAATCACTGCGACGTACACGGCGACGAACTGCATCCTGCTCTCTTTCCTGAGATCGAAACTCAGCATCTTGCCTGCGACTCGAACGACGCGAAGTGTTGGCAAGTTGTTCGTCTGTTTTAATTGCAGAATCACTGCGACGTACACGGCGACGAACTGCATCCTGCTCTCTTTCCTGAGATCGAAGGTCAGCATCTCGCCTGCGCCTCGAACGACGCGAAGTGTCAGCAAGTTGTTCTTGTAATCTGATTGGCGAAGAAGCCCGAAGAGTAGTGTGACGAATTGTGTCCGGTAATTGCTCAACGGCCCTAAATGTTCTATTACTTCTGCGGACTCGATGCTGTTGACTATCTCTAACCCTTTCAGCTTCCCTAAATTCGAAATTTTGCCTACGTTCTCTATGTGCCTCTAGATTATTTACGCGTTCCTGCTCAGAAAAGTCTATATCTGACCAATTCAAACGATTTCTTTTTCGCTGTGTTTGACTCCTATTGCAAGCTGACTTTCTCTTAAGTCTAGGCATCTTCTAATATATAAGTTTTAAAATAATATATAGGTATGTTAAAAATAAAATTCTTATAAATTAATTTAATTTGAATATATATTTATCAAAAATTAATATATAGTTATATATATAAAATAAAGTTAGTATATTTATTTATATATATAAATATATTCATATATTTAAATAGATATATATATATATTATAATTATATTCATATATTTAAATAAATATATGTATATTATTTAAAATAATTATATTATAAATGAAAATAAATATCTAATGAAAGAACAAATAATAATAAAATTTAATAAGGAAAATAAAAATAAACAAAATGTGGAAAAAAGAATAAATATAAATCAAAGAAATAATAAATTAAGCCTGCAAGAAATTCCAGCGAAAATTCCAATTTGAATCGCGGAAACGAACCGATACCGATGTTCACGTACAATCACACACACTTCAGAAGAGTCTATACACATATATGTATGCATGCACAAAAATACGTTACGCTGTGTTCTAAAATTGCGCGCCACGTTCCGGGCAGGGCGCAATCATTCACACGCATAAAAAATGTTCCGTTAACGCATAACAATCACACACGAGGATTTACTTATTATATACTCGACTTATATTAATTTGCATTAAATGTTAAATGTATCACGAACACGCGAATTAATTATATATTATTTTATATTTAATATCGAAAATACAAATGATAATCGACAATCGACGACGACACCGAACACGCCAATCGCAAACTACAAATTAACATAACACTGAAGCGCGCTGCCACCTTGCAACAATTTTGATACGTTGCCAATAATTTATCGCCGCAATTAAAAAGTGCGCGAAACCTTAAATTTATAATAATGATCTATAGAATCTAATATACATACAAAATATACATATATTAAAAAAACAAAGTAGAAGAAATGTTAGTACATTTTTTTCAAACATAGTTTCAATAGACGTGGGGATATAATATAATTTACACATATTAATATAATTTATATGCAAAACATATGAAATATATATCGATATGTTTAATATATATTAAAAGCTATCGATATGATAGCTCATAATATATCGTGAAATCTAAATTAATATTTATTTAATAAAAAGTCAATATATAAATTATTAAATAATAATAATAATATGTCTATATTAGAAATCTAGTAAATACCTGCATTCATGCATGCCGATCAACCACGCTATTGGTTGTATATAATTTTACATATGTATGTGTGAACACAAATTAAGTATGTATAAGTGTTTGCATTTATGCACATGTATTTTGGGTAATTGACATGTGCATAAAAAGAAGAGTCGAGGAAACAGCTCGCGCTTCGCGCTCGCATCGTTTATCTTTTCTTTCATGCACAAGTAATTTAGTTCGGACGTCATCGACAACTTCTTTGCTTTCTTCATATTCATATATACGCCACCTATTGGTTGAGTGTTAGCATATATTTATGCACATGTATTTTCGGTAATTGACATGTGCATGGAAAAGAAGAGTCGAGAAACAGCTCGCGCTTCGCGCTCGCATCGTTGTCCTTTTCTTTCATGCATAAGGAATTTAGTTCTGACGTCATCGACAAGTTCTTTGCTGGTCGAAGTGTCGAAATGGTTTATCTAATAACTTCAGTGTTTATTGTCTGATCGGATTGCAATTTGGAGGATAAGTTCATATATTATTTATCTATATATATGCTAAAGCAGAACGTTAAGAAATGAGTTCTTCGAATGTAAATAGCAATGTAAACCAAAATTGGCGGTTTGCGGGGGCGGTAGGCGTGTTATTCCAAATTGAAAATAAACTTGATCTGCGTATGGTATACAGGAATCTTCATGCTAAATTTGGTGTCCGTAGCTTTTGTAATAGCTGAGATCGGCGCGTTCATCCAGACAGACAGACAGACGGACAGACGGACAGACAGACGGACATGGCTCAATCGACTCGGCTATTGATCCTGAGCAAGAATATATATACTTTATGGGGTCTCCGAGGCCTCCTTCTGCCTGTTACATACATTTGCACAAAGTTAGTATACCCTTTTTTGACCATTTTCAATGGTCCAAGGGTATAAAAAAAGAATTGTTGACAGTTGCAAATAAATTTGATAGTTTATATAATGGAAAAAGCTTCATGCTAAAAAATAAAACAAATGAAATATATACAAATGTAACTAAATTAACTGAAAAAGAAAAATGGCACAGGGCACTAGGCCACGTAAATTTTCAATATTTTAATAGAATTGTCAAGAGTAAAATGCTAGATGGTCTGCCTGCTAAAATCGAGAATACCGAAATGAAGTCTGTGAATTGTATACAAAGTAAAATGTCAAACAAACCATTCGAGAACAATAGAAAGAAAACTAAAGAAACATTAGAGGTAATACATACAGACTTAACTTTTGACATTTGTTGACGACTTTAGTAAATGCGCGAGAATTTATTATATTAAAAATAAATCTGAAACAGCGAGTTGCTTAAAAGAATATATAAATTATGTTGAGAATCAGTTCAGTAAGAAAATAAAACAAATACAATGCGATAACGGTAAAGAATATATGAATAGAGAAATATTAAACTTTGTAAAATATAAGGGAATTCAGTTAACTACATGTACACCGTATGTTCATGAATTAAACGGCGTAGCAGAAAGATATAATAGATCGGCAATGGATATTGGTAGGTGCTTGATGAGGGAGGCAAACATTCATAGACGATATTGGCCAGAAGTTATGAACACAGTAGTTATTTAAAAAATCGAACAATCGCAAACACAGCAGTAAATAAAAGCCCATACGAACTATTTTTCGGTATAAAACAAAATGTAGAAAATTTAAAAATATACAGAAGTAGAGTTTTTGTTAGAGTTCCAGAAGTAAGCAGAAAGAGCAAATGGGACAACAAATCGGAATTAGGATTTTTGGTTGGATATAATACAAACGGATATAGAGTTTTACTAAACAATAGAGTAATAAACGCAAGACAAGTTCAAGTTGTGGAAGAGAAAACTAAATCAATTTGCCTAGAGAAAAACAAACAGAATGATAATGAAAGTTAAATAAATATAAATGAAGAAGATGATGAAGAAAACGATAAGACAGACGAACTAAATGCCATGGACGAAGTTAATTCAAAAACTTGCGATGAAAGCGAGAGTGAGGAGAACAAAGAACATTTAACAGTGCAGAGAACATCAAATAGAAAAGACCAGTAAATCTATACGGTAACCCAGTAACACATTTTATTTATATCAATTATGTAAATGCAATTGTACCAAACACTTATGAATAGTGATGAAAAGATAGAATGGCTCAAAGCAACGAACACAGAAATGCAATGCCAAAATAAAAATAATACGTGGCAATTGTAGAAAAACCGATAAACAAAAAGATTATAGATGTTAAATGGGTGTACAAAAAGAAAAGTGATGGGACTTACAAAGCTAGACTAGTAGTAAGAGGTTTACAACAAAGAGAACGACTAGAAAACGTATATTCACCAGTAGGAAAAATGCAAATATTTAAGATATTACTATCATATTGTTGTAAAAATGGTCTGTTTATAAATCAGATGGATGTCGAAACAGCCTTTTTAAATGGCTGAAAAATCAGAAGTTTTTTTTAATGAACCGAAAGGCTACGAAACAGGAGAAAATAAAGTTTATAAATTAATTAAGGCATTATATGGATTGAGAGAGAGCCCAAGAGCATGGTACGAATGTTTGCATAAATATCTCGACAAATTAAATTTTATAAGAAGCAACTACGATTATTGTTTATATGTAAAAAGAAAGGATAAAGATGAAATATATATCTTAGTATTTGTAGATGACATCTTGATATGCAGTAAGAACAAAACAAAAATAACGGAAATAAAAGACAGTTTAATGAACAAATTTACAATGAAAGATTTAGGAATAATCGGCAGTTATATTGGAATAGAAATTAATTATAGTACTGAAAGTAAGATAATGACGTTAAATCAGAAAAGATATATTGAATCACTAGCAATTAAGTATGATCTCGAAAATGCTAAGCTATACGAAATTCCAATGGAAACAAACTTAAAATTAGAACAAGCAACTGAATGTGATGAAAAAAATTAAATACAGAAACGTGGTAGGTGAATTATTATATATAAGCGCAGGCACAAGACCAGATATGTAAGATAGTATACTTTGATGCAGGTTGGCAACCCCAGCATTTGCGCAAAGTTGGCAATCTCGCAGACTGAAGAGTGTTGCCAGAAGACGGATGAGAAAGAGAGTCGTAGTTGGTCGTCGAGCGTAAAAGTTGACAGTTGAACTCGCGTAGATCGATCGCTATTAAGTTGTAAAAGTTGCCCGGTATTAAGTTGTCTAAAACACAGAAGTTGTAACGCCATATTTTTTGTAATTAACTAACTTACTGAATTGATTTGAACCATTATAATAAACTCTTTTTAATAATAACCTTACATTTGGGGGCTCGTGCCGGTTTTCGATTCATGTCAGTTAACACACTGAAAAGTGGATAAAGTTGAACAGTTGTATGAAAGTGAAGATTGGTCAAGAATTGAACAGTCGTGAAAAGTCAAAAGACTTTTTGTTTTTCTCGTCTGAACAGTCGTCATAAATTTTTTTTGTTTTACCGTTACTGAACGTCGAAAATTTTAATACGCATATACAAAGGCAAACGCGAGAAATGCCGAAAACGAGAAGTGCACATGCGGTAGCACAGAAAATGAACAGTACAAGAAACGAGGATCAGTATATAGACGAAAGCGAAGAAGAAACGATAATGGAGCAAGAAAACGCGAAAATAGACTTAACCGCCGCGAACAATTATGATGTTAATGCCAAAATGCATCAGCTTATTCAGTTGTTGACACTCAAAGTTGAGGTGGATGAACAGCGCGACAATCAAGTGAAAATAACAGCGAACAATTTTGAAAAAGTGGTAAACGACTTTGATGGTGTTTCAATGCCAGTTGTTAAGTGGTTCGAAATTTTTGAACACAATGCCGAAGCCTATGGGCTAAATGAAAAACAGAAATACGTGCAAGCTAGAGGTAGAATGTGTGGTACCGCGAAACTCTTCTTAGAATCAGAATATATAAACAATTACAGAGAATTGAAAGAAAAATTAATTGACGAATTTCGATGCAGCTGGAATAGTGCTGATATTCATCAAAAGCTGCAAGATCGAAAAAAGAAGAAAACGGAATCCTTTCACGAGTACATGCTCAACATGAAAAAAGTTGCAAGTATGGGTGAAGTAGAAGAGACAGCTGTAATTCGCCACATTGTCAACGGATTGCAGATCAAAAGCGAATTCAAATTTGTCTTGTATCGGTGCAAAACGTACAAGCAGCTGAAAGAGGAATACGAAACATTCGAGCTAGTTCACAGAACCGATAATTATCCGATAAATGATAATAATCAAAGGAACGAGAATAATCAAAAGAACGAAAAGAAGCAGCAGTTGAATCAAAACAAGATAGACGCTGAAAAACCGAAAAAGAAAGAATATTGTTTCAATTGCGGCTCGTCAGAACATAAAAGGAAGGAGTGCACATCAGCTACAAAATGCTTCCGCTGCAACGAAGAAGGGCATATTTCACGCAGTTGTCCATCAAACGTTGATCGAGTTCGAGTTATTTCCAATAGTAATCGACTCAAGATAATTCTTTTAAACGGCTTGCAGGTCGAATGTTTAGTAGATACCGGCTCCGATGTGACCATTGTTAAGCAGAATATCGCAGACCAGTTAAATGTGGAAATTTTTAAAACCGCATCAACGCTACGTGGGCTGGGCAACACCAGCACAAAACCAATTGGATATTTTAACGCCGAAGTGGAAGTCGACACTCTGATTTCAAAGCACAAATTCTTAGTTGTGTCAAATTGCAAGATGGACTGCAATGCGATTCTTGGTTACGACTTTATAAAGAAATTTGAATTCAAAGCTGATTCTACAGATGAGTATGCAATGGATGTATACAGCGTTTTTGAAGACATTAACGAAATTACTGCACCCAAAAATTACCAGAAGGACGTCAAAGATATGATTAAAGCTGCGTTTCAGTTGCAAGAGGAGGATCATGAGCAATGTCCGATCATGCTGAACATTGTTCCAGATGGTAACATTGTACCGTTTCGACAAGCACCTAGTCGACTTTCACCGAACGAAGCAGAAGCTGTAAAAAGACAGGTCAATGAATGGCTGCAGAAGGGTATTGTACGCGAATCATTTTCAAATGTAGCGAGTCGAGTAGTCGTGGTCAAGAAGAAGGATCAAACATTGAGGGTATGCGTCGATTACCGTAAACTGAACAGCATGGTTCTTCAGGATTTGTTCCCTGTACCACTTATTGAAGATGTTCTCGACAAACTACAAGCAGCGAAATTTTTCACAGTTATGGATTTAGAAAACGGGTTTTTTCACGTGCCAATCGAGGAAAAGAGCAGACACCTAACGGCTTTCATCACACGAGAAGGACTTTTTGAATTTAACAGGGCTCCTTTTGGATTTAAAAATTCGCCAGCTGCGTTCATCAGATATGTCAACCATGTTTTTCAGAAACTTATTAACGCAGAAGTAATGCAGCTTTATATGGACGACATTGTTATCTTCGCAGAGTCCGGAGACGTATGCATGCAAAAGAGTAAGAAAGTTTTGGAAACAGCAGCTAGGTATGGATTGAGGATCAAATGGAAAAAGTGCAGTTTCCTACAGCAGAGTATAAACTTTCTGGGTCATACAGTGGCAAACGGACGAGTTTGGCCTGGAGCAGACAAAACATCAGCAGTAAGACGATTTCCTTATCCTAAGAATATAAAAGGCGTCCAATCGTTTCTGGGTTTGACTGGATTTTTTCGAAAGTTTATTCCGCGTTATTCAGAGATAGCGCGCCCGTTAACGAATTTGTTAAGGAAGAACTCTGCATTTATAATTGGTGAAGCAGAAAAGGAAGCAATTAAAAAATTAAAAGATCTGTTAACAAGTGAACCAGTCTTGCACATATACTCTAGGGAGGCGCAGACAGAGCTACATACTGACGCTTCCAAGGACGGATTAGGAGCTGTGTTGCTGCAGCGCTTTGAAGGAAATATGCACCCCGTGTATTTCTGGAGCAAAAAGACGAGTGAAGCTGAGGCCAAAAAGCACAGTTATATCTTGGAGATTAAGGCTGCATACCTTGCTCTTAAGAAATTTCGACATTTTTTGTTGGGATCTCGCTTCAAGTTGGTAACGGATTGTGCAGCATTTAAGCAGACGACAAATAAAGATGACATACCCCGTGATGTGGAGGAATGGGTACTCTACATTAAAAGCTTCGCCCCAGATATGGAACATCGAGCAGGTGCAAAGATGAAACACGTCGATCATCTCAGTCGCTACCCACAGGATGTTTTTATGATTACAACTGAGTTGTCAGCACGATTACGAAAAGCGCAGCAAGAAGACGATAACGTTAAAGCAGTAGTGCAGTTGCTTCAGAATGGACCTTTTGAGAATTTCAAACTGAAGGGTGGACTACTCTTTAAGGAAGTTGATGGTTGTGAACTCTTAGTTGTTCCCAAGATGATGGAGCGTGACGTCATTAAAAACGCTCACGACTCTGGTCATTTCGCCGCACGTAAAACAATGCATGACATAAAGCAGCAATACTTTATCTCGCATTTAGAGGGTAAAGTATCGAAGTACATTTCTAACTGTATTGTTTGTATAATACACAGCAAAAAATTGGGCAAACAAGAAGGACGCTTACATTGCATAGGAAAAGGTGATGCTCCTTTGCAAACACTGCATGTAGACCATCTTGGACCGATGGATATAACTTCTAAGATGTACAAGTACATTTTTGCAGTAGTCGATGGATTCTCCAAATTCGTGTGGCTGTATGCTGTAAAGTCGACAGGACAAGATGAAGTTGTAAAGAAACTAAGCGAATGGGCAAGTGTATTCGGATTTCCTGCCCGTATAATAAGTGACAGAGGATCAGCGTTTACATCAAACGCTTATAAAGAGTTTCTGGAGGTCAACATGGTCGAGCAGATTTACTCAACAACAGGAGTTGCAAGAGGCAATGGTCAAGTCGAGAGGGTCAATCGCTGCATTATTGAAATTCTTGCGAAGCTGTCTTCAAATGAACCTGCTAAGTGGTATAAGTATGTGCCACGTGTACAGATGGCAATTAACTCGCATGTACATTCGTCAACACTGTCAACGCCGTTCGAGATTATGTTTGGTACAAGGATGTGTAAGAAGGTGGATGATCGTTTGTTAGACATGCTGCAGCAGGAGTTTGTTGAAAAGTTCAACGAGGAGCGGCAGCAGCTGCGCATAGAGGCAAAGCATAACATTAAAGAGGCACAGAAGAATTATAAGATGCACTACGACAAGAAGCGTCGTACGGAGCAGATCTACAAGTTGGGTGACTTGGTCGCTATAAAGAGGACTCAGTTTGTTGCAGGCCGAAAGCTGTCTAGAGAATATCTTGGACCATATGCTGTCATTAAGGTCAAGAGAAACGGTCGGTATGATGTGAAGAAGGCATCAATAAACGCCGAGGGACCAAATATTACGGCTACTAGCTGCGATAATATGAAGCTATGGAAATATGTAGCCGTGAACGAGGATATTTTGTCATCCGGGACGGATGAGGAAGATCAGGAGGGCCGAATGTAAGATAGTATACTTTGATGCAGGTTGGCAACCCCAGCATTTGCGCAAAGTTGGCAATCTCGCAGACTGAAGAGTGTTGCCAGAAGACGGATGAGAAAGAGAGTCGTAGTTGGTCGTCGAGCGTAAAAGTTGACAGTTGAACTCGCGTAGATCGATCGCTATTAAGTTGTAAAAGTTGCCCGGTATTAAGTTGTCTAAAACACAGAAGTTGTAACGCCATATTTTTTGTAATTAACTAACTTACTGAATTGATTTGAACCATTATAATAAACTCTTTTTAATAATAACCTTACAGATATATCATATTCCGTAAATTACTTAAGCAGATATAAAAGTTGTTATAATTCAACACACTGTAAATACGCCATGAGAGTATTAAAATATTTATATAAGACAAGAGATCTGAATTTAACTTTTGAAGAGAATAAAAATAATGAAATACTAGATTGTATGGTATACTCAGATAATGCAGGAGATAATTTAGATAGAAAATTCACAACGGGATTTATATATATAATATTGGAAAACACACAAACAACACACTGTAACAAAATGCTCAACGTTTGCAGAGTACATTGCCATGTCAGAAGCAGTAACAGAAATATTATTTGTCAAAAACATGCTATGTGAAATATTTAATATTAATAACGAAAAGGCGATAAAGATTTATGAAGATAATTCAGGCGCAGTAGCGATTGCTAAATTTGGTAACTTTACAAAAAATTCGAAGCACATTGAAGTGCAGTATCATTATGTTAACGAAAATTATGAAAAAGGTATTATAGACATTGTAAAGATAGAATCTAGACTTAATATAGCAGACATGTTAACCAAAGCGTTAGACAAACAAAAATTTATAAAAAATAGAAATGCTGTAAAGTTAAAGTAATGAAAGATAAATCAAGACAACAAATTTAAGAGGCGTGTTGGAATAAATGTGTATGCCTTGATATGTAATGTTAATTAGCATAAGAACAAATCAGCTGATTTAAAATACCTAATGTAATGTTAAATAACATAATTACTTCACTTGCTCAAAATATGTAAAATGGAATAGAAGTGCACGAAGCACACACTAAATTAAATAAATAAATAATAAAACCTAAATAAACAATCCACTTTATTATTTACAGTATTTATAACATGTTTGACAGTACTTGTGAAGGTCAAATTTTCACCATCTCTGTACTGTATGTCTTTAAATTCGTGAAGAATTTTATTCAGAGCATTTCGCTCTTCCTTGTTTAAGTGATCGAGCTTGAATTCGTTTGATTCTTTTAACTCATTTTCTATTGCATAATTTATTGCTTCGTCATCAGTTGATGATGGCTCTAAACAGTTCATGCAGTCGTTCGCTAAAATCTATTTAAGCGTTGGTGTCTTCCAAGAAGTCTTTACCTAATAACATATCATAATTTTCCGAAAAATTATGGATATAAAAAACTTGTTTAGTTGGGCAAAGTTTACTGGGTTTCAAACTTATACTATCTTTTAATGTAACTATTCCGTTAATGGTATAAACTTTCAACTTATTGGTTTTAACGGGGAAATTAAAGAGATTAGATTTTATAATATTAATTGTAGATCCGGTATCAATAATACAACGGAGCTTTATATTATTCATAACAATATTTATGAACGGGTTTGTTCTTGATAGTCGTACGAGGCATTTTGATGAAAATTTTCGGACGTGTCCATACTTGATTGGACACTAGAACTTGGTCTTTCCATTTATGGGCTGGGTTAGGAGCACTTGAAGAGGCTTGATTTGTTTGATAATTTGTTGTATTTTGTAGTTGTGCCTGGTTTAGTTTCTGTTTTAATTCGTGGTATAACTGCTCAATGTTCTGGCTATTATTATCATTTTTCTTGTTATCATTGGTATTGTTATAATTTTGGTTTTGGCTGGTTGAACTTGACACTTGGTTATAATTTGCACTGTAATTCTTAATTTTAGAATTGTTGCTTTGATTATTATTTTTGTTCTGACTATTTTGTGATTTCGAACGATCGGACCGTGTGCTGTCATAGCAACCCTCTTGTTGAGTGATTTGATTCAACTAGCTTACAGTTGTTATGTCGAATCTAGCTAACTGCATATATAGTCTATCAAGGAGTTTTCTTATAATTACGTCTTTGACAGTATTATTCATTCCGTTCGTATATATAGTATGTGGTTATTAAACGGGTTGTTTTCTAAGTCTAACTTATTTGTTATTATGAAACGTTTCTCTTCGATAAACTTACGAACTGATCCATTGAATGGTGTGTTGTAGAGTCTTCTGAGTAGTTCCTCAAATGGGGTTTGTGTTTTAAATTCCTCGTATAAATGAGCTCAGTTCCGATGTTGTACCATTAAACACTGGCACCGAGGGCCTGGTTCAGACGATTTTCGGAAAGGAGTTGAAATTGATGTGGTTGCTGTTGCGGTGGTTGTGCCATTTTAGAATTTTGTATTGCTGGTATTTTTACACTCGCTTAGCTTTTCGGGTTTTATTTTTTTGTTTTGGGGTTTTGACCTGGGACGACAATTGTCCTTTAGTGGTCTTTACTGCAGCACTGAGTTATGAATTTTTTTTGGAAAATTGTTCACTTCCAGTGGCGGTCACACTTTTACAGCGGGCTACCAAGTTGATGTGTTTAACGGAGCACTGGGTTTATTCTTTTTATACCCTTGGACCATTGAAAATGGTCAAAAAAGGGTATACTAACTTTGTGCAAATGTATGTAACAGGCAGAAGGAGGCGTCGGAGACCCCATAAAGTATATATATTCTTGTTCAGGATCAATAGCCGAGTCGATTGAGCCATGTCCGTCTGTCTGTCCGTCTGTCTGTCTGTCTGGATGAACGCGCCGATCTCAGCTATTACAAAAGCTACAGACACCAAATTTAGCATGAAGATTCCTGTATACCATACGCAGATCAAGTTTATTTTCAATTTGGAATAACACGCCTACCGCCCCCGCAAACCGCCAATTTTGGTTTACATTGCTATTTACATTCGAAGAACTCATTTCTTAACGTTCTGCTTTAGCATATATAGTGACATATTCATTCTCCATATGAATTATTTAAACTTCATTCTTCATAACTTAAACCAATCTTTTGAAAAGCTTCACTCTTCAAAAGCCTTAGTTCATTCTCCATACGAAAACTTAAACCGATCTTTTGGAAAGCTTCACTCTTCAAAAGCCTCATCATAAAAGTTCTCTCAAGACACCAAACGATAAGAAGCTTAAGTCACTGATAAACAAAGATGTAAAGCTCTGTAGAACTTTAAGGTTTGCTGGTCCATAAAAATCATTCTGTCAGTTAGTTTATGAGTAACTCTGGTGTAATAAGTAACGAATCCATCAAATAAAAATTATAAAATAAAAAATATATAATATTTTTTTTATTTTGATGAACACCTAAATACTTTATTGGCGCAGCCGGTAGGATGTTAGTTATTGATGAGGCAAAAATTAATCCAAGCCTTTAACTATCATCCGCAAAAGAACTCACGTGAATCGCGACGGCAACTTCAGTGACATTAGTTGAAAGTATAAACCCAACAGTGTTCAAGCCGAGAAGTGATTGTGAAAAAAAAAAAATAAAACTTAAACAGTAGCCCACTTAAACAAATACAGGTGTGACCGCTACATAAGTTAAATCCAACAATCAGTGAAGTGAACAGGAACAGTATCCCGCTTAAACAAAACAAGTGTGACCGCTACATAAATCCAACCCCACAAATTGTGAAGTGAACAAGAACAGTAGCCCGCTTAAACAAAACAAGTGTGACCGCTACAAAACAAAAAACGTTCAAAAAGAAAATTAATCAAAAATGGCATTATCAAATGATAATCTATCGCAACTGCTACGACAAATACGTCAAGTGCCGCAGTTCTGTGGAGAGCCAAACAGCCTCAGTTCGTTTATCAGACGAATTGAATACCTGCTCAACCTATACCCGACGAACGACCCTCTTCAGAAAGCCATCATATATGGAGCCATCGAACTACAGGTCATCGGAGATGCTGAGAAGGTCTGCCAACTCGGATTTCACAACGAATGGTCAACCCTAAAGGAAGCTCTGATCGTCGAATTTAAAACTCAAACCCCCCTGGAGGAACTTTTGCGACGTTTGTATTGCACGCCCTACAAAGGTAATTTACGACAATTTTGTGAAGAATTAGAAAATAAGTCAACTATTATTATTAATAAGTTAGCCTTAGAAAACAACCAAAATAACACATTAGTTTATTCACAAGCAATGGCAACTACAATAAAAAATACTATTCAACGCTCACTCCCTGATAGGCTGTTCATGACCCTAGCGAGGCATGACATTTCAACTATCCAAAAGTTAAGACAAATTGCCCAACAAGAAGGTCTTTACGAAGACCCAATTTCTAAGAAATCAGATTACTGTCCAAAACTTAATACAAACTCACTAAATTTAAACACTAATACTAACACAAATAAAAACAAAAACTCTCATATTAATCAACAATTCGCGACCCCCTTCAATCCATTAATAAATCCCACGCAGATCCAAAACCCAAATGTAAACAACCAAACCCCTCATAAACAAGCTTTTCCGTCTAGACAACAACAATTCGATCAGAACAGACCATTGTTTAATGAACTCAGAGCAGACTTAATTCGCGACCGACAGAACGACACCCGAAACTATTATCAGTCCCCCCAACAACCAAGAGTGCCGAATAAGCGTTTTAAAGAAGGCAGCGGACAATCACGTATGGAGACAGATGAAAGTCACAATCAATACGTGTTAGATTACAATAACATTGCTGACCAAGATAATAACAACGACGAACAGTTCCACGACGATCAATTACAAGACACAAAACGAGACGTATACAAATCAGCAAATTCAACAAGCCGAAAATTTTCCAATACCAGCCTGGGAACCCACCAATACATAGAGAACATGTTTAATAATCATAGATACCGATGCATAGTCGACACTGGTTCAGAAGTATGACAGGCTATTCAAAACTAAATAAATTCGTAAATCCTCCGGCCAATGGGCTTTTTCAGCAATCGCAGAAATTTTACATTCATTCATTTTCACGTTTTTATGACATTCTATTAGGAAGGAAAGTACTAATAGAAAACAACGGTTGTATAGATTATTTTAGAAAAGAAACAATTATCAATGGAAGGTCATTCCTTCATAAAGAACTTGAACTTTCTGACGGAAATTCGTCAAAAAATTTTGAAGCAATTTTACAAGAAAACCACTATACAGCCGAAATAAACTATGCATTGGACAATGATATAAACTCAGACTACACATACCGACTAGACCATTTAAACAATGAAGAAAAACATAGACTAACACAATTACTAAAAGAATTCAAAGACATCCAGTATTCTGATAAGGAAAACCTAACTTTTACAAGCATCATACGCCATGAAATCAAAACAGTTCACGAAAACCCAGTGTATAAAAGACCCTATTCATATCCTTTTGCTTATGAAGCAGAAGTTAACAAACAAATTGAGGAAATGCTACAACAAGGCATTATACGCGAAAGCGACTCTCCCTATTGCAGTCCCTTATGGATTGTTCCCAAAAAGATAGACGCATCTGGCAAACCAAAATTCAGGTTAGTCGTCGACTATCGAAACCTAAATGAAATAACTATTAACGATAAATTCCCAATCCCGAACATGGATGAAATATTAGGCAAGTTAGGAAAATGTCAATACTTCACAACAATCGACTTAGCGAAGGGTTTTCACCAAATTGAAATGGACCCTAAATCCATACCAAAAACTGCATTCTCAACTAAACACGGTCACTACGAGTATACTCGCATGCCATTTGGTTTGAAAAATGCCCCAGCAACATTCCAACGTTGCATGAACTTCGTTCTTAAAGACCTCATTAACAAACATTGCCTCGTATATTTAGATGATGTTATCATCTACTCAACATCCCTTACTGAACACCTGAACTCACTGAAGAAAGTTTTTCAGAAACTTAAAGAGGCAAATCTTAAGCTCCAGTTAGACAAATGCGAGTTTTTAAAAAAACAAACAACATTCCTAGGTCATACCATAAGTCCAGATGGTATACGACCCAACAAAGAAAAAGTAAAAGCGATTGAAATATTTCCTATTCCAAAAACCTCTAAAGAAATTAAATCATTTTTAGGCTTATGCGGATATTACCGCAAGTTCATTCCAGATTTTGCCAAAATCGCAAAACCTCTCACCCTATTTTTAAAAAAGGAGCCAAAATAAATACAAAAGACGAAGCGTATATTAAATCTTTCGAAAAGTTAAAAACCCTTATCATGAACGACCCCATCCTCATTTGCCCTGACTTTACAAAAACATTTCAAGTTACTACTGACGCCAGCAATTTCGCCATTGGAGCCGTGTTATCACAAGATAATAAACCAATTAGTTTCGCAAGCAGAACATTAAACGACCACGAACAGAATTACAGTACAATAGAAAAAGAATTATTGGCAATTGTTTGGGCAACCAAATACTTCCGCCCATATTTATATGGAGTCCCTTTTGAAATATTAAGTGATCATAAGCCCCTTGTCTGGCTAAATAATATAAAAGAACCCAATATGAAATTACAACGTTGGCGAATCAAACTTAGTGAATACAATTTTAAAATAAAATATTTGGAAGGAAAACTAAATCATGTAGCAGATGCTTTATCTCGAGTTAAAATTGAAGAAAATATGGTAGGTGAAGAAGAAGATATTTCAACAGCAGCAACAATACATAGTGCATCAGAAAGTAACGAAACTTCTATTCAAATCACTGAGAAACCCATAAACTATTTCACTAGACAAATAGAATTTATAAAAGATTCCATAGACCAAGTAGACATATCAAAATATTTCACTAAAACTAAAATCACCATAAAATATACTGAAATGACTCTCCCAATAGCAAAAGACTTCTTAATAAAATACTTTCTTAACCATACTAGCGTAATTTACATAGACAATGACAGTGATTTTTCCGTTCTTCAAAATGCATACCATGAAACTATTAACCCACATAGTAACGTAAAAATCTTAAAAAGTATAATTAAACTAAAGGACATTAACTCTTACGCTGAATTCAAGGAATTCATTATTTCTCAACACCTGAAATTACTGCACCCTGGTATCGAAAAAATGACACGACTCTTTAAAGAAACTCACTATTTTCCTGACTATAATAAATTAATTCAAAATATCATTAATGATTGCGAAGTCTGCAATCTCGCAAAAACAGAACACAGACCAACAAAACTTGCTTTTGAGATAACCCCAGAGACAAATAACCCAAGAGAACTTTACGTAATTGACTTTTATGCTATTGACAATGAGCAATATTTATCCTGTATTGACGTTTATTCAAAATTCGCATCACTTATAAAAACAAATAGTAGAGATTGGCTAGAAGCCAAAAGAGCCCTTACTAGAGTATTTAACGACATGGGAAAACCACAAAAATTAAAGCAGACAAAGACTCAGCATTCATGAGCAACTCTCTAAAGATTTGGCTAAATAACGAAGAAATACAATTAGATATCACCACAAGCAAAACAGGAATAGCAGATGTAGAACGTCTTCACAAAACAATAAATGAAAAGATTCGCATTATCAACACTGAAAATAATAGAGAAAATAGAGAAACAAGAATAGAAACAATTTTATACACATACAAACATAAAACCAAACACAATACAACCGGACAAATACCAGCTTACATACTACTCTACGCAGGCACACCTACCTATGACTCTCAGAAAATTAAAGAAAACAAAATTAACAAGCTTAATGAGAACCGACAAATTTACGAAGTTGACACAAAGTATAGACAAGCCCCTATAACGCGCTCGAAATCCAAAAACCCCTTTAGGAAAACAGGCAGAATTGAACAACTAGACGAAAAACATTACAACGAAAATAATCGAGGCCAAAATGTTACACACTGTAAAAGTAAATTTAAAAAGAAAAAAATGTTAATAACAGCAAATATTTACAGCCGACCGACACCCAATCATCGGACTCATAATTATTATAATGACTCTTATGATGACACAAACTACAGCAGGAACAATCGAAGTAAACCCTATTGAAAACAATCAGGGATTCATTCTATTTGAATCAGGAACGATACAACTCCCTATTACTTTCATGCACCACTGTCTTACAGTTAACATAACACAAATTGAAGAAACATTTAGCACTCTTATTAAAGAAAGCCAGAAATTTAATAACATAACACAAATAAATTACCTAATTGAAAAAATGAAAAGCGAAATGAACGGAATACGTATAACAAAACGCAATAAACGAGGACTGTTCAACTTTGTAGGCTCTACTTACAAATATCTTTTCGGTACACTAGACGAAGACGACAGACAAAATTTTGAACACCAAATTTCATCCCTATCCCAAAGCACTGTTCAGACTAGCAGTCTAAATCACGTTATTGATAACCTTAATAACGGTATTCAAATGATAAACACCCACTCAGAATCTATAAAAAAGAACAAAAAATATCCCTTTTAATATTTAATATCGAACACTTTACTGAGTACATTGAAGACATCGAAATGGGTGCACAATTAACTCGATTAGGAATATTCAATCCAAAACTTCTTAAGCACGACAACCTTGGTAACGTTAACTACAAAAATTTAATGGACATAAAAACTTCTGCCTGGTATAATACAGGTACTAACGAAATTTTCCTAATGTCTCATATCCCCACAAACACAGTTGAACAGCCTACTTTCCTTATCACCCCTTACCCAGACAATAATGGACAAACTATTAACGAAAATTTAGAAGGCAAATTCTATCTACACAATAATAATGTTATAAATACACAAACAAAAAATATTATTAAAGACCATTGTATTGCTAGTATAATCAAACACGAAACACCAACGTGTACTTTCCAAAAACACCGTAAGCCATTTTTCATCCAACACATTAAGCCAAACATACTAATTACATGGAACATGACCAGAGAAAAACTTAACCAAAATTGTAACAATCATGAAATTTATATTGAAAATAACAAAATTATAAAAATATTTAATTATACAGCAGAGTTAAAAGAATTTTCAATATCAAATAATATGCATCAATATACAAATCTAATATTCACCGAGCATAATGTCACAAAAGTTGAACCTATGTCACATATTGAAATAAAAGAAATGATTATGCTAAACAATAAGAATTATACAATCTATAAAAATATATTAATAATCCTCATGTTTGTATTAGCTTAATAAATTTATTTTTTTTTTATATTTTAAAAATAAAACAGCCCCTCATAATATTGTAATATCATATCTAAGACCTAAAGCAAACAAATCAGTTGACAAAAATATTGAAACAGTTAAAGAAAATAATGGCTGGCACAAATCCTCTAACTGAACCCTCCACGAGGGTGCCGGCTGGGCAATGGGCTGTGTATTGACTCAAACCTCAGAGTCAGGCACTGTCCTGTTGCTTGGGCCAATACACGGTCCAGCTAAGGCAAGGACACAACAACATGCGGACAATCAAAGTCTGGTGCTGCTGTGTCCGGAGCCATGGTCAGAGGTGCTTGGCAGATAGGCCTAAAATGCTATGGGGTGGTTCCCAAGAACAAAATTAACCAAAACCTGAAGAAGTAGATGGAGCCAATAACAGGGTCAACTCGGGCTGGGATGTCAGCCCAAACGTCGGTGGAAGGCGTGACTGCTACCACCGGCGGGCACGGGGGGGTGGAAACCCCTCTACGTGTCGCCAGCGGTCACACCTCTGTACTGGTGGGAGCAGGCCAGGACAGTTGCACTACGACTGCCACAACAACAACAACAACAACATCAAAGAACGCCAGGATGCGGCGCAGTACCAAAGTCCATGCAGACTCGGACAGCGACCCTCAAGGCAACGAGATAAGCGCTGAGATGGAAGAAAGCCTCCTGCGCTCCCCTGTCAAGGGTTCCAACTCCCCTAGTAGGGAAGGGCCCAAAAAGACAAAGGAGGGCTTGAGAGCCAAAGCTCAGTACAAGGCAGCCCTAAAAATCAAATCTCGGCTCGCTAGCAGCAACAAACTCACCCCTGAGGAGAGGAAAAAGCTGGAGTGGGCCGAAGAGAAGATCGAAGAGGGACGAAAACACTTCGAAGGCAAATCGGCGATGAAGGCAACTTCAAGCCAATATGCCAACAAGGTCGAGGAGCTGCTGCTAACCAAAAGGCAGCGGTCTGAAGACCAAGACAAGGCGGATGTGCCCGCAAGCAAGCGGCCGCGCCAAAAGGTGGAGAAAGCCCCCAGGAAGCCACTGCCGAAAAGGGAGACTGCTAGCGATGTGGCGCGACGGCACCTAGTCGTCGCGCTCATCGACCGCAGTAACCCCAACGGCAAAATGACACCCGAGAAGTGGAAGATGGTAGAGCTGAGGCTGTTGGACGCCCTATTCAAAAGAATGGAGGAGCCAGAGTCTCAGCCTACCACCTTTGACGGAGCGGGGTGGCTCAACGGGGTAAAGATACTGAGCTGCAAGGATGACCTCACCCTGAAGTGGGTCACCGAGACTGTATCCAAGATGGACGCTCCCTGGGAAGGTGCTAAGCTGGAGGTAGTTGACAGAACCTGTATTCCGTCAGTACCAAAAGCGAAGGTACTCTTCCCAAGGGTCGTACCTAAGGAACAGGCGCTCAAACTGCTCCGATGGCAGAATCCGGACGTGCCTACCGCTGACTGGACGGTACTACACGTTGGCAAGCCGGAAGGCAACGGCCAACAGATGGTCCTCCAGATCAATAAGGAGGCCGAGGATCTGTTGTACCCAAGGTTCGGGAAGATGGCGTGGGGAGTAGGCAATGTATACCTACGACTCAAGAAGCGCCACCCGAACGATGCCAACGCCAACACGCTGGAGGCCGGCGAGGTGGAAAAGGACCTTGAAGCCTTGACCGACGCGGCCAACAGCCTCGATATCGACGACGAAACGGAGGAGGATGGTGACCTGACTATCATAGCCAACCCATCTAAGCAGAAGGAATCTGAAAATAGCCATGAAGCTACAGATCCTTCAGTTAAACCTCCATAAGAGCAAGTTGGCGTCGGCGGAGCTCCTTCTAACCCTGGAGGAGGAGTCCGTCGACGTGGCCCTAGTCCAGGAGCCCTGGATCGCGTCGGGCAACAAGATCGCTGGGCTAGGGTCTAGCAACTATTCCATCTTCTACCCGACCACCGTAAGTAGAGCTAGAACTGCAATTCTTGTAAGAAAAGGCATCTACGCTTATCTTATGTCCAATTACAGCACTGACGACATCACGGTGATAGCGCTAGAGGGTTGCAGGGACGAACCACTCCTAATGGCGTCCTGCTATCTAGCGCAAGACAGGGAATCACCGACGGAGGAGACGGAGCGTCTGATACAGGAGGTGAGCCAGAAGAGGCAACCCCTGGTGATAGGCGCCGACGCCAACGCCCATCACACCCTTTGGGGCTGCAAGGACGCAAACAATAGGGGTGAGTCGCTTCTAGACTTTATTCTTAAATATAATCTTAAGATCGCGAACAGGGGGAGGATCCCACCTAGGTGGGTCCCACCTCATCAAGCGTTATAGATTTAACACTCGCGTCTGGAACAAATACCGAAGTCACTGAGTGGAGGGTTCTCAGCAAACCCTCCTTCTCTGATCACAGGTATATCCAGTTCAAAGTTCAACTCGAGTGCAAAGTGACAAAAAGTCTATACAAGAATCCCCGGAATACCAACTGGGATATGTATAAGACCAAAGTGACAAGGACACTCCCAGCACCATCACCGATCATATCAACGGCAGACACTGAGAAGTCCGTGAAGACTCTCTGTCACCACCTAACCTCGGCCTTCAACGCAGCGTGCAAAACCTCAAGTGTAAGAAGGAAGCACAGGCCACCCTGGTGGAACCCAGAATTGAAGGCACAACGCACAGACCTACAAGAAATCTTCAAACTGGCCAAACAAGCGGATGAAGATCTTGTATGGGAAGAATACAGAATAAGGCTCCGCGACTTTAAGAAAAAGGTCCAGACAGCCAAAAGGAACTCCTGGAGATCCTTCTGCTCCGACATAGAGAAGGTCACAGAAACCGCTAGGCTTAGGAAGCTTCTGTCGAGCCAACCGGCAATCCAGAGCCAACTAAGAACCAGCGATGGCCAATGGACGAGTAGCAGCAGGGAAGCGACTAATGCCCTTTTAAGCGAGCACTTCCCCGGATGCACAGATGTACTCGATCCGCAACAACAAATGCACACGAACCCAGTGTCCGACGTACCTGGGAACATAATCACACCACATAAGATCCAGTGGGCCATAGACTCGTTTGAAAGTTATAAATCCCCTGGCTTGGATGGCATAATACCAGCCATGCTACAGAAGACCAAAGAAAAGGTCACTCCATGGCTGGAATCGATATTCAAAGCATGTCTGAGGCAGGGATATGTACCGGTACCCTGGAGGACAGCACGTGTTGTGTTCCTGCCAAAAGCAGGAAAATGCAGTCACATGCAGCCGAAAGATTACAGACCGATAAGTCTCACCTCCTTCCTGCTAAAAACCTTCGAGAAACTTCTGGATCTACACATAAGAGGAGGCATGGACCGACTCGTAGAATCCAACCAACACGCATACACAAAAGGGAAATCGGTGGAAACGGCGCTACACTCCCTAGTAGCCACCATCGAAAAAGCCCTACACCACAAGGAATTTGCCTTAGGAGCGTTCCTGGACATCTCAGGTGCATTCAACAATGTATCTACGGAAGCGATCATGCGGAGCTTGAGAGCCGCAGAAACCCACGAAGCTGTTAACTCTTGGATATGCAATCTATTGAGCTGCAGAAGAGTAAGAGCCGAATGGGGAACCACGACCATAACTAAAGCAGCACACAGAGGCACGCCACAAGGCGGAGTGCTGTCGCCGCTGTTGTGGAATTTAGTGGTAAACGACGTCTTAAGGAAATTTAAACGGAAAGCCCCCAAGATAACCGCCTATGCAGACGACATAGCCATAATTATCGTGGGCAAATGTCCAATGACAATCAGCTCTGTCATGGACAATACACTAAAAGAAATACTGAAGTGGGCGATGGAGGTCGGACTCAGTATCAATGCGGACAAGACGGATCTAATTCTCTTTACCAAGAGATACAAGATACCGCAATGGACTCCGCCATCTATAAACGGTGCCATGCTCGAGCCAAAAAAGAGCGTAAAATATCTAGGAATAGTATTGGACAGCAAACTGAGCTGGAAACCCAATGTCGAGGAAAGGGTTAAGAAAGCCACAAATGCACTTTATGCATCGCAAAAGATGCTAAGTAGCACGTGGGGCTTGTCTCCCAGACTAATGCACTGGATCTTCATCTCAATTGTTCGTCCAATACTACTCTACGGTATCCTAGTATGGTGGAGGGCCACTAAGAAATCCACATACCTCCTAACAATGGAAAGGGTACAAAGACGTGCATTGATGTGCATTACTGGGGCACTGAGATCTACTCCAACAAAGGCCTTGGAAGTGATACTCGGAGTTCTCCCAATTGACATACAGGCCAAACTACTAGCACAGAAGACCGCGCAACGCCTTCGTGCTACGGGACACATGGCCTTCGCAAACTATGGGCATAGCGAAGTGGGAGGAGAGTCATTCAATAGCACGGACTATATGACCCCAATAAACAACTTCTCCAGAACGCCCACTCTAATGGGTCATGAATGATTGGATTGATTGGAAAATCGGCATGGACGAAAACGCAACAAAGTTATTTACGGACGGATCTAAAATGGAAGCCGGCGTGGGCGCCGCGGTCTACTGTGAGGATCCGCTCATTCAAGTGTCGTACAAGTTGCCGGATTACTGTAGCATCTTCCAGGCGGAGGTCTTTGCTATAAGGAAGGCGGCAGAACTTGCGACAAATCTCAACAAAAATCGGGTCAACATCCTAGTCGACAGTCAGGCGGCTATCAAATCTTTGCAGTCCTACGTCATCAGCTCCGAAAGTGTACTGGCAAGCAGGGAAGCATTAGATGCATTAAGCACCCGATCGAAGGTGCGCATCTTCTGGGTTCCCAGCCACCAGGGCATTGACGGAAACGAGATGGCAGACAGGCTAGCGAAAGAGGGTGCCGAATCTAGACAGCTGACAGTTGAAGATCTGAAGCCACCTCTGCGATCAATAAGCCACAGCCTAGAACAAGGCGCTGCGGTAATAGCAGGAAGAAGATGGCACAACACAAAAAACTGCAAAATAACCCGCACTATGTGCAACAACGCAAACGCGAAATTAGCCCATTATGTTATTCAGCTCCCGAGAAGAGACTGTAGAACAATGATGGGCATACTCACGGGCCACTGCCTGACCGCAACTCATGCTAAAAAGCTGGGAATCACTGACAATGACGAATGCAGGAAATGCAGGGAACCAGATGTAAGAGAAACTCTGGAGCACCTCATCTGCGACTGCCCCGCTCTCATGACCTCGAGAGCGAAGTACCTGGGACGCCCCCTGCTTGCATCACTAGAAGAAGCAGCGGGCCTGGCACCCCAAAAACTCCTGGCTTTCGCCAAACTTACCAGCAACTCCAGACTGGGATAATTAAACTAAGAAATTAACAGCCTCCATCACTTATCGGCCGCACTAAGGATCATACTGATCTATGTCCCGCCCCGGGGGGGGCCCGTCCCAACAAACTTAACCTAATTAAAAGAAATTAAATAAAAATTAAAAAGTAAAAAATTTACATTAAATTTATATTATAGTTAAGAGTTTGGGGAAAAGGTAATATTTTAAAGTTGGGGGGGGGAGTTATTTTTTATTTTTTTTATTTATTTATTCTTCTTTCTTCTTTATTAATTCTAACCTTTTTTTAAACTTTTCCTTTCCAAAGCCTTTGTTTACTCTCCATACGTAAACTTAAACCTTTCTTTTGAAAAGCTTCCCTCTAAAACCCCCTCATCAAAAAAGTTCTCTCAAGACACCAAACGATAAGAAGCTTAAGTCACTGATAAACAAAGATGTAAAGCTCTGTAGAACTTTAAGGTTTGCTGGTCCATAAAAATCATTCTGTCAGTTAGTTTATGAGTAACTCTGGTGTAATAAGTAACGAATCCATCAAATAAAAATTATAAAATAAAAAATATATAATATTTTTTTTATTTTGATGAACACCTAAATACTTTATTATATATAGATAAATAATATATGAACTTATCCTCCAAATTGCAATCCGATCAGACAATAAACACTGAAGTTATTAGATAAACCATTTCGACACTTTGCAAAGAACTTGTCGATGACGTCAGAACTAAATTCCTTATGCATGAAAGAAAAGGACAACGATGAGAGCGCGAAGCGCGAACTGTTTCTCGACTCTTCTTTTCCATGCACATGTCAATTACCGAAAATACATGTGCATAAATATATGCTAACACTCAACCAATAGGTGGCGTATATATGAATATGAAGAAAGCAAAGAAGTTGTCGATGACGTCCGAACTAAATTACTTGTGCATGAAAGAAAAAGATAAACGATGCGAGCGCGAAGCGCGAGCTGTTTCTCGACTCTTCTTTTTATGCACATGTCAATTACCAAAATACATGTGCATAAATGCAAACACTTATACATACTTAATTTGTGTTCACACATACATATGTAAAATTATATACAACCAATAGCGTGGTTGATCGGCATGCATGAATGCAGGTATTTACTAGATTTCTAATATAGACATATTATTATTATTATTTAATAATTTATATATTGACTTTTTATTAAATAAATATTAATTTAGATTTCACGATATATTATGAGCTATCATATCGATAGCTTTTAATATATATTAAACATATCGATATATATTTCATATGTTTTGCATATAAATTATATTAATATGTGTAAATTATATTATATCCCCACGTCTATTGAAACTATGTTTGAAAAAAATGTACTAACATTTCTTCTACTTTGTTTTTTTAATATATGTATATTTTGTATGTATATTAGATTCTATAGATCATTATTATAAATTTAAGGTTTCGCGCACTTTTTAATTGCGGCGATAAATTATTGGCAACGTATCAAAATTGTTGCAAGGTGGCAGCGCGCTTCAGTGTTATGTTAATTTGTAGTTTGCGATTGGCGTGTTCGGTGTCGTCGTCGATTGTCGATTATCATTTGTATTTTCGATATTAAATATAAAATAATATATAATTAATTCGCGTGTTCGTGATACATTTAACATTTAATGCAAATTAATATAAGTCGAGTATATAATAAGTAAATCCTCGTGTGTGATTGTTATGCGTTAACGGAACATTTTTTATGCGTGTGAATGATTGCGCCCTGCCCGGAACGTGGCGCGCAATTTTAGAAAAGTGCGGTACACAGCGTAACGTATTTTTGTGCATGCATACATATATGTGTATAGACTCTTCTGAAGTGTGTGTGATTGTACGTGAACATCGGTATCGGTTCGTTTCCGCGATTCAAATTGGAATTTTCGCTGGAATTTCTTGCAGGTTTAATTTATTATTTCTTTGATTTATATTTATTCTTTTTTTCCACATTTTGTTTATTTTTATTTTCCTTATTAAATTTTATTATTATTTGTTCTTTCATTAGATATTTATTTTCATTTATAATATAATTATTTTAAATAATATACATGTATTTATTTAAATATATGAATATAATTATAATATATATATATCTATTTAAATATATGAATATATTTATATATATAAATAAATATACTAACTTTATTTTATATATATAACTATATATTAATTTTTGATAAATATGACGGAGAACTTAAATTATCTTCTCTATTGGTTGTAGCACTTCTTGTATTGTGTAGTGAGTCCCTTTTTTAAAATATTTCCGTTGCACGTGTTTCTTTTCGTTCTCTTCATCTTCCTCAATATCAAAACGTCAGACAACACTTTTTTCCAAAGTTACCAGGGCCACACTCGATCTTATAAAAATCAAGACCTCACAATCAAAATACAACCCTGACACTCTTATCGATAAGTCTTCCATACAACCCATCATCGATAAGGCGCCCTTTTCAAATCAACATCTCCATCTCCGACACGGCCATTCTGATATACTACACGTCCTCGTGTATGTGCTACACTCATCATAAATCAGAAATTCACTCTGTATATAAGCTTTAACATTTATTGTAATATAACAATTCAACTTAAAAAACTTCATTCATTAACATTTTGGTCTCTTCAGTAACATAAATTCTAGTGTTCATTAACCCTTTTAATACTTTAACTTCTTATTACTATTTTCAAATTACCTTATTTCAATTGAATTTCTTCCTCAAATAATTCGTTGAACTTTCATATTTCAACTCAAAAGTTCTTCACATATTTCTTCAAGTAATTTCATTTCAATTTTTTTTTTACTCTTATTAAATAATAACAAATCATATTTTTTTCATTCGTTTTCTTTTCTCGTTTAACTTTTTCTCTCCAAATATTATCTTTATCAAAATACCACTCTAGGGTCAGGTGCCGCCACGTAGCAATCGACAACCGTGTATCTCAATACACCTTCCGCCCTTCGACTGTCTATTTCAACAGCTTCCATAACCATCTCTTCCAACGGCTTCGCTACTGTCTATTTCAACAGTTTCACTTCTGTCTATTTCAACAGCTTCACTACTGTCTATTTCAACAGCTTCACTACTGTCTATTTCAACAGCTTCACTACTGTCTATTTCAACAGCTTCACTACTGTCTATTTCAACAGCTTCACTTGGCGGGCTAACCTCGATCTCAAGCTCGTTTGGCACCTCCCCATTTGGTAATCTTCTTAATCTTTCATGCGCGTATTTATAGCGTCTGTTACTTTTCATACTCTTTAGCATATATCTGTCGTTCTCTAATACCTCAGTTATCTCGAATGGACCTCTATATTTAGGATCTAATTTAGTCTGGTTTCTTTCACTATTATTAAGCAACACAAAATCTCCTACCCTAAATTTAACTATTTTAGCCCTGCTTTTATCAAATCTTTCCTTCTCATTCTTTCCTGATTTTTCTATATTTTGTAAAGCCTGGGCTCTTATCTCAGTCAAATTAATTTCTGCGTTTGAGTCATGAATGGGAACAAGGCCTAACGGACGAGCAACCTTTCCCATTAATAATTCTAATGGACTCGCTTTAGTTATCTTATTAGCAGTACAATTAATGGCTAACTGCACGTCGCCCAATGCCTCTTGCCACGATCGAGAACTTGTTTCTACAGCTGTTAGTAAATTTTTCAGGGTACTCATAACCCTCTCGACCTGCCCATTACCACGGCTTGCTCCTGTTGCTATTAAATGTAGTTTTATCTTTTGTGAAGAGCAAAACTCAACAAACCTAGCACCTGTGAAACTTCTCCCCTGATCAGCCACAACGCGAATAGGGACCCCAAACAAGGAAATCGAAGATTTCAATGCCATCACGCAAGATTCTGCACTTAATGTGTAAGTGTGATAAAGGTAAACATATTTGGTGAACGCATCGATTTGTACAATTACATATTCTTTACGATCACTTTTACCACTAAGCTTGCCTGATATATCTACGTGAATAGTATGCCATGGAATGCTAACTTTAGGAATAGGGTGTAATTCCATCTGTACTTTCCCTGAAGCTGATTTGGAAACTCTGCATGTTATGCAATTTTCAACAAATCTTCGAACGTATTTGGCCATGCCCTCAAACCAATAGTAATCGTATACTTTGTCAAGCGTTTTCTCCCATCCCAGATGCATTATGGATTCATGTACTTGGTTAATAACCGACCATCTAAATCCCCGAGGTACTACTGGTGAACAAAGGGTCTTGCCATTCCTTTGAATAACCCTATACAAAACTCCAGCCCTTAACTCATATGTCTTGGACAATTCCAATGAGAATTCATCATTGTTCAACTTGGAAATAATATCTACTATATCCGGGTCTTTCTGTTGTTCTGCATGAATCCAATCTTCAGATACTTCTGTTAGTTCGATTCGCTTTTCAACAACCTTTACATATTCAGGGGAGTTTTTTGGAGGAAGTGGATTTCTGGAAAAGAAATCAGCATGGGCCATACGTTTGCCTTCTCTATATTGTATATCAAAATCAAATGTTTGTAAATATGCCCACCAACGATAAACTCTGGGCAACAACTCAATCTTGTTTCGAGATGATTTTAACGAATTACAATCCGTGAATATTACAAATTTTCTGCCATGTAAGTAGTGTCGAAAATGCTTAACAGCATTGACCACAGCAAGTGTTTCTAATTCGTACGAAGTATATTTAGATTCGCATAGACTTGTTGTCTTACTATAATACTCCACTACATGCGGTTTATGGTCAATCCTATGCAAGAGTATGGCACCATATCCGATTGCACTTGCATCGGTGTGCAATTCGATCGGATACTGAGGGTCGAAGATCATCAAGACTGGCTTATTTGTTAGAATGTAAATAATTTTCTTACGAATCTCCTCATGCTCTATGTTCCACTTGAACTTGTTTTTCTCTGAGGTTAGAAAATATAGAGGCTTCATTAGCTGTGAAAATCCGGAAACGAACTGTCGGAAATATGTCGCCAAACCAATAAACTGTCTTAATGATGTTACCGACCTAGGAGGTGGCAAAGCATTCAAGGATTCTATTTTTCGCGAATTCGGCCTAATCTCACCCGCTCTCACTTCAAATCCTAAATATTGGACAGCAGTCCTTAAGAAGAAACATTTTCAACATTGAATGAGAATCCGGCCTTTGTTAAAATATCCAAAACAATCTTTAGCCTCTCACGAGCAGTTTCCTTGGTTGGAGCTACAATCATTATGTCATCCATGTACACAATGACATACGAATAAGCTATCTCACCTAACGCCTTCATGACGGCTCTTTGGAAAACTGATGGGGCATTCTTGAGTCCAAATGGCATCGACAGAAACTCGTACTGTCCGTCAGGGGTGACGAAAGCTGTGTATTCCACAGAGTTCGGATGCATGGGGACTTGATAATACCCACTTGCCATGTCCAAACAGGTAAAGAACTTTGCACCGCGCAGCCTGGCTATCTGATCAGCTATTAACGGTAACGGAAACTTATCGGCAACAGTATTTGAGTTAAGTTCTCTATAGTCCACACAAAGCCTGGCTGATCCGTTCTTCTTCTTCACCATATACATCACTCTCTATCTTATCAAATGAGTTGTCTACTACGGTAGAGCACGTGTTTACAGTTTTTGATTTAATTATTTCAACTCCCTCACAAGACACCATTGCAACGTATCCCTGAGCTAAAACTTCTCGTCCTAGTACCATATTATTTGACATACAGTCATCCGGTATTACATGAAAAATTACATTTAGACTATTTCCATTAATAAGAACATTACAATCAATTTGCATTGTGCTGCAAACATTAGCATTTCCAATTCCTTTCAAACTTACAACATTATTTAGTCTTTTTCCACTTAGCTTGTTTGAGAAACTCTCTTTAACTAATGAGCACTCCGATCCCGAATCAAAAATAATTGGAAAGTTCTCACCTCGCAACAGCATACTTGTTTTTGGCTCTTCTACCACGCACAGCTCAGCCCTCTTTTCGTTCCGCGATCCAGCTCCACCAGTTAACATGTTCTTTAGGCATTGTGAAGCTATATGGCCTTGCTCCTGGCAACGATAGCAAGTTACGCTGCCCTTAAAATGTTGTTGAAACGGTTGGTTTCCTCGTTGATCCTGCCTCGGCATACCAGTGCTCTGTTTCCTGTTTCTGCAATCAGCCATTTTGTGGCCCATCATACCACAACAATGACACTTTATTGTAGAAAACTTGGATCGCTTTGCTCCAGATTCCTCGTTTCCCATATGTTGTGTACGCTTGTCAAACGCAAATACCTGCAACTCGGCTTGTAACTCACGTCTGGTCTTGATATCCGCAGTGTATGTTATTCGTTGCAGTCGTCGATCAACGTTGGCCAAATGTGCCAGGACCACAGATACAGCAATCCTCTCAGCGTCGAAGCCCTTCCATTTGCCAACGAGTGATGTCACCAAGCGACTAGCATATATCGCAAGGCACTCACCGTTGCTGGGGCGACCGTTTAGTAACTGTAAAAACATGGCGGCCGGCGTCTCAATTTTTGCATAGCGTTGCAGAAATAACTGCTTAAATTCCAGCCATGTTACTCCTGTGTAACATATTTGAGAGAGCCATTGGGACGCGCTTCCTTCCAGCGATTTTGTTAGTGCCAGTATTAAAGCACTGCCTTCCAGTGGGTTTTCTTTTAAGACAATATCAACGGTTTCACACCATTGAGTGGCGTCGGCGCCCGAAGTCTCGGCATTGAATTTTGGCAATATGACGCCGCCATTTTGTGCCGGCTCTCGTACCGACGCTTGCAAAGTTTTTGCCAATTCCAGGAAACTTTGGCTTTGCTGCTCCATCAAAATGCGAAGTTGATCTTCCATGTTATGTTGGCGCGAATTATATCCCACTTCTGATGACGGAGAACTTAAATTATCTTCTCTATTGGTTGTAGCACTTCTTGTATTGTGTAGTGAGTCCCTTTTTTAAAATATTTCCGTTGCACGTGTTTCTTTTCGTTCTCTTCATCTTCCTCAATATCAAAACGTCAGACAACACTTTTTTCCAAAGTTACCAGGGCCACACTCGATCTTATAAAAATCAAGACCTCACAATCAAAATACAACCCTGACACTCTTATCGATAAGTCTTCCATACAACCCATCATCGATAAGGCGCCCTTTTCAAATCAACATCTCCATCTCCGACAAATATATATTCAAATTAAATTAATTTATAAGAATTTTATTTTTAACATACCTATATATTATTTTAAAACTTATATATTAGAAGATGCCTAGACTTAAGAGAAAGTCAGCTTGCAATAGGAGTCAAACACAGCGAAAAAGAAATCGTTTGAATAGGTCAGATATAGACTTTTCTGAGCAGGAACGCGTAAATAATCTAGAGGCACATAGAGAACGTAGGCAAAATTTCGAATTTAGGGAAGCTGAAAGGGTTAGAGATAGTCAACAGCATCTAGTCCGCAGAATTAATAGAACATTTAGGGCCGTTGAGCAATTACCGGACACAATTCGTCACACTACTCTTCGGGCTTCTTCGCCAATCAGATTACAACAACAACTTGCTGACACTTCGCGTCGTTCGAGGCGCAGGCGAGATGCTGACCTTCGATCTCAGGAAAGAGAGCAGGATGCAGTTCGTCGCCGTGTACGTCGCAGTGATTCTGCAATTAAAACAGACGAACAACTTGCCAACACTTCGCGTCGTTCGAGTCGCAGGCAAGATGCTGAGTTTCGATCTCAGGAAAGAGAGCAGGATGCAGTTCGTCGCCGTGTACGTCGCAGTGATTCTGCAATTAAAACAGACGAACAACTTGCCAACACTTCGCGTCGTTCGAGTCGCAGGCAAGATGCTGAGTTTCGATCTCAGGAAAGAGAGCAGGATGCAGTTCGTCGCCGTGTTCGACGAACTGATCATTCAACTAGAAATGCCGAACAACTTGCCAATACTTTGCGTCGATCGAGTCGCAGGCAATGTCCACAATTCAGGTCCAACGAAAGCGGACGAGATGCTGTTAGAAGGGCGATTCAGCGACAAAATCAGGAGACGCGAATTTTAGAAAGGGCAATAGATAGAAGTCAAAGGTCTCAGGTTAGAAACAATCCTATTCGTAGGATTGTTGAGCAGGCATGCAGTACTAGTGCACGCCGCAGTGCTCGAATTCGAGCTCAACGTGAGGCCTTTGAAGCCCATAGGAATATGTCGCAAAGAGTGAGTCTATATAGGAGTATTTGCACCAATAGGATAGCAGAGAATAGGAGAAACGCGTCCCGCAATAGAGTGGACCGTGCGAATACCCTTCCAGATGATAGGATATCGCAGGTTAAAACTAGTTTAGATTGCCTAATAGCCAATTTTAATAAGACAGTCAAGCAGGGACCCGATCAGGTTTGCATATGTTGCAAAGGTTTGTGGTTTCCACATCAAGTGGACAAAATTTCGCGTGAGGTCATAGAGGAAAAGTGTAGTGAGGCAGATAGTGTTGATATTTTGTATCTTTCCTCTATGTTTCCATCCCATAATAATAGGTTTAGCTTTTGCAAAACCTGCAGCCGCAGTATTAAGTCAGGGAAAAAACCAAAGGCTTCTATTACAAATGGCCTAAATTTTCCGGAGCTTCCGGAATGCCTGAAAGGCTTGACGCCTCTAGAAGAAAGGCTGATTTCTCCCCGTCTTCCTTTTATGATCATAAAGTCTCTTGGATATGGACGTCAAAGTGCCATTATAGGAGCAGTGATCAATGTGCCAATTCCAGTTGCAAATGTTGTAACTTCCCTTCCCAGGGCATTTAATGAAGCCGAAGTAGTTCAGATTCATCTTAAGCGTAGGATGGAGTATAACCATGATTTCATGGCTGAAACCATAAGGCCCTCAAAGATAGTTGATGCAATTCGGTATTTAGTGAACACAGAACTTTATAAGAAGCACCAGGTCACTATCAATGAGCAGTGGTTGTCTTCTTACTCAGCTGAGACTGTACCATTTGTTGCGTCAGCAGACGACAGGGACATTGTGTGTCAAATGTTAGAAAAGGCAGCACAACCTAATGAGCATAGAGTAGTAGAAGAAGAGGTAGAGTTGAATCCAGGAGGTCAAGAAACCTTCATGGAAAATGTCCCTGTTGAAAACATAGATATTCCTCGAATTGCTATAGCACCAGGAGAGGGTCAGCGACCTCTTGACATGATAACCGATTGTGATTCAGAGGAGCTGGCTTTTCCCACAATATTTGCAGGCATTAAAAGGAAATGTCAGGAAAGTTTTACAACTATAGTTAGATCAGAGCTTAGGAATTTTGATAGAAGAGGTTGTAGAACTGATAAATTATTTCATAACTTCAAAAAGTTAGAAATGATTAGCATTAGGAATAGCACATCAATTTGCTTACGTAAGCACTCTGCCACTCAAGGCATTTCGGCTGCTGATGTGCGTAATGATGAAACTTTAAATAGGTTAATACTTCATGATGATGGCTATAGGCTTTTAAAAGGTATTCGCACGTCTCCTGCTCATTGGGAGGGCGAGAAAAAGAAAGTGATGGCTATGATTAGGCAGGTAGGGCTTCCAACTTTTTTTATAACATTTTCCGCAGCGGAAACTAGGTGGCCGGAGCTTTTAGTCTTTCTATGTAAAAATGTAGACAAGCTAGAAGTATCCGAAGAAGAAGCGTTAAATTTGGGGTTTAATGAGAAAGCTCGTCTCATTAGAGCAGACCCAGTGACCTGTGCCAGATATTTCGATTTTCGATATAGACAAGTTTTAAAACTGATGAAAAAGGAAGGCGGTGTCTTTGGTTGTCACCAGGTCATCAAGTTTTATTGGCGAGCGGAGTTTCAGCAAAGAGGCTCTCCACATATACATGGCATGTTCTGGCTGAAAGACGCCCCAAAGCTCGACCTAAAGAATGAGTCCACATTTATGCCTGTGAAGTCCTTTATTGATCAGTTTATTACTGCTGATTCTAGTTGCCCGGACGTTGCTCCATATTTGGAGTATCAACTCCATAGTCACGGGCACTATTGCAGGCGAGAAATTTGGTCAAAACAAAATTGTAGATTTGGTATCCCATACCCTCCCATGCCTCAAACAGAAATTCTCCTCCCTTTAGAAGAAAATGCTCGAACTTGGCCGAGCATCGCAGGAATTCCAAAAAAAACAAAGTTTACACGATTTCCCATTTGATCGTGAAAGCGTAAAAATGTTAACGATTGAAAAAACTTTTTGTCCCACGATCAACTTAACCTTAGTTATGAGGGCTACATTAATGCTGTAAGATCAAATATAAAGAAACCAAAACTTTTGTTGAAGCGATCCTTTTCAGCAATGAAGCTTAACGCTTATAACAAGCACCTCCTTTTGTTGCAGCGAGCAAATATGGATATTCAGTTTATTTTAGACCCCTATGCTTGCTGCAGCTACGTCGTTAATTATATTAACAAGTCTCAGAGAGGTATCTCAATGTTGATGCGTGAGGCAATCAATGAGATTAAAGACAATAACAATGTAACTATTAAGCAAAAGTTACAACATTTAGGTAACAAATTTATATTTGGCACTGAGATATCCGCTTTTTATAGCTACTGCAAATCAGAACGAGGAGCTCGCCAAGAAAATGCAGATGACTTTGACGATGATGTGCCTAGGGCTTCTGAATCAATAGTTTACGCTCTTCGCGATAATAGTGGCTTCATCAGAAAGAGGACCACTGCGTGCATAATTAGGTATAGGAGATTTAATGTCAATACAGAAACAAGTGACTATTTCAGAGAGCTAAAAATGCTTTACGCCCCATGGCGAGATGAGCATTTGGATTTAGTCACACATGACTGTGAATTGTTCTGTAGGGAAAATTCGGAGTTAGTAGAGAACAATCGCAGAAAATATAATTTACTAGATGATAGGGAACTAGAAGATGCTCTGAGCCACTTAACAGAGGAAGCAGAAAATGAGAATAATCAAGTAGGAGAACAGGAAGTGGTAGATGATGGCTTCACAGTTTTAGGATTGCCTGAAATAGATCCACATCTAAATGTTTTAAATGTGGATGGAAATATTGATATGAATGATGAAGATAGTAATGTCCGTTTTATCAAGCTTCCAGCCTTAGTTTTTCAGGAAAGCTTAGCTAATATAGTTAGATCTCTTAATTTAAAGCAGAAGCTATATTTTACACATGCTTTGCATAATGCCAAAATCAATACAGTCTTTTATGAATTTGTTGGAGGCGGCGCCGGAGTCGGAAAGAGTCGACTTATATCAGCAATTTTTCAGTCATTATCCGTAATGTATAACAGTATACCAGGAGCTGATCCGACATCTGTTAAAATCCTCTTATGTGCACCAACAGGAAAAGCAGCATTCGGAATTAGTGGTTCGACACTGCATTCCATGTTTTCACTTCCTGTTAATCAATCTCGCTCAGCACCTCTAAGGGCCTTAAGCCATGATTTAGTTAATAGCCTTCATTCAAGGTTAATCGATCTTAAATTAATTATTATTGATGAAATATCAATGCTTAGCTCTCTAATTTTTTCTTATTTAGATTCTCGTTTGAAGCAAATTTTCAAAAATACTTCTCCTTTTGGTGGTGTTTCTATCATCGTATTCGGTGATCTTAGACAGTTACAGCCCGTAGGAGGTAGTTGGATTTTCGATCCAAATACCACTGACCCTTACCATGAAATATTTGGTACGTATCTCTGGGACCTTTTTTTGTATTTTGAGCTCACAGAGATAATGCGTCAACGTGACGATCAGCTTTTCGCTTCTGCCTTAAATAATATGGCATCGGGTTGTATGACAGCCGATGATATTGTCCTTTTCCAATCTTGAATATGCGAACCATCGGCAGTGCCCGATGATGCAATTCATCTGTTTAGTAATAATAATGAGGTTGATTTATTTAATGTAACGAAACTTAACTCAATTGCTACTGAGCAATTTTTCTCTACTGCTGAAGATTTTATTAAGGCGGGCCATTTGGAACCAGCTAGGAAACAAAGAATATTAGAAGAAGTGAAGGGTTTTAAAACTTCCGCTACACAGGGACTCTGTACGTCTCTTCTCCTAAAAAAATACTGCCAAGTACATGATGACGGTCAATGTAAACACAGTGGATGGATTAGTAAACGGGGCATCAGGTGTGTTGATGCAAATAGATTTCAATACATCCAACACTCCCAACATTTTATGGATGAAATTTACAGAGGAAACTGTAGGAGAATCTGCGCGTTCGAAGTGTACACATCGTACAGATCCTTCATGGACTCCTATTCAGAAAATTGTTCGCAGTTTTCAATATTCAAATAACGCCCAAATTAACATTGACCGTAGGCAGTTTCCAATTGTGCCTGCTGAAGGCATCACAATTCATAAGAGTCAGGGAGCTACGTATGGCAAAGTGGTAGTCCATGCTAATTCCAGAATGCAGCGTGCTGCATTATACGTAGCTTGCAGTAGAGCAACTACTGCTTTAGGATTATTCATTATTGGGAATTTTGTTCCTCCTCATTGCGGACTGAAAAACTACTGTGTACTCATTACGATTATTTAATTAACAGTTCTGCCCTTAACATTTTCTTCCATAATACTCAGAGCTTGAATTCCCATCTTGAAGATATTCGATCGGACAAGCTGATGCTTCAGTCATCAATATTATGTTTCGTGGAAACTTCCATAAGCAATGAAACTGTAGAAATACCTGGGTTCACTATTGTGGTTCAACTTGAATCAATTAGGCCTTTAACAGGCATCATAATTTATGTAAAGAACGAGCTAGTAGATAGAGTTTCCCATACCATTAGCAGTAGAAAAACTTTTGGCTCAGTAGTTTTTGAGTTCGGCATATTTAGGTTTGATGCCATAAGTTTTCTTATATTATATAAAAGTCCAGACTTTCCTCTGTCCACATTTAAAATAGAATTTGAGGAGATAATTCATCAATTTTCTCGTTTAGGTGATTTAGGGGATAGCTTGCTAGTTTTAGGAGATTTTAATTTTTGCCTCAAAACCTTTAACAGGTGTAAGAGTATTTATAATTTTTTGATTAGCAAAGGATTAAGGAGTTTGTTAGATTTGAAAACGTCCACTACCAATATGGATACACATATTGATTGGGCGTTTTCAAATATACTAGATAATGAAAAGATTAGTGCTAGGACTTTTGAGGTTTTGCATAGCCATCACAATGGGATATCTGTTAGTATTCAGGCATGAGTTTGTAATGTTTGGAATAGGTTAGAAATTAAGAAATCTAAATGACAGGATATATGTAAATATGTATGTAGGCATATTTTAATAATTTAAATTTAATTATCTAATAGTTAAGTATAACCATTGAATGGAAAATTGGTTTGATAATTATTATTATTTTTTATTTTTATACCCTTGGACCTTGTTATCGATATTAACCAATTTAAAATTTATAAAGAAATACCGATATCTACTGCTCACACCGCTTTAGGGAATTGCGGCGATAAATTATTGGCAAAATATCGAAATTGAAGCAAGGTGGCAGCGCACTCCAGTATTATTATTAATTTATAGCTTGCAATTAGTATTATACAATTAAATACTTTTTATGGCAACATACGTCCAAGGGTATCCTACTGTCGTGTGCAACTCGACTGTTGCTCTTGTTTTTTTTGTGGCTTATAGTCTTCCTTTAGCCTTTAGTTGGCTACGCAAATGAAGTTATTTAATCACCCGCGGTACTTAGGCGGATTGTAACCTTCCTGTAGCATTTAATTTAGACACGCAAACGAAGGTGTTAAATCACACGCGGTTCTTTGGCGGATATCGATCAACGTTTTAATCAATATCCTACCGGCTGCGCCAGTAAAAAGTTCGCGGTTGGTATTTATAAAAAAAATATAATTTTATTTTAATAAACACTTAAGCGAAACCCAGAGACAATTCGCGTCTTTCAAAAATGAAGTTTGAATTAAATCTAACTTAAACTACAAACTGGACGCTTAGCAAACCTTTAACTGAGTCCTATTTACCTTTACCATATATTGAGTGTACATAAGGCTCTCTTTTATGCGTACATTATACTAGGCACTCTCTTGAGTGGATTGTGCATGGGAACAGATCAGCCGAGAATTTGCGCTGCGTAAGCAGTTTTGACCCTTTCGTGGGAATGTTTACAAATGATCGGAGTAGGCTGACTTGTTATTGTCGCCGAATTGGGGGATACAAATGTTTATGTCCAAGCAGGCGGAACTGTTTCCGAATTGGGGATACAAACGTTTATGTCTAAGGAGGCGGATGGGTTCTAGTGATATACATAAATGTTTGTCTTATATGCTAAGTACAATGGTCAAGTGTATGTATGTATGTGGGTGTATATGTGTGGACAAGAAGTTTACTATGGTACATATGCTGCTATATATGTAAATGTTAACACACACTTTGTGCGTACATGCTCTTGAAAATTCTAGAAATATATTTCACAAGGTTGAGTATTAGTATTGTATATGTATTTATGCACATGTATTTTCGGTAATTGACATGTGTATGGAAAAGAAGAGTCGAGAAACAGCTCGCGCTTCGCGCTCGCATCGTTTGTCATTTTCTTTCCTACGCATGTAATTTAGTTCTGACGTCATCGACAACATCTTTGCTGGCCGAAGGGTCGAAATGGTTTATCTAATAACTTCAGTGTTTATTGTCCTATCGGATTGCAATTCGGAGGATAAGTTCATATATTGTATTGTAGTATTTATCTATATATTTACTAAAGCACAACGTTAAAAAATGAGTAAATCGCAATGTAAATCAAAATTGGCGGTTTGCGGGGGCGGTGGGCGTGTTATTCCAAATTGAAAATAAACTTATGGTATACAGGAATCTTCATGCCAAATTTGGTGTCCCTAGCTTTTGTAATAGCTGAGATCGGCGCGTTCATCCAGACAGACAGACAACGGACAGACGGACAGACAGACGGACATGGCTCAATCGACTCGGCTAGTGATCCTGAACAAGAATATATATACTTTATGGGGTCTCCAACGCCTCCTTCTGCCCGTTACAAACATTTGCACAAAGTTAGTATACCTTTTTTTGACCATTTTCAATGGTCCAAGCGTATAAAAAAAAAAAATATAAAAAAAAGTTAATAAAATGAATGAAAATCAAAATTTTTCACGGGAATCAAAATTCACAAGCAGATGCCGCTCTAAATGAGAAGCACTGTTATACAAGCAAGCAGATGCCGCTCTAAATAAGAAGCACCATTATACATAAAACCGCTACAAAAATACATAAAGTGGCGTGACAACAGATAGAAGGCAGAGTAGAAGAAGACAACTATGAAAAGTTTTGAGAGGGCTTCTAAGCTCGATGCGAACATTATGTTCGAACATGTCAATAATGTAGTATGCGCCTATGTAATATTAAGAACACTTAATTACAATAAATATACAAGAGCATAACAACACTTTGTTGCTATGTTTATGCAAACAATAAGGCCCAAGGCGGATGTAACATGATCGTCCACTTGAAGGCTACAAAGTATAAGTGCATGGTCAGCATTCCCACGCCGACCAAATGCATAATATATAAGTGCATAACTCGCTCACTCGATAAGCATAGATATATAAGATATACATAAGAAAGCCGCTCCGCTGCTGGTGTATCCAACAGTGCAGCTACGCGGCTTAGGCGTAGATGAAATATATTTAAGAATGTGAAAGCAGTCACTTACAAACAGTTGAACTGGCAGAACCATTTCCGCCCAACAAGAATAAAATAAAACTTATTACATACAAAACCAAAATCCATTCTTTACAATAATACACGGTTGACCACAGGCATAGCAGTTGCCGAAAATTACTGGTGGGAGGTTCCTTCAAGTTGGACGCGATCAATTATGTTCGAATAGGTCACTAATACGCGACGGAACCACAGAAACATATATATGTCAGATCAGCGTACATAAACTGGTGTAAAACTACAAGCTAGAAAGGATCAAACGAGAAATAGTGACGACCATATCGGCCATTTGGTAGCTTTGTTGTATTCTCTCAACCACTGTAGTAAGTCGATTGCCTTCACAGAGTCAAATACAATGAAATTTTCATTGGCGATTTATGAGGTTGTTCGTGCATCATGAATGTGGAAGATAACAAATTAAGAAATCAAAACGAATCAACAATTAATACTATGTAATTTTGTCACTATGTTATATGGTAATATCAAGTTTGATATATTCCACAACACATATATTAATCCAAGTATCATTACAGGTATTAAACCAAATCTGGACAAGATTATCGCCATTAAGAAATTTCCCTTGCCAAGTTCTAAAAAACAAATCAAATCCTTTTTAGGATTTCTAGGCTATTATAGGAAACCACTTACAGCTCGATGAAAAGGCAATCAAAAGTCTGTTACAATAGACCAGGAATATATTGATGCATTCGGAAAATGCAAAACCCTTCTTTGAAACGATCCCTTACTACAATATCCAGACTTTTTTAAATGATTTATCTTAACAACAGACGCAAGTAACGTTGCCCTTGGAGCGGTGTTATTACAAGGATCCTTGGGATCGGACAAGCCGGTATTTTTTGTTAGTAGAACATTGTCCGATACAGAAACTAATTATGCCACTATCGATAAAGAAATGTTAGCAATAGTATGGTTTAAAGGAACCAACGTCCAAAATAGTTAGATGGAGAATGGAACTATTAGAATATGATAACGCAGTGTTGTTGAGCAGGGTAGAAATCGACGTGAATATAAACGATATTAACTCAATAACAGAGACGTGTGGAGATACAATCTACTCAGCAGACGAACACATGGATGATCACATCCATATCTCAGAAAAACCCTTAAACAATTTTAGCTACCAAGTAATATAGAAAATGGTGCCCCTTTAGAATCTAAAATTTAAGATATATTTATACGAAAAACGTTACAAGTAATTTCTGAACTGTCTTTTACAGAAAAACGAATTACAGATATTTTAAAGAAAACCTTGAAGCCAAATAAGACTGTTGCAATTTTTGCACCTGACGATATTTTTCAACAAATACAAAAGAGTTATAAGAAATACTTTTCAACAAATAACATCTAAAACATTTTAAGATGTAAATACTATCTTCTTAACTGACTTACTAAAAAGACAGGACCAAGATTTTTAAATTAACGCTATCACACGAACAATAATCATAGAGGTACGGACGAAACCATTCCTCACTTGAAGAGACAATTCTATTTTCCAAATATGAAATCAAAATTACTATTAATAATTGTGATGTCTGCCACACTCTAAAATATAACCGCACATCCTCCAAATATTAAATTCCAAGTAACCGAAACACCAACCATGGCCTTAGATATACTACACACCGACTTACATATATACTATAAACGGAAAGTATGTTGTTACTGTTATTGAAAAATTTTCTAAGTCTGCCCTTAGATACACAATCCCTGCAAGAGACGCTATAAATGAACGCCATTAGGCCATTCATAGTAGCGTACCGCATACCTAGGAAAATTGTTTACGATCAAGGGGCTGAATACATTTCAAAAATGATCAAGAATTTTTGTAAACAATAGGGTATAGAACGGCATATCACGTCCTTTCAACAATCTTTTAGTAATGCCCCAGTCGAAATACTACTTTCTACACTCACTGAAGTGTATCAAGCCATTTTGGAACAAAAGAAAAAAGTACAGATAGACCACATGGAGATTCTAACAGAAACTTTCATTACATATAATAACGCTATACACTCGGCTACTAAGCTGATACCTTCTGAACTATTTACACATTTATTCCAGCAAACCATTAAATTTGACGATGAGTATGACTATCTGCAAAAATTGGACGAATTCCAAAAGACAATATCCCTTAAAGTATGTGAACTAGTTCAAAACAATAAGATTGATAACATTGGGAAGTTAAATCAAGAAAGGAAAGACGCTATTCAGGTAGAAACAGAAGACGTAGTATTTCGTAAAAAAATTAGGCGCAATAAGCTCACCCCTAGATTTTCAAAACAGACAGTAAATATCGATGACGGCGTTACTTTTACTACAAAAGACAAAAATACATAAATCTAAAATTAGGACGCAAGTAGAGAATTCCATATATAATCTGAATAATAACAAATCTTAACAGATTATATGGATGCGAAAGGGAAAAAATTCAGGAAAGATTAAATATTTTAAAAGAAGACTCGGAAAACGTACATTTTAATAACGAAATTCTATTTAGATTTAAGAACATAACAGATCACATAAACAGGGAGTAAGTGATTATGGAAAACATCTTCAAACAAATCAAAACAACAAATCAAGATTTTACCATGTTACACTTAAATAATATTGCAGAAACCTTATTATTACCAAACTAAAAATTATTCCAAATATATATAAAATAACAATAAAATCGTAAAACACAAAAAAATGAAAAGCACAACAAGATAGAATAGCAAATCGAAATAATCAAAAATGTTTACAATTCACTTTCCCTAAGCGTAATAATAATAATGATACAATTTTCTTTTCTAAAATACGCATATTGACTTCAGACATTTATCATTTAACAAAATTAATTAATTCCATACCTATTAATAACACATAATTTATTGTAAAACCAAACTCTATAACTTTGTAGCCAGTAGGAACATACAAACATTGTATTTTAAAGGAAGCATGTATTAGAATTCATCATGTAAATATGTGAGACACCCACTAAGATGGCATCAATAGGATATTAACAAATCGGACGACAACTTGTGACACGGTGGTGACAAGATGAAGGGAACAGCGACTATCCAATTTCCTTGTTGAGCGATCTGGTCGATTTAGGATGATTATGTTGCAGGGCTCGATTTCGCCTTTTACTAAAGATTACTAACCTTGTGGCTTAGCAATGAAGTTACTTATAATAACAAGAATGTTCTACGGGTAGTGTCGGATCAACGTATTAGTTTATTCAATAACCGTATCAAAACTGAAGTGAGAACAATATTAAAGTCTATGCTTGCCTACACGACAATGCATCGCGCCATCAAGTCATGGTCGGCAAGCCGACTCAGTATCCCTTGCAGCGCAGAGCAACACTCCAAATAACAAGTGTAAGTTTAGCGCTGACATACGTTCTTAGTGCGTAGCGCTGAACTAACTCTGCCGCATCAGCATTGTGAGCGTTTCAGAAATATGAAAAACAATATGTATGTGTGTGTATTAACAAAAGGTAATTTGTGTGATTCGAAATCCATAGAATTTTCTATAGGAGTGTACCTGTATCTTCCGACAAGCGGATTCTCTTCCTCGGCGCTGTAGTTTTTTTAATCAAGAAATTTCACATTTACATCGATATCATCCGTTCAAACCAGTGACAGACTATGTAAGTTTGCATTGTCCGTTGAACCAATCGGTGGGTTATTTTGATGGACGATCAAGCTGCAGGTATTCTCACTCGAGATTGATCAAGGGAGCGTGGTAGCGGAGATTTTAGTATAGATAATGAAGTTTTTCCTGAAATCGACTTCAAGTCGGAACCATTTTAATCGAAGACGTTTAAACGGATGATAGAGAATGCCCTGTCGGCCAAATTTCTGGAATTCGAGGTGGTGATGATTTCGTCTATCATCGCACTGAGTTTCTTGGTGGCGATATAATAGCAAGAATTCCGAGGTCTGCAGGACCACAAAACATCCAATTGTGTCTCTAAAAACACAGTTACTCATCGACCATTCCAGGGTCTGTATTCTTCTGTTTTTGAGGTCAAAGAAGGGAAACATTGGAATCTTTATTATTCTAGAACACTTCTCCAAGTTCACCTATCTCAAGGGAGTGAAGCAGTTAATGGCGAAGGAGGTGATTAACCTCTTTGGGAATGAGATCAGCTCATGTCATGGTGTACTGCAAGTTAATTTAAAAGGTTGTTACAAACTTGGCGTGCTTCACTGCTTCACAAACTATCTGAAATTAAAGAATTCTATGATTTTACAGAAGATGAATTTTGAGGGAACTATCCACTGTTTCTTGGAAAAAAAGAAAATCAAGAATATTAGGATTAGGATTCTTCGTTCAAACCGAAATAAGATTTTTTTAAAACTATCAAATTCCCATGACTTTTGCTTTTACTGAAATTCGACATAGTACAGCTGATAATTTTCGTTTATTAAGTTTAAAATTAAACTATAAGGTGGAATAAGGTCTATTCATGTTCTGAACGAACATGATGCTGGAAATAATATCATATACGTGAACTCTTTTACCCTGAAAATATTAAAAAGTGGTTAGACCAAAAACTATCAAAATCGCTTCCAGTCAAATTATAGCACATTATGACCAGGAAATTTTTGGAATTTTTCTGAACATTTTTCGGTACGTTTTTTGTCAAGTTTGTATTGAACAACTACGTATTCACCGGACTTGACTCCTTATTTTTTTGATTCCAGAACTCAAGTTACCACTCCGTAAAATCCGTTTCGATTCGATTAATGCCGTAGGAGAAAACCCGTAGAGCGAAATGACGCAGCTACAAGGCATACGAAGTGTGTTCAAAAAGTAAGGTGACTTTTCAAATTTCGCGGGCAATGTACTTTCGATTATCGATTTTTTTGTTTGGTTATGTTGGTACACTCTTCCCGAACATCTGTTCCAAGAGTCTAGAGAATGCCTCAGCCACCATGAGCTGTATATATCGGAATTTGTTTATGAATTTTAAATTGGCCAATATAGATGACTCGCAATATATCGAGTAATCAAAATTAATATTTATTTAATTGCATTTTATGGTTTTGTATTTTTTACTGACCCTAAAATATGAATTATTAAATAATAATCATATGTGAACGCATATTATAAATATTATGAATATGTACACATGCTTGTAAATACTTGCATACTCGATATACTACGCTATTGGTTGTATACATGTGTGTACACAAATTAAGTAAGTATAAGTGTTAGAATGCACATGTTTTTTCTGTATTTGACATGTGTATGGAAATGAAGAGTCGAGAAACAGATCGCGCTACGCGCTCGCATTGTTCGTGCTTTTGTTTCCTGCTCAAGTAATATAGTTATGACGTCATCGACAACTTGTTTGCCGGTCGAAGGGTTAAAATAATTTATTTAATAACTTAGACATTTATTGCCCGATCGTGTTGCAATTTGGACGATAAGTTCATATAGTATTTGTTAATAATAAAGTGGATTTCTTTATTTTAGTTTTAATGTTTATTTATTTAATTTAGTTTGTGCTTCGTGCACTTCCATTCCGTTGTACATATTTTGAGCAAGAGAAGTAATTATGTTAATTTAACATTACGTTAAGTATTTGATAACAGCCGATTTAATCTTATGCTAATTAACATTACATATCGAGGCATACACATTTATTCCAACACGCCTCTTAAATTTGTTGTCTTCGTTTTATCTTTCATTACTTTAACTTTACAGCATTTCTATTTCTTATAAATTTTTGTTTGTCTAACGCTTTGGTTAACATGTCTGCTATATTAAGTCTAGATTCAATCTTTACAATGTCTATAATACCTTTTTCATAATTTTCGTTTACATAGTGATACTGCACTTCAATGTGCTTCGAATTTTTGTAAAATTACCAAATTCGCAATCGCTACTGCGCCTGAATTATCTTCATAAATCTTTATCGCTTTTTCGTTATTAATATTAAATATTTCACATAGCATGTTTTTGACAAATAATATTTCTGTTACTGCTTCCGACAGGGCAATGTACACGTTGAGCATTTTGTTACAGTGTGTTGTTTGTGAGTTTTCCAATATATTATATTTCCATACATTCTTATTATAAATCCCGTTGTGGATTTTCTATCAACATTATCTCTTGCATAATCTGAGTCTACCATACAATCTAGTATTTCATTATTTTTATTCTCTTCAAAAGTTAAATTCAAATCTCTTGTCTTATATAAATATTTTAATACTCTTAACACGTATTTATAGTGTGTTGAATTATAACAACTTTGATATCTGCTTAGATAATTTACGGAATATGATATATCTGGTCTTGTACCTGCGCTTATATATAATAATTCACCTATCAAGTTTCTGTATTTAATTTTTTCATCACATTCAGTTGCTTGATCTAATTTTAAGTTTGTTTCCATTGGAGTTTCGTACAGTTTAGCATTTTCGAGATCATACTTCATTGCTAGTGATTCAATATATCTTTTTTGATTTAACGTCATTTTCTTACTTTCAGTACTATAATTAATTTCTATTCCAATATAACTGCCGATTTTTCCTAAATCTTTCATTGTAAATTTGTTCATTAAACTGTCTTTTATTTCTGTTATTTTTGTTTTGTTCTTACTGCATATCAGGATGTCATCTACGAATACTAAGATATATACTTCATCTTTATCCGCTCTTTTTACATATAAACAATAATCGTAATTGCTTCTCTTAAAATTTAATTTGTCGAGATATTTATGTAAACATTCGTACCATGCTCTTGGGCTTTCTCTCAATCCATATAATGCCTTAATCAATTTATAAACTTTGTTTTCTCCTGTTTCGTAACCCTTCGGTTCATTTACATAAACTTCTGATTTTACATAGCCATTTAAAAAGGCTGTTTCGACATCCATCTGATTTATAAACAGACCATTTTTACAACAATATGATAGTAATACTTTTAATGTTTGCATTTTTCCTACTGGTGAATATACGTTTTCTAGTCGTTCTCTTTGTTGGAAACCTCTTACTACTAGTCTAGCTTTGTAAGTCCCATCACTTTTCTTTTTGTACACCCATTTAACATCTATAATCTTTTTGTTTATCGGTTTTTCTACAATTTGCCACGTATTATTTTTATTTAAGCATTGCATTTCTGTGTTCATTGCTTTGAGCCATTCTATTTTTTCATTGCTATTCATCGCCTCTTCATAAGTGTTTGGTACAATTGCATTTACATAATTGATATAAATAAAATGAGTTACTGGGTTACCGTATAGATTTACTGGGCGTTTGATGTTCTCTGCACTGCTAAATGTTCTTTGTTCTCCTCACTCTCGCTTTCATCGCTAGTTTTTGAATTAACTTCGTCCATGTCATTTAGTTCGTGTGTCTTAGCGTTATCTTCATAATCTTCTTCATTTTCATTTATTTGACTTTCATTATCATTCTGTTTGTTTTTCTCTAGGCAAATTAATTTTGTTTTCTCTTCTACAACTTGAACATGTCTTGCGTTTATTACTCTATTGTTTAGTAAAACTCTATATCCGTTTGTATTATATCCGACTAAAACTCCTAATTCCGATTTGTTATCCCATTTGCTCTTTCTGCGTACTTCCGGAAGTCTACTTCCGTATATTTTTAAATTTTCTACATTTGGTTTTATGCCGAAAAATATTTCGTATGGGCTTTTATTAACTGCAGTGTTTGCGATTGTTCGATTTTTTAAATAAGCTACTGTGTTCATAACTTCTGGCCAATATCGCCTATGAATGTTTGCCTCTCTCATCAAGCACCTACCAATATCCATTGCCGATCTATTGTATCTTTCTGTTACGCCGTTTAATTCATGTACATACGGTGGACATGTAGTTAACTGAATTCCCTTATATTTTACAAAGTTTGATATTTCTCTATTCATATATTCTTTACCGTTATCGCATTGTATTTGTTTTACTTTCTTACTGAACTGATTCTCAACATAATTTACATATTCTTTTAAGCAGCTCGCAGTTTCAGATTTATTTCTAATACAATAAATTCTCGCGCATTTACTAAAGTCGTCAACAAATGTCAAAAATATTTTTCCCCACAATAACCTGTTGTGCTGTGTGGTCCGTTTAAGTCTGTATGTATTAACTCTAATGTTTCTTTAGTTTTCTTTCTATTGTTCTCGAATGGTTCGTTTGACATTTTACTTTGTATACAATTCGCGCATTTCATTTCGGTATTCTCGATTTTATCAGGCAGACCATCTAGCATTTTACTCTTAATAATTCTATTCAAATATTGAAAATTTACGTGGCCTAGTGCCCTGTGCCATTTTTCCTTTTCAGTTAATTTTGTTACATTTGTGTATATTTCATTTGTTTTATTTTTTAGCATGAAGCTTTTTACGTTATATAAACTATCAATTTTATTTGCAACTGTCAACAATTCTCTTTTTCGTTGTAGATTTTTGTATCATTATTTCTGGCTACGACTGTACATTTATTTTCAGTTATCTTTGATATGCTCAGCAAATTTTGTTTTATGCCTTTTACAAAATATACGTTTTTAATATTGATCAAATTTTCATTGTTGTATGTTCTAAAATATGTTTCTACATTTCCAATCTTTGTCGCTTGCAATTGTTTGCCATCGGCTACTTTAACATCAATCGGATTTTTAAATTTACAAAGTTCTTAAAAAGTCTACAATCGTTTATGATGTGATCAGTGCATCCACTATCTAATAACCAGTTTACTGTAGTTTCGTTACTACTTTCGCTGTTATTACATTTTATTATTTTTTCGTTTCTTATCATTCTAATTGTCCATGACTGTACGCCGTCGCTGTTTTCTTGTTGTCTTCCTTGGTTCCCGTCTCCTGAGTAATGTCCACGTCCAATTCCACGTCCTCGACCACTTCCATGACGTTGACCTCTGCCTCGACCGCCTCTTTGATTCGTATTCTGATATCGCCGCCTGTTGTCTTGTTGTTGTTGTCTGTTTTCGCCTCTCGCATTTTGCTCAGCATGCCAGCAGTCCCTCTGGATATGACCTGTTTTGCCACACACATAGCATTCTTTTTTAGTTTTGGTGTTAAATGTGCTTACGTTATTTTGTCTGTCCCCTGGACCTCTGTTATAGCTTTTTTCTTTCACTTTTGATTTTAACAGATACCGCATTTTTTTCGTTTTCGTCTATGGTGCCTCCAGCGTATTTAAATTTATTCACTGCTTTCTCGAATTCAATAAAAAATTCTTCCACTGTTTCATAGTCTTTTAGTTTGATTTCGTCGATTTTTCCTCTGCACAGTATTTGCAGGGCTGTTGATTTTACCGAATACATTTCGTTTAGCTTGTTCATAATTTGTAATGTCGTTTGGCACTCACTAACATATTCTAACTGTTTGTCTGATATTGTACTGATTAAAATTGTTTTTGCTTTCAAGTCTGTTTTCATCCATGTTGTTACATTATCTTCCGTTGTTCTTGTTCGCACTGCTGGTTCTTTGCACTCTTTGTATTCTAGTATTGTCATTAATCTGAACTTCCAGCTTCCAAAATTTACCCCATCGAATATGGGCATAACAATGTCTTCAATTTTTGCGTTTGCACTCATTTTTCCCGCTTCACTATTAATCTGTTTGTACACTTCTTTTATGTCTCTTTCTGTTTCGTTCATTTTTTGCTCATTTTTATATAGGGTCACACTTTTCTACTTCCATGTAATTTTCTCAAAGCGTGCACGTGGATTTTGAATTTTAATCTGCTGCCATCAAATCCATTTAATTTATGTTTTTAATGTTTTTCCGTTTATTTGTTTAATATTTGCCAATAGTCTTGTTTGCGTATTCGTATTTTTTAATAGTTCGCACTTTTAATATTGTATTTCTCTTTTCAATGTCTTATACACTTGTTCCTTTTGTCGCTTCACTTGAACACCATTTATTTTTCTCGAACTTGGATTTAGTTAAGAGACTTTGGATTTTCAACCTTGCTCTGCTACCATGTTAATAATAAAGTGGATTTCTTTATTTTAGTTTTAATGTTTATTTATTTAATTTAGTTTGTGCTTCGTGCACTTCCATTCCGTTGTACATATTTTGAGCAAGAGAAGTAATTATGTTAATTTAACATTACGTTAAGTATTTGATAACAGCCGATTTAATCTTATGCTAATTAACATTACATATCGAGGCATACACATTTATTCCAACAGTATTTAACTATATATATGCCAATGGCAATGCGTTAAGAAATAAGTACTTCGAATGTAAATCGCAATGTAAATAAAATTGTCGGCTTGTGGGGGCGGTAGGTGTGTTATTCCAAATTGAAAATAAACTTGATCTGCGTATGGTATACAGGAATCTTCATGCTAAATTTGGTGTCACTAGCTTTTGTAATAGCACAGACGGACAGAAGGACAGATGGACATGGCTCAATCGACTTTGGGGGTCTACCACTCCTCTTTCTGCCTGTTACATACGTTTTCACAAAGTTTGTATACTCTTTTTTGACCATTTTCAATGGTCGAAAGATATAAAAATGTTTTATCAACAAAATTGGGTTAGGATTTTAACAAATGTATAAAAAAAAAGTCTGTCAAAAACGTATAAACACCTTATTCGCTGAACTGCAGCCATTCCGAACAATCATGAGATGAACCAACAGCTGAGTGGTTAGATGGCAGACGGAGATTTTGAAGGCTTGTACATATGTGTTGTGGCGCGTGTTCGATTCTCATGTGCAACAACGTTTTCATTCTTTCCATTTTATTTATTATTAATCTTATTTAATTCTTTTATTCTAATACACTAAAACAAAAGCAGCATGATTGCGGTGTGGTTTTTGGCCGAAAAATCTCTCACAAGCAAAGATGAGTGAGCAGGGGCATTATCGTGATGCAAAACCCATAAATTGTTTTTCCACAATCCTGGACGATTTCTTCGTATTGCTTCTCGCAAACGGCGCATAACTTCAAGATTATACTGTTTATTTATAGGAAGAACTCCTGATGCACCACGCCATGGTAATCGAAGAAAACAGTGATCAAAACTTTGACATTTGATCGAACTTGCTTTTTTCGGTATTGGCTCACCTGGGTTCTTCCATTGATTTGATCCTCTGGAGCAAATTTAGGTCGTCGCGGACAGAGTCCAACATCTCTTTAGCAATGTTCATGCGATGCTGTTTTTGGTCGCGATTGAGCAATTTTCTCGTTTATGTGTACGTTTTTAACATTAGCATTTGACTCACCGACTCTCCGTTTGCGATCTGCTTCTACGCATGTTGCTAGAGAGCCGATGTTCCGAAACAGACAGAATGCCACCCGAAAGCGAACAATGACTTAAGCATAATCTTTATATACAATTTTGATATGCCAAACTTATGTACAATGTTGATATGCCAAACTTATGTGCAATGTTGATATGCCAAACTTATATACAATGTGTATGCATGCTATCTACATACACTCTAGCCTACAACACCACGCCACCACACCACCCACGAGACACTGCTGAAAAGTATACTTGAAATTTCGGGTCTGAACAGCGCCACAGACTTGATCACCAATCCCGGAATTTCATCCAAGGAGGAGCTTTATTAGCCTTCATAAGCTTAGCTGACTCGACAACTTCACTTACTGTTACCCTAGGGAAGAGAGACGCATGGGTATCTTCTAGTGGCTGCCATAGAGTGGTTTGCTTAGGGAACAGTTCCATCACAATATTGGCCAGCTCATTGGGTTCCGATGGGGTACCCTCTCTCATTCTTAGCTTATTTTTTTCAAGTTTGTAGGCAAGACCCCAGCGGTCGTCGTCTTAAAAGGAGCGCACGCTTTGGCTGCCGATATTCCATTTTTGAGTGTGCTTGACCGAGTGTGCTTCTCCGTAAATTCTTCACCGTTCCCATTGGTCGCACACAAAAGAAGACCAAAGCATGATCACTCAGCGTTACGTTATCAGAGACACTCTAGTAGTTGAACATGTTTTCAAACTGGTCCGGGCTATCGCTTGATGGCGTATAGCAGCTGTACATATGCACTCCTTTGTCCCTCGCATATGCAAAGTCAATGACATAGGCGAATTCGCCAAGCCCTGAACGTGATGAGGACTGCCATCTTACTCAATTCATCAAATATCAGAGCAGAGTTCTCGTCGCCTTGGAAGTAGGGTTCGCTTAGGAGTGTGATGTCAACCTTGAGCTCCGTCGCTGTTTGAGCCAAAAGACTCTGATTTGATCAAAACATTATGGTGGCTCTTAGCACTTTTATGGCTCGCCTTGAAGATCAATTACGCGAAACCAGCTGTCATCAACTTGCAAACACAACTCACGGGCACTTTGGCCTCTACGAGAGTTTCCATTACTCGACCCATTATCTACACCGGACTACATGAAATTGAAACTAAGAGCTATGTCTTTGTCTCTGTTTATTATTATTATTATAAAGAGCGAGTCTCCCAACGGAGAAAGCGCAAGGCACTGAGACCATGATGATCTTTTGTACCTATAATGCTCTCCCTATCTCGACAAAAGCTGTTCCCCTTCCCTAATGAAGCCTAACAGGTCTTTCGTCGAGGAACGGACAATAGGCTCGGGACCTGCGGTTTCCACGTGAAGATGTTTCCTCCTTGTCCATACCAAGGCCGGACAGTCACACAAAATGAGTTTGGGAGCCTGCACTCCGCATCCCAGGACAAGCTCATTTTGATAGTTCACCAAGTGGTGGCCACTAAGGTAGCCAACAAGGAGGTAGAGGTCTCTCCTAGAGAGTAGCTTGGTCCTTCGATCAACTATGGCGTTGGTAAGCTCTATAGCCTGCCGCATCCCTGGTTGGAAGAACCAGTAGCATTCTATCAACCTTGCAGCCCAGGTTTTCAGCAGGGAGGAAATAGTTGACCACCCCACGCTACAGTAGGGTTCGGGGCCAAGCAGGGGGGCTGATGACACGGCCCTCGCTAGTTCCTACGCCATCTCGTTGCCCTGGAAGCCAGAGTGTCCAGGTAAAGAAAGAAGGGTAACTTTATTCTTTTTTAACAGCCTCTGGAGACAGTTCCAGCAGTTAGCCACCATATGCGAGCTTACTCTTTTTGAGGAGAGGGCTAGTATAGCCGCTTGGCTGTCCTAGAAAATGAAGATGTTCGCTCCTATAATCCCCTTCTCAAAGATAAGACGGCAGAAAAACTCAATGGCATAAACATCTGATTGAAAAACTATGGGCCAGTTGCCCATAGCATTCGAGGTTTTGCAGTTGGGAGCATATAGCCCAGCTCCAACCCCCTGATCAGTCTTTGACCCGTCGGTGTGCCAATGTACACCATTGGGGTCTCTGATCGGGGTTGCCAGCATCCCAGTACCGACGGTCCGGGATCAGGGTTCTGAATTTTGCACCAAAGAAGAGTTCCTTGGTCATAGAATCTAATCTGAGTGTTGTGTAGCTGGGAGTTTCAGTTTAGTCGTTTATCAAGGGTTACCCCTAGATATTTTACCTCGTTGGAAAGTCCCATAGGTGAGCCGCCAATGTGTAATTGACCAATGTCAATGGAGTATCGCTTAGTGATGGAAACAATGATTGCCTTTTGTGGATTCATGCTAAGGCCTACATCTTCGCACCATCTACTAACCGTGTTCAGGAGATAGTCCGGTGTATGAGCATGGTGCATGACGGGTAATGTTTCTGCGCTCCAGCACAGCAGAGATAGACCCATATCCGGTGTTATCGAAAGCACCCTCTATATCAAGAAAAGAAAACAGAGCAATGTTCTTGGATACGAAGGCTTTTTCGATTTTACCCACTGGTCAAGAGGACGATTCCCCTGTTTGGGAATCAATACCAAAAACACTCTCCTCCAAGAGTTGGGTATGTGTCCCCACGTGAGACTAGCTTTAAGAAGGCCGACGAGCGGATCAAGGATATGATCCAGGCTATTTTGGAGAAGAGCTGGAAAGATTTGATCACCCCCTGGGGCTTTGAAGGTACCGAGGAAATCTACAGCCCATTTGACTTTTTCAGGATCAAAGATGGTTCCAGATAGACTGGCTCCACGTGAGTCAGGTGACAAGGTAGCGTCTTCGTGACTGGAGAGATCTGGGTTCGCCACCGAACCTGGGAAGTGAACTTGTAATAAAAGGGTTAGCACTTGCTAACCTGCGATCTTGAGTGATAGAGCCGTCTGCTCTTTTAAGAAGCCCTATTTCATTAGAGGCTAATACGTTGTGGAGTCCCGATGCCTCTGGCAGCGATGCTACCACAGTAGCTGCGCCACGTATCGCGTTTGGCACGTTTAATGTTCCAGTTATAGTTTGTGAGAGCATCCCTATAGACTACCCAACTTACGCGGTTAGATCTGGCCTTGTTGAATAGGCTTCTAACCTTCCTTCTTTGTGCAGCCAACTCTTCGTTCTACCATGGAACTTTACGGTTTTCCGTTAGGGTCTTCCGAACTGAGCTGACTTTAAAGGATGTAATTAGCATATCTTGGAGCAGGTTGGCAACAAGTTCTATCTCACTGATAGAGTTTGGTTTGCTGATTAACAGGTCTGCTTAAAAGCCACAGAGGTTTTGAAGAGTTCCCAGTTTGTCTTTTTGGGACAGAAGAAGTTCTGGCGGATCTCGACTTAGCAAGGAAGGTCGAACCTGATGTGCTGATGGTCCGATAAGGTGACTTCAAACGAACGCGCAATTGAGTTGCTGATTAGGGTAAGATCTAAAACCTCTTCCCTAATAGCGTTAATAAACGTAGGTTTGCACCCTACGTTAGCTACATCTTAGACATTAGATAATCTAAGAGAGACTCACCACGTTTGTTGACGATGCTGCTCACCCAGATCGTGTGATGCGCGTTGACATCGCAGCCGATCACGAGCGGCTTGTTGTGTTGGCGGCAGAAATCCACAAGCCGCTGAACCTCCGCGGGGGGTACATCATCCACATCGCCCGGGAAGTATGCGGAGGCAATCACTACTTTCCGTCATCAGCAGTGGCTACCTCCATAGCCGTTGCCACCAGGTGTCTGTGAATGAAATAAGTTATAGGGAAGTGTTTCACACTGTTATTAACCAATGCCTCGGATACCATTCGGCAGCGTGGCAGGGGCCAGGAGGCGCCCAATGCCCATGGTTCGTCCCGTTGAGGGTTTAGGGACGGAGACCACAATGGTCGGGGTTTAGGGATAGGGGCTTTCACAGCCACCGCTAGTAGGTTGGGGCAACTGTCGACGCTACAGGACGGGTGCTGATTGAGGGAATAGTTGGAGAAGGGAATGGGCAACGGGCAGGAGAGGTTCTGGATAATTTTAATTCTTCCG